>CM077148.1:4275434-4996917 GCA_039583875.1 Platanthera guangdongensis | reverse complement strand
CAGAGGCTGTGAGCACAGCAAATATGTCCTGAACAGGAGTTTAATTCATAACTAAAGAACAGGACTCCCTATGAATTACTTAATTGGAAGAAACCTAAAATCAAATATTTTAAAGTATTTGGATGTATATGTTATATTCACAACAACAACAAAAGATATATTAGAAAGTTTGAGGCCAAGGCTGAAGAGGGAATCTTTCTAGGATATTCCCAAGTAAGCAAAGCCTATAAGGTTTTTAATAAATCATCTCTAAAAATTGAAGAGTCTATCCATGTTATATTTGATGAAGCTAATATGTCTTACAAGGAGAAAGAGATTTCTACCAAAAGTAATTTGCAGGTACCTCACTTGTGTGAGAATTTGGATTGACAAAACCTTACCAAGAGGTTCCAACACATTCTTCTCCACAAGTCAATGAAGATAGTGAATATGAAGGCACTGAAGGGATTCATATTCCCCCAATAGCAAACATAATTCCACAAGGGGAATTAGTTCCTAATGTTGTTGCAGAACCAACTCCACCCACTGATCTTATCACACTAAGGGATCACCCCAGATCTCAAGTGATTGGAGACATGTCAGTAGGTGTACAGACCAGGCATCAACTCACCAAGATTTGATGCATGCCTGTTTTCTCTCTCAGGTTGAACCTCTATCCATCCATGATGCTGAGTAAGATCCCCACTGGATCATTGGAATGCAGGAGGAATTAAATCAATTTGAGAGATGTAGAGTTTGGGATTTGGTTCCAAGACCCCAAGACTATCCAGTCATTGGAACCAAATGGGTATACAGAAATAAATTGGATGCCTAAGGTACAATAGTGAGGAACAGGCTAGGCTTGTTGCGCAAGGATATAGGCAAGAGGAAGGAATAGATTTTACCAAACCTTTACACCTGTGGCAAGGTTAGAGGCAATCAGAATATTCCTGACCTATGCAGCATACAAGA
Source organism: Platanthera guangdongensis (assembly GCA_039583875.1). Lineage (NCBI taxonomy): Eukaryota > Viridiplantae > Streptophyta > Magnoliopsida > Asparagales > Orchidaceae > Platanthera > Platanthera guangdongensis. The sequence continues at coordinate 4,995,966 of CM077148.1, read as the reverse complement.
GATTCAAGGTGTATCAGATGGATGTGAAGAGTGCATTCCTGAATGGAGTACTTAAAGAAGAGGTTTATGTTGAACAACCTCCAGGTTTTGTCTCTCCAACTCACCCTTATCACGTTTTCAAATTGTATAAATCTCTTTATGGTCTCATCAAGAAGCTCCAAGAGCTTGGTATAAGACCCTAGCCAGCTTTTTGATAGAGCATAAATTCATTAGAGGCATAGTAGATAGAACACTTTTCACTAGACATCTTAAGGATCAAATATTGTTAGTGCAAATATGTGTGGATGACATCATATTTGGGTCTACTGATTCCAAATTATGCAAGAGGTTCTCTGACCTCATGCATTCAAAATTTGAAATGAGTAGCATGGGTGAGCTTTCCTACTTCCTTGGTCTCCAAGTGAAGCAGTTGCCTGATGACATCTTCATCTCTCAAGCTAAGTATGCTAAAGAGCTTATAAAGAAGTTTGGGATGACTGATGCTTCAGCAAAGAAAATACCTATGGCTACTAATGCTGTGATTGATTCTGATGCACATGGGAAACCTGTGGATCAGAAATTATATAGGGCATTGTTGGGTCCCTACTATATCTAACAGCAAGCAGACCTGATATCATGTTTGTCACATGCCTTTGTGCTAGGTTCCAAGTGAACCCTAAAGAATCTCATCTAATTTTCTTAAAAGAATTTTGAGATATATAAAGGGTTGTCCTAGTCTAGGCCTATGGTATCCTGCTGAGTCAGAATTTGATTTAACTGTATTTTCAGATGCTGACTTTGCTGAATGCAGGGTTGATAGAAAAATCACCTCAAGGACTTATCAGTTCCTTGGTATGAGGTTGGTATCTTGGTTTTGCAAGAAACAGTCTTCTGTATCCACCTCAACTGCTGAAGCAGAATATATTGCAGCAGGCAGTTGTTGTTCTCAGATGCTGTGGATCCAAAACCAACTCCTAAACTATGGTCTCAACTTAAATAACTCAACTCTCTTTTGTGATAACATAAGTGCTAATAGCAATAACACAAAATCCAGACCATCACAGTAGGACTAAGCATATAGACATTAGACATCACTTTATTAGAGAGTGTGTAGACAAAAACAAAGTTAATCTTGTCTATATCTAAACTGATTTACAAAGAGCTGATATATTCATCAAACCTTTGGATGAGAGAAATCACTTATTCTTTTATAATCAGCTTGGAATGATCAATGGAGAAGACTTAGTTTAGTTTTCTGTCTGCACTCGACGAATTATCCAGAGTTCGTCGAACGGAGCTCGACGAACTACGGAAAGTTCGGGAGATATTCGTCGAACGAAGGTCGACGAACTCTCTGTGAGTGAAGTTGTTTTCGTCGAACGGAGATCGACGAATCCACTTCAGAAAACTTTTGTTGAACGGAGCTCGACGAAATGTCTTCAACTCTTCCAGCTGAGCTCGACGAATTATTTCACTATCAATTATTTCGTCGATCTCAGGTCGAAGAATTTCTTATTTTTCGTGGAACGGATTTGTCGATTCATATTCCAGAAAATCTTATAACTAGGTTTTCTTCGACCTACGTCCCGTGCTTTCTGCTCCCTTTGCACTTGATCATTGTTTTTCTTTATTGTAGGTGATTTCATGGCGATTCAAGCAGGAACCCTAGCTACAATGAAGTTCGACACTGACTTCGATGTCGACTTCGACTCATTTCAACACTCAGACCCAATCTTTTTACATATTCTGGAACTTCTGGAAGAACAGAAACTGAAGAACCTAATGACAACTAGGATCAAACTATCTGGAATAGAGATTAGAGAATGGGTCTACACTTCATCCACATCAGAAGAGAATACTAATAGGAACAATTGCGGGTAACGCTATAACTCTCTCTCCCATAGTATTAACTTAACTTTTGAATTGAACAATGGAGAAGAAGAACTGGAAATAGATTCTAAGGAATATGATATGATGTTAAGTTTGATGGTTATGCTGGAAATAATCCCCATAAAACTGTTGAAGAAACATTTATCTGCAGAATATAAATTTCTGGCAGATATTGTTGGGAAAGTCTTGCTAGGCAAGTACACACCCCATGACTACATTACCAGGCATCAATTTTTGGTCATGTGTGCAGTGGTAAATAAGAAACAAGTAGACTGGGCTCAGATTATATTTGATCTAATAAAGAAAAAGAACAATAAGAAGGAAGTCTGTTTTGGAAGGATCCTAGGGATCTTCCTGAAGGAGAAGGCTGCTGAATCACTGGTCTCCCGACAATATTCATTAATGCCAGCAAGAGGCTCACCTGTGCCTTGTTTGGTAGGTGGGAGAGGACTATATTCAAGCCATCCAAGGCTTCAACTTCTTCCACCCCAGCTTCTGAAAGCACAAGGGCTGTTAGAGCCACTCCCCACCCTGCTGAAGAGATCATCCCCGCACCTCCATCCCTTCTAGCAACACAACAACAATCACCCTCCACATTCATACTCCCTCTCTTCAACCACATCCACAACTCCAACAACAAGTTCAACCACATCACAACCACAACCCTCTGATCATGTTCCTACTATAGCTATATTACATGCCACCTCTCCACCAATAGACCTCACTGATTTCCCTTCCTCACCCACCCATGCATACCATCAACCCACTCCACCTCAATCACCCCCAATCCCCCAATGATATACCAGACCCAACACCACCTTCATCTCCTCTTCCACCATACTTGTCCTCCATACCATCCTTCAATCTGCTGACACCTCCTCCCAATTCTCCTCCTCCTCCACATCCATCACACAGGATGCCCACATGCAAGATGTCCCTCCTCCATCCTCACCAACATCTACCATCCCTCCAATTGTTTCCCCCTCAACACCATCCGCCACTCCAACACTGGACCCCTCCACCATCTCTTCTGTCCTTGCTCTCATCACACCCCTCCTCAAAACCATCATAGCAGAGGCCATTATACCTCTTGCTATATCCATCTCTACCCTATATGCTCAAATCTCTGCCCTTTATGCTGCCCCTCTTCATTTAGGGGCCTGTCTCCAGTTGGTACTGCACCAGGCAGGGGGAGATGCTTGATGAAGAAGCTGCAGTAGCTCAAGTAGCAGCAGTCTCAGTTTTAGTTTCAGCAGCTCCAGCTACAGCAGATGCAGAGGCAGTAGCAATAGCAGTAGATACAGAGCTTACAGATACAGATTTAATTTATTTAATTCAGTTTATTGAGACTGACATGGATATGGAAGATGCAGTCCCAGAAGAGTTAATTACTGCTGGTGATTTCATTTTAAATCCCACAGTAGATTTGGTTAATTTGTTAAGCATTTTTGATACTGCCATACTTGAGATTCTTTCCAGCAGAGTATACTAAGCCATCTTTGGCTATTATCCCATACACCTCTCCAATAAGCCCTAAAGTGGCTAAGCAGCTTAAGGACAACTTTGCTTCTCAAGAGATTCCTACTTCACCTCTTCCTAAAGTTGTTTCCCCAATTGTCTCTTCCCCTTCAGTCCCAACTTTTGTAATGGATGACTCACCCTTGCCTGATCTGGATGAGTTAATCAGGGCTGACATTGAAGAAGAGAACAATAAGGCCTGCTGAAAGCACTGTCACAGTTACTTCTCCAGCTCCTCTTGAAATTTCTCTTCCAGCTCCAGCTCCAGCATCTACTCCAGCTCCATCCCAAGTTGAGAAACCCATTATATCTGATGAAACACTGAAAAAGCTAGATGCTTTATGATAATCCACAGGATAGCAGTGATGATGATGATGATGATGAGGAGGAGGGGATTCTGATGAGGATGCTAAGAAAAAGAAGAAGCCAGTATCTAAAAAGAGAAAAGCTCCTCCTCCTACTGCTCCTAAGCCAAATCCAGCCAATGACACTCCATACTATATTCTCCAGAAGATAACTTCATATAAAGGGATGCCAGCTTGGATGTGGTTATTCAAAAATGAACAGAAAGAGAGGGAAGAGAAGCAGAAGATACTCTCCTCCTCCATCTCAGAAATACAAAAAGATCCACCTCCTCCTCCTCCTCCAGCTATTGGTGCTTCAGGCACAACTTCCCAAAGATCTCCCAATTCCAAACATATCAGAGACATCAAGGGAGATCTTCTTCTGAAAGCAGCCAGCATAGGCATTACTCTTCAGGCAAGCAACATCAATTTCAGCATCAACCACAGCAGCAGCATCAACCACAGCAGCAGCATCAACAAGAGCTATCATTCCCTACAGATCAGAAAGCTGAAAGTCCTTAAAGACCCAATTCTCCTCCTGTTCCTTTTGAAGATCCTGAAACAGCTAATACAGCTAGAATGGACAGGTTCCAAGAACTTGTAGGCCTTTCTATGATTAACAAGGCCAAAGCTGAAGGAAAGGATCTTCTGAGTATTCCACAATGTCTAAGTACAGGAAAGAAGAGCTTAAGAGGTTTGAGAAAGCAAACAAGTTTTTCAATGTTGATGACTATATGAAGTTGCACCCAGAAGCAGTTGTCCCTAGAGCCACATCTTTGAAATTATAGGGGATGCTAATATGACCATGACAAAAGTGCAAGCTTTAGATCCAAACAGAGAAATTGTCTTTACCAAGCCTGGAGATAAAGGTAAAAAAGTAATGCCCAAAGAGAAGAAACAAAAGAAGTTTTTCTGAACTGCTTTACTTCTGTTATGTTCTTATAACTGATTTCTATTTCTGAACAAAGCTTATGTACATATATATATCTGCTGCATGTGTTATTGATCTCCGCCAGATATATGCTTTCTTGCATTGTGATTTTCAATTTTTGTTTGAGTCTGTAATTAGTGACCTCACCCAAATAAGGGGATATTGTTGGATCCCTAGTAATTTGGGCTAGGTTCACTAAGTTAGGATCATATGACCCACAATGTATAGCCAGGGTCATGGTTGTGTCCTAGAGTCTAGGCCAAGTCCTTAGAATCAACATCACATGGACCAGCTATCAACAAGACTGTTAGAGACTCAAGACTTAGAGTTTTTCTAAAGACCAAGTAAAATGTTTGATGTTCGTCGAACTCAGGTCGACGATAGTCGTGCTCAGCTCGATGATCTCAGAGTAAATTCTCTGAGCTGAGCTCGACAAATGTGGTACTCAGGTTGACGAACTTTGGACACTATATTTCAACACTTCAAGATCAGAAAACATCTCTTTATTCTAAGTCCAGAGTCAGACCTTGGTCGACGAACTTGATTCTCAGCTCAACAAACTGTGATCACAATAGCTAGAGTTATCCAGCAGCAGTTAAGTGTCCTCGGCTCGACGAAACCAATTCTTAGGTTGACGAATTCTGGATACTTCACTTCAACACCTTCATCTCGAAGCATCTGAAATTATTCTAAGTCCAGAAATATTTTGTTGAACTTCAATCGATGAAACCAGATATCAGCTCGACAAACTTCATACACAGAAAAGGCAAAGTTTCTAGAGAATATAGTTCTGCTCTCTGCTCGACGATCTTGAAACTCAGCTCGACGAACAGAAGTCATCTGGTCGACGAACTCAGCAACTTAGCTCGACGAACTGTGAACTCAGCTCGACGATTTCTGTTATCAGTTCGACGAATCCAGACTTAGTTATTTTTCATGCTTCTGTCCCCTTCTTACTACAATAATTACTGAGTAATTAATGCTCAAATATTCTCTGCAATATAACCGTTAGACAGAGCATTGATCATGGTCTTCTCCAGGATTATCGTCTGTCGCTTTTCCTTGGGACAGTTGGGGAAATAATTTAATGTCGTTTATTCTCAAGGCCGTCAGCATTGATTGCAGAGGATTTCAAAAAATTCAAAAGACCATTTTTGACAGGAAATATAAAAGAGATTTTTTCTCTTCTTCCTAAAGACAGACAGAACAAATACACAATACAGAGATGACAGATACCGAAAATAGTCAGTCTGAAACAAGAGATTCACTGCTGTCTGTCAACACAGAATTCTGACACAACAAGAAGCCATATCCTGAAGATCATCAGCTATCTGAAGCATAAGAACACCTAATCAAAATCAAGAGTCTTCTGTCTTCAACACTCTCGGATACTTCAAAGGATAACTACATCACTATCTGTCAAAGAAGTTCCTGAACAGCTGTTGATCAAGGCTGTACTACTGAAGGCCTATCACCCTGCAACAAGGCTTCTTCTACCTGAACCATTCTATATCTCAGGGGAGCCTGTGCTAAAATCAAATATCCACCAATCTTCTCAGTTGTATATTGAGAAAGAGAAGACACAATCATCTCTCACACCCCCCCACCCACTGTGTAAAGGGTTATAACTCCCTTCAAAAGTTATTCCTGGTTGCAATTCACCTGATTAAAAGACTTGAGGATTGGTTTTTGAGCACCTGATCAAAAGCTCATTGGTTTCAGGCACCTGATCAAAAATCTGAGTGGATTCCTACCAGGGTGGTAGAAGAGTGGATGTACCCAAGTTTAGGGGAACCACTATAAATTCTTGTGTTGTCTGGATTGCTCTTTTCTTTTATTTTTTGTGATGTGGCTGTTTGTTAGGATAGCTGTTTTAATTTTGTTCCTGCACTAGATTAACTCAGAAGAAAATTTTATAAACCATGAATACTCTATTCACCCCCCCCCCTCTAGAGTATTCCTGATCTAACAGCTCACTTTCATTATACAAAAGCTACTGTCGTGCGGTAACTACTACTGTCGTGCGATAACATAGGCGGTAACTGCTTTGACCAGTCGCAATGCTATCAGAGCTAGCGCTCGCGATAACATTTTAGCGCTTGGCGGTAAACCGTTCGACATTCGTCGAGCAATTAGCGTGGCGCGGTAACTCCCCACCGTCTGGCGTTAGCGCGCTCGACGATTGTTCGACAGCGTTGAGTGCTCGAAAGCGTTGAGTGGTCAAAAGCATTGAGCGGCTACCACGACGCGCTAGCTTCACGGTACCCTCTTTCATTGAGTGGTCAAAAGCGTTGAGTGGTCGAAGCGTTGAGTGGCTACCGCAGCGCACTAGCTTTGCGGTACCCAACTCGAGCGCTAAGTCTTTTAAATCATTGAGCTACCTCCTGCGATATGACTATCGTCGCGCGGTAGCCCCCAATGACCACTACTCCTTTTTGGGGTGTTACACATTGCCTCGGCAAACTCCTCCTAGTCTTCATCTGTCACCACCTGGGTGCGGCTCCCTTCTATCTCCATCTCCTCTCTGCCAGCCTCCAGCTCTGCCTCCTCCATTCTCTGCTCCATCTCTTCGGCCCCTCCTGACAAGAGATAGAGTTTAAGGCAGTGACGTAGTACTCCCTTGCCACCTTGGGGTCCCCCCAAACTCGGACCTGGATCCCTTTGGCACTGAACTTTAAGCACTGGTGGAAGGATGAGGGGACACAACGGAAGGCGCTGACGAGGGGCCTTCTGAAGATGGTGTTGTAGCTACTGGGGGCATCCACGATGACAAACTTGCAGTTCCGGGACTGCCCTCCCCCCAGAGTGACGTGGAGCCCCACTCCTCCTTCTACCTCCTTTCTCTCCCCCGAAAACCCAAACAGGGCCCATCTGAAGCCAACACCCTCTTTGCCTCCACCTTCATCGCGTCGAACGCTTTCTTGAAGATGACATTGAAGGAGCTTCCGTTGTCAATGAGGAACCTGGAGACGGTGAAATTCTCTATGTCTGTCTGGATGACCAGCGCATCGCAGAAGGGATACTCATGATCTGGCATATCCTTTCTCGAGAAGGTGATCTTCTCCTCCGAGGATGTGGTCTGAGATGTGGAGCCAAATGCTCAGACGGTATATGGTGTGGAGGCTCACCTTCCGGGAAGCCTCGATCACCACCACTCTATGGATCACTCTGATCCCTCCCCTGGTCCCGACGTCCGCACAGTCTTCACATCGATCCTCCTCTGCTCGAGGCAGGACATACTCAATCATCACCTCTTGGCGACCCTGCTGCTGATGTTGCTCCCTGTTTCCTCTCATTTAGAGGAACTTTGTGCACGTGGACGTGGCGTGCCCTTCCAAGTGGTGGAAGTCGCAGTAGGGCAACTCCACCCTGACTTCTCTTCTCCTACTCTGTGTTGCTCGCCTCCTCTCCCCCACGCTATGACCATAGCCTTATTTTGATCGTGGAGGAGAGGTCTTTGGGCCTGCCTCCAACCTGGGGGGTGGAACTGATCCTGCCCCCCTTGTCGGTTGTGCCTTCCTTGGTAATCTCTTTGTCTCCCCTGGTCTTTCCACTCAGTCCTCCAGCCCAACCGACGGTCCGGCTCCTGACGCCCCCACCTGGGATGTTGCTGCTGCTGCAGTTATCGTTGTTCCCTCTATCGGGGTTCAGCTCTCCTTTCCTCCTGACCCCTGCCACCCCTTCGCTCCTTCTCCTCCTACGTGGCTCACCTGGCCAGCTTCCGAGCAAACTCCGGATTCGATGCCTTGCTATCGACTTCCCTTGCCGCCCTCTCCATCAGCTCTTCGTAGGAGAGGGGCGGCATTCTCTTCGGTTCCATCCTGAAGAAACCCTGTTGCAGCCCCAGGGTAAAGGCCATCATCAGGCTATGCTTAGGCATCTCCTGGACTTGGGTGTCCTCTTCCTGAAACGTCAACATAACTCCCCAAGGTCTCGTTCACCCCCTGTTTTGTAACACGCCCAGTTTTCAGACCTGGAGTCGCACGATCATTGAATCTAGTACACACGACCACTAGTTGTGCGCCACTGATCGTGTGCACTTTTCTCCATTTTTCCAAGTTGTCTAGGGCAATCGCACGACCATTGGGCATAGTGCGCACGACCACTGATCGTGTGCCACTGCTCGTGTGCGTTTATCCCGATTCACCTGGAGTTCTGCCATTGTTGATCGCACTATCTTGGGATCCAGTGCCCACGACCACTGGTCATGCGCCACTGATCATGTGGGCGGATGCAGTTCCGTCATTTTTCTTTTGTGGTCGTCTGATGCTTCCTTAAACTCGATCGAAGGGCCCAGGATCTTCTGCCCTTTGGACTTTATTAGGGCTGAGAGTGCCTTTCCCCCATTTATCTCATCTTTAGAGTGAGAGTTAGGGTTGGAGAGGAAGATAAGGGAGGAGGAAGGAGAGAGAGCTTCCTTCCACCATTGACGGTGCTTTAGAGCTCTGATCGCCGTTCCGAGACCAGATCAGTGGAAAGGGCGTGGAGGAGCTCGTGTCAATCCGATCAAAGCAAGGATTCTATGGTTAGGAAGAGGGGTCGTAAGGTAACGACATTTCTCCTCTCGGTTTCTAGGATACGTGCATATCATCTTTTTCTTTCTTTCTTTTCAAGCTTTTGGGTACCAAATCTCTCAAATGAGAGGGGTTTGGGTCGTCATGGTTCAAGAGGAACCACTTAGTCGATTGTGTCCGTCCCCGACATTATATTGTATTAGAGATCCGCTCTGTTAGTGGATTAGGCATTGTGGATGAAGCCGTAATTGATGCGTTGGACGGCAAGTGTACCGGTCGCACAAGTAATATAAATGGGCGAATATGCCCAAGTATCGATCTCTCAAGGAACACAGTAAGGTGGAGTTAATTTTGAGGAGGACTTGAGATTGAAGTCCTAAGGGGCGTTTTGATGGTTGCGAAAACAGAAAATAAAACACTAACAACTACTCCTAGCAACGCCGCTATGCGATACTTTGCCAAGCGGGATGGAAGACTACTCGGACTACTATGCACCGAATTGCTGGGTGGATGAACGAGTAGCCTTGCGGATGAGGTGGTTAGGACGGCAGAATGAGGGTCGAGAGCACCTCTTCGCTACGTATGCCAGTAGCAATTGCTAGTGCTGCACGGTGTGGTGGAGGAAGGAAAATTAAGGCGCACCTCAAGCAAATAACATAAATATGAAATCACATAGACATGATTGTATACATATGTTTATCAAAATAAGTATAACTTCATCATATACAAGAGATCAACTAAACTATCAACAATAAGAGAAGAAAAGTGTGCGAAATCGACCGGATCTGAAGTCTTGCTGAGGATTCATGGAAGGAATCGCTGGGTTGTCAATCCGCGTCCTAGCTCTGTCCTCAACTGTGTCCGGGAAAGAAGAGGCTGTCACTCACTCCCAATGGACCCGTCTTCTTTGTGTCACGATCTGGTAGAGGATGGCACAAACTTCTCCTAGCTTGATGGAGAAAGCTAGATCTAACTCTTCTTGAAGCTCAAGGATGAAGGAGGAGGACGAGAGGGAGCTCGGGCTTGAATATGGCGTTGAAAGCTTGCCCGGAGCACCTCCCTAAGGTGGAAGATGAAGGGAAATGGCGGAACCCTTCCTCGGAGGCGGAAAATGGTGGGGGAGAAAAATTTGTCCTCAATGGAGGAAAATATGCGCTTTAAATAGAAGCAGGTCAGAAAAATAGGAACGCACGGTTTGGCGCACAACCGTGCATAACCATGCGTTATTAACTTCCATGCCAAGCTTGCGGATGAAGATGCGTTGACCCGTGCATTTTACTCGCGCACGGGCGCTTCCGCCCGTGCGTGAAGGAAATCGCACAGGTAAACACAGAGCGCATGAAATCAGGAAAATAAAGGGGAACCGTGCGTTTTACTCGCGCACGGGCGCTTCCGCCCGTGCGTGAACAAATCGCACGATTAACCATAGAATGGAACAAACAAGAAAGCTACAGGAAAACCGTGTGTTTCCTTCGCACACGGTTCCGAAGAAACCATGTGTTAACCGTGCGTGAAGATCGTCGGGCTCGGCTCGACGAAATTCGTCGAGCTCCACTCAACGTTTCTCCTGCGCAAAGAAAACGCACGAGCTTAAAGAAGCATGTGCTAAGAAAATGCACGACCGTGCGTTTTCCTCAAACCTGCATTCCAGCCTTGGGGAAAACGCACCACATGCATACAAAAAAACAAAGAGAACCCTCCAACAATGCAGATATGCAGCAAAATCAACTGGAAAGATCCCCTAGGGAGCACCATGTGCTTACCCCCAACAACAGAATGCGCAATTGCACACCCATGGGCCAAAATAATGCACTTAGCGTGAAAAGCTGTATAAATAAAATATCAACGATAACATACTAAAAGTGAAGTGCAAGTGTGTGAAAACTAGCCCAGATGAGTCCGAAAAACCCTATATAAATCGAACTCATCACACCACCAGACTTAAACATTTGCCCGTCCTGAGCAAATCATCACTAAGCGGAGTTAAAGAAGACTAGTTGACTAAGCAATTGCATAAATGGAGTACCATGCGAAGTCATACCCTCATGTACAAAAAGCAATAGTAGAAAACTCTTATATGCATGCATAATAATTTCTAATTCCTATAAACGTAAAGAAGATATTACAAATACTCCTAAAGTGAATCACGGTGAATCATTCGGCTGCGCGTACAACGAAAGCAGGCGGAAAATGGGGTGGGCATTGCCAAGATCAGGTCTCAGAAAAATCTCCAAAGGAATCCATCAATGTTGGTAACCATATGTTCGCCCGTTCACACTCTCTCCACGAAACTAGTTTGACTCAAGCACGAATCCGTAGGACTTGGAGTATAATATAGGCTTGGGCGAAGGCGGGATATACAAAGATAAACAAGACGGACACGCACACCCAAAATGAGATCTCCCGAAAACACTCACAGCTAAACTCAACGAACAAACACGTGTGGCGCACCACCAGACTTGGACTTTTGACGGTGCGTGCACGCCCATAACGAACACAAAACATCAAAATTTTCAACTCAACAACAATAATTTTTTTTCTATCTCGTTTATTCCACATTGGGAATTTCTTTTTTTTTAAAATTCATTTCATTTGTTTTTTTTTTTCTTCTTTTCTTGTTATTTAACAAATAACCAAAACAAGCCGAAAAAAACGGCAAACACCACAAGCTGCTCAAACACCAACATAACTGCCCACACAAAACGGATGCAAACTACAACAAAACAAGCTAACCGAGCGACCACATTCAGATATGCGAGTAGGAAAGGCTATATGACTTTGGTAGCGAGGCGTATGGATGTCAAAGGTAGGGACAGGCTCAACGGGGATAGCAACGGATAGATGTCGGGAATGGTACAAGGCTCAAACTAGACAAAGTGACGGCCTACATCACGCGCGCACTTGACTAACCATGTACCCATACTTCGAGAGTAGCTAGGGGCAAGTTCTTAGCCACCAAGAAATACAACCCTTCCTCCCGACTCGAGCAATACGAGGCTATTGAACTCCCACACACAATCCTACACCATCATTTGATTCACAACCGGATTCACAACTAGAGTATCGTAAACAAAATCTACACTAATAGAAAAATAGAAACTATAAGCATATAAAAATTTTAATCTACACAGACTCTAAGTGATCATGAGTGCACGCCTAGGAACACTCTTGGAGTCAACATTTTACTTCATCACACAATCCTAAACCAACACAACATTCTTTATTCTACGCACAAGTGATAAACAAGCTCTGTGCGTGCAAGTGCTTAAGTAAACGCTCTCAAGTGGGTGTTGTGTGTGCAAAGCAAATGCAAATTATATAACAATAAAAGCTTCTAGTATGTGAGTGGAATGTGAACGTGAGCGGATAACAACTCGAATATCTCCCCCACCAGACTTAATCCATGCAACCTATCACAAGATTCACAATAAAAACAATGAAATATAAGTTGGGGGAGAGGTTACCCCATGCTCAACAAATGAGCGTACCAGAAGATGCGAGAAAGCTCAGAAGTAGTTCCGCCATATGAAGAATCACAACCCCGCCAATACGAGTTTGCCATGAATACCTGCAGGGGTGAGCTCCGCAAAAACAAAAGAAAAATATACAATATACAAAAAATACAAAAACTAAGAAAGTCATGAAAAATAAAAAATGCAGGAAATGAAGGATAACTACTGGGATTATTGTCCACCCAACACGACTTATTTGGCTAAGGAAAAGGTTCTAGCTAATTGGCCTATGAAAAGAAAAGTGCATAGGTAATTGTTCCATTATCTATTTCGGTAACGGGTACCGATACGGCGATAAAACAGTTACCCCTCTACCTAAATAATGAAACTTGTACAGCACAGGTAGAGGAAATAAGAAATAAGAAGAGGAGCGCTGGTCCTCGCTCATCTTATCACAAAATAAATCTTTGTCTAGCAAGGTATCGTCAACCACAGATGTGTAGGAAGCGATGGCAACGGCATGGACACCAGGCTCATCGTCATCCCAACGTATCCGTGGGGACTCAACCTGCACAGGCTCAGATAAAGAAGGGGGTCAGGTAATAAAAGAGAAGAAGAACTAAAATAATCAAAATAAGGGACAGTGATCCCGGTATCACTCTCAGTAGGATCCAAGTACAGATCATCGTCGGTATTATACGAGTCGTATCGTGGAGAATCTGAGAACTCGAGGTCCACGGTGGTGAGGGGAATGGCCTCATCCAATAAGGAGGTGCAAACCTCCGCATCAGAAAGAGGATACCCATCATCCCACCGGGGTGCGTAAAAGTGCTCCGAAGATCCACATTCTCCATCGGAGATAGAAGAATCCTCATCCCACTTCGGCGCAACCTCGGGCACCGAATCACCCATGAATATGGCAACATCAGCTGACTCATAAGAAAAAGGTGTAGCAAACTCAGGCAAAAATTGCGGAGGGGCAAAATCAAACGCTGAATGAGCGGGCTCCAACACAAAATCATTCGCAGACACCACCCCGTCGACAGGAACAATCTCTGTGTCTCATACAGGTACGCCCTTGGATTCCTGATCCTCTTTTTGCTGACTACCACCAGAGTGATCGTCATCACTCAAGTGAAGCTCGTAAAAAGGGAGCAAGGGACCCATGAAAGATTTGTATGCGGCGAGAGATTCTTCGGTAATCTCAACAGTAAAGAGCGAGCCAGATGAGCGATGTCAGTGTATGGGCCATGCAACACCCGGTAGGCCTGTCCACAACAGTCTTCCGCGAACGGGAGGTTGCTGCGCACACGCCCTCAGAGGGAGAAGTCTCGCGCAAACGAGGGCAATCCTTCACCATGTGGCCCACACCTTGACATAGCAAAGACCTAATACAGTGCTCGACATTCATAACAGCCATGGCGTCGATGTATCGGTGCAAAGTGTCATAGAGAGGGCATTCGGCTACGGAATACATCGCGAACAAAAATATATACCAAAAAGGGTGCTACACAACTAGAATGAAAATAGCACGGATCTGCTTTCAAAATCACAAATCAGTAAAGGGCAAAAAGAAATAAGCAAAATAAAAATTCTAGAAACTAAAGCAAAGAAGAAACATGAAATATACGGATGAAAAAGGGCTTCGATCTACTATCTCCCTCTTCAAAAACTCACACGATTGTGTTCCACGACAACGGCGCCAAAAACTTGATGCGTTGGACGGCAAGTGTACCGGTCGCACAAGTAATATAAAATGAGCGAATGTCCCCACGTATCGATCTCTCAAGGAACACAGTAAGGTGGAGTTAATTTTGAGGAGGACTTGAGATTGAAGTCCTTAGGTCGGAGTTAACTAGGGGATTTTGATGGTTGCGGAAACAGAAAATAAAACACTAACAACTACTCCTATGCTACACCGCTATGCGATGCTTCTCCAGGCGGGCTGGAAGACTACTCGGGCCGCTACACACCGAATCGCTGGGCGGATGAACGAGTAGGCTTGCGGATGAGGTGGTTAGAATGGCGGAATGAGGGTCGAGAGCACCTCATCACTACGCACTCCACTAGCAATTGCTAGTGCTGCACGGTGTGGTGGAGGAAGGAAAATAAAGGCGCACCTCAAGCAATTAACATAAATATGAAATCACATAGACATGATTGTATACATATGTTTATCAAAATAAGAATAACTTCATCATATACAAGAGATCAACTAAACTATCAACAATAAGAGAAGAAAAGTGTGTGAAATCGAACCAGATCCAAAGTCTTGCTGAGGATTCACAGAAGGAATTGCTAGGTTATCAATCTGCATCCTAGCTCGGTCCTCAACTGCGTCCGCGGTAGAGGAGGCTGTCACTCACTCTCAATGGACCCGTCTTCTTTGTGTCACGATCCGGTGGAGGATGGCACAAACTTCTCCTAGCTTGATGGAGAAAGCTAGATCTAACTCTTCTTGAAGCTCAAGGATGAAGGAGGAGGTCGAGAGGGAGCTCGGGCTTAAATATGTCGTTGAAAGCTTGCCCGGAGCACCTCCCTAAGGTGGAAGATGAAGGGAAATAGCGGAACCCTTCCTCGGAGGTGGAAAACAGCAGGGGAGAAAAATCTGTCCACAATGGAGGAAAATCTGCGTTTTAAATAGAAGCAGGTCAGAAAAATAGGCACGCACGGTTTGACGCACGACCGTATGCTAACCGTGTGTTATTAACTTCCAGGCCAAGCTTGCGGATGAAGATGTGTTGACCCGTGCATTTTACTCTCGCACGGGCGCTTCCGCCCGTGCGTGAAGGAAATCGCACAGGTAAACACAGAGTGCGGGAAATCAGGAGAATAAAGGGGAACCGTGCGTTTTACTCGCGCACGGGCGCTTCCGCCCGTGCGTGAACAAATCGTATGATTAACCACAGAATGGAACAAACGAGAAAGCTACAGGAAAATCGTGTGTTTCCTTCGTGCAGGGTTCCGAAGAAACTGTGTGTTAACCATGCGTGAAGATCGTCGGGCTCAGCTCGACGAAATTCATCGAGCTCCACTCGAAGTTTCTCCTGCACAAAGAAAACGCACGAGCATAAAGAACTGTGTGCTAAGAAAACCCACGACCGTGCATTTTCCTCAAACCTGCATTCCAGCCTTGGGGAAAACGCACCACCTGCATACAAACAAATAAAAGCAAAGAGAACCCTCCAGCAATGCAGATATACAACAAAAGCAACTGGAAAGATGTAACGTCCCCTTCCACCTTTCGTGGATCATCACCACTAGGTCTTAGGCGGACCGTTACCGGGCTGCATCCCAAGCACCACAACCCCTCTCCAGCCCACTGGCGGGTTATTGGTGGCCACAACCTCCCTTTGATGAGTGAAATCGACAGTTAAGCTGGGCTGTATGGGGACTTCCCAGGAGGTCACCCATCCCAGTACTACTATTTCCCAAGCACGCTTAACTATGGAGTCCCTTCACTTCTCATCACCAACTGAGCCGCAGCTCAACTGGTGATGAGAAGTGAAGGAACTCCATAGTTAAGCGTGCATGGGCGAGAGTAGTACTGGGATGGGTGACCTCCTGGGAAGTCCCCGTACGGCTCAGCTTAACAGTCGAGTTCGCTCATCAAAGGGAGGTTGTGGCCACCAATAACCTGCCAGAGGGCTGGAGAGGGGTTGGGGTGCTTGGGCTGCAGCCCGGTAATGGTCCGCCAAAGGCCTAGTGGTGTTGATGTCTACAGCTGCGGCCTCTGAGCTCTAACCTGGATCGGTTTGTTAAGGAACGGCGTGGTTATGTTGATGTCTACAGCTGAGCAAAATTTCGGGACGAATTTTCTTGTAAGGAGGGGAGGGTTGTAACACCCCAAATCCCAATTTGGGTTCAGGTTGGGTGACACGGCCTGGGACACGGGCGTGTCGCAGGGCGTGTCGTGCTTAGGTTGAGCAGCCTATCGAGTGCTCGACGAAATACACTCGCGAAGTTCTCGAGAGAGAACACGCCCTGCGACACGGGCGTGTCAGAGGGCGTGTCCTCCTCTGGTCGACGAACTGCGCTCGATGATTGTCGAGCAGCAAGTCAAGTTGAGTACACGGCCTATGACACAGGCGTGTCACAGGGCCGTGTCCTTCTCTGGATCAGCCAGGGATGTGTGTTGGTGGACACGGGTGTGTCTTGGGGTACACGGCCTGGGACACGGACGTGTCTCATGGCCGTGTCCCGCTCGGGTTGAGTTCGTGATGTGCTGCATGAGGGACATGCCATGCCACACGGGCGTGTATTGTGTGACACGGGCGTGTCAGCCATGTGACACGGGTGTGTCACATGGCCATGTTCTGTTCTGGATAAGGTGGTTCGTGCGCCGCTTAAGGGACACGGCCTGCGACACAGGCGTGTCACAAGGCGTGTCAGCCCAAAAATGGATAGTTCAGGGCAAATCGTGGTCGTTCATTTCCTCATCCTGGATCCAAGGGTCCAGGCCCTTCCTGATATTATAAGGCTGAGAGTGGATGGATCACTCTCATTCCATCTTATCCATTCTCTTTCTAAAAAGCTAGGGAGACAGGAGAGCAAGTAAGGGGAGAAGAAAGCTGGCTGCCGGAGGAGCTGCGGAGTTCCGAACCGAGATCCGAGGTCAGATTCGTGGAGCCAAAACAGTGGCGGTTATTTCCATCCGGCTAGATCATGGCTCCAAAGCGATCGTCAAGGGTAACGATCTCCTTCTTGAACAAGCGAAGTCCTTTCTTTATGCATATGCATGGAATCCTCCACCAAGAGGTGGAAAGCGTAAGTGATTCCAGGTTGAGTCTGGATTTAAAGCCGGAAATAGGTAGTACGGCATAGGCATGCTGTGTGAAGCCCATCCGCACGGTTAGTCTGGATTGGTGATGTGGATATTGTGAACCGGAGAAGACTCAGTGTATTGTGTGGATGCTTGTGAATTGTGAATCCTTGAAAAGCTTGGTATGAGCTGAGCCCTTGTATTGGGTGTGATTATGAACTGGAATGGATTAGATAGCGGCTCTGCAAGAGCTGTGTGTGGAGCAGGAAAGGGAAGGCCGACCCGCGTCAAGATCTACGCTATTGACAAATTGAGCAATGGGAAATAGCTGACTTGTACCTGTGTTGTGGGAGATCGATTGGTGGCAAGGCAAATGGGGGGCTACGAGCCAGACCCGGCTTGCTACACCACAAGGTTGGGTCGATCTGAAGTGGAAATGCTCAAGTTTGCCGTGAGGTTAGCATCTCTGAGTGGGATGGGCGGAATGTCGCCAGCATGCGTGTTGGTGGACTAGGACCGGCCAACCAACATGTTCAAAATCTCTGCTCGGTGGTGGGCAACTGGTATATCCGGTACACCATAATGTGCCCTGAGTGCACGGAGCGTGTGGCGGAGGCCGGCGTTTGTGATACTGTTGTGATACTTGTTGTGATAGATATATGTTATGATTGCAATGCATACAGCGAAGAAACCACTGCACTCGGGTAAGTGGTAGGGTCGTTATAATTGGTCAGCTAATGTTGACCGTTCCTTTGTTTACCACTCTTGCGGTGGATGTCTATCTGCAGGTGTTGACGGGTTGAATTGGATTTAGCGGATTGAAGCCCTTGCTGTTTAAAGGCCCTCGAAGGCCGTGCGAAGAATTCTTGGATTTCATGTGTGGCCGGCCTGCATGCCGATGTATGAAGCTATATATTTGTAAAGAGCAACTTGTAAGGCCTTAAGGCCATGAGCGTGTGTATTTGTATACATTCCTGGCAATATATAAATATATGGTTTATATATTTAGTGGACATTCACTGTGATGAGTTCTTGCAACTTAAAATGCTTTTGCTAAAATACTCTGAGTTAGGATGCGAGTAGAACGTGATTTTGATATTCATACGTAATTCTGTCATTTGTCTGTGAAAAATGGCGTGGGGCCCGGCCGGACCCGCCGTTATATTCCATATGATGAATGGAGGTGTTGCAAAAGAGCCCTGGGGAGCACCATGTGCTTACCCCCAACAATAGAATGCGCAATTGCACACCCATGGGCCAAAATAATGCACTTAGCGTGAAAAGCTGTATAAATGAAATATCAACAATAACATACTAAAAGTGAAGTGCAGGTGCGTGAAAACTAGCCCAGATGAGTCCGAAAAACACTATATAAATCAGACTCATCAGTAGTCACGACCGTTAGTCTGACTCGGTGATGTTGCATAGCGAGCCTTAAGGATTTTGTAGAAATCCGTTGCGGCATGATGTTGTTTGTGATGTATGTGTCTTTACCTCCCTTTTTGAGTGAGTACGTGTAGCCGGAAACCGAACAAGGTTAGCTCCGCGTTGGTGGTAGACGGTTTCCTTAGTGCGCGGGAATGTTGCAGTACGAATGATGGATTAGGGTGGGAAAGACTATGGATTGTGATGTGCTAAGGTGCGGCTTTGTCTCCGTGGTCGGCTGGCTATCCCGTGACGTGCAAGTCATATGGGGAGAGTGTCCCGGCAAGACTAGTCCCCTTCTGTGAGACTGACAAGAATGCCAAGAATCGGACAAGCCCGGGCAATGAAGCCCACGAACAGGTGGGGTCTAGCAAGGGTTCTTAGAATTGATTTTTGTGTGAGATGGAATCCTGACGTTAGAATTCAGAGCTTGCAGGCAAGCCCGGGTCTAAGACCCACGAGCGGGTGGGGCCTTGGCAAGATTTTCCATGGGGCACCTTTTATGCCGTTAGGGGAATTGCAGTACCCTTTTTGTTTGCGGCTTGACGCCGATGGGGAAATTGGAAGTACCTAGTTGTTATGATGGCGTGCTAGATGCATACGCGATAGGGTGCCTTGGGTGAAACCCGAGTTTGCATACATGTTGCATAGTAGGCCCCTTTGATTATATGTTCAATATAGAAAATGTGTTTGTTGTTTGAGACATTCAAACCTATTTTTAATGCTTTACATGTTTATGTATATAGCATATGAAGTGCTGACTTGCAGGTTCGAGGTGTACCCCGGGGTCCGTTAGGGGCGGCCGGGAGGAGATGTGTTGGTTACACAGTAGAGGTCAGCCTTTGCTGACCCACGTTACCTCAAATTTTTACAGGGCAAGGATCGCAAGCGGGAGCAAGTGTGCCGGTCGAAAAGGCCTAAGCCTCATGAAGTGATTACCATACTTACTAGCTTGTTTTCTTCTTGACTGCGATGCTCCATGTTGTTGGTATTTTCGGCTTGCATGTCGAGGTAGCCTAGGAGTGCTTTTGCACGTTGATGTTTGACCTTGTTGTCATTTAGTTTTGGACTTATTTTGTGTAAGGCCTTAAGGCCATTTTGATACTCCTGATTGGTGGTGGATAACTTCTAGTTTTGTTGGTATGTTTTCTCTGTTACTTTATTCTATGTTTTGAGTTGGGTAGTTAATACCATCTTTTAATGCTAAAGTTGTGGCGTCCGTATGTTGTGGGGCCCCGGCCGGACCCATATTATATGGTCATTACAGGGGAGGTGTTACAATTTGGTATCAAAGCCAGGTTGATGTCCAAGGTCAGGTTTAGCAGTCGATTTAATGTAATCGGATCGCGTATAGAAGTTATCCACATAGGAGCATCGCGGGACCGTGAGTGTCCTTATTTTTGAGTCTTGTGATTAGAGACTGAACGCTGAGTGATGCGAAGGATTGGTGGGCACGGATGCAAGAACTTCTGAGGGCGACAGAGATGCCAGAGGAAAAGAAATTTTATTTTGCGACCTGTATGTTGGAAGGAGATGCGAAGTTGTGGTGGATGAGCCATAGCGGCCACCAGTTTCCGGGACGTACCCCGTGTGGGATTTCACGTGCTATGGTGGGGCGAATTTTTCAAAAAAAAAATTTCCCAACAACCATACTAAATACGGGATCGGATATCCAATGTAAACGCCCTACTAGTTAAGCAAATGAAAAACTAACTCATCACATCTAACCATTGCAAAAGGGTTAGAAATGTACCTCTAGGGAACAAAAACCCTAGGCGGAAGAGGAGGCACGTCGAAGAGATAGATAGCAATCCCACTGCAAAGATGAGGCTGATCGTCTTGCCTCTTGGTTCACCTCGAACCCGAACAGCGACCCAAGTCCGTTGATGGGAGAAGAGGGCACTCGCTTAGACCAACTCCGTCAAGAGCACCGAGGACTCCAAGTGATCGAATCACACTAGTCGTCGGCATGAGAAGAGCGGAGTAGAAAATACCCAAAACAGGCCGGCTGGAGGAGAGCGACCAACAAGGCAGATCTCTGTCGTAGCCGAGGCTCTCACATAGAGCCCGATCTGGAAATGCACGGGTTGTCCCACGAGCCGCCGGCGAGCCCCAGGTGCAGACCAGCGACGGCGAGGAAAGAGTGGCGAGAACAAGGATCACCGACGAGGAGGTTGGTGGAGGAGTGGGCGAGCCCTGACTGAGAACGGCGGTCAGAGGTGCGCTGTCGGGGTGGTTCCTGAAAACCCTAGCAGAAAAAAAACTTGTTCTTCCGCCTTGCACTGCTTCGCTCTCTTACCCGTGAAAAACCCCTATATATATTATCATATATATGTATTATATATACCGTATATTTCCAAATCAAGCCCTATTAGGTTGGGGTTATATAAACTCCAATCACGGGTTGAATTGGATTTAGCGGATTGAAGCCCTTGCTGTTTAAAGGCCCTCGAAGGCCGTGCGAAGAATTCTTGGATTTCATGTGTGGTCGGCCTGCATGCCGATGTATGAAGCTATATATTTGTAAAGAGCAACTTGTAAGGCCTTAAGGCCATGAGCGTGTGTATTTGTATACATTCCTGGCAATATATAAATGTATGGTTTATATATTTAGTGGACATTCACTGTGATGAGTTCTTGCAACTTAAAATGCTTTTGCTAAAATACTCTGAGTTAGGATGCGAGTAGAACGTGATTTTGATATTCATACGTAATTCTGTCATTTGTCTGTGAAAAATGGCGTGGGGCCCCGGCCGGACCCGCCGTTATATTCCATATGATGAATGGAGGTGTTGCAAAAAAGCCCTGGGGAGCACCATGTGCTTACCCCCAACAATAGAATGCGCAATTGCACACCCATGGGCCAAAATAATGCACTTAGCGTGAAAAGCTGCATAAATGAAATATCAACAATAACATACTAAAAGTGAAGTGCAGGTGCGTGAAAACTAGCCCAGATGAGTCCGAAAAACACTATATAAATCAGACTCATCAGTAGTCACGGCCGTTAGTCTGACTCGGTGATGTTGCATAGCGAGCCTTAAGGATTTTGTATAAATCCGTTGCGGCATGATGCTGTTTGTGATGTATGTGTCTTTACCTCCCTTTTTGAGTGAGTACGTGTAGCCGGAACCGAACAAGGTTAGCTCCGCGTTGGTGGTAGACGGTTTCCTTAGTGCGCGGGAATGTTGCAGTACGAATGATGGATTAGGGTGGGAAAGACTATGGATTGTGATGTGCTAAGGTGCGGCTTTGTCTCCGTGGTCGGCTGGCTATCCCGTGACGTGCAAGTCATATGGGGAGAGTGTCCCGGCAAGACTAGTCCCCTTCTGTGAGACTGACAAGAATGCCAAGAATCAGACAAGCCCGGGCAATGAAGCCCACGAACAGGTGGGGTCTAGCAAGGGTTCTTAGAATTGATTTTTGTGTGAGATGGAATCCTGACGTTAGAATTCAGAGCTTGCAGGCAAGCCCGGGTCTAAGACCCACGAGCGGGTGGGGCCTTGGCAAGATTTTCCATGGGGCACCTTTTATGCCGTTAGGGGAATTGCAGTACCCTTTTTGTTTGCGGCTTGACGCCGATGGGGAAATTGGAAGTACCTAGTTGTTATGATGGCGTGCTAGATGCATACGCGATAGGGTGCCTTGGGTGAAACCCGAGTTTGCATATATGTTGCATAGTAGGCCCCTTTGATTATATGTTCAATATAGAAAATGTGTTTGTTGTTTGAGACATTCAAACCTATTTTTAATGCTTTACATGTTTATGTATATAGCATATGAAGTGCTGACTTGCAGGTTCGAGGTGTACCCCGGGGTCCGTTAGGGGCGGCCGGGAGGAGATGTGTTGGTTACACAGTAGAGGTCAGCCTTTGCTGACCCACGTTACCTCAAATTTTTACAGGGCAAGGATCGCAAGCGGGAGCAAGTGTGCCGGTCGAAAAGGCCTAAGCCTCATGAAGTGATTACCATACTTACTAGCTTGTTTTCTTCTTGACTGCGATGCTCCATGTTGTTGGTATTTTCGGCTTGCATGTCGAGGTAGCCTAGGAGTGCTTTTGCACGTTGATGTTTGACCTTGTTGTCATTTAGTTTTGGACTTATTTTGTGTAAGGCCTTAAGGCCATTTTGATACTCCTGATTGGTGGTGGATAACTTCTAGTTTTGTTGGTATGTTTTCTCTGTTACTTTATTCTGTGTTTTGAGTTGGGTAGTTAATACCATCTTTTAATGCTAAAGTTGTGGCGTCCGTATGTTGTGGGGCCCCGGCCGGACCCATATTATATGGTCATTACAGGGGAGGTGTTACAATTTGGTATCAAAGCCAGGTTGATGTCCAAGGTCAGGTTTAGCAGTCGATTTAATGTAATCGGATAGCGTATAGAAGTTATCCACATAGGAGCATCGCGGGACCGTGAGTGTCCTTATTTTTGAGTCTTGTGATTAGAGACTGAACGCTGAGTGATGCGGAGGATTGGTGGGCACGGATGCAAGAACTTCTGAGGGCGACAGAGATGCCAGAGGAAAAGAAATTTTATTTTGCGACCTGTATGTTGGAAGGAGATGCGAAGTTGTGGTGGATGAGCCATAGCGGCCACCAGTTTCCGGGACGTACCCCGTGTGGGATTTCACGTGCTATGGTGGGGCGAATTTTTCAAAAAAAAAATTTCCCAACAACCATACTAAACACGGGATCGGATATCCAATGTAAACGCCCTACTAGTTAAGCAAATGAAAAACTAACTCATCACATCTAACCATTGCAAAAGGGTTAGAAATGTACCTCTAGGGAACAAAAACCCTAGGCGGAAGAGGAGGCACGTCGAAGAGATAGATAGCAATCCCACTGCAAAGATGAGGCTGATCGTCTTGCCTCTTGGTTCACCTCGAACCCGAACAGCGACCCAAGTCCGTTGATGGGAGAAGAGGGCACTCGCTTAGACCAACTCCGTCAAGAGCACCGAGGACTCCAAGTGATCGAATCACACTAGTCGTCGGCGTGAGAAGAGCGGAGTAGAAAATACCCAAAACAGGCCGGCTGGAGGAGAGCGACCAACAAGGCAGATCTCTGTCGTAGCCGAGGCTCTCACATAGAGCCCGATCTGGAAATGCACGGGTTGTCCCACGAGCCGTCCGCGAGCCCCAGGTGCAGACCAGCGACGGCAAGGAAAGAGTGGCGAGAATAAGGATCACCGACGAGGAGGTTGGTGGAGGAGCGGGCGAGCCCTGACTGAGAACGGCGGTCAGAGGCGCGCTGTCGGGGTGGTTCCTGAAAACCCTAGCAGAAAAAAAACTTGTTCTTCCGCCTTGCACTGCTTCGCTCTCTTACCCGTGAAAAACCCCTATATATATTATCATATATATGTATTATATATACCGTATATTTCCAAATCAAGCCCTATTAGGTTGGGGTTATATAAACTCCAATCACTGTGCCCCTCTATTAAATAATTACGACAACTCGCCTCGTCGTAATTCTCTTTTAATAATTGCACAGAGAAAAAAACGGTCTAAGCACGAAGTGTCACCATATATTTTGACTGAGTCTAATACGGTGAATCTAGGCTGTTCCCGTTCGTTTGGTGTGACCTCGCAGAGGGAACATGTCGTCACGGCAATAATACACCAATTTGTATTATCGACTATAAGAGGCTTTATCAAGGCATTATAGTCGCCACAACAACACGTTAGAGGAGGTAACCGAACTAAATGGCCAGTGTCTAACTTTTGTCACATGATATCATAAATATTGTGCGAATTTGGGACCGTGTCATTCTCGCACTATATTTGTCTTTCTTGGTCTCATAAGCAAGTGTGTCTTTATAACTACATTAGTTATAATGCATGATATACAAACTCGCATTGCCAAGGGGCCCGACTATATCATAACCCAAACTAGCTTGGGGACAAATGATATTTTGATATATGCATCCCTTACGCGTAAGTGCGAACAACGAATCACAATATTTATCACCATCAAAAGATAGTCTTCAACTACAATCACATTGCTCACACCGATGTGCTTAATCTACATATCTCATATCACCAAATCACTAGACACGTTGTAAGCACTAATGACACTTAACACATTCCATTTTAATGTTACAACTTAAGATAGGCCAACCTCAATATGCATGAAACAATACGCATACATACTCAAGTGATTAAACGATAACTATTATCAACATTTGTAGAACTACAATGTACTTTAATTCACATGACAATCCAAGGTGGTGGTCAATGTCCCTCTTTGACTACCAGGATCGTGAGCAAATAAAACTAAGATCATATGATGGAACTCAAGTGTTCTACAGCTCAAGACCAAGGGCATCTTCCTGAGCTATCATGAAGCATCATCATATGATCTAGGGACAGAATGAGTTAAACATTCATCAAAAACATGAACTTTAATAAAATTAAAGACAACTTTCAAAACACAAATCCTTCAATCTCCCACTTATTTTTAAAGTTTCTAATAAAAGAAATATAAAACATAGGAATCCTCTGTCATTAAACATCAAGCCATTCTCCATGGTCTTGCAACCCCATGGACTCAAAATGAATTTCTCCTTTGGCTTGAGACAGAGGCTTGGTGAAGGGATCAGCTGTGTTGCTATTTGTGTCAATCCATAAAAGCGCAATCTTGCCTTCTTCAATGAAGTCGCGTGTGACAAAATACTTCCGATCCATGTATTTTGTCTTGTGATGTGATTTCGGCTCCTTGATTTGTGAAATGGAAGCACTATTATCACAAAAAAATCTCAAGGGCCCTTCACTAGATGCCACGACTCCCAATTCCTCAAGGAATTTCTTTATCCAGACTGCCTCTTTGCTTGCCTCTGCGGCCGCCATGACTTCCGCTGCGGTGGTTGAATCAGCAGTAGTGGATTGTTTCCAACTACGCCAACTCACAGCTCCACCATTCAGAAGAAAAACGTACCCAGATTGAGATCTTCTATCGTCCAGATCTGTCATAAAGCTAGCATCCGTGTAACCTTCTACATGGAGCTCTTTATGTCCACCAAATACAAGAAACTTATTCTTGGTCCTTTTAAGGTACCTAAGAATATTCTTGACCGCCATCCAATGATATGGACTAGGTGAAGCTTGATATCGACTCGTCATGTTGAGAGCATATGCGACATCCGGTCTCGTACAGATCATGGCATACATGATGGAACCTATGGCGGAAGCATAGGGCACATTCAACATGTATTCGAAGTCTTTATGTGATGAGGCACATTGAGACTTGCCTAGCTGAGTAGACGTCTTGATTGGCACATTTTCTTTCTTAGAGTTTTCCATATGGAACCTTTCTAAGACTTTGTTAATGTAGATACTTTGACTTAGGCCAATAAGTCTACGTGATCTGTCTCTATATATCTTTATCCCTAAGATATATTGGGCTTCACCCATGTCCTTCATTGAAAAGATTGTTTTCAATGAGTTTCTTACTTGTTCCATTAATGATAAGTTGTTTCCCATTAAGAGAATATCGTCAACATATAAGATCAAGAATATAACGTTGCTCCCACTAACCTTCTTGTATACACAAGGCTCTTCCTTGCTTTGAATGAACTCAAGGGTTTTAACTTCTTCATCAAAGCATTTGTTCCAACTCCTTGATGCTTGCTTCAACCCATAAATGGCTCTTTGAAGCTTGCATGCTTTGCCGCTATTTTGAGAATCTTCAAAACCTTGAGGTTGCTTCATGAATACATCCTCATCTAGTTTTCCATTTAGGAAGGTCGTTTTGACATCCAATTGCCAAATTTCATAATCATGAAATGCGGCAACCGCCAACATGATCCGAATAGTCTTAAACATTACAACGGGAGCGAAAGTTTCATCATAGTCAATCCCTTGGATTTGACTAAAACCTTTCGCTACAAGTCTTGCCTTGTAGGTTGTCATGTTTCCATTCATGTCCATCTTCCTCTTAAAAATCCATTTACAGGGGATGGATTTCTTTCCATCAGGAAGGTCAACCAAGTTCCATACTTGGTTATCATACATGGATTGTATCTCGGATTTCATGGCTTCAAGCCATGCTACGGAATCCTTTCTTTCCATTGCTTCTTCATAGGTCAACGGGTCTTCTGTGTCTAGAATAAACACTTCATGAACACCCATGTAAATATCAGGCTTTTTCCTTTCCCTGATCGACCTTCTAAGATCCTTTGGTTTGCCTAGCTCAGTCTGAGTTTCTTGAATTTCCTCCACTATTTCTGGTGGAGTCAATTCATGCTCAACACGAGTAAGACTAACCGGTGGTGGTAAAGCAAGAGTTTCCTCCGTAATCATTTGCGGAGGTGGAATACTCATGCTCCCACTGACTAAAGGAACTTCTTGTGACTCTTGGTGATCATATTGAACATCAATGCTCATCTCACGATCACTTTCTTGTAGGTTTTCTTGAGTTTCCTCAAGTGTCACCCTACGGTCACTGCTTTTGATTCTTTCAAGAAACTCTTTCTCTAAGAATGTAGCACCCTTCTTAACAAAAATAGTATTTGTTGATTTGTGCCAAAAGCTATACCCTTTTGTTTCTCTTGGGTATCCAATGAAGAAACACTTATCGGCTTTGGGGTCTAGTTTGGATGATTGCATACGTTTGACATATGCCTCACAACCCCAAATCTTAAAGAAAGATGTGATGGGTGGTTTCCCAACCCATATCTCATGTGGAGTTTTCTCTACGGCTTTAGTTGGAACGAAGTTTAAAGTGTAAGCTGCCGTTAAAAGTGCATGACCCCAAAAATATAAAGGTAGATCAGATTGACACATCATGGGTCTAACCATGTCAAGCAGAGTCTGGTTTCTCCTTTCGGAGACACCATTCCATTGCGGTGTCCCAGGAGGAGTTAGTTGTGGTACAATATCACACTCCTTTAGGTAAGTTTGAACTCATTGCTCAAGTACTCACCTCCACGATCTGTTCTCAAAACTTTGATTCTCTTATCTAGTTGATTTTCCACTTCATTTTTATACTCCCTGAACTTTGCAAGGGATTCACTCTTATGCTTCATAAGATAAACATAGCCATATCGACTATAATCATCTGTAAAAGTGATGAAGTACCTAAAACCATCTCTAGCACACACATTCATTGGACCACATACATCAGAGTGTATCAATTCCAATAAGTTGTTTGCTCTTGCACCTTTCTTTATAAAAGGTGTCTTGGTCATTTTGCCCGTTAGGCATGATTCGCATATATCAATTGCATCATGATCAAAAGAACCTAAAAGATTAGCCTGATGTAATTTCCTTATACGTTTTTCATTAATGTGACCAAGACGATGGTGCCATAAGAGAGTCTCACTTATGTGAGATATTTTGAGTCGTTTGTTATTGATATTTAATATTTGTTTATCATCAACAATGTTAAGCAAATACAATCCATTAGAAATGAAAGCACTTGCATAAAATAAACCATCCTTCTCAATTCTCATTTGGGAGTTCCTAATGACAAAACTAAAACCTTATGCATCCAAACATGATACAGAAATAATGTTTCTTAAAATAGAAGGGATGTGATAAACATTAAATAAAGTTAGACATAAACCACTAGATAAGGGGAGTTCCAAAGTGCCCACCGCAACTGCAGAAATACTAGCATCGTTTCCAACCTTCAGCACCACCTCTCCTTTGGGGAGAGATCTCCTATCCTTTAGTGACTGCACATTTGAGATTAAGTGAGCACATGATCCGGTATCAATTACCCAATCAAGGATAGTAGTGGTTAAATTCAAACTCAACTCAATAACAAAAATACCTTTAGGACGCTTCCTTTCGATTTTGCCTTCATCCAAGTCTCTCTTGTACTTGGGGCAGTTCATTTTGAAGTGTCCCTTCTCATGGCAATGGAAGCATTCAGTGAGAGAGTTAGGAGAATTCTTCACTTTGCCTCCCTTGGAGGCACTATCTTGAGTACCTCCCTTTTTGCCCTTGAGATGAAAATTTCCTTTCGAGGTCTGGCCTTTAGACTTAACCTTGTTTTTGAATATCTTCTTGCTATCAGACGCCACAACTAAGACAACATTTCCCTTTGTCTTGCCCATGTCAACCTCAGCTGTTTTGAGGGCGTTATGGAGTTCATTTATGGTCATTTGTTTCTCAAGCATATGATAATGCATGATGAAATCCTTAAACGAGTAAGGCAGTGACCCCAAAATGATATCTTCCGCAATGTCTTCAGGAATTGGAGACTTCAGTTTCTCCAACTTTTCCAAATAGCCTTGCACCTTAAGGAAGTGCACTGAGACAGATTCACCCTCCATCATCTTGCACCTTGTGAGTGCGATGGTGGTCTTATAGCGCTCTTTACGAGCACTATCGGTGAACATCTTCTCCAATTGTACTACAATTTCCTTTGCAGGAGTATCGAGAAATTTCCTTTGCAGCTGATCGCCAATGCTGGCCAGGATCAGAGTCTGCACGACACGTTGACTGTCATTCCATCTTTTTTGTTCCTCCTTCTCAGCATCAGTTGGCTTGCCAATCTCTTTCTCTACTGGGCATTCACCCTCTAGTATAGGTAAGAGATTCTCCAAGCGCAACACGATAGTAAGCTTGAGGACCCAGTCAGAGTAGTTTGACCCGTCGTTAGCAAGCGGGTTTTTATCAATCATCAAACGCAGAAAATTTGGCAGTGTAGACATAGCTCTATTTTAAAAATATGAGAGTAAGATAGAGTTCATGTTCAGAATAATTTCCTTAAAAAGAAAAAAAATAATAGATTAGAGAGATCCAAATAATGCTTTAAAATAGTGAATCAAGATCCTTTTAACCTAGTGGACTCATCCACAAGATTATCAGGTAGGTACCAATCACCAATCATAACTTTTTAAGACAATCTTAAACACTTATGATTCTTGATAGTAATATTGCAAACAACTATTTTAAGAACATAACACTTTCCCAAAGGACCAAGCCTAGATCTTGGTGATTTGATTAAGAAAACTCATCATGTAAGGAAACTCATGCGAGTGACATTCCAACAAAATCAGCAAGAAGTGCCTCACACAACCTACTCACTTGTGGCCTAATATCGACTCGCATAAGTGCCATCATGTCTAGTGATTGAAATTACACTCATGTTCATTCAATATCACTACTTAGATGGACACGATGAGGAGGAAAGACATTCTTAAATTCTTCTTTTCACATTCCCAAAAGAATGGAGGGAATTCCAAAATACCTAACTCACGACATTCTAAAAAAATATTACATTCATTCCATACCAATTACATTCCAGAGTTGCAATAAAATAAGGAAAAGCCAAAGCAAGCAAAGAACCTGCTAGACGGGATCCTAACAATGAATGGACTATGTACACAACCCAACGTGTTTCACCTAGATCATTTTAAATCCAAAAAAAATGATCTTCTCATAATCTATACTAGGGTAGATTACGTTAACTTGAAACAGGGTTGTGACATAGCCAATCCAAACCATTAGGTAAAAAAAAACTAGCAAGATGGCCACATTTTCATTGGATATCAACCTCGCTCTGATACCACTGTTGGATTTCACGTGCTATGGCGGGGCGAATTTTTCAAAAAAAAAATTCCCAAAAACCATACTAAACACGGGATCGGATATCCAATGTAAACGACCTACTAGTTAAGCAAATGAAAAACTAACTCATTACATCTAACCATTGCAAAAGGGTTAGAAATGTACCTCTAGGGAACAAAAACCATAGGCGGAAGAGGAGGCACGTCGAAGAGATAGATAGCAATCCCACCGTAAAGATGAGGCCGATCGTCTTGCCTCTTGGTTCACCTCGAACCCGAACAGCGACCCAAGTCTGTTGATGGGAGAAGAGGGCACTTGCTTAGACCAACTCCGTCAAGAGCACCGAGGACTCCAAGTGATCAAATCACACTAGTCGTCGGCGTGAGAAGAGCGGAGTAGAAAATACCCAAAACAGGCCGGCTGGAGGAGAGCGACCAACAAGGCAAATCTCTGCCGTAGCCGAGGCTCTCACCTAGAGCCCGATCTGGAAATGCACGGGCTGTCCCACGAGCCGCCGGCGAGCCCCAGGTGCAGACCAGCGACGGCGAGGAAAGTGTGGCGAGAACAAGGAACACCGGTGAGGAGGTTGGTGGAGGAGCGGGCGAGCCCTGACTGAGAACGGCGGTCAGAGGCGCGCCGTTGGGGTGGTTCCTGAAAACCCTAGCCGAAAAAAATCTTGTTCTTCCGCCTCGCACTGCTTCGCTCTCTTACCCGTGAAAAACCCACACATATATATATATATATATATATATATATATATATATATATATATATATATATATATATATATATATATATATATATATTATCATATATATGTATTATATATACCGTATATTTCCAAATCAAGCCCGATTAGGTTGGGGTTATACAAACTCCAATCACTGTGCCCCTCTATTAAATAATTAGTACAACTCGCCTCATCGTAATTCTCTTTTAATAATTGCACAGAGAAAAAAACGGTCTAAGCACGAAGTGTCACCATATATTTTGACTGAGTCTATTACGGTGAATCTAGGCTATTCCCGTTCGTATGGTGTGACCTTGCGGAGGGAACATGTCGTTACGGCAATAATACACCAATTTGTATTATCGACTATAAGTTGCTTTATCAAGGCATTGTAGTCGCCACAACAACACGTTAGAGGAGGTAACCAAACTAAATGGCCAGTGTCTAACTTTTGTCACATGATATCATAAATATTGTGCGAATTTGGGACTGTGACATTCTCGCACTATATTTGTCTTTGTTGGTCTCATAAGCAAGTGTGTCTTTATAACTACATTAGTTATAATGCATGCTATACAAACTCGCTTTGCCAAGGGGCCCGACTATAGCATAACCCAAACTAGCTTGGGGATAAATGATATTTTGATATATACATCCCTTACGCATAAGTGCGAACAACGAATCACAGTATTTATCACCATCAAAAGATAGTCTTCAACTACAATCACATTGCTCATACCGACGCGCTTAATCTACATATCTCATATCACAAAATCACTAGACACGTTGTAAGCACTAATGACACTTAACACATTCCATTTTAATGTTACAACTTAAGATAGGCCAACCTCAATATGCATGAAACCATACGCATACATACCCAAGTGACTAAACGATAACTATTATCAACATTTGTAGAACTACTGTAACACCCCCTATCTGTCGCATAGCATATAGCAGTAGGTCCGGCCGGGGCCCGACGCCATATACCACAGACAGACCGGGTGGTTACTTATGGAAACCATCCAACCAATCTCAACGTCCTACACAGAGCATTCTAGCGGAAGCAGTCTATAAAAGTTGCAAAACAAGAACCCAGCAATAAGCATGAATGTCCACTAACATGATAATAGGAATGTTATTACAAAATACTCAAAAGTCGGCCTTAAGGCCTTACAAAATGTTTCACTTGTCTTTTACATGGTTTACAAACCTCGGCTCGCAGGCCGGCCATACATGAATAAAACATAAAACATTTCCACTTGGGCCTTCGAGGGCCAGCTTCGCAAAAAGGGCTTTAGCCCGCTATTGACCGCTTGGTCCAGCTGCACCTGCAAGCAAACAAACCACCGCACGGTGGCAAACAAAGCAACGGTCAGCAATGCTGACCAAATTATAACGATCCCGCCCCCAACTCGGGGCGGCGATGCTCCTTCCCTGCATTTCATTAGCACAAGCGAGCAATGCATATAACCATAGCCATCTCAACACAGACGTTGGCTCGTACGGCCACACGTCCCGTGCACTCAGGGCACATTCTCGGTGAACCGGTCGATGTTACGTCAATTGAAGCCATTAACATTCCGGACTCACCACCGCCACTTAGACGGCCATTCCTATGAGCAATTCGTCTTCATGGTATTGGTCACGTCAATTTAAGCCATCGACCACCGAAGACCCCCATTTATGTCAACGGCGAGTGCCATGTACCTTTAGGTCTCTCTAACCCGAACGACATAAAGCGGGTACGGCTCCATCTAACCCGTGCTCACATCGCAACGGCAATTTAAGCCATATGCGCGGGTCAAACTTTCACCGAGTCCCATTCTATCACAAGTCACATAACCCCGTTATGTTCAAGTTGGCTCTCAGGCCACCAAGTTGGCAAGACCTCGTGTCCGCCCAGTTTTCCGGGTGCACCTTTGGGTTAGTCCCCAAGGCTCCCTGCTGCAATCTACCGCGTAGAAAACCCGAAAAACACCAAATAGCACGGAGTCTTCTCCGGCCTTATGCAATGCAACATCACCGATCCGAACTACATGTCCGGGTAGGCTTCAACCAAAATGCCTATGTCCGTTCTCGCATACGGACGCTAAACAACGGGGACTTTATATATCTACCCGAAGGAACGCCTCCAACTCTTCGCCAACTCGCGAGAGAGGGTTTCCTATGCTAAGAAAGAGAGCTATCATGCTCAAAAGTGAGGATCGTTACCCTTGCGTTCCTCTTCGGCGCCATCGAAAAGTAATCGGATGGAATTGACCGCACTAGCGTTGCCTCCGCGGATCCGGAGTCGGCTTGCGATTCGGAGCTCCGAAGCTCCTCCAATGGTGGATCTAGCTCCTCTTCTTCTTGCCTTAGCTCTTCTTTCTCCAAGGGTTTGGAGAGAGAACAAGTGGAAAAAGTGAGGGTTTTCTAAGTCAAAACCCGGGTATATCCCTTCAGGAACAACCCCCAGCCGTTGGATCTTCAGTCAAAGAAATGAACGGCTTCGATTCGGGACTGAAATGCCCAATCTGGGCCGAACACGGCCTGGCACACGCCCGTGTCCAGGGCCGTGTGCCTCATTCGCCGTCAAAATCGAATCACCTGGAACCTCACACGGGCATCGAACACGCCCGTGTTCGATCTGACACGCCCGTGTTCCATCTGACACGGCCGTGTAGCTGGCCGTGTACCCCATGATTTTCTCCCGTTTTCAACCCGAGCACTGCACGGGTTCTAGGACACGCCCGTGTCCTTGCCCGTGTCACCTTGACATGCCTGGGCTCCAGGCCGTGTACAAGGTCTCGGCACTTCGCGGCTAAGTGTCGACACGGGTCGACACGCCCTGCGACACGCCCGTGTCGCAGGCCGTGTGCCATGTCTCGACACACTGTCGACACCAAAGTGTCGACTTCGCGGGACGAGTGTCGACACGGGTTGACACGCCCTGCGACACGCCCGTGTCGCAGGCCGTGTGCCGTGTCTCGACACAACGTCGAAGCACTGTGTCGACTTCACGGCTAAGTGTCGACACGGGTCGACACGCCCTGCGACACGCCCGTGTCGCAGGCCGTGTGCCCAGTCTCGACACAATGTCGAGACCAAAGTGTCGACTTCACGCCTTAGTGTCGACACAGGCTTGACACGCCCTGGGACACGCCCGTGTCCCAGGCCGTGTGCCTGCAGCCAGAACTCAAACTGGCCCAAATTATTCCCCTCTGCTCCTTTGAGTTTCGGGGCGTTACAACTCTACCCCTCTTAAAAGAATTTCGCCCACGAAATTACATAAAGGGAAAAACATGTACAAACTTAAATTTGTACCTGAGCGGAACAACTCCGGATATTCGTCAAGCATCGTCTGCTCTCGCTCCCACGAGAGCTCCTCACGACCGCAATTGTCCCACCGGACTTTGACCATCCTGATCTCTTTATTGCGTAGCCGCTTGACCTCCGAGTCCTCAATCCGCACGGGCTTGACTTTAGTCGTTAGCCCACTATCCACCGGCACTTGATTGGCCGCGATCACTTGCGTAGGCTCTTGCACGCCTTCCGAAGCACCGAAATATGGAATACATCATGTAAACCACTTAGCTCCACTGAAAGCTTCAGCCGATAGGCCGCTTCTCCTACTCGCTCCAGAACCTCGAACGGTCCAAGGTACCTCGGGCTTAGCTTTTTCAATCGCCGCACCCGCAAGACACCCTTGAACGGCTTCATCTTCAAGTATACATAATCGCCCACAGCGAACTCCACGTTCCTGTGCTTGGCATTATAGTACTTTGCTTGTCGGTCCTGAGCGATAAGCAACCTCTCTCGAATGGTTCTCACCAACGAAGTAGCATCCTCCACTTCCGATCGCTTATACAACTTCGACTCGCCCGTTTCTAACCAAGACAACGGCGTGCGACATCGTCTACCATAAAGGGCCTCGAAAGGCGCCATCTGAATACTTGCTTGGTAGCTATTGTTGTATGCGAACTCCACCAAATAAAGGTGGTCCTCCCATTGCTTTCCAAAGTCCAAGACACACATGCGAAGCATGTCTTCCATGGTTCTATTGACCCTCTCGGTCTGCCCATCCGTTTGCGGATGGAAGGCTGTGCTAAACTTCAGCTTTGTTCCCAACATTTGCTGCACCAGCCTCCAATCATTGGACGTGAACCGTCCATCTCGGTCACTCACGATGCTGCGGGGCACACCATGAAGCCGCACTATGTTGTCCACATAAAGCTTTGTCAGCTTCTCCACCGGATCATCCTTCCTATGCGGAATAAAATGCGACACCTTTGTTAATCGATCGACCACCACCCAAATGGCGTCGTTCCCCTTCTGCGACCTTGGCAAACCATGCACAAAGTCCATAGAGATGTCGTCGAATTTCCACTCCGGAATAGGCAAGGACTTAAGAAATCCTCCCGGCTTTTGGCACTCCGCCTTTACCAAGGCGCAGGTTTGGCACTTCGCTACATATAGCGCCACATCCTTTTTCAAACCCGGCCACCAAAATAGCTTCTTTACATCACGGTACATCTTCGTGCTCCCCGGGTGAATCGAGTACTTGGTATGGTGCGCCTCGTACAACAACTCCGCCCGTAAACTGCCCACACTTGGGACGCACAAACGACCGTCTTTCCACAACAATCCGTCCTCCATAACGAATTGGGAATTTGACCCATCCAGAGCCTCTATCATGAACTGCTTCATATGAGCATCCATATCCAAAGCCTGCTGAATCCGATCAGCCAGGTCATATTGGACTTCAGTCCAATTCAGCACTGCTTCAGCACTAGATTGTCTATCCACACAAACAATCTCCAACGCCTCCAGCTCCTGCACCAACCGCTCATCATGCACTGATAGCCAATTCGCTTGAGCTGGGGCTCGGCGACTCAACGCGTCCGCAACCGCATTCCCTTTGCCAGGCACGTAGTGGATCTTGAAAGTATAGTCCCCCAGGAACTCCATCCACCTACGCTGCCGCATATTCAGATCTTTCTGATCAATCAAATACTTTAGGCTCTTGTGATCGGTGTAGATATCAATCTTCACACCGTACAAATAGTGTCTCCACAGCTTCAAGGCAAAAATCACGGCCGCCAACTCCAAGTCGTGGACCGGATAATTCCTCTCGTGCACTTTTAGCTGTCTCGAGCCATAAGCTATCACGCTGCCGTGCTGCAGTAGCACGCAACCCAAACCACTGCCCGAAGCATCGCTATATATCTCATAGCCTTCGGTTCCACATGGCGAACTCAACACAGGCGCCGTGGTCAACCGACACTTCAATTCCTCAAAAGCTCGCGCGCACTCCGGCGTCCAAACGAACTTATGCTCCTTCCTCGTCAAAGTAGTGAGAGGTAGCGCTATCCGCGAGAAGTTCTCTACGAAGCACCTATAATAACCGGCAAGCCCCAAAAAGCTCCGGACTTCTGCTACCGTAGCAAGCTCAGGCCACTCCCGTATCGCAACAATCTTCGCCGGATCCACCGCAATACCCTCTCCACTCACTATATGCCCAAGGAACGCCACTGAGGATAGCCAAAACTCGCACTTCGAGAACTTGGCATACAACTGGTTTCTCCTGAGTGTCTCCAACACCAAATGGAGATGCTTGAAGTGATCCTCCTCACTTTGCGAGTACACCAAAATATCGTCTATGAAGACGATCACAAAATGATCCAAGTACTCCCTGAACGTCCTGTTCATCAAATCCATAAATACTGACGGCGCATTAGTTAGCCCAAACGGCATGACCGTAAACTCATAATGCCTGTATCTCGTACTAAACGCTGTCTTCGGGATATCACTCTCCCTTATCCGCAGCTGATAGTATCCAGACTTGAGATCTAACTTCGAGTACACCGTCGACCCGACTAACTGATCAAAGAGATCATCAATCCGGGGGATCGGATACTTGTTCTTCTCAGTCAGCTTATTTAGCTCCCGATAATCAATACATAATCTCAAGCTTCCGTCCTTCTTCTTAACAAAGAGGACCGGTGCGCTCCAAGGCGAAGAACTCGGGCGCACATACCCTTGCTCCAACAACTCTTGTAGTTGAACTTTCAGCTCCGCCATTTCCTTAGGCGCTAGCCGATACGGAGATCGTGACACAGGCTTTGCACCTGGCACTAGCTCGATCGTAAAATCGATCTCCCGCTGAGGCGGGGCTCCAGGAAGATCTGCGGGGAACACATCAGGGTATTCCGATACCACTGAAATACAATCCATCGCGGGCTTCGGCTTTGCAACCTCCACTAGTGTAAAGAACAGCTCTGCTCCGGCACGAACCGCCTTCACCACCTGAAGAGCAGACATCAACGTCTTGCTCGAGCCCTTTAAGCCCGTAAAAGTCGTCTCACGACTTGCTCCCAGCTTTACTTCCTTGCTACCGCAATCTATATGGGCCTGCTGCTCCGAGAGCCAGTCCATTCCAAATATGACGTCGAACTCCGCCAACGGAAGTAAAGACGCCTGCAGGTCGAACTCCTGCTCCCCAATACGAACTTTAACGTCGCAGATCCTAACCGCTCGCATCGAACACCCATTGGGCAACAACACATCCAACTTATCCTTCGCCATCGAAGAAGGGACTCCGATGCGTGATATAAATCCTTCGGACAAGAAGGAGTGTGAAGCTCCCGTATCAAAGAGTGCTCGTGCCGGGTTTTCACAAATCAACACAAATCCTAACAAGCAGTGGTAAGGTAACATATACATAACAAGCATATAAAGGAATTGACTTGCTATAAATTAAACCGTACCTGTCACCACGTCAGCTTGTTTAATGGCCTCCTGTTGGCCAAGATTGTAAACCCTGGGTTGGGCCGGAGCATAGTGGGATGCGGTCGACTCCACCGCCTTTCCCTTCTCTTCATAAGTGGCTCCCGGCCTCCTCTCGGACTTAGGACGTCCGCTCCAACAATCACGGGCGAAATGCCCCGTCTTGCCACAAGTAAAGCACGCGCCCGGGGTCCGACTCGTAGTCGCCCCAGAAGCGCCAGAAGGAGCTGGACCCGAAGTCCTAGGCTTCTTGAAAGACTTCCGATAGCCGGACTTTGAGGTAGTCGGCACTTTAAACTCAGATTTTCTATCAACCAAGCCTTTCTTCGCCTGCACGTTCTTCATGTCCTTCTCCAAGGACCGGGCAGTATTGACCAAGGTTAAGAAACCCTGCGTCATCGGCCCCGACAGTAATAGTCTCAGCTCATCCCTCAAGCCTTCATAAAAACGATTAGTCTTGCGCTCCTCATCCATGATGGTAGAGCTCGCATAACGACTCAACCGCGTAAACTCGTGGAGATATTCATCCACGCTCCTCTCACCCTGTACCAACCTCAGGAACTCATTCTCCATTGAAATCCTCTGAGTAGAAGGGAGGTATCTTGCTAAGAACAATTCCGAGAACTCTTCCATCGGAACGTCTATCAGTTGTCTACCTCGCAGATGATGCAGCTCCAAACCTTCCCACCACATCCTCGCTTCACCGTCCAGCAGGAACGTAGCAATGGTGGTCATCTGCCACTCCTCCGTCTCCGTCGCTATCATGACTCTCTTCACCCTAGAGAGGCAGTCTTCAGCCTGAGATGGGGTTCCCAACCCCGAGAATAACGGAGGGTTAAAGCTCATTACATGCTTCAACTGCCTCTCAGTCGCCCTCCTTGGCACTATTGGTTCTACAACCACTTGCTCCATCCTCCTCGGCTCAGCCTCTTGAAGAGGTACTTGCTCCATCACAGGAGCGGGCTGCTGCGCTTGCCTCCCAGGCTGCGCATTGATCACGGCCAACACCGCTTCAGCCACCAATCTTATATTTTCAGCCGACAAAGGTGTTGCGGGAGCAACTTCTGGTGCACTACTAGCCTCAGAACCTCGGCGTTCTGACGGCCCAACACCACTTCGGGTCACCTATAGTGGTACAAAACACCGTTAAGCGACCAAATAACATTGCAAACAGCAATTATAGGAACACGCAGGTTCCTCAAACACGAGTATTTTCATTCCTAAGTGGGCATTCATGGGTTCTTTTTACTGTTATAACGATGACGCACACAATGTGCTCACCACCCCTTAAAAAGAATTCGCCCACGAATTCAATTCAAGCCCAACCAAAACCAGTAGTCTGATACCAAATTGTAACACCCCCTATCCGTCGCATAGCATATAGCAGTAGGTCCGGCCGGGGCCCGACGCCATATACCACAGACAGACCGGGTGGTTACTTATGGAAACCATCCAACCAATCTCAACGTCCTACACAGAGCATTCTAGCGGAAGCAGTCTATAAAAGTTGCAAAACAAGAACCCAGCAATAAGCATGAATGTCCACTAACATGATAATAGGAATGTTATTACAAAATACTCAAAAGTCGGCCTTAAGGCCTTACAAAATGTTCACTTGTCTTTTACATGGTTTACAAACCTCGGCTCGCAGGCCGGCCATACATGAATAAAACATAAAACATTTCCACTTGGGCCTTCGAGGGCCAGCTTCGCAAAAAGGGCTTTAGCCCGCTATTGACCGCTTGGTCCAGCTGCACCTGCAAGCAAACAAACCACCGCACGGTGGCAAACAAAGCAACGGTCAGCAATGCTGACCAAATTATAACGATCTCGCCCCCAACTCGGGGCGGCGATGCTCCTTCCCTGCATTTCATTAGCACAAGCGAGCAATGCATATAACCATAGCCATCTCAACACAGACGTTGGCTCGTACGGCCACACGTCCCGTGCACTCAGGGCACATTCTCGGTGAACCGGTCGATGTTACGTCAATTGAAGCCATTAACATTCCGGACTCACCACCGCCACTTAGACGGCCATTCCTATGAGCAATTCGTCTTCATGGTATTGGTCACGTCAATTTAAGCCATCGACCACCGAAGACCCCCATTTATGCCAACGGCGAGTGCCATGTACCTTTAGGTATCTCTAACCCGAACGACATAAAGCGGGTACGGCTCCATCTAACCCGTGCTCACATCGCAACGGCAATTTAAGCCATATGCGCGGGTCAAACTTTCACTGAGTCCCATTCTATCACAAGTCACATAACCCCGTTATGTTCAAGTTGGCTCTCAGGCCACCAAGTTGACAAGACCTCGTGTCCGCCCAGTTTTTCGGGTGCACCTTTGGGTTAGTCCCCAAGGCTCCCTGCTGCAATCTACCGCGTAGAAAACCCGAAAAACACCAAATAGCACGGAGTCTTCTCCGGCCTTATGCAATGCAACATCACCGATCCGAACTACATGTCCGGGTAGGCTTCAACCAAAATGCCTATGTCCGTTCTCGCATACGGACGCTAAACAACGGGGACTTTACATATCTACCCGAAGGAACGCCTCCAACTCTTCGCCAACTCGCGAGAGAGGGCTTCCTATGCTAAGAAAGAGAGCTATCATGCTCAAAAGTGAGGATCGTTACCCTTGCGTTCCTCTTCGGCGCCATCGAAAAGTAATCGGATGGAATTGACCGTACTAGCGTTGCCTCCGCGGATCCGGAGTCGGCTTGCGATTCGGAGCTCCGAAGCTCCTCCAATGGCGGATCTAGCTCCTCTTCTTCTTGCCTTAGCTCTTCTTTCTCCAAGGGTTTGGAGAGAGAACAAGTGGAAAAAGTGAGGGTTTTCTAAGTCAAAACCCGGGTATATCCCTTCAGGAACAACCCCCAGCCGTTGGATCTTCAGTCAAAGAAATGAACGGCTTCGATTCGGGACTGAAATGCCCAATCTGGGCCGAACACGGCCTGGCACACGCCCGTGTCCAGGGCCGTGTGCCTCATTCGCCGTCAAAATCGAATCACCTGGAACCTCACACGGGCATCGAACACGCCCGTGTTCGATCTGACACGCCCGTGTTCCATCTGACACGGCCGTGTAGCTGGCCGTGTACCCCATGATTTTCTCCCGTTTTCAACCCGAGCACTGCACGGGTTCTAGGACACGCCCGTGTCCTTGCCCGTGTCACCTTGACACGCCTGGGCTCCAGGCCGTGTACAAGGTCTCGGCACTTCGCGGCTAAGTGTCGACACGGGTCGACACGCCCTGCGACACGCCCGTGTCGCAGGCCGTGTGCCATGTCTCGACACACTGTCGACACCAAAGTGTCGACTTCGCGGGACGAGTGTCGACACGGGTTGACACGCCCTGCGACACGCCCGTGTCGCAGGCCGTGTGCCGTGTCTCGACACAACGTCGAAGCACTGTGTCGACTTCACGGCTAAGTGTCGACACGGGTCGACACGCCCTGCGACACGCCCGTGTCGCAGGCCGTGTGCCCAGTCTCGACACAATGTCGAGACCAAAGTGTCGACTTCACGCCTTAGTGTCGACACAGGCTTGACATGCCCTGGGACACGCCCGTGTCCCAGGCCGTGTGCCTGCAGCCAGAACTCAAACTGGCCCAAATTATTCCCCTCTGCTCCTTTGAGTTTCGGGGCGTTACAACTACAATGTACTTTAATTCACATGACAATCCAAGGTGGTGGTCAATGTCCCTCTTTGACTACCAGGATTGTGAGCAAATAAAACTAAGATCATATGATGGAACTCAAGTGTTCTACAGCTCAAGACCAAGGGCATCTTCCTGAGTTATCATGAAGCATCATCATATGATCTAGGGACAGAATGAGTTAAACATTCATCAAAAACATGAACTTTAATAAAATTAAAGACAACTTTCAAAACACAAATCCTTTACCCCGTCCATGGAAGAGTTTGTGAATGCTTTCCTAAAGAAGTACATTCCTGCTTCGACAAGGTTGGCCCTTCAAAGGCAATTTCTGCAGTTGGTGCAGCGAGATAAGATGGTAGACGAGTACGTTCAGGAGTTTACTCGGCTGGGTCGTTATGCGGGAACGACAATGACAGACGATGAGGAGAGCAATAACCTCTTTTACCATGGGCTAAGGGAGAATCTGAGACAACCCCTCATCTCCATGAAGAATGTTGGTTTCAGCGAGCTGGTTGAGGCGGCCAAAACGCCGGAGAGTGATTTGGAGCGAACCCAACGTTGTAAGGTTTTTGCAGTCAAGCAAGGGGAAGGGAAGCCTTCTCAATCCCAAGGGAAGTCTGAATGGAATAGATGGAAGAAAAAGCCTCATCCTTTCAAGACCGTTCATGTTTGTTGCCTGTGTTTAGGCTTTGTGTTGATTTCTGGATACCCCGCTAGGGTATTGTTTGATACGGGAGCGTCACACTCTTTTCTTGTAGAAAGCTTTATCCGGAGAATTGGAGTTGAATCTTTCTCGGCGAAAGCAGAGCTGAAGGTGCGCATGCCCAATGGATCATCCATGACCACCGGGGCAAAAGGGGCGCATTAGTTGGAATCTAGGCGGGGTTTACTTCACAGTGATAGCAATGGTTTTACCGTTGGTGGAGTTCGATGTCATTTTGGGAATGGACTGGCTTGCAGAGCAACGTGTCAGTATTGACTGTCTGTCTAAGGTGGTGACCCTGAGGGGTGAAGGGCGGTCAGAAGTTAAGTTTGAGGGCCTCAGTGGAGCGGCCTTTTACCTGATTTCGGCCATGCAGTTGGTACAGGCAGTTAACCAGGGGGGTGTAGCTCTTGTAGCATTATTGGAGGTTTGCCTTTCCAAGTTATCACTTGGGGAAGTGCCAATAGTGGCGGAGTACGAGGATGTGTTTCCTGAGGAGCTTACTGGACCACCTCCTCAGCGGGAGATTGATTTCTCGATCGAGTTAGTGTCAGAGGCTAGGCTGGTGTCACGTCCTCCTTTTAGGATGGCACCAATGGAGTTGGCCGAACTTAAAGTACAGTTGCAGGAACTGTTGGAGCAAGGGTATATTAGACCCAGTTCTTCACCATGGAGCGCACCAGTGCTTTTCGTGAAGAAGAAGGATGGTAGTATGCGGTTGTGCATAGACTACCGAGAGTTGAATAAATTGACTATCAAGAATAAGTATCTGATTCCTCGGATAGACGACCTGTTCGAACAGGTGGTGGGGTCGGTGGTGTATTCCAAGTTGGATCTGAAGTCAGGGTACTATCAGTTGCGAATTCGAGACGAGGACATACCCAAGACAGCTT
The DNA here is from genome assembly GCA_039583875.1 of Platanthera guangdongensis. Classification (NCBI taxonomy): domain Eukaryota; kingdom Viridiplantae; phylum Streptophyta; class Magnoliopsida; order Asparagales; family Orchidaceae; genus Platanthera; species Platanthera guangdongensis. Next base: position 4,952,869 of record CM077148.1, on the reverse strand, counting down.
TTGGTACAAGGTATGATCACTTTGAGTTCTCGGTGATGTCGTTCAGGTTGACGAACGCGCCATCCATGTTCATGGACTTGATGAATCGAGTATTTTGGGAGTACTTGGACTCTTTATAGTGGTCTTCATTAACGATATCTTGGTGTACTCCAAATCGGAGGCCGAGCATGAGACTCACTTGAGAGTGGTCTTGCAAGTATTGAGAGAGAACCAGCTTTTTACAAAGTTCTCGAAGTGTGAGTTTTAGTTGGAGAAGGTGGCATTTTTGGGCCATGTGATTAGTGGTGATGGTGTGACACGTAAAGACCAGAAGTTTATTTGGACTCCGGAGTGCAGTCGGGCGTTTGACACTCTAAAGGGGAGGCTAATGGCAACTCCAATCCCAAGCCTTCCTAAAGGGACTGAAGTATTTCAGATTTTTAGTGACGCATCTGGATGCGGTTTGGGTTGCGTGTTGGTGCAACATGGCAGCGTGATGGCTTTTGGATCTAGGCAGCTAATGCCTCACGAGAGGAATTATCCTGTCCATGATTTGGAGTTGGCGGCGATATTTTTTGCTTTGAAATTGTGGCGGCACTATGTGTATGGTACGAAAGTGGAGATCTTCACGGATCACAAGAGCCTGAAGTATCTTCTAGATCAGAAGGACTTGAATATGCGGCAGCGTAGATGGGTCGAGTTCCTTGAAGACTATGAAGTGACGATTCAGTATATGCCAGGAAAATCCAACATGGTGGCGGATGCCTTGCGTAGGAAATATTCTAGTCAATGGAGTTGGATCGAAGCTCATGATGAGCAGTTGATGCGGGACTGGGAGTCCCTTGGCATGGAGTGTGTAGCAAGAGGGGAGTCTAGCGTGGCTCGATTGAACTGGATTGAAATATAGAACGACTTGTCCGATCGTATTCGGGAAACGACCCGTTTGGATGTGGATTTCCAGCCATACATGATGGAAGCTCAAAAGGGCGAGCGTAGTGCCTGGGAGTTGATTGATGGGATTCTGAGGAAGGACGGAAGAATTTGTGTACTGCAGTTCGGCAATCTCCGTGAGGAGTTGATGTTTGAGGCTCACTTCACAAAGTACTCCATTCACCCGGGCAGTGCAAAGATGTACTTGGATATGAAGAAATCCTTTTGGTGGCCTGGTTTGAAGCGGGATGTAGCTTTGTACGTGAGTCGGTGCCAAACTTGTGCCTTAGTGAAGGCCGAGTGTCAGAAGCCGGGTGGGTTCCTGAAGCCTCTTCCTCTTCCCGAGTGGAAATTTGATGTCATCTCCATGGACTTTGTACATGGGTTACCTAGATCGCAACAGGGTAATGACGCGATTTGGGTGATCGTGGATCGCTTGACCAAAGTGGTTCACTTCATCCCAAATCGGAAAGAGAATAGTGTGGAGAAGCTGATAGAGTTGTATGTTCGCAACATTGTGCGACTACATGGAATTCCTAAGAGTATAGTTAGTGATCGCGATGGACGTTTCACGTCCAAGGACTGGAGGTTGGTTCATAAGAGTTTGGGCATGAAGCTCAAGTTCAGTACGGCTTTCCATCCTCAAACTGATGGGCAAACGGAAAGAACGAACCGTACTATGGAGGATATGCTGAGGATGTGAACTCTTGACTTTGGTAAGAAGTGGGAAGATCGCCTCTTCATGTTAGAGTTCGCTTATAACAACAGTTACCGAGCAAGTATAAAGATGGCACTGTACGAAGCTTTGTATGGGAGGCAGTGTCGAACACCGATGTCTTGGACAGAGGCGGGAGACACCAAACTTTTGGAAAAAGAAGTGGTAGCTGATACATGTGAGTTTGTGCGAACCGTTCAAGAGCGCATGAAGGTTGCTCAAGATTGGAAAGCAAAATATTTTAATGCTCGCCACAGGAAGGTGGAGTTCACGGTAGGCGACTGGGTCTATCTAAAGATCAAGCCGTTTAAAGGCGTTTCACGGATTCGCCGACACAAGAAGTTGAGTCCGAAGTTTTTGGGACCTTTCGAGGTTATAGAACGGGTGGGAGAAGCAACGTACCGGATGGCGTTGTCCACAGAGCTGAGTGGATTACACGATGTTTTCCATGTCTCTGTCTTAAGGAAAGGCTTAGTGAAGGCTAGTGTGGCGATTGAATCGGCATCAGTGCCGATAGAGGAGGACTTGAGGACGCGAGTTCGTCTAGCTAGTATAGAGGCTATAGAAGTTCGACAGTTGCGGAACAAAGAAGTTAAGCTCGTGAAGGTGCATTGGGATAACTGCGGGCGTGACGAGTTCTCTTGGGAGCGTGAGCAAGCAATGCGCGGGGACTATCCTGAGTTATTTATGCAATGCTGGTTTGGAACAGTATGATTTGTGTAAAGTTGTTGTAATAATGTTTTTATTTGCTGCAACAATTTTCTTGCTGTCTTCCTGTATAAAGATTAATTTCGGTGACGAAATTCTTGTAAGGGGGAGGAGTTGTAACACCCCTAGTTTTCAGACATGGGGTCGCACGATCATTGGATCTAGTATGCACGACCACTGGTCGTGTGGTACTGATCGTGCGCACTTTTCTCCATTTTTCCAAGTTCTGCTTAGGGCAATCGCATGACCATTGGGCATAGTGCACACGACCACTGGTCGTGCGCCGCTGCTCGTGCGCGTTTATCCCAGTTCATCTGAAATTCTGCCATTATTGATCGCACGATCATGGGATCCAATACGCACGACCACTAGTCGTGCGCCACTGATCGTGCGGGCGGATGCAGTTCTGTCATTTATCTTTTGTGTCCGTCTGATGCTTCCTTAAACTAGATCCAAGGGCCCAGGATCTTCCGCCCTTTGGACTTTATTAGGGCTTAGAGTGCCTTTCCCCCCATTTATCTCATCTTTAGAGTGAGAGTTAGGGTTGGAGAGGAAGATAAGGGAGGAGGAAGGAGAGGGAGCTTTCTTCCACCATTGACGGAGCTTCAGAGCTCTGATCGCCGTTCCGAGACCAGATCCGTGGAAAGGGCATGGAGGCGCTCGTGTCAATCCGTTCAAAGCAAGGATTTCATGGTTAGGAAGAGGGGTCGTAAGGTAACGATATTTCTCATCTCGGTTTCTAGGATGCGTGCATAACATCTTTTTCTTTCTTGTTTTTCAAGCTTTTGGGCACCAAATCTCTCAAATGAGATGGGTTTGGGTCGCCATGGTTCAAGAGAAATCACCGGGTCGATTGTGTCCATCCCCGACATGATATTGCATTAGAGATCCGCTCCGTTAGTGGATTAGGTATTGTGGATGATGCCGTAGTCACGACCATTAGTCCGACTCGATGATGTTGCATAGCGAGCCTTAAGGATTTTGTATAAATCCGTTGCAACAAGATGTCGTTTGTGATGTATGTGTCTTTCCCCCTTTTTGAGTGAGTACGTGTAGCCGGAACCGGACAAGGTTAGCTCCACATTACCGGTAGATGATCTTCTTGGTGTGCGAGAACGTTGCAGTACGAATGATGGATTGTGGTGGGAAAGACTATAAATTGTGATGTGCTAAGGTGCGTCTTTGTCTCCGTGGTCGGCTGGCTATCCCGTGACGTGCAAGTCATGTGAGGAGAGTGTCCCGGCGAGACTAATCCCCTTCTGTGTGTAACATACCCTATCCGTCACATAGCATATAGCAGTAGGTCCGGTCAGGGCCCGACGTCATATACTATAGACAGACCGAAAGGTTACGCAATGAAAACCATCCTGCCAATAACCAACGTCCTACACAGAGTACATTCTAGCGGAAGCAATTTAAAAGTTGCAAATAAAGAACCCTGCCAACAGCATGAATGTCCACTATAAAAACCCAACATGAATGAACGTACAAATACACCAGTATTTGGCCTTATGGCCTTACATGAGTTTACTCAAATAAAAGTGTCTTCCAAACCTCGGCACGCAGGCCGGTCGCACATGAGAAACAAAGTAAACATTCAAATATTAGGCCGTCGAGGGCCGGCTCAGCAACATGGGCTTTTGCCCACTATTTGCCACTAGGCTCCGCAGCACCTGCAAGCAACAATCCACTGAAGCGGTGGCAAACAAAAGCAACAGTCAGCTAAAGCTGACCAAATTATAACAACCCCGCCCCTAAACTCGGGGCGACAATGCTCCTTCCTTGCAGTACATTAGTAAAACCAAGCAAGATAGCGAAAGTATAATTTAAGCACACTTCACCACAGGTGTAGGCACACACGGCCACACAACCCGTGCTCTCAGGGCACTTATACGGTGAACTCGGTCCACCGCCGCCCCTAGGACGACAAACTCGTGAGCATTTGAGTCTTTCTAGCAAAACTCACGTCAATTGAAGACATCGACAGGCTCAGACCCGCCCTCTATTCCATCGGCAGGCCCCTAAAACCGAACCGCATAGAGCGGGAACGGTTCCACTCAACCCGTTGCTCACCTCGCCACGGTAATTTAAGTCATCGGCGCGGGTCGCGGCACTTGTATTGTTCGACGATCGTCGACTGTAATTTCGTCAGCGCAAGCACTTGCGAAGGCTCTTGCACCGCTTTCCGCAGCACTGATATGTGGAATACGTCGTGTAGACCACTTAGCTCCACAGATAGCTTCAATCGATAAGTTGCTTCACCAATCCGCTCCAGAACTTCAAACGATCCAAGGTATCTCAAGCTTAGCTTCTTCACGCGCCGCACCCGCGAGACACCCTTGAACGACTTAATCTTCAAGTACACCCAGTCGCCGACAGCGAACTCCACGTTCCTATGCTTGGCGTTATAGTACTTAGGTTGCCGGTCCTGAGCGATTAGCAATCTTTCTCGAATCATTCGAACTAATGACGTTGCGTCTTCCACCTCTTGCCGCTTATACAGCTTTGACTCACCCGTTTCCAACCACGATAACGGTGTGCGACATCTTCTACCATAAAGGGTCTCGAAGGGCGCCATTTGTATGCTCGTCTGGTAGCTATTGTTGTAAGCGAATTCCACCAAGTACAGGTGATCTTCCCACTGCTTCCCGAAATCCAGAACGCACATGCGAAGTATGTCTTCCATCGTCGTGTTGACCCTCTCGGTCTGACCATCCATCTGCGGATGAAAGGTTGTGCAGAAACTCAGCTTTGTTCCAACATCTGCTGTACCGACCTCCAATCATTGGACGTGAACCGCCCATCTCGGTCACTCACGATGCTGCGGGGCACACCGTGAAGCAGCACAATATTATCCACATATAACTTTTCCAATTTCTCTACAGAATCATCCTTCTTATGCAGAATGAAGTGCGACACTTTCGTCAAACAATCTACGACCACCCAGATGGCGTTGTTTACCTTCTATGACCTTGGAAACCCATGTACAAAGTCCATAGTAATGTCGTCAAACTTCCACTCCGGAATAGGCAAGGACTTCAAGAAACCTCCAGGCTTCTAGAACTCCGCCTTCACTAAGGCGCAAGTTTGACACTTCGCCACATAGAGTGCCACATCGTTCTTAAGTCCTGGCCACCAGAACAATTTCTTCATATCACTGTACAGCTTCGTGCTCCCCGGGTATGATGAGCCTCATACGACAATTCCACCCGTAATTTGCCCACATTAGGGACACACAAACGACTATCCTTCCATAACAATCCATCCACAGTCTCAAATTGGGAATTTGACCCATCCAAAGCCTCAACCATGATTTGCTTCATGTGGTCATCCAAATCCAGAGCCTGCCGAATCCGATCAGTCAGGTCACACTGAACTTCAGTCCAGTTCAATAACGCTTCGGCACTAGTCTGCTTGTCTACACAAGAGATCTCCAACGCCTCCAACTCCCGAACCAAATGCTCGTCATGAACCGACAGCCAGTTGGCTTGAGCTGGGGCACTGCGACTCAACGCATCCGCAACTACATTGCCTTTACCAGGCACATAATGAATCTTGAATATGTAGTCCCCCAGGAACTCCATCCATCTCCAATGTCGCATGTTCAGATCCTTCTGATCGAACAAGTATTTCAGGCACTTGTGGTCGGTATAGATATCGACCTTCACCCCATACAAGTAATGTCTTCACAGCTTCAGGGCAAATATCACAGTCGCTAACTCCAAGTCATGGACTGGATAATTCCTCTCATGCACCTTCAGCTGTCGCGAGCCATAGGCTATCACACTTCTGTGCTGCAGTAGAACACAACCCAGTCCACTGCCTGAAGCATCGTTGTAGTTCTCAAAGCCTTCGGTCCCACTCGGCGAACTCAGCACAGGCGCCGTGGTCAACCGACTTTTCAACTCTTCGAAAGTTTGTGCGCACTCCGGCGTCCAAACAAACTTCTGCTCTTTCCTCGTCAGAGTCGTGAGGGGTAACGTTATCCCCGAGAAGTTCTTCACGAAGCGCCTGTAATAGCCGGCAAGCCCCAGAAAACTCCGAACTTCCGCTACCGTAGACAGCACAGGCCACTCTCGTATAGCAACAATCTTTGTCGGATCCACCGCAATTCCCTCTCAACTGACTATGTGACCAAGGAATGCTACTGAGGACAACCAAAACTCACATTTGGAGAACTTGGCGTACAGTTGATTCCTCCTTAGTGTCTCCAACACCAACTGTAGATGCTTAAAGTGATCCTCCTCACTCTGCGAGTACACCAATATATCGTCGATGAAGACGATCACAAAGTGGTCTAGGTACTCTCTGAAAGTCCTGTTCATCAGATCCATGAACACTGACGGCGCATTAGTCAGCACAAACGGCATGATCGTAAACTCATAATGCATGTATCTCGTACTAAAAGTTGTCTTGAGGATGTCACTCTCCCGTATCCTCAGCTGATAATACCCGGACTTAAGATCCAATTTCGAGTATACCGATGACCCGACTAACTGATCGAACAGATCATCAATTCTTGGGATCGGGTACTTGTTCTTTTCCGTGAACTTGTTCAGCTCTCGGTAATCAATATAGAGCCGCAAACTTCTGTCCTTCTTCTTCACAAAAAGGACCGATGCGCTCCAAGGCAACAAACTTGGAAACACATAACCTTGTTCAAAAAGCTCTTGAAGTTGTACCTTCAGCTCCGCCATCTCCTTAGGCTCTAGCTGATACAGAGAGCGTGACATAGGTTTCGCACCTGGCACTAGCTCGATGGTGAAATCTATCTCCCGTGAGGTGGGGCTCCAAGAAGATCGCTAGGTAACACATCAGGGTATTCAGATACCACTAGGATGTTGTCCAAAGCAGGCTTAGGCTTTGAAGCCTCCACTAGCTCGAAGAACAGCTCTACACCAGCACGAACCGCCTTAACCACCTGAAGAGCAGACATCAAAGCCTTGCTCGACCCTTTTAAGCCTGTAAACGTCATCTCACGACCTGTTCCCAACTTGACCTCCTTGCAATTACAATCAATGTATGCTTGCTGCTCCGAGAGCCAGTCCATACCAAATATCACGTCGAACTCCACCAGCAGCAATAACAACGCTTGCAAATCAAACTCCTGACTCCCAAACTATACCTAAACACAACAAACTCTATTCGCGCGCATTGAGCACTCATTAGACAACAACACATCCAATTTGCCTTTTGCCAACGAAGAAGGTACTCTGATGCACGATACAAATCCTTTGTACAAAGAGGAGTGTGAAGCTCCTGAATCGAACGGTGCTCTCGCCGGATAAACAAAACGCAAAACAAAGCCTAGCACAAACAGTCCTAAGCTGACACGCGCAAGGGCAACAAGTATTTAAAGCTAAACTGCTATAAATTTAAGCCGTACCTGTCACCACGTCCGCTCCAACAGTCTCGGGCAAAGTGTCTCGGCTTTCCACAGTTATAGCATGCGCCCGGGGTTCGGCTTGTAGTTGCCCCCGAAGCACCAGAAGAAGGGGCTGGACCTGAAGTCCTAGCCTTCTTATGGAACTTACGATACCCAGATTTTGAGGTAGTCGGCATTTTGAACACTGTTTCCTTTGCACCAGAGTCCTCAACTGCTCCTGACATATCTTTCTTTATCTTCTAAGCACCATCCCGACAATGTCGGGCAAAGTGCCTTTTCTTGCCACAAGTATGACAAGTGTAAGTAGCTTTGCTAGTCGATGTTCTAGCCCCCTTTTTCAGCGTTCTGCGGAATGCAGCTCTTATAGGGCTTGCAGAGTTCGATACCCTGCTCACTGGCATCTGGTCAGTCTTCCTCAAATCTACTTCCAAAGATCTAGCCGACTCCACCAAGGCTCGGAATCCCAATAATTTTGGTCCTAGTAGTAGAATTCGCAGCTCGCCACGCAGACCATTATAAAATCTATCGACTATATACTGCTCGTTCTCCAACTCAAAGCATGGGTAGCAGCTTATCATAAGATATGCTTGCAAATATTCGTCAACTAAGTGTGCTCCCTGTACAAAATGCATGCTCAACTGCTGACCCGATGGTCTACCAAATGTCATTTGCTCCATCACGCCACCCGACGTTGAAGCCACATCAGGGGCAAAGGGTTACACATTCCTTCCATGTTATGCATTAGTCACAGCGAACACTGCTTCAACGACCCTTCTTATGATTTCAAACGAAGGAGGGGTCTCGAGCACGTCGCTGGGTGAACTGTATTCCTCAGAAAGCGAGCGTTCTGACGGCCTTACACCACTCCCAGTCACCTATAGTCGCACAAAACATCATTAAGTGACCGAACAAAATTACAAAAAGCAATTATAGGAACACGCAGGTTCCTCAAACATGTGTATTTTCATTCCTAAGTGGACATTCATGGGTTCTTTTATGTTATAACGGTGACGCACACACATGTGCTCACCACCCCTTAAAAGAATTCGTCCACGAATTCATTTAAGTTGACCGAAACCAGTAGTCTGATACCAAATTGTAACACCCCCTATCCGTCACATAGCATATAGCAGTAAGTCCGGCCGGGGCCCGATGCCATTTACCACAGACAGACCGGAAGGTTACGCAATGGAAACCATCCTGCCAATAACCATCGTCCTACACAGAGTACATTATAACGGAAGCAATTTAAAAGTTGCAAATAAAGAACCCTTCCAACAGCATGAATGTCCACTACAAAAACCCAACAGGAATAATCGTACAAATACACTAGTATTTGGCCTTATGGCCTTACATGAGTTTACTCAAATAAAAGTGTCTTCCAAACCTCAGCACGCAGGTCAGTCACACATGAGAAACAAAGTAAACATTCAAATATTAGGCCTTCGAGGGTCGGCTCAGCAAAATGGGTTTTTGCCCGCTATTTGCCACTAGGCTCCACAGCACCTGCAAGCAATAATCCACCGAAGCGGTGGCAAACAAAAGCAACGTTCAGCTAAAGCTGACCAAATTTTAATGACCCCGCCCCTAAACTCGGGGCGGCGATGCTCCTTCCCTGTAGTGCATTAGTAAAACCAAGCAAGATAGTGAAAGTACAATTTAAGCACACTCCACCACAGGCGTAGGCACACACGACCACACACCCCGTGCTCTCAGGGCACTTATACGGTGAACTCGGTCCACCACCGCCCCTAGGACGGCAAACTCGTGAGCATTTGAGTCTTTCTGGAAAATGTCACATCAATTGAAGACATCGACAGCCACAGACCCGCCCTCTATGCCATCGACAGGCACCTAAAACCGAACCGCATAAAGCGGGAATGGTTCCACTCAACCCGTTGCTCACCTCGCCACGGTAATTTAAGTCATCGGCGCGGGTCAAGCTTCCCCGAAGCCCGAGTATCGAACACACAATATTACATAACCCAGTTATGTACAAGTTGGCTCCCAGCCACCAAGATGACAGAACCACGCTTCTGTATAGTTTTCCGGGTGCACCTTGAGGTTAGTCCCCAAGGCTCCCTGTTGCGATCTACCGCGTAGAAAACCCAAAAAACAACCATCGGCTAGGAGTCTTCTCCGGCCATTCATGCAATGCAACATCACCGATCCAAACTAACTTGTCCGAGTAGGCTTCACACATAATGCCTATGTTCGTTTCTCGATTACGGACTCTACATGCAAAACAACGGGGACTATTCATGTCTACCAGAAGGAACACCTCACACTCACCGCAAACTCGCGAGAGCGGGCTTCCTATGTAAGGGAAAAGAGGACTTCATATGTCCAAGATGAGAATCGTTACTTTAGCATTCCTCTTTGGCACCATGAAGATCTATGTAGATAAAAAGCACCACAATGTCCTCGCATTTGTAGATCCGAACTCGGTTTGCGATTTCGGGCTCCGAAGCTCCGCCAGCGGCCGGATCTCACTCCTTCTTCTTCCTTGCTCTCCCCTCTCTCTAGAACTCTTAGAAATAGAAAACCCAACTAGAATGAGGGTTTCTAAGCCCTATTCCCGGGTATATCCCAGCAAGAACAGCCCTGAGCCGTTTGATCCCAAAATAAGAAACAGACGGCCATGATTCTCACTTAAAATCCAAAACTTGGGCCGAACACGGCTTGTGACACGCCTGTGTCCAAGTCCGTGTGCCTCAATCGATGCTAAAACCGTCGCATCCCGAAAAGTACATGGGCTCTCGACACGTCCGTGTCAGGATTGACACACACGTGCCATCCAGTACACGCCCGTGTAGCTGGGTGTGTTCCTCTATCGACACAGTACCACACCAACCCGAGGAGAACACTGGTATTTGACACGCCAGTGTCGAATTTGACACGCCCGTGTCAGGCTGAACACGCCTGGGCTCCAGGCCGTGTTTCACCCCCGACACAACTCGGCCAACTACCCGAGTAGGACACAGCCTGAGACACGCCCGTGTCTCAGGCCATGTTCGTTGTTCGACGATCGTCGACTGCAATTTCGTTGACCACACGGCCACTGTCGTACCCGAGCACGACACGGCCCTGGGACACGCCCGTGTCCCAGGCCGTATGACACCTACCAAGTTCCAAACTTGGCTCAAAACGCTACCTGTCCCTCTTTTGAGTTTTGGGGCGTTACACTATGAAACTGACGAGAACGTCAAGCATAGGACAAGCCCGGACAATGAAGACCACAAGCGGGTGGGGTCCAGCAAGGGTTCTTAGAATCGGTTTGTGTGTCAGATGGAATCCTGACGTGAGAAGTCAAAGCTTGCAGGCAAGCCCGTGTCTAAGACCCACGAGCGGGTGGGGCCTTGGCAAGATTTTCCATGTGCCGGCTTGTATGCCGTTAGGGGAATTGCAGTACCCTTTTTGTTTGCGGCTTGACGCCGATGGGGAAATTGAAAGTATCCAGTTGTTATGATGATGTGCTAGATGCATACGCGATAGGGTGTCTTGGGTGAAGCCCGAGTTTGCATATATGCTGCATAGTAGGCCCCTTTGATTATATGTTCAACATAGAAAACGTGTTTGTTGTTTGAGACATCCAAACCTGTTTTTAAAGCTTTACATGTTTAAGTATATGGCATACGAAGTGCTGACTTGCAGGTTGGAGGTATAACCCGGGATTTATTAGGGGCGGCCGGGAGGAGATGTGTTGGTTACACGGTAGAGGTCAGCCTTTGTTGACCCACGTTACCTCAAATTTTTACAGGGCAATGATCGCAAGCGGGAGCAAGTGCGCCGGCCGAAAAGGCCTAAGCCTCATGAAGTGATTACCATGCTTACTAGCTTGTTTTTTTCTTGACTGTGATGCTCTATGTTGTTGGTATTTCCGGCTTGCATGTCGAGGTAGCCTAGGAGTGCTTTTGCACGTTGATATTTGACTTTGTTGTCATTCAGTTTTGGACATATTTTGTGTAAGGCCTTCAGGCCATTTTGATACTCCTGATTGGTAGTGGACAACTTCTAGTTTTGTTGGTATGTTTCCGCTGTTGCTTTATTTTGTATTTTGAGTTGGGTAGTTAATACCATCTTTTAATGCTAAAGCTGTGACATTCGTATGTTGTGGGGCCCCGGCCGGACCCATATTATATGGTCATTACAGGGGAGGTGTTACATGTTTGATGTGGAACGGGGACTCCAACTCCTTCTTCCTCCTCTTAGAGGTGGTCAACCTCAACATGAACCCCCGACGCAGGTCCTCGAAGCAGTAAATGAAGCTGGTCGGTAGTTGGTGAAACCACTCTCTTGCCTTCTCTTTGAGGGTGATGACGAAGAGCCTGCACTTGAAGCCATCCGACATCTACTGGATCGAGACCACGTCCTCGAACCACTAAATGTGTTGGACCAGGTCCCCCTTCCCGGTGTAGTAAGACATCTCGGGTTCCCTGAACCCCTCTTGCACTGGGGCTGAGGAAACCAATTCGTTGAAGGGGCTGCGTCCTCCTGCTGGGCGAGCTGGGGGATCTCGCGCCCCCATATCACAGAACCGGCCTCCGCTTGTCGAGTTGGGGAAGTCCATGCGCCCAGGGAGCTCGTATTCCCTTCCTTCCTCGGCGACCTTCTTCCCAACTCGCCTGCCGGGAGCGTCCTCGCCCAGAGACGGGGCGGCTATGAATGGAACTGTTGGAGTCGAGCACTCAGCCCGCGCGCCGAGTGCGGACTTGATGAGGTTGATCGCCTACTGCTTCAAGTCTTCGAACATCCCTACTGTGGCCAGAGGGGTGGGGGTGGCAAGTTGGACCTGTCCGATCCTTGCCCTTCTCCTCTTGCCATCTAGCTTGTTGAAGATTTTTGTGCTGACCACTTTCCACGCTCACCGCACCAAAATGTTGAAACCGAAAACTCGGTCTCTTGTGGAGTTCACCCTTGGGAAGGGGTGATCGCGCACCTACTTCACTCATGCAAGCCAAATAGTAAAAAGAGATGGGAACTAACTCAAGGGCTCGGCGTGGAGGTCCCACTACACACCCGGAAGATCTTAGAGCACTTCCCCTCCTTAGACGAAGGTCGAGCTAAGGCTACCTCAAAAAGCGCAAGAAGATCTGAACACTAGTAAGCATGCCTTTTGAGGTGCCCCTTGGGTATTATTTATAGTTTTCTGAAGACGACCTGCAAATAGCTAATCACCACTGCTTTGAACTGTTATATGCAGCCCAACTGGGTCTACCAACAACGTAACTCCGCTGTTCTAACAGGCTATATGCAGACCAACAGGGCAAAATGGTAAAAGGCACCTCATAGGAGACTGGGCGAGTGGAGAAACATCACTCAATGCCAAAGCCAGGAGGGCGTCGAGAGCGTCGAGTAGAGCAACGTCACTCAACGCCAAAGCTAGGAGGGCGCCAAGAGCGTTGAGTGGAGCAACGTCACTCAACGCTGAAGCCAGGAGGGCACCAGCGGGGGTAAAGTCTAAATGAAGCCTCATAAAATAGCTGGGCGAGTAGCCTTCTGATACCTTCACTCGCCCAGGGCTGTATGGGATTATTAATACAGAAGGAATTCAAGAAAAATTGAGTTCGCCGAGCTTTGGTCGGCGAATCTAGGATTCTAACTCATGAGGTCAACTCGAAGAAGGGCGAGCTCTGCTCGACGAACGCCGACCCCCGTCCGACAAACGCCGAGCCCCGTTCGACGAATGACGAGCTCCATTCGACGAACGCCGAGCCCCGCTCTACGAACGGCGAGCTCCGTTCGACGAGCATCGAGCCCTGCTCGACAAACGGCGAGCTCCGTTTGACGAACGCCGAGCCCTGATTGATGAACGTAGATCTCAACCCGAGCTCGCTTCGACGAACCCCAAGCAGACGTGGGTTGGTTGGGCAGGCTCGCACAGCTCGCCCGTCTAGCTTTGGCGGGAGCGAGCTGGTCATTCTGAATTCGCCCGCCTAGCTTTGGCGGGAGCGAGCTGACCATTCTGAATTCGCCTGCATGCTGTTCCGGTGCGGACAGGTCACCTTGGTCCGCTCTCCCTATCTGGTGAACCTAATCAGTGAGCACGAGGTTGTACAATAGGAGTCAGCAAATCTTGCAAGGTGTTGAAACTCCCTTTGATATTCTGTCACGGACTTGGATCCTTGCTTCAATTACAGTAACCCTTCTTCGAGCTTGTCTCAAGCGGTAGAGGGAATGAAATGCTCCGAGAAGGATTCGGAGAATTCACTCTGACTAATCTCAGTGTACACTCGGCCTTGGAAAGTGGAACCCATGAGAGACTTCCACCACCTTTTGGCGTGTGACTCCAGGACTAACACGGCTATGGTCATAGTCATACTGGCTGGACATCTGATTCCGGCCATTAGTTCTTGCACAATATCAAGCCATTATTCAATATGAACGGTTGACTCCATCCCATGGTAAATAGGCAGGGAGAGGGCTCAGAAGGTACTCAGCCAGTTAGAGCCCGGGGCTTGTTGCTGCATTGGGCTTGTTGAGACCTGAAAGTGTCCAGAATTGCCATAAGCGTCTGTCCCAACTCCGATTGTTGGAACTGGGTAAGGACAGAAGGGGAGGGAGTGCCCGCTACTGGCTCTACACATGTCGGGATCTATACATAAACGTACAAACCTAAGGTCAGGTTGGCTAATCGTAGGGTAATGACTGGACATACTTAGTGTGAATTACACATGGGCACACTACTGCTTCTGCTATGTCAGTTTATCCACAAACTGACCAATCGAGCGGGGGTAACACCATTGTTCAATGACTTTTTTAGTTTAGGATCGTTGCAAGCTGATACCATTTTAAGACCCCCCCTCCCGGAACACAAGATACGGCTGATGACTGTCGTATGCCCAGAACAGCCGTCTTGCGGTAACGCCGACACATGGATCAACCGATACTACAAGACGCCTGTCATGCTGGCTAAAACCAATATCATCCATGTCAACCCAACATAAAGAATATAGAAGTCAAAATCCACACAAGTATTTAAGTCTAAACAAGTACATCAATAATAAGAAGCTACAACACTTCTTTAATATCAGAGTACACCAAAATTGCCCAAAGGGCTATAATTATGAGTCTCTCAAAAACACACAACCGTAACTGACGACAGAGAAGGTAACGTCGTATCAGGCCCTTTCATCCTGACCTGGCTGCTCTCCTGCAAAACCTGCTCCATCCACTGGATGTCCTCCTAAAATGGTAGTCGTAACAACCGTCAGTCATAAAGACTAAATGGCTATCACATCCTCTCACCCCAGCGACTCTTAGGCACCGAGCGGGGAAAGAAGAAGGTACAATATATATATAAGCAGTAATAACAAGCATGTGGTATATCTCTACATATCAAGGGTAGTAATAGCAACAGTATACAACATTATTATCAACATTCTATTCTACCAGTTCTACTCAAATCATAACAATCCATTAAGCATATAAATCTACAACATGAAAGTAACTTAACTTATAAAAATATCCATACAGATTTATAAGTTAAGGATCGCCCTAAAAGCAAAGTAACTTATCATATAAGAGTGTCCATGCAAACTAATATGATAAGGATCTATGTGGTGCAATGCAATGATATGAATACAATATGATGACTCACCCATGCTCACACACATACACACACTGATATGTTGACACAGACTTGTAGTTTCCACTTTTCGAGCAGGTAGCTAACCTCTCAGGTGTCATCCGTCGTGGCTAGACGGTGACAATAAAATGGGCTTTCCCCTACTAGGCGGACATCCACGCTACCAAGCCTTGGTCTCTGAATGCCTCAATGCTAAGAACACAACAGCGGAGCTCCCTGCATATTACGGCTCAGCAGGGGGCTTGGGTAGATGTGCACCAAGAGCCCAGCCCAACTGGACTATCTTTGTGGCACGGAAGGAGCCTATGAGAGCGTATCACCACAAGACCAAGCCCAACCGTCCACTTGGCACGGAAGGAGCCTCGGGAATGGGCACCGAGGACCAAGCCCAACTGCCCAAAGTCTCATTTCATCATTACCATCCAGTGCGGCCAAACACACGCACTTACACCCTTTTTGCATTCGCGTGCTCTCAAGCACTTAAGGGTTCATCATAAACACATGTGGCAAGCCACCTCATACAACATACAATCTCACATTGCTACCCATAGATAGACACACTCTAAGTAGTGGACTATATAAATTATCCCTTCTAATACTTGAGATCATGATTCAACATTTTTCATGGCCATGAGATTTACCTCATCTGATTCCTTCTTTATAATCAAGCATTCACAAACAATTATGCTTTCATATATTTATCACAACAATACATTAACTCTTTACGTACTCATCAAGCATAATATCGTAAGTATAGATTACACATTCAATTATCGGGCATCACACCCTCTCTAAAAACTTGTAGCATTCATCAGATTACAATCGCGCACATCCTTACCGGATTTCACAAGTAGCCATTTGTGCAACCAAACCTTACTAAGCCATTTGTTCACTAATTTCCCCAAACCATTCGTTTATTAAATTCCTCCAGACCATTTGTTTATCTCGGCTACATATAACTAGGCTCATCCAAATCTCAACATCATCTCACTATGTTTCTTATACCTAGTCCAAAACCGGTTAGACACTAACTCGAAAGCATCCTGCACATAAGTTGTTACCATGCAACAACTTAAACTTGACATTCCAGGAGCTACAAAGCTTTTATGAAAATGTGTTACCATCCGTTGGAAAGGTCTTTCCGAGGACTACAACTTTCGTATTCATCCCAAGACCTGGATCCAGACGTATCATGCTCGAAAATGGCCTCAAAGTTTGTTGCACAAGGAAAATAGATTTCTGCACGCATCTTAAAGCAAAACGAATGACATCGGTTCGTCTTCATCCTTTAGCCATTTGTTCAAAACCACATACATCACTTCCTCCTCCCTTATTCACCCTCAATAGACTATCCTTTTTCACGAAACCAAGTCTACCATCTTCACAACGAAGAGAGGAGAGGTTGAAGACAACTAATCTCTAGGACAAAGTCCTAGCATGGTCTCTTCCTAGGAGATCTTCATCTCGCACAAGTCCAAATCTTTTGAGTCGACATCGCTCCTACATTATAACTAAAGATCTAGCACCAAGGGTGAGGGTAGGAAGCTCACCTCTTTTTCCGACCATGAATCTCATCACTCTCCTCGGCGATATCGTTCTTCCTCGTTAGTATTGTCTCAAAAGGAAGTTCGGCCTCGAGAAAATCCCACTCTAGTGACTTATTCGTTTCCATCGGGTTCGACAATTAACAGCTCGACAAAGAATGGAATGACAGCTAAGATTTCTCATTTCTTCTTTTTATAGCAACGTATTAGGGTTAAGTCATGTTGCCACGTGTCACTGATGAATTGTAAATATACGTATTTTTGTGCACATTAATTTAGTCGTTTTCATTTATTTTCGTCGTTTTTACTTATTTTTGTTCAATAAATTGCTCCTATTTTTGTAAATTTACAACTAACTTGTTTTATTTTATTTTTCAGAAAAGTTCCAAAATCTGCCAAAATTGGGCCGTACACGCCCGTGTCATTTGGATCACGCCCGTGACCAGGGCGTGACAGTTCAAAATCCGAGAAGCTGCAAATTTCTGAAGTAAAAAGCTTGACACGCCTGGCGTCACGCCCGTGTCACCCGACACGGGGCGTGACACAAGCCCGTGTCCACTCCACTCGACGAATTCAGTTCAACGATCGTCGAACCCGAGACACGCCCAGAGTCACGCCCGTGACATAGGGCGTGACTCAAACTCAGCTCGACGATTTCAACTCGACACTTTCCACTCGACGATTGTCGAGTGTCGACACCAACCGATACGCCCAGCGTCACGCCCGTGACCTGGGGCGTGACCATTCCACCTAGCCCGACAAGATGCTGCCGAAGACTTTTGACTCAACCCGCGCCCGGTTCTACCTCCCCGACACGCCCAGCGTCACGCCCGTGACCTGGGGCGTGACATCCTCGAACTCAGCCCGAAGTCAACTTTCCTGTCAAATCGTCGGCCGCCATCATGAATAGTAGTGACACGCCCCCCCGACACGCCCGTGTCGGAGGGCGTGTACTTAGAATTTTTTGCCTATAAATTGCCCATTTCTGTAAGGTCCAAGGGTTCACATTTTTGAGCCACTGTAGTGTGTTTTTGTGGGCTGCATCCGTGATTCTAGTGCTATGTAAGGAGATTTCTCCTCCCTTTTTCTTTCATGTTTGTTTTTGCTTTAACTTTAGCTTTGTAATAGCTTTGTAATTGTTTCCTTTAATCAATAAAATGTTAGCTTTTCTCTTCTTATTTGGCTTTGGAATGAACTCATGTGCCCACTTTTCTTCTCATTTTATCCTTAGTTTCTCCTTTGTTTTTCTCTTTATGAAAAGTGTGTGTGTGTGTATGAGTGTAACATGTTTAATAGTCTTGTTTTTAACTTGTCTTCATGATAGGTTTTGTAGTAGATTTCATTTCCAAGCATGGTTTGATGTGTTTACCTCATCTTCAACATGTTCTTCCTTAATGTTTTTTTTTATTTCATTCTTATTTATTTATAAAAGAGATTTGAAAATGAATTTTATTTTCTTTACTTAGTTTTTTTTGTAGGATTGTGTAAAACCTTTTTTTGTTCTTTTCATTTTCTTTTTCACTTTTTTATCACTTTTATGAAAACATAAGAATGAAAATCTTGTTATTTTAATTTTACAAGAACTTTGGTTTTTATTTGTTTTGAAAAAAACTTGTGTTCTCTAAAAATTTTGTTTTGTTTTTATTTGTTTTTGGCAAAACCTAAGCATAAAAAAGAAAATGTTTTAATTTTTAGGTAACTTTCATTTTGCTTTTAATTTGTGTGTGTGAGTGTATGAGAATAATGTTTTGATGATTTGTTCAAATTATGTAGAGTGTGTGAGTGTAGGTGTTAGTTTTTCATGCTTTATTTGTCATGCTTTATTTTATCGTTTTCTTTAATTATGTAGAGTGCGTGTGTGTAGGAGATAGTTTTATTGCTTTCTTTCAATTCTTATAGAGTGTGTGTGTTTGTGTGCATTTATTTCCGCCTACTCGTTAAGAGTTAAATGACGCATCGTTTTCATTTCCCGCCTACTCGTTTGAGTAGGACTTGTAATTTTCTTTCTTTATTTTTCCGCCTACTCACTTGAGTTAAATGGACGGACTTTATTTCTCACATACTCGTTTGAGTAGGACTTGTACTCGCATTTATTTTCGCCTACTCGTTTGAGTTAAATGGCGTATCTTTATCTCCCTGTAAATATTTGAGAAAGCCATGTAATCGCATTTATTTTCTCCTACTCATTTGAGTAGGACTCGCTTTCATTTTAGTCCTACTCGTTTGAGTAGGACTTGCAATTTTCAGCTTTTATTTCCCGCCCCCACTCGTTTGAGTGAGACTTGCAATTTCAATTATGCAAATTTCTTTTATGTGTAACTTAGTTTCTGTTTTATTTATAATTTGGAGTGTGCGTGAGTTCTTGTTTTAGCTAACTTGTCAGCTTTCTAAATGTTTGTTATTTTTTTATGTCCTCTTCTTATAATCATTTAGCATTTAATTTCGAACTCGCGCCTCATTAAATTATAAAGTCGTCCCCATACCGATGTGTGGCTAATCGCTATTAGCCTCGGCATCGAAGAGCATTGGGACACTTAAAATGATTTGTAATAATTAAAGCTCTTTATTTTCACTTTAATTTAAGGACTTAAGGTTTACCCCGGGTTAACGACGCGTAGAACCACAAATCGATGTGTGGGCCCTATTTCCGTTATCCATACACTAGCTAGCTGAGAGGTCGTGCATATGGACAGGTCACCCCTGGGTAAATATAGTTGCGTGCATACCCTCGAGAGAGGACAAGCGTAATTCTACCGGATTGGGTTCCCCACCAATAGCAAGGTTCTTAGCGTAAAGCGAGCGTTAAGAGGAATCCTTCGTCGGACTAACGTTCGGTCGAATAGTCTTAACGTTCAGGTGAGCGATATCCCTATAGCTAGGTGAGCTCATATTTGTGGAACCTCCACGACTAAGTTGCCTTTATTAATTTGAAAACTAAGCCCTATAATTATTAAAAATTATTTTAGTCTTAATCTGATTCGATGCTGAGCGTTAACCTTCATCGAATATTTTCTAAATCGTTTTTTTTTTCGCTCCTTTACTTTTTTCGTCTTTACTTAATTAAAAAAATCCACCTTACTTTCAGTAAAATAATAGTCCTCCCGGAGGAGTAAGAATAGTCAACACGACCCCGAGAACAATACGACCTCGGTATTCCCCCGAATATCGAGTACTACTTCCGATAGGTGCACTTGTCTCCTGTAGCACGCCCGCAGCGATCGACTCACCGAACCAACCACAGTAAGAGTCTGTTCGCGGGCGCATCAGTCACCCTAACATTGGACCGTCCATCATTACTTTAAATAGGTCTCGTTTGAGAAGACCAGGTCCAAATGAGCCATCAACGCTTATCCCGAAAATCCGGTTCAGCCCGTACGTATGAATCGGCAAACACAGGCTGGGCCAAAAATCTCCCAAGTCAAATTCATCGTATATACCTATACACACTCGATGAATCATCGAAATTCGTCATGATCACTCAACGCCTCGTTGAGTCCAGTATTTTCTAAGTCAAAGCATCGTATTCGTCGAGTATCACTTAATGCTTCATTGAAAGCGTCGTGATCACACAACACCTTCCCAAGTCCATTAATTTCTAAGTCAAAGTGTCGGCTTTGTCGAGTATCACTCGACGCCTCGTCGAATGGTGTCGAGACCACTCAACGCCTACTGAATCCAGTATCATTCTAAGTCCATTCTTCTTATCTGTCGAGTAAGACTCAATGCCTCGTCGAATGATGTTGAGTTCACTTGATGCCAACTGAATCCAGCATCATTCTAAGTCCATTCTTCTTATGCGTCGAGTATCAGTCAATGCCTCATCGAATGGTGTGGAGTTCACTCGACGCCTACTGAATCCTGTATTATTCTAAGTCAAATACGCCCGATTTGTCGAGTATCACTCGACGCCTGTTACCAGTGCACCCCGAGCCTGAGTCAGTTCTCTTGACTCAAAGTGCGTGCAAGGGGTCTAACATGAATTAGGACGTTATAACGGCCACCCCGCCTCTCGCGGCCGCGAGGCTCCGCCCGTTCGGGTGGCCGCGCACGGCCGCCCCGCATCCCGCGGACGCGACAAAGCTCTGCCTGTTTAGACTGCCCCGTCAGGCAGCCCCTCCTCGCAGTCGCCTCCCGTAGCCGCGAGCTCTGCGCCGTGACCGGCTATCCCGCCGGCCATGACTTCCTCGCAGGAGGACGTCGCCGACACAGGAGGACATCGCCGACGACGTCTCCGACGGACGTCGTCGGCGGGTTGGTCGCCCATGCATGACGACCCTTCCCCGCCGTTCGATCGCTCTGGTGCGATCGTCGCCGTCCGATTTTTGCGTAACCACCCACTATCCTTCGTGGTTAGTGAGGGAATATTTTTTTTAAGATTTCGGTCTACGAACAATGGATTTAATGATCAAAATGTACACCCCTAACTATACTAAAAATAATTATGTTGGTGATTAAGGTGTGCGAATAGTCGCATAACCACCGTAACCACCTATTAGAGGCTATAAAAAGAGTCTTAGAAGTTAGACCTTCTCATTTCTCACTTTTTCTCCTCTGCTTTCTTCTTCCTCAGGTCAGAGCTCAGCCGGATTCCTCCTACGAGCCACCAAGCTTTTGCCTCTTCACCAAAAATCCTTCTAAGTCCACAAGTGAGCGGCGAGAAGAAGATTCCTGTGACATGAAGCACCTGTTCGTGCGCAACGCCCAACAAGTAACCTCATGCGGAGCAGTCTGTTGCTCGCTGTGAGCCTGAATACCTCTCTCTCATCCCCTAAAGTGTAACGAGCAGCGACCTATCGTTCTCGATTCTTCAAGAAATTTATAACCCGAAGCAA
The DNA here is from genome assembly GCA_039583875.1 of Platanthera guangdongensis. Classification (NCBI taxonomy): domain Eukaryota; kingdom Viridiplantae; phylum Streptophyta; class Magnoliopsida; order Asparagales; family Orchidaceae; genus Platanthera; species Platanthera guangdongensis. The sequence goes on along the minus strand of CM077148.1, from coordinate 4,931,187 downwards.
GTAGTGGAGTTTGACCGGCACAGACCCGGTCATGTGATTTTTTATCCGGTTGAGGGGTTTTTTCATGTCAAAACATCGTGTGCATAATCTCTTTCTCATTGACTGTGCGGGCGCTCGACAACTACATGGACTAAGACGATTCAAGTTAATCCGGTCCGACTGGGGCATCGAGTTTGACCACAACAATAATCATTAATATAATTAAATAACAACTACCAAATACCATTTTTATAAGTTGGAAGGGTACATTCCTGAGTACGACTTCAATCACATCACTCTAAAATCAGACGACAGATATATGTACAATTTTGTAGATAATAAATATATATTAATATTATAAAAAATGCTGATACTAATAATAGAAATAAATATGTATTATAAATAATGATAATAATAATAATAAACAAATTGTCGTTCCGTTCTGCTTCGGTCCGGTTCGAATCTGGTTTTAAATTTTTGAAATCGTGCAAGATATTTATGTTGCGGTTCCGATTCCGACCAAGGATTATAAATGAATGGAACCTCACCCGAACCATTCTCGTCGTTTAGGGTTCAAAAATTAAGGGGAACCTCAATAATTTGCGAACCTTTCAGGCTGCGTTTTGCGCGACTTATCGCAACTTATTTGCTCCTAATGAGATTGGATAAAAACGTCATTATATGTTTAGTATGAATAAATGCTATTATAGTTATTAAAATACAAAAAAAAATTTGAGGCATAAAATATTTGAATGATAATAACATTTTTATCCAAGCAAACAACCTCATCCAAGCAATTAAGGGCAAAAAGCCGCTACAAACGCAACCTGAAAACAGTCGTATGCCGTTCAGTTGACAGCTCTGCTCACCGTGAGATCAACAGGCTCCCCAACGTCCCGTCCGGCCGTCCGTCTCTCGCCGGACATATTGGGCCGCGCGATCGTCTTCCCCAACCCGCACCGTCGCTCCCTCCATCAATCTGCACATTTCTGAGCACTTTCAACGGTGCTACATCAATTGCTTGTTTAGTTTGTTATGCATATTCCCAATCAAAAGTTATAGAGCTTTAATAGCAATTTCTAACGAAGAGATTGAACCCCGTCGCCTCCTTCCTCCTCGCCGGCCCCGACGCTTCTTGAGTAGGCCTCAGCAAACACCATTGCGATGGATCTCTCATCCAAGTTTCTCAAACCCAGTAGAAGCCTCAAAGAAGAGTACGATAATAACTGTTATCCACCTTGCTCCTCATAATATTACTTATTCAGGCGAAATCCTTCCTCTTCTCTAGGTTTGTGAGCAATCTAACTGGATCCTCTATGCTGGAGATTGCCGCTCTCTCAGTGATCGTACCGGTAATCTCGCCGATTTCTTTCTTTTATTCGATTTTCCACATATAATTTTCATCGCATTGTTTGATCCACAACACTATGAGTTTATTCTAGGCCTTGGTGATTCTCCGGAAATGGAGCCGCTCAAGCAATAAAAGAGGTACCTTCTTCTTCTTCTTCTACTACTACTTAATCTTGTTTTCAATACTTTTTTTGTAACTTTAGAATGATTAAGGACCCTTTAAATTGCTGGCCGAAATTATATAAGCTCTTCATTCTTATACAGACTTGAAACTTAAATTTTAAATTAATGAAGTTTCAAATTTAGGCTGCGTCTGGCACAACTTATCGCAGCTTATTTGCTCCGGTGAGGTTGGACAAAAACGTTTGTATGTTTGGTATGACGATGTTACTACCGTTATTAAAAAAAGAAACTAATTTGGGGCATAAGATTTTGATATGCCAATGACATATTTGTCCAACCTCACCGGAGTAAATAAGTCGCGATAAGCCGCCTCAAACGCAGCCTTAGACTGTCATTTATGCGTTTAGAGTGTTCAGAGAAAGATATGATAATGTTTAGATGAATGAATGAAAAATCAAGAGTATATAAAATTATTTGGCGAGTTAAGATACGTTTCAGGGCTTATGGTTTATGCATCATCTCATGGTGTTTCCGTGAATAAAAGAAAATGTACATTTGATTTCCTATCTCATGCATATATGCTGTAGTGTAAACCTTCGCGGCAACTATGCTTCCACATGCCTCTCTTACTGCGAGGATAGGGAATTTATAAATGATATTCTTATGAACCCCATTGGACTTACTATTTTGTGATCTCTCCGACAAACTTGACCTCTATAATACTATCCATGTCAAGCCATAATTACGTGACCTCTCTATTTCCAGCATGAGAGGAGGGGGAGGGGCGTTGTACTGCCTACATTACCTTCGGGTTACAGGGGGGGGGGGGGTCCATTTTTTCTTTTTCATTAGTGGGGGTAAGGATTGCAAGTTCCACGAGTAATGAACCATCATTGTAGGTTGTTGATGTGCTTACATACAACACAACTTTTGACATCTACAACAACCTCTATTCTTTAAGTATTTTAAATGATTTATTGTTATGAATTGGTATTTACCTTATTGTACATGGTGGTTTAGACTTTAGTATGTCTCCTAGGCAGTCATGTTGTAATTCTACGTAATCCTTTCTGATCAATGAAATTATCAAATGCAATCAAATTCTTTTCTATCTATTTCTTATATCATGTGATGGGGATCAACCACACTATGAACATGCACATCCATCTGTTCCAGATCAATTTATGCTACCAACACTTATAAATTCATAATATGTATGATCAAAAATCGCATATGCAATGTACCTATTTTCAGCCTACCATCGTTCTCTTCTTCAGTCCGTCATCGTTCTCTTCTCCAGCCCGACGTCTTTCTCTTCTCCAGTGCTTCTCAATGCAACCACCTCATCCTGCTATAGCTTCCACTGTCCAACCGTTGCTAGCAAACCTTAGACACAACCCACTTCTTTTCCCAATCCCCACCATCATATCTCATTGTCTTTCCCTCCTTACAATTATACTCTCTCCTACGTCAACACCCCATTCCACCATAACTCTCAACCTCCCAAAACCATATATTATTTTATATTTATAGTCCCCGTAACAACAATTTCTCACTTACACCTCATTATCATTCCTTCCCAAACCTGCCTATCACATCACTTTCGCCTTTGACACGATTATTTGGTGAGTCTTTACATTTATTTTCATTTCCGTCATATTGTACCTTTTTACCATTTATTTCTGGTGATATTTTTCTTTAAATATTATACAACTTTTTAGTAGGCATGCAACTTTATTTTCCCCGTATTTAGATTCTAGCACTTATGTTTGTTTGTAATTGGTATATGGTAGCATGATTATAATAAATTGTTGATACTTGTGCGAGTTTTAATTTTTTGTTATTTAACTAGTTATACATCAGAATCTTTCTTGATTGACACATTTAGATGCATAGCATTTGATTCCATTTATTCTTTATTTTAGGTCATTGATTGCATGTGTGTTTGCATTTTTTGTTAATTAGGTCAGCAACAAATCCTAAAGGCTTATCTTGCATCAAATTCCAGTGCCCCTAGTTTAGGGATTCGTTTATGTTATGTAGTGGTATGCCTATTGGTTATTCACGACAGGTTTTAATAATTTTGTATGTTCTAATAAACCTGTAACCCAAGCGACTAGCTCAAATACAAAGATATGGAAGGTTGATTTTCAAAAACTTCTATTAGATTGGATTGTCCATTTACACACTTATTTAGATCGCTACGACACTTGCCTAGATCAGATGGACACTCTTTTGATCAGATGAACACTTTGGGCACTCGCCTAGATGCCTTAACACTCGGTTCAGAACATTTAATACTAGAGTTGATGAGTTAGATGCCCCGAAGAATTCTAGTCATGCCACCCCTTGCCGACAAGACTGTAAACTGTCTCCTTCCTGGCTATGTTATTAAAGACGTGCCTCAGGTGCGCTTATGGCTTCAAGCTCTCCAGGTTCAGAGGTTTGCGCCTCTGTATGCCTTATTTGTGCCTTTAAAATATAAAAGACGCGTCAGAGTAAAATTTTTTGCTGTAAATATTTACTTTAAAAATTAAGACAAAATAATACAAGAATTCAATAATTTTTTATTGATTTACTGTTTGTGAAAGATAATTGTGCGTTGAGTCTTAGATATGATATAAGTGACCACATTGATTTTTCTATTTTTAAGAGATATACACGATAGTAATGAATGATTAATTAGTAGACTAGATGAAGAATTTGATCGAGAAGCTGAAATGATGTTTGCTGCTGATTATTTAAAATGGATGCGGTTGCGCATTGCCTTCGTCAAGCACACGCTTACTCCTTGAGTCTAGGCTCCAAGACCCCTTAGTGCCTTGGTGCACCCTGCGCCTTTAATAACTAAGTCTTCTGGTTAGTTATGAGACAGTCGTGGTTTCGATGATCCTGATAACCACCCTTTTCAAAATCCCACGACTACCCCTACCATTAAAGCATCCCACGACTACCCCTACCATTAAAGGACCCTAAACATATGGAGCTTCTCAGGAGAAGTTACACCTTGTAGATCATCTTCATACCCTACCCTCTATTTGAGGAAGTCTGAGCCCACTTATGTTCGGCTCCTGAGCATTAGGCCCATACCATTATATAAATCTCCTTCTTCCCTAATCAATCGTTTGTGGGAATCTTGTTAACCCTTTGACACGATTATGTTTGGGTTAACTATTATGATTACAAGAGCCTTGCAAAGGTTGCTATATAGAGAACGGTAAAGTTGATGCGCCCTCGCCTTTGGCGATCAACTGAATCTGAATATACTCACTATTGAATTTTAGATAAAAAACATTACTTCGACTGGCATGAGATGTCAGACAAGCATAATGCTAGATTTTCAAGGATGAACTTCATAGCCAGACTAAAATTATTGGACAAGCCTCATGCACATGCTACAATGTGAGGGTATTCACTCAATATTTAGATGGACAAAAAGCAAAAGTTGAAGGATAAGTATTTTCCCATATCCTTTATGAGCCAACTTCTGGGTTAATTATATGCCCTGTGACAAGAGACTTTGTCTATTGCCGATTATATGACTCAATTCAACGAGTTAGTAGTGATGAAAGACATTGGTGAGGATCCCGTTGTCACCATGTCTTGATTTTGATTTAGGCTTCGTGCCGAGACATGTGAGAGGTTGATTACCCACTCTTGGACGTCTGTAGAGCAGATATTTCAGCTCGCCTCCTAGTTCAGGCATTATATAAGATTCATAGGGCTGAGACGAGTTAGTCCGTAGTCTGCACATGAGTAGGAACCCTCTACCCATGTACACTGCTATGCTTAACCATGTTTCCATAAACGTGATAGGCCTTATGAGGAATTCAGTACTTCAGGTGCCATGGTAGGGAGCATATGGTGGCCTAGTGCCTTATGAGGAATCTTCATCTCAATGGTGAGAGTGAGGTTAACTCAATTCCAATAGCCAGGTTGAAGATGAGATTATGATGTAGGTCGAGTGGGCCAAGTCAAAATTTGTGCGCGTTTGAACTTCAAAAGTTAGTTGATCGTTATTTGAAAGAAAAATCCCCACATATTTAAAAGATTTGAATCAAAGCGGTATTTGCAACTTCCGACAAGCTTTAAGCACAACAATAATTTATGAATAATAACATTAAAAGTAGATTGAACGTTTGAGGCAAGCCTTTGCTAATTAATTGAATTGCATACGACTAGGATAATGCACAAGAGCAAAAAAAGGGCGGATTTCACCCGAGCATACACAAATCTACAGTGAGGAGGTGGCCACCTCCAACTCATTGCACAAGGGTGAAAATGGTTACTAATGTCGTTTTTGGACTGCGTCAACGTCTGCTGGATTGTGATCCTTTATTTCCGGCGGTGTGTCATGCATGGAACTTCGCAGTTGCCAATCTTTGGAAAGGAATGATCCGAGGAAGATTAGGTTGCCAGAGTAGACCGTCGATGTCGACGATGAACTGAGAGGAGGTTAATAGTCCTCGACGGTTCGTTCGTCGTCGGAAGAATACCGCGTGTCGGCGATATTAAGTTACTGGAAAGGGAGCGTCATTCTTTGTCCAAGGAGCACGTCGATCGGCTGGAGAGGGAGTTCAGAGATGGTGTCGTGGCCATGGAGCTTCTTTGTGCATCTGAAGATGAAAATTGAGCGCAACTCCTGGGAGGTTTGCGGTCGGTCAGAGGAAAACGAAGACTAGTTTCCCTTGATATTGACCAGCTGGCTCTTCCATTGAGAAGGACTTCTTTACGCATTGATTTCAAGTTTCGATTTTATGATTTGTTTCCAATAAAGCAATATTATTTCGCCTTTTTAATACTCTTCAAAATATGATTGTTTAATTTTCTCTTTTAAATAAAATCAGATCTCCTAATTAGAGCTATTCCCTTCTTAGTCGTATGTGTCCTTAATTAGCTAAAGCTTGTCTTTTCCATCCTAGCTTCTTAATTGCCGGATCATTTATTCATGGTCTCACTGGACTGTCAAACTGATGAACCGGAACTTAAAATGACATTGGTGCGCGAAAAAAATAAAATGATAGAAAAAAATAACAAAATAAAAGATAACGACTGCGTGATGATATTATGCGCCATTGAATGTGGTGACGATTTCATCAATTCTTTCGGGGTTTGACAGAGCTCGGCCTCGAGGAGAACTTACAAAAATTGGCAACAGAGAGATCGGGGCGTCGTCACTGCAATTTGGCGGTGCTAATCCAAGAACTATCAGTAATGTCTCGTCACTGCCAAGAAACCATGCAATGCTGATACGGCCCGTGGTGAGTGTGGAACTCTCGTTCATCAAGAACCAGATCTATCTCTTCAGTGGTGAGCATCAACATTGGTGCTAAGTCGAGTGGTATGTCTGGGACTGTATCTAGAGCTGTCACGCTTCCGGTTCAGTTTCGGTTCTACTAAAACAGTGAAACGAACCACTAAGGTAACGATTCTTCAAATTTGAACCAAAATCTTATTTGGTTTGACCAAATCCGGTTCTGGTTCCAGTTTCAGCATAATTTTTAGAACCGTCATGTCAATTATTTCTATTATGGTTTAACAAGAACCAAAATCAAACCGGCCATTAACGGTTCAGTCTGGTTCTAATCGGTTCCAACAAGAATCAAAACCAAACTTAGCAGAATGAATGAGGGAGGTCAAAAATCAAACACAGGAAGAGAAAAGTAAACTCGTTCGACTTTTTTTTTGCAAGAGAGACTTCGAGAGACTTCAATGTTCGGGGACTGGATGCAGAAATTTCGTGTTTGTATAATATAGTAAGTACGGTTGGACATTAAAAATCGAAATCACAAAACCACAAAACCACAAAACCGTACCAGCCCGCACAGATTTTAGACCGCATAATTTGCGGTGCGGTTTTTGGCGGTGTAAGACCTACAAAACTGCACCAATGTCAAAGCACACCACACAGTTTTGGTGCAGTGCGATTTTGTTCTATCCAAAATTGACCCCCATTGGTGCCATTGTGGTTTGAGTTCAAACTGCACTAACCGCATAAGTTTCACCTTTAATAGTAAGTATATATATTATAGATAGATTATAAAAAATAACAATATAATAATAATAAATATTATAAAATAATAATAATAATAAACGTGTTGCGGTTTGGTGTTTCTTCGATCTGGTTCGGATCGTGTCTAAATATCTTGAAACTGTTAGAGACTTTTATGTTGTGATTTCGGTTTCGGTTTCAATCCAGATAATAAAACGAAAGAACCACCTCCAGACTAATGTTGTTCACGATTCCAAAATTAAAATCGTAACCCAAATAATCCGTGAACAGTTCAGTTCGATTCTTTGCGGTTCCGGTTCGGTTTACGGTTTTCGGTTTTAAGTGACGGCTCTTGCTGCAGCAGGTGGAATTGGCCTGAAACTAGGGGCTCTCTATAGGATAACGTCAGATCAACCACATTAACTATCAAGCGAAGTACCGAATTCAACAGGCAAATCGAGGAGCTATGCCTTCTCACCGATTCGCTTCCGAATTTGAAATGGACCAAACCTGCTTTGCTGTAGTTTATGATATGTTCCCAGAGTAAATCTTTGTTTTCTGAAATAAACAAACTCCCAATCTTCTTCTGAATGTATAACTCCCGACAATGACAATCGATCATGAATTTATAATTTTTAGATGTTGCTCACAATTTATTAGCGATATTTCTCTGTAATTCTTTTAAATAGTCAATATGAGCTTGCACATCGAAAAAAATATGTTCATGAGATGATAACGAGTGGGGGAAAACAAGTGAGGAATGGTGAATCCATAGGCAATCTCGAAAGAAAGTTTATTAGTGGAGTGATTCTTAGAATTACTGAATGCGAATTTAGTTTGCGGTAGTGCAAGATTCTATTGCTTTGGATTTTCACCAGTTAAACACCTAAGAAAGTTCCCCAAAATTCTATTTACTACCTCAGTCTCGCCATCGGTCTGAGGGTGATAAACACTATTAAACTCGAGTTTGGTTCCCAGTCAACCCCACAGTGTTTTCCAAAAATATCCCTTAAAACATGTATCCCTATCAGAGGTGATCGATCTAGGAATGCCATATAACCTAACAATTTCTTTAAAGAAAAGCTCAGTGGCGTGTGCACCACTAGATGTTTTCCTACATGGTATAAAATGCGTTGTTTTTGAAAAACGATCTACTACCTCAAAAATAGAGTCTACTTTCCTCTGAGTGCGAGGAAGTCCTACTACGAAATCTTTCAAAATGTCATCCCATGACCTCTAAGTAATCGGTATTTTGTGTGTGCCCCTTAAACAATTGACATGATGCACAATGCTTAATAAGTTCAATAACATCATGCTTCATCTTCAACCAATAATATCAAGCACTAACGAGATCTAGCAACTTGAATTTCCCTACGTGCCCACCTAACTCGGATGAGTGATGCTCCCTATGAAGTGTTTCTCAAAATTCAAAGACAAGTGCCATTTAATAAATATCCCTCACTCATTATGTACTGTGTAGCAGGATCAGTCCCACTATGTTGACACGAGTTCCAAATGTCACGGAAAAAAGTATTAGTGGTGTAAAAGTCATGCTGTGAATCTAAATCAGTAATGCAAAGCTGCAGGGTGAGTAATAAATGTGTCAAACGACTAAAGGCGTCAGTTACTCGATTCGTGACACCGGGCTTGTGTTTTAAGAGTAACGTGAACTCTTATAGGTAGACTACCCATTTGGCCTGCCGTCTAATCTCCATGGGAATTCAAATGCTTTAGTGCTTTGTGGTCTGTATTCAACACAAACTAATGTTGGATTAGGTACTGCCTCCACTGAAGAAGAGCCTGAACGATATCATAGAACTCTATGTCGTACGTGGAATACCAAGGCTTTACTTCGTTCAACTTCTCACTAAAAGTGCTACAGGTCGACCCTCCTAACTCAATACTGTGCCAATGCCTATAATGAATGCATCACAATTGACCTCAAAAATTGCATCAAAATCAGATAATGCTAATACAAATGCACTGGTGAGTCTCTCCTTAACTAATAGAAATACGCACCCTGCTTTCTCAACTCAAATAAATAAATCCTTTTTAAACAATCAGTGTTAGACGCTGTAGAGAAGGAAAACTAAAGCTTGTATATATGTTCACTTGCTTCAAATACAAAGATGAGTACATATTTATAGGATGGAGAAAGAGAAAAGAAGGTGCTATACATGATGTGGGACTAAAGAGGAGAAAAATAACAATAAAAAATACATAATGGGCCTTTGTCAAATGGGCTTCTCTAACACTCCCCCGCAAGCTGGAGCGTACAAGTCATATGCACCCAACTTGGACAAACACTGGTAAAATAAGGTACTTGATAAAGCCTTTGTGAGAATATCAACAACTTGATCATTGCTCGGAACATGCTTTAATTCAAGTTTCTTCATTTGAACTTTCTTCCGAATAAAATGACAGTCTACCTCGATATGCTTCGTGCGCTCGTGAAATATCAGATTCTTTGCAATGTGTATGGCCGCTTGACTGTCACAAAATAGAACAGCAGATGAAGGAAGTTTTACCCCCACGTCAGCAAGGAGGCTTTCGAGCCATGTGAGTTCTGAGACAACCGATGCCATCGATCGGTATTCAGCTTCCGCGGAGGATCGAGCAACCACGACTTGTTTTTTACTTTTCCATGTAATGAGATGACCGCCAAAATATGTACAGAACCCACTGGTTGACGGTCGATCGTCCAGGGAGCCAGCATAATCGGCATCAGAATATGCAACTAATGCTGGAGTAGAGTCGGAGGGTTTGTAAACCAGCCCTTGACTCGGAGCTGCTTTAAGGTATCGAAGAATCCGTTCAACCGCCTGGAGATGAGAAACCCGGGGAGCATGCATGAACCGACTCAACATCGAACGATATATCAGGCCTCGTGACTGTTAGGTAGATTAATTTTCCCACAAGGCGTCGATAGTATTCCGGGTTCTTGAGGGGCAGATCATCATCAGAGGCATGAGCACACAGCTTGTGATTTGCCTCCATCGGAGTAGAAGCTGGTTTGCAACCAGACTGACCAGCGTCTTTGAGGAGATCAAGACAATACTTCCGTTGGGAGAGGACAAGCCCATCCGGACGTCGTGCGACCTCAAGACCGAGGAAGAAGCGAAGATGCCCCAGGTCTTTAGTCTGAAACACAGTGCTAAGATGCTGTTTGACCGCGTGAATCCCCTTTGAATCATCCCCAGTGAGCAGGATGTCATCAACATAAACCAGTAGAAGGATCGTTCCTGTTGCCCGATGTCGAGTGAATAAGAAGAAGTCTGCGGAACTGCGAGTGAAGCCCATGTCCTGAACAACCTTGCTGAACTTGTCAACCCACGCCCGAGGGGATTGTTTGAGACCATAGATGGATTTCTTCAGAAGACACACCCGAGACTCCCCCGTGGTCTCAAACCCGGGCGGTTGGCGCATGTAGACGGTTTCCTGAAGATCACCATTCAAGAACGCATTGTTGATATCCAGCTGATGAAGAGTCCAGTGACGATGCACGACCACGGAAAGGAGGACACGAATGGTGTTGAGCTTGGGCACATGAGAGAAGGTTTCCTCATAATCAAGGCCCTGCTGTTGAGTGAAGCCACGAGCCACTAGGCGGGCCTTCAGACGGTCAACAGTGCCATCATGAACATGTTTGATGACGAAAACCCATTTACACCCAACAGGTTGCTGACCGGGAGGTAAAGGAATAAGGACCCAGGTCTGGTTGGCCCAAAGGGCCGTCATTTCCTCGTCCATGGCAGCCCGCCAACCTGGGTGCTGAAGCGCCTCCTGCACAGAGTTAGGGACAGAAACAGAGGATAATGATGTGACAAAGTGAAGAAGCGGCGGTGAAAGGCGATGAAGAGAGACGTAATTCGCCATAGGATGAGCGGTGGAGGCTGGAGCCGGAGCAGCAGGCTGCGGAGCGTCAGAGGTTGAAGCCGACTGTAGTGGGGCAACGGGACGAGGAGAGCGACGCGAATAGACTCGTATGACAGGTGGCTGGGGAAGGACCGGAGGCTGGGCAGGAAGGGGAGAAGGTGGAGACCGGGGAACGGAGATGACAGGGCGCACAACGGGCTCCGGATTAGGAGCGAGATCCAGAGCAGAGAAGAAGAGAAGATCTTCCCGGAAAGTGACATCCGCAGAAACGGTCACCTTGCGGGTAGTGGGCGAATAGCACACATAGCCCTTTTGAGTGCGCGAGTAGCCCACAAAGACATATTTGGCCGCACGAGGATCCAACTTGTCGGTAGATGGTCCGAGGTGGTGAACGTTGCAGGTACACCCAAAAATACGGGGAGTAAGAGGGAAGGCCGGAGTGGAGGGAAATAGGAGGCTGAAGGGAGTAGCATTCTGGAGGACGAATGACGGTAGTCGATTGATAAGGAAACAGGCCGTGGCGAGCACAAAGTTCCAGTATGGTTTGAGAACCCGCATTTGAAGCACAAGAGAGCGAGCCACATCAAGGAGATGCCGATTTTTGCAGCATTTGACACCATTCTATTATGGGGTATAAGCACAGGACGTTTGGTGAATAACCTCAAACTCGGAGCATAGGGTTGCGAAGTCATGACCTGTGTACTCGCGCGCATTATCAGTGCGAATAGTTTGAATGGGCACAAAGAATTGAGTGCGAGTCTCGAGAATGAAGGCCCGAAATACGCGAGGAAGCTCAGAACGATCACGAAGTAGATACAACCAAGTCATGCGAGAATAATCATCAATAAATGTAAGAAAATAACGGTAGCCAGAGATGGTAGTAATCTTGTACGGACCCCATATATCGGAGTGTAGTAAAACAAAAGGAGCAGAGCTCCGAGTACAGTGAGAAGGAAAAGATGAACGTGGCTGCTTGCCAAAAATACAGGTTTCACACTGAAAAGTAGGAAGAGATATATCCAGGAGAGCCTTCTGGAGGACGGGAAGAGGAGCATGACCAAGACGCCGATGCCAATCCGAAGAGGAGACAGATGCGAGGAGAGTAGGAGAGTCATCAAGAAGGTAGAGCCCGTTCTGCAGTCGCCCCCTACCAATGATAGTCCGCGTCTGCTGATCCTGTATCAGAAAAAAAGAATAAGTAAAGGTCACGGAGCAATTTAAATCAGTAGTAAGGAGAGCAACAAAAAGTAAATTGAAAGGAGAGTCCGGAACATGAAGAGCCGAGTGCAAGAGGAGGGAGGAGGCGAGCGGAATATCAGCATAGCCAGAGACAGGGACAGCTGCCCCATTGGCCACAGTAATGTACTTCGAGTGAGGAGAAGACAAGTACTGAGGCGGGCGAACATAGGTGATGTGATGAGTGGTACCAGAATCGAGGATCCATCACGGGCCAGTGGAGAGGCAGGCGATACCTTCATTAGAGATGGAGGCAGCAGAGGCAACCGAGGCCGGCGGGCGGCTGAGCAGGCCATGGAGATGCTGGAGCTGAAGGCGAACCTCGTCGAGGTCAGTACAAGTGGGAGAGGAATCGGTGCCAGCAACAGAGGCCTGCAGACGAGGAGGACGACCATGCTTGCGATAGCAGGTGGCTTCAAGATGCCCGTCTTTGTCGCAGAAAGAGCACTTAGGCCGAGGCCGGCCACCCCGACCACGTCTCCGAGAATCAGAACGACCCCCACGAGCTGAAGAAGGGAGAGGCAGTAAAGGTGCAGGAGCCTGCTGGACAAGGGCCGGAGAAGGAGGTCCAGACAAATCCGAAGGCGGGGAGACCTTGAGAAGCATCGAGCACACATCCGAGAAGGACGGGGTAACAGTAGAGGAAAGAACTTGAACCCGTACACTGTGAAGGTGATGTGGGACCCGAGCCATCATCATGGCGATACCAATAACTTCCTTCTGGGCACGTTGGGCTGCAAGGTCCATAGTAGGAGGCTGATGTTGGATCCAAGCTTCGACCAGAGACCGAGCCTGGGCAACAAAGGAGGTCAGATCGGTCGCGCCACCACTATCAAGGGCCTGAAGTGCAGTGATAATGTCATACAAATGGTGGAGACTATCCTTGCCGGAGTAGAGGGTATGGAGCTCGTCCCACATGCCCTTGGCCGTCTCGTGGTACATGGCCAGGCGATAAGACTCGCCATCAAGAGAATTAATGATCCATGTCTGCACACGACCATCGTTGCGTAACCAGTCGTTAGTAGGAGTACCGGTAACGGCCTAGGTCAAGTGATGAAGAAACCCCTTCGATTGCAGGACTCTGCAAGCAGAGTGCGCCCATTTCACAAAATTCTTCTTACCTGTCAGAGATATAGTAGTAATACAGAGTTCATCACGTACTTCCGGAATAGAGGCCGAGAGGTCTGCAGGATGAACCGCCGTTCCGGTAGAGTCAACAAAAGAGATCATGAAGACGAGCTGCGGCTAGGAGAACAGACCGTCAACAGAGGAGACCGCGCGACTAGAGCGTAGACCGCTTGGTCACGATGTGAAGACACCAGCGGCAGGAAGAGGCCGCGACCAAAGGCAGAGCCCGACAGAGAGATAAGGCAGCAGATAGGAAGAGAAGACCGCAGCATACAGAGACAAGCTGCGCGGACAGGAAAGAGGAGAGCTCAGCGAGAAGAGCTCGAAACCACGCACTGCAGGGAGGGAAGAAGAAGACCGCGACCAAATGAGGGAAGGTAACAGTCCGCACGGTCTGGCTGAACACAGCAGCGGTCAGAGCAAAAAGGAGGCCGCAAGAGGAAGGCGAGCGGACAAGGAAAAGAAACCGCGAGTAAAAAGACTCAAGCGGATAGAGAAGGCAGATCGCGGCGAGCAGGAACAGGTCGCGGCGAGTAAGAGGTCGCGAGTAGGACTCCAACGACAAGGCAGCTGATAGCAGAGCGCCGCGGACAAGAAGAGCCCGCGAGTAAGACAAGAGGCAGATCGCGGCTGGCTGAAACAGGCCGCGGTGAGCTGGAGCAGTTCGTTAGAAAAAAACACGCAGGACCGTGAACAGTCCGCGAGCAGGGAGCCTGCAGCAGATATGAACAGCCCGCTGGAGGAGAAACAAAAAAGGCCGCGAGAAGAGAGCGCGGTCTGGACGGGTAGAAGCTCGCAAGTAGGGGAGGGAATAAAGCATACTGCAGGAGATCGCAGCGTACTGGAAGAGAGCCCGCAGGAGGTCGCAGCGGATTGCAGAGAGGCAGCGGACTGCAGAGAGGCAGCAGACTGAAAGAGAACTGTAGGGAGACGTGGGCCCCACGGTACAGGGAGAGAAATGGCTACAAGAAGCCTGAGGAGGGGGGGGGGGGGGGAACCACGGGAGGAAGGAAAGCCCTGAAAAGATTGAGAGGGGAACAGGGAGGAAGAGAAAGGCGGACAGAAAATGGGAGTCCGCGAGAGGCCGAACCTCCCTCTGATACCATGTAGAGAAGGAAAACTAAACCTTGTATATATGTTCACTTGCTTCAAATACAAAGAATGAGTACATATTTATAGGATGGAGAAAGAGAGAAGAAGGCCCTATACATGATGTGGGACTAAAGAGAAGAGAGAAATAATAATAAAAAATATATAATGGGCCTTTGTCAAATGGGCTTCTCTAACAGACGCAATTAGTATACTAAAATTTTGGATGAAACACTGATAAAAAGTCGTCAGCCCATTAAATTCTCGAGCCTCAGTAATCGTCCTAGGGCTAGGCCATGATTCTATTGCCGTGACCTTCTCTCTATCAACCTAATACCTTTATATGAAATAATATACCCTAAGAAGGTCAGACTATCAGTCATAATAATGCACTTATTCAAATTGCCATATAATTTATTTGTGTGTGAGACTTCTAACACTTGCCTAAGATGAATCAGTTACTATTTAGGATCAGTACTATAAATCAAAATGTCATCAAAATAAATCACTACGCAGACTCCAATGAGTGGTATAAGCACTTGATTCATCATTCGTATAAATGTGCTTGGTGCATTTGATAGATCAAAAGACATTACCAACCACTCGTACTCTCATCTTAAATGCAGTCTTTCACTCATCACCGGGTTGGATTCAGATCTGGTGGTTTCTACTGTTCAGATATATTTTTGTAAACACACTAGACACACTAAGCATATGAAACTTGTCATCCAATTGGTGGACCGTGAAACGATATTTGATTGTAATTTTATTAATCGCTTGACTATCGACACACATGCATCATGTTCTGTCTTTCTTCAGAACTAATACCATGGGAATAGCGTAAGGGCTCATGCTCTCCCTAACATGACCTTTCGATATCAAATCAGTCACCTTCTTGACGCTCTTTCATACTCAACGATAATGAGGAAGATGAAGTAGGCTAAATCATGGCATTAACTCAATACATTGCTGGATATCTCTCTTCGGAGGGAGCTGATCGGGCAACTCCTCCGACATAATCTCAATGAACTTGTCAATAAGAGGCCACAATGTACAAAGGATGTCTAATGTGGTGAGGGTGGAATCAATGCCAGATAACATATAAACTGTCACCATCTTTCATCTCCTCCTAAAATTATGGCCCAGCCAGTAACATGATAGCAAAGGGGAAAGATATCACAAAAACTATGGTAGATAGATGTGAAAACCTTTCCGAGGCTTTAGGAATAAGACTATTCTTTTGTGGAAGAAAAACAATCTTGCGCCCATTGAGTTCAAAGGAATGAAAGTTCTTTATACCATCATGAAAGACATATCTATCGTATTGCTAAGGTCGCCCTAATAGGATATGCCAGACCTAGATAGTGTTGACGTGACACCAGACCGCATCCTGATAGGTACTACCTATGAAAAACTCTATGAGACATTGGTGTGTGATGAGTAACGTAGTATTACTAGTGACCCATGATAGACTGTAATGTTTTCCTAATGGTTGTGTTTTTAATTTTTATTTGGCAACCATGCGCTTAAAAACAAAGTTCACCATACTACCACTATCAATAATGATGGAATAAAACTGTCCCTGTATGCGGGCAGTTGTACGAGAAATATCGTTCCTCAGCCAAACTAGCTGGTCAGGTTGTTCTCCTTCTACCTCTAACTCGCTCTCAAACTCAGTCGCAGAAATAGTGTCAGACTGGGAGTTATTAAGGAAGACTTCATACTCAGGGGTTCTTACTCATTTTTAGAATCAATGATAGTGACGAAATGTCATCGCGAGCACTCAGACAACTTGTCGCCCGACTCCATACACTTAAAACATCTAAACCTGCTAGGCTGTGGTCTAATTCCGATAATCTCCTTACCTCTAGAGGGGGCAACAAGACGTGCAGGGGCACTTGGGGTCATGGTCGGACGAGTGGGTCCGATAGTCCTAACCATAGGAGTGGAGGTGAGTATGCGTCGGTCTATCAGTAGACCTGATCCTGGATGTCCTCTTCTGTAATGTCTCTACTCTACGCGCGCGGCTCGAAATCTCTCATAGGTCCTTATAATCACGGAGTTCTAACTTGTCTCTAATAAAATAGCGTAACTCATTCAGAGAACGGGATACAATCATGCCATCATCCTCTCAGAGTCTCAGAGATCGAGGCGAGACTGAAATACTAGAAATTCATTCATGTATTCGTCCACAGATAATTTGTCTTGTCGCAGGTTGTGAAACCTACAGTAAAGGGTCTGCAATTAATCAGGTGGAACATACAGTTTTCATAGTTGTGTTTTAAATTCCGTCCATGTGGTGATGTGGGACATGCCTAAGTTAAATCTATAGCGCTTTATCTGTCCCCACCAAACTATTACAAACCCTTTCAGTCTAAGGCTAACATACTCAACTTACCTAGATTGGGGTAGTTGCTTCCAAGCCAATAAATGATCCATCCTATCTCACAGATCTAAAAAACCATCAGGTTCTAATCACCCTTCAAAATCACCAATGTATAGCTTAACTCCTAAATCCCATCGAGGCGGAGCCCTTGTTCAAGGTGTCATTGATTAGGGTTTTCGAGCTCCGGTTGCTTATGATCCTCGATTTGGTGTGGAGTAATCCCTAAAGGTTGGCCGGCCTCTAACATGTTAACACTCGTGCATAATCTATTTATCACTTATCCCACATCTCGCATGTTCGCGTTAACATTCGTGCTGAACATTTTGATTATTTGAGGCAAATTGTTAATTTGTGCGCTCAGATCGACAATGTTTTTTTCAAATGATTCACATTATTTTCCTTTTAAATTAATTATTTTAAATTCTCATAATTTTTTAAATTTTAATTGATTTTTTTTATTAATTGAAAATCCTTTTTTAAACAAAGAGAACCTTTTGTCCTTTTATGCCTTTTTAAAAAATTAGCTCTAATTTTTTTCAAAGAAAATCTTTTATGTTAAATACGAGATTACCCGAGTGGGTATAAATTTATTTATTTTTAATAACTATCTTTAAAAAAAGTATTTTTTTTAAACTTTAAAACTGAAATGAGCAAATGAAGATGTTTTTTAAATAAAGGTTTTAAAACAAAAGTAAATATAGTTTTTTTTTGAAAAACGGATCACTTGATTCGCAATAGGAGCAACTTAAACCTTCATATGTTACCAAACTGATGTAGACCGTGCAAACCAAGTTGAAATTTGCACTTGAATTTGCTCTCAACGTTTGAACTTAAAAAATTAGTTAATCATTATTTGAAAGAAAAATTCCCACATGTTTAAAATATTTGAATCAAAACGGTGTTTGCAACTTCCGAAAAGCTTAAGTACAAAAATAAATTATGAATAACAACAATAAAAGTAGATTGAATGTTCGAGGCAAGCCTTATTAAATGAATTGCATACCACTAGGCTAATAAACATGAGCAAGAAAAGGGCAGACTTTACCCGAGCATTTTCAAATCTACAACGAGGTGGCCACTTTCAACTGTAACACCAAATCCTAGTTTAACAACAAATTAGCAGTCCGGCCGGACCCAACGATAAGCAGTAAACTAAGAAACAGTATTCAAATTGACACATAGCAGACATAAATGAAAATACTAAAATGTAAACTTAAAGTGAAAGTAGAATGTGTAACTATGTGTAAAAGTGTATCTCATCAAGTTGAATTCACAGAGCCACTAGAATAGATAAAGAACCCAAACAACTGTATATCTGAAATACTACAAAATTTCTGGTACAAAGAAAATTCTTGATCATTAATATTACATAGTGTCCAAGAACTTAACGATACAATACTGAAAGAAAACAATTGAAACTTGAAAGGAACCAACTATATGACGAACTCCACATAAAGCGCTCATCCTAAGCACAACTTCCCACCTAAGTCCCCTGTAAAAACATGCCCAAAAATGTGTCAGCCCAAATGAAGAGTAAGAAAAACTATTTCTCTTAGTGACACTAAAATTATTTGGAAATAAATGCATGCATGCTTTTAAAATAAGTTTTATACTACCAAAAAATTTTATGCTAGTGTGATATGCATGCTCTTGTAAAGTATTACTGGCAACATAAACTGTTTGTTCTAAATTTACGCATATCTAGCATATTTGCTCAAGTTCCGAAAGTTGGTTATCTTAAATATTTTCTAACGTTCGGTTTATACTTGAGTTCTAATACTTATATTCACCATTCTATAAAACTCTAGGCAGAGTAGCTTCTATCGCGCAATTCTAATCTAACGATACGAGTTCTACTAATGAACTCAAGTGTTCTAGTGTCTTACAGACATAGACTTGAATCTATTAATCTTCTCTAGCAGAGATAACATCTCCCAAACTTTGAGACTCATAAGGTACACTATGCCCTATGAGAAAGACAGTGCGCCTCTATCTAGCACGAGAAGGGGTTTCAATCGTGCTTACTAGTCATACTGTATCTGGTGCTACCCTGCTCACGTTCTCATCTGCGTCTCTTAAATAGCATTTCTTATTAGTTACTAAAATCCAAAACTATAAATTTGATATTTTTTCCGCACTCTAATTATTTATGCGATAACATGTTTTCATAATTTTTTTGATTTTAAGAAAGTTTAACTGGAGTTGAAATGTACTATTTTGGATCTACGCATACCAATTGATCGCTGCGTGCTCCTTTCTGTTCGCAGTTGTAATTTCTTTTAACTGTAAGGGATTATTGCATAACGAAGAGTATTACTATGCTACACTATCTGGTATGTTTAGCCAAAAAGAATAAGAGTTTCCTATAGTGGCGTTGCGGTGCTCGTACACCTGACACGACGCCATAACTTCCTTAGGGAAAATATTCTGAATCACTGATTTTATCCCCAATTGATAAGGAGGTTTTACCTCATTACTAAGTTATCCATCATAAGGCTTACTAAATTTTAGGATTACTAATTTCGAGAGGAGGAAAAGGGTTACCACTTCTCTATTAGTGGAGCTTTGAAATTTCTAATCCCACCATAGACTAACAGAATAAAACCCTAATCATCACTTCATAAGGCATACTTAGAAATTCAGAATGAGGAGATAAACACATGTTGACTAGAGTTTTAAAGAAGGGATTGCATAATACCTGTGCAAACTAAAGTAAAATGGTTGATTGACCGCAACTCTCCACTGAAAAATCTCGATGAGGGTTCCAGAAAGTCTCCAACCAAAACAACGACCAAGGGTTAAAGAAATCTGGAAAGGGTAGATGGAGAATTACTATCACTAGAGGGAGGAGAATGTTGTTTATCAACAGATATAACAAGACTTAACACAACGAAAAGTAGATCGCTACTACCTGTGCAAAAAAACGGGAAGGGCCGACGATTAGTCGTGAATCCCAACATGAAAGGGTTCGACTAGGGTTTCTTAGGAGGGAGGAAGCACTGACTGTGGAGGGGGAAGAGAAAGGAGGCCCCAACAGCGGCTGAACGGCGAGGGAGAGGCGAGATTTCACGGGGGCTATGACATCTGCGGGGAGAAGCCGACAGTTTTAGCTGAAGAATAGGGTTACGGGCTTTACTTAAGCGGAAGAGGCGCGAGGCACGGTTACTATAACCGCAGGAGAGGAAAATCGGGTCATTTAGCATGCGGAAAATTTGACATTACTCAGAATTACCAAATTGCCCTTTCTCAACCTCACTTAACATTTCTATACGTTACGCCGTCACGAAAACACTAAACGCGTCGACTAAATTTCAAGTACTAAAGTTAATCCATTAATTACAAGCCCAAAATTAACCATACTAAATTTGTACCTCGCTGAGATGCTGACTCGGGTCAAGATTGCTCGAGGTCGGAACCTGCATTATACAGTTATTATAGCATTAATAATTTCAATTGTTACCTCAACTTAGTTGCACAAGGGTCTGCTAATGTCGTGTCTGGACGGTATCAATATCTGCTGGATTGTGATCCTTTATTTCCGACGGTATGTCACACGTGGAAGGACGCAGTTGCCGAGCCCCGAAAGGGAATGATTCAAGGAATATTAGGTCGCCGGAGCAGACCGTCGATGTCGACGTTGACCTGAGAGGAGGTCGGCTGGTCTCGACGGTTTGTTCGTAGTCAGAAGAATATCCCACGCCGGTGATATTGAGTTGCTTGAAAGGACGCTTCGCTCTTTGTCCAGGGAGCACGTCGATCGGCTGGAGAGGGATTTCAGAGATGGTGTTGTGGCCTTGGAGCTTCTTTGTGCATTTGAAGATGAAGATGGATGACACACTGGAGAGGTTTGCGGTTGATCAGAGGAGTTAGAGGAATCATTTCCTCTAATATTGACTGGCTGGCTCTTCCGTTGAGCAGGGCTTCTTTATGCAATGATTTCAAGTTTCGATTTTATGATTTGTTTCCAATAAAGCAAATATTATTATGTCTTTTTTAATACTAAGTTCTAAATATAATTGCTTAATTTTCTCTTCTAGATAAAATAAGATCTTATTAGAGCTATTACCTTCTTAGTCGTATGCATTCTTAATTAGTTAGAGCTTGTCTCTTCCGTACTAGCTACTTGAATTGTCGGACCATATATTCATGCTCTCATCGGGTGGTCAAACCGATGAGCCCGAACTCAAAATAACGTCGGTGCGTGGAAAATTAAAATGACCAAAAATAAAATAACAAAATTACAAGATAACGGTCGTGTGATGATATCACGCGCTATTGGATGCGGCGACGGTTGCATCAGATATTCACGATTATTGAGGATGATTATAGAGTCATGGAGTTAGACTTGTTGGATGCTTATTATGTACCCATGCCTGGTGAGAATTAGAGATACACGTCCATTTTGTACACTTATTTTCTTATTGTTGGTGATGTCTGCATTCTAGCCATTAACAAAGAGTGTTGTGTCAATATGGAAGATTTTAACCGTCTGGAAGGTTATGATGTTGAAGGCTGAGCCTGAACCTCATCCTTATGGCATAGTTTTTGTCAATAAGATGGCGTTATAGTTCGTGCAGTATCTTGTACTGATCAGTTTTGATGTTTCGATGATTACATTTATTGTGACATTCTCCCAATGAACGGTGCCTACAAATTATAAGACAGCTCTATTTGAAGGGTCACTATTTCACATGTTTTGGATGTTCAGGTGTTCGCCTCATCCTCGAGTGCAGAATCCTCGAAGTCTCTTCCTATCATATATGCAAGTCAATCCCCATGTGTGATTGAAGTGTCTAAAGTAAATTACACTGCCAATATCTCAAGCATCCATTATAACATTTGTCGTCCCCTCGAGAATTTTTTGAACCTCCATCTGATGAACTTCCTGATAAGGTCCACTTTATGAGAGGCATTGAGTGTGTGATGAAGTCAATCCTTGTGCCCATTTAGTCAGATGATCATCTTTTGCATGACTTGTATGATTCAATGACTTCTATGATTCAAATGATTGCTTGTTATTGTCCTGACATGTCAATAAATTGAACAATGGAATATTAAAAGCTAGCCCAAGTAGTCACACAAGAAGACATAATTTCAAGGAAGGTGATCATGTGAACAATTATCAGTTTGGGTGCTATACGAATATGTCCCTACACAATCCTGAGGGAGATTGAGTGAAATTATTATGAGCTCCATATCCACAGGAATATGGGTGTTCATCCTTGTACTTGATGTAGAAAATTTGACTGTAGATGAAGAGCTGCCTAGTTATTGGCAATTTAAACCCGACACCTTCATACCAGCTTCAGGCACACCTTTACCCTTAGGTTTAACTTTCTGTTCATCTGCTACTTACGCCTCTTGCAGGGCTTTCAACATTTGCAGCAATTCAATGACTTCCAAGGATACACAAGTCATTCTAGACCATGAGATCGAGTTGATAGCATGCAGATCTGCATCATGCCATCTACTTTACTGCAGGCCACCACCTCATCCCCATTGCCAACCAATGTTGTTCTTGTCTTCTCTAGCCCGTCAACCTCTTTTCAGTCGGGCACTTCCAAAATCCAACAATCTAGGTCTGCTATGCTATCCCTACTCCAACCATTCCTAGCAAACCTTAGCTTCAAACCTCTTCTTTCCCCTATCCCCACAACAAGACCTCACCGACTCCTTGCCATCATCTCCCAACCTCCACACCCTATGCCAGCAATACTCCCTTTACCCAAAATTCAAAATTTTGTATCACCTTTACCCTCTAACTGTACATTCACCCCTGCATCTAGCCTGATCCCTATCTAAACCCCTTATTACATCACTTCCGCTTCGGGCACAATTACTTGTCGTCGTTGTCGAGTCTTTGCATTTATTTTTATTTCTTTTGCCTTGCATGAATTTACCTTCTATTGTTTTGCTCTGAATATTTTAGAACTTTCCTTCTCAGTATGTTTTGCTGTATTCACCCTATATTTAGTTTTTACATTTTTGTTTGCATGCAATTGTTATACCAATTGTGTCCGCTTGTATGGGTTTTTTCTATTATTTATGTGTCGGACTTTTGCATGTTTGGCACATTTAGGTGCATTGCATTAAATTCTAGTTAGTCATTATTTTATTGATCGCCTACCTGCATTTACAGTTAATTAGGCCAACAGCAAATCCTCTGCACCATTTTGTGCTTAAAAATTGTTGATTTACTTACAGGAATAACCCAACTGATTTTAAAAAAATCAGACAACCTTATTAGGCTCTTGAATCTTATTTTCTAAGCTACTGTTTGCCATGTTAGTCTTCTACATTTAATTTGATAATATTTTGGGCGAAGTTTAGAGGCCGGGCCAGGAGTACCTCCATTTTATAAAGGTGACAAGTTGGAGTCATGAGAGTAACTCATCTACAAATGCAAGGATAAGGCCAGGTGCATCAATCCCTGTCCTTACCCTGAATTACTAGAGCCTCATAAAGTAGTATTTTTTTTCATTTAAGAATAAAATTATTCACAATGCCTTTACGCAATATCCATACTGGTTTGTTAATACTGCTCATGTCTGTCAAATCTTTACATCACAATTTAGCAGGCTTAAGTAATTTCAGCTTTTGAAGAAAGTTTATCTTTTGAACTTTATCGCGCAGGAAAATGCAGAACCTGATAAAATTGGGTTATCCCCTGGGTTTACTAGAATTTATAAAATAATATCACGTTATGTGGTTATTTTCTGCCTCCTTGCAGGCCTTGCTAGTACCATAAATATTGTTGGAACGACACATGATGGAGCAAGCTCAAAATTTAAAGGTTTGCATGATTTTGCAGTTCAGTTGATGAACGACTTTGTCATTGTTATCCTGCCTACCATTTTGTTTTTTACTGTAAGTATGCTCGTGTTTAAAACATGTTATCTTTTTGATCCTTGCTAAGATTCAATTCTCTAGCATGTTAGATTTATGTTCATTTTTGTAATAAATTGTTGTATATTTTTGTTGTGTATTTTCTTTCGCATTTACTTTTCTGTGTTTTGTTTATTTTTAATTTGAGGGTTCAATCTGATGTGATCATCTATGTCGTATTCATACTCTCAATTTAGCAGGTGTATTTTTCAAATTTTATATAGTCGAACCAAATTTCCCTCCTTGTTGACCTTTTGTTTTGAGCCTGCTTTTTGGCTTCTTTGTTTATTACTCATGAGAGTTGATTTAGCATTAAAGAGAGAAGGAAAAGTAAGCAGAAAATTATTTCAAAAACAGAATTCTGAATTTCCAAAATCCAAATTCAAACTAAATAAATCAAGAAAAATAAATAAATAAATAAAAGATAAAATTATTTGTTTTTATTAAATCTAGAATTTCAAGTTCGACCTATTTGTTTTTAAATCAAATCAAAACAAAAATCTGTTGATTTTTATCCATTCCAATCTGTTTAAAATTTAAATAAAAATGTAACAAAAACAAACTGACGGCTTACTATATGGAGTAATACAAACCTCTTAGGTATCTGACTACCTGTTTCTTTGTCTTCGATAAATCATTTGTTGCAAAACTCTCTGATATTTTAAGAGTTGTAATGCATTACTAATATTTTATTTTGGACACTCATTAAACTTATTTTGGGATAGACATGACTCAGTGTTCGTTACTTGTTATTCTAATTTTTACTTTTAGAACATATAAGTATACTTAGTATACATACAAATATTGTTTTATTTAGGAGATGAAAATTTGATAATTTAAAATATTCCCGTCATGTTTCCGATTTTCGACATTTAAAAACCTAATCCGACATTTTGCCGACATCCGATATTTACAACCTTGTGTGGGATGCATCCGATGTCTCAAAATCCATGGTGAGGCTATCCCAGTTGTGCTTGACGTCGATCAGTGTATGTAGCTAGGACTCCCTGAGGACGACGTCAAGGCCACCGAGTTCGATGACATAAAAATATGATGTGCTTGAGTATGATTCCACGGTGAGGGAGAGGCCCACGTAGCATCCCGCCGTGCGTGCGCGACGGCTGTTGCCCAAGAACCTGTGAAAGTGAGGTGACGTTGTCACCTGAAGCTATTATGTGGAGACTAAATCATGGTAGATAAAGTTCTGGCTCACCCAACTGCCGATCATAATCACCACGACACGACCTTGAAGGGAAGGCTTAAGTTTCATGGTGCAGGGGTCGGTCATGCCGCCCATTGAGTAACTGGAGACATTAAGGCGATTGAGCTGAGCTGGAAGTGGGATGGTGTGGTGGGTGGGTGGGTGGGGGTGGGGTGGGGTGGGGGGGGGGAATGGTGGCCCTCATCCAATTCCAGGGCCTCAAAATTGGCCAAACCAATATCATCACCCCCCGAGAAGCATCTGAAAATCTTTATTCGGGCAATCATGAATGGGGGAGTATGAATGTTTACAATGGAACCAGAGGTCTTTGGCGGTAGCTCCAGATACTCATTGTCGGAGAGGCAATGAAGTGGTGCCTTGGGCTTAGGTAGTAGTGGAGGAAGCCACGACAATAGATGGCCCGGGCGGCGGTTCGGTTGGAGGATGACCAGCAGAGACAAGAATCTTGGATGAGTAATTAGGGGGCCGAACTGCAGGTCTGCAGAGGGATACTGGTGGAGAAGGTGGCAAAGTTCTCCTCGACATAACAGACCTGCTCCTTAGCCTGAGTGAGGGAGGGTGGATTGTGCATACGTAGATGCGCTCGAATATGTGGTTGTAGGCCTGCAAGGAAGTTTCCCAAGTAGTGCTCTGCTGTGAGCCCGATCATATGAATGACAATCTCCATGAACTCGTTGATGTAGGAGTCGGTCTACTCTGCCTGTCGAATGGTGCTTAGATGTTTGAATGGATTGCGGGTGTGACGTGTATAATAGCGACATATCAACTGGTCCTTGAGGGATGATCATGAGAGGGAAGGATTGGATTGACGTATCCAAATATCTAATGGAGGGCTGAGCCCTCCATGCAAATGGTGGCAAGTGAAACCTTCTGAAGCTCGGGGATGCCTTGGAGGTCGAAATATTGTTCTGTGCGGGCTAACCATCCCATGGGGTCATTCCCATCAAACACGGGGATGCCAAGCCGACATAGGTTAGTTGCCATGGTGCCGCACATCGTCTGAAGGAACGCAATAAGAGGTCGTGGGAGGGGGAGTAAGAGATGACGTAGCTTACCGCTTGGAGAGGAGTAAATGTGATGTAAACTCAAATCTAGTGTTTTAGAAAAAAAATAATTATTTTGAGCAAACTTCAGGTTTTAATTTTGAAGAACACGGGAACTGAGTGGCCAAATCAAATTTATTCACGCAATTCAAATTCGTCGCTTGGACCTTATGAGATTCGCTACTCTTGCTCGGGTGGAGCTTCACAAGTATTCGTTCGAATCGTACCTTCCACGAGATTACACAACCACAAGCATGAAATGACAAACAACAATTATGGAAAAAACGTTACTACGGATAGCAAAAACGCAACAACAAGCCCATGAATTAATTAAGTGAAACATAAATTTAATACTAACGCAATGAGAGTGAACGAGTTTGCCCAAATCAAGCACAAGCAGTGAATCCCCCCAAATCGGCAACGTTTGGGTTGAATACAAGCGGCCGGCCCCAAATCGGGCGAACAGGGCGCCGACCGGATGTGAAGTCGAAGTTGACGGCTTGGTGTCCAATCCCGGTCGTCAGATTAGGGCTCCGAGGTCGACGGTGACTGGGCTGCGTGCTAGAGAAAACAAATCGCCGCCTCGTGTGTGCGAGCGTCACAACCCCGAGGTAAGAAATTAAACCCCTGGACAAACCTTCTATAGAAGGTGACAAGTCCGTGAAAGCTACGAGCCTCGTGGATATTCTTGGGCACAGATCAATCTCGAATAGATTTGACCTTCTCGGGGTCCACAGAGACTCCAGTAGAGGATATAATAAAGACCAGAAAGTGGACAGACTTGGAGAGGAATGCACACTTCTTCAGGTTCACATACAACTTCTCTTGACGAATGGTGCCAAAGAGAAGTCTCAGATGATCGAGGTGAGCAACCTGAGTCTGGCTATAGACTAGTATGTCATCAAAGTATACCACCAGAAACTTGCCCATGTAAGGCTGCAACACCTGCGTCATAACTCGCATAAATGCGCTCGGGGCATTGGACAGCTCAAATGGCATAACTAGCCACTCATATAGACCGTCCTTGGTCTTGAATGCAGTCTTCCACTCGTCTTCCTCACGAACTCGTATCTGATGGTACCCACTACGAAGGTCGATCTTGGAGAAGATCTGGGCACCGGACATAGTATCCAGCAGTTCATCGAGTCGTGGGATCGTGAAACGATACTTGACCGTGATTTTATTAATGGCGCGGCTATCGATGCACATACACCAACTACCGTCCTTCTTAGGGATAAGAAGGGCGGAGACCGCACAAGGACTCATGCTCTCACGAATGAACTGCTTCCGGAGAAGCTCGTCAACCTGCTGTTTGAGCTCAGCGTGCTCATCCGGGTGCATACGGTAATGGGGCAGGTTCGAGAGGGAGGCTCCCGGGACTAAATCAATGGCCTGCTGAATGTCCCGTGGGGGAGGCAGCTCGTCGGGGAGCTCGTCTGGCATGATGTCCGCAAACTTGCCTAAAAGGGGACGCACCGTGGGTCGGTGGTCAACTGGGGTATCCTCAATAACCTGGGTAGCGGCGACTACATAAATGACGTTTGACTCGGCGCTATTTCGTAGGAACTCATCTAGCCTCAAGATATGCAGTGGTCGCGAGGCGCTCGTGCTCACAGATGGCTCTACCACACCCTTGGATCGATCTCGGGGCTGGGTGGGCGTCAACGTAATCTTCCGTCCCTTATCATAAAAGACACACGTGTTCAAGCGACCGAAGCACGTGACGTCATGATCGAATAGTCAGGGGCGACCGAGCAACACATGAGCGACGTCCATGGGAATGACATCACACCAGACCTTGTACTGAAAGGACGCGATAGTGATCGGGACTAAGCAACGCTGGGTGACCTGGATCGCCGTCTTGTCGACCCAGACAACATGGTATGGGTGGGGGTGAGGCTCGGCCTTCACCTGCATACGGTCAAGCCCCTTCTGGGCGACGATGTTCACGCAACTCCCACTATCAATAGCTAGCTTGCAGGGACCGCCTGTACTAGGAAAGTATGTGTAGAAGATGGTAGTGCGCCGCCAATCCTCATCCACACGTGGGGTGTGCAGGAGACGTCTAATCACTCCGACCTCTAGCGATCGCTCGGCGTCACTCTCCCATCCTTCCTCGACTTCAGCCTTAACTTCCTCTGGGGCCTCCTTTTCGTCCTCTAAACCCTGCTCCTCAACTAGCAGGTTCCGCGTGGGGCACTGCGCCGCCACGTAGCCTCTGCCAGAACATCTAAAACATACAATGCCCCCAGATCGCTGACCATCAGTGGCTATGGCTTTACCCTTCGCATCCGCGGGGATACGTGAGGGTGCAACCGCGATGGTCTGGGGCGGAGCGGGTTTCCTAAAAGTCGAGGAGTCAGTCCGCGAAGTGAACTGTCTCGTACTAGACGATCAGAGGTACTGCTCGTACTCGAGGGAGAGCTGGAATATCTGATCAACAGTCTCCAAGCGGTGGGGAATCAACTTTCTCCGTATATCGGAACGAAGGCCCGCCTTGAAACGGGAGGCAGTGGCAATAGGTTACTCTGAAATGTCACTCTTGAAGATCAGCTCATCGAAGCGAGCCATGTACTCGGCGACGGTAAGCGTCCCCTGTCGTAAGTTCTGCAGCTGCTCAAAGAGCTGATCTCGGTATGACGCGGGGAGGTACTTCTCCTTCAGTCTCTCATTCATCTCATCCCATCTGACGATGGGGTAGTAGCCATCCCGCTCTAAAGCTCTCTTAACACTGATCCAAAATACCTTAGCTTGCCCGATCAACTTCATCTTCGCAAAGCAGACACAACGTTCGTCACTCATGTCATACCACTCGAAGTAGTGGTCCATGTCCAAGAGTCAATCGCTGAAGGCTTTCGGATCTAGGCGACCATCGAACGAAGCGGCGTCGAGTCGGATGCGACGAGTGATGTCATGGTAGTGGCCATCTCTCCGTGGATCATGGTAATCCTCGGGGTAATTATCCTGAGCGTAGTCGTGTCGACCGGGTGGGGGACCACGCTCTCTCCGACCTGGAGGATAGTACTCATCACGACGATGGTCTTGGTGGCCAAGTGGAGGCCCTCGATCCCGTCAGGATGAGATCTACGTGGCATACAATACTCATCACGCGGAGGTAGGGGCCTCTCACGCACCGGATCAAGTTGTCGTCTGGCCGGCGGGGCTGGGGCTCGGTGGT
This sequence comes from Platanthera guangdongensis, assembly GCA_039583875.1. Lineage (NCBI taxonomy): Eukaryota > Viridiplantae > Streptophyta > Magnoliopsida > Asparagales > Orchidaceae > Platanthera > Platanthera guangdongensis. Next base: position 4,901,700 of record CM077148.1, on the reverse strand, counting down.
GAGGATCACGACGGTAGCGGTCTGCCGGAGGCTGACCATCTCTTGTGCGCTGGTCATAACGCGGAGGAACGTCAAGGTCGTCCTCAAGTGAATCGTCATGCTGTGTCGGGGTGTCTCTGGCATCCTCTAAGTGGCCTAAACGAAGGTTCACCTCGGCAAGATCATGACGCACATCGTCGAACTGAGCTCCTGTGGTGTCAAGGCGACCTAGGACAAGGCGTTGGAACTCGGCAAAAGCGGCGTCCGAGTTCGAGCTCGTCGCTCGGTCCTCGTTATTCTGTGGATCTACCATGCTTACTCTAAAAGTCCTACCACTACGGAGCATGCAAATGGCCTAACCTCCCTCTGATACCAAAATGATGTAGGGGTAGGCTAGTGGTGCTCGAGAGCTAATACTCTAGGTGCGGGTGCGGGAAACACACAAATGCAACACTAAATGCAATGTGACTGTCGGGTAACAACAACGATTATTATAAGCAATGAAATTAAGATTACCACACAGATAATTGAAATAAAAGAGACAAATAATTATTTTAGCAATTGGGCAACGACTTCCTCCGCTCGGAGGGCCAAGGCAAGCGTGCGGCGAATAATTCCACAAGCAATTATTAGCATAAAAGAAAACAACTACTACACAACCATAATCGCAACACAATATAGATAAACAATCAAATGAAAATATCGAGTCACAGAACACAATACCATAAATGCTCAAAACGTAGAGGGCTGAATCGAGGCACTGAAGGATTTGAGGGCTGGATGTAAAGACGGGCGATCAGAGGTGGAACCGGTGGCGAGGCGACTGTGACTGCCTTCGGCGTAAAGTGGTGGTAACGGAAGGTAAAACGGCGGATTCCCTACGAGTCAGTAGATCCGGGCCGGGGGTGAGTAGATCCGCTATTTAGGAGCGGATCCGGGCAAAAATGGAAGGTTTGTGCGGTGGAAATAACGGATGGGAGGGTGGTAGCACTAAATCAAAACAGATATAGGGTTTTCGTGGCGTTGGGAAGTGGATCCACGAAGGACAAAGGAAAGGAGTGGCCGGCTAGGGTTGGAAAACCCCTTGGGTGGCCGTTTTTGGGGAAGGGAGGAGGCGGTGGGGCGTTGGGCCCTTGGCTACAGACCGGCGGCCTGTTTAAGAAGGAAGGGGGGCGGGATTAGGGCCGGCGGTGAAAGGGGCTGGGCGCTGGACCAACAGCAGACCGGCGGTACTCGGGTGGGATATTGGGGGATTCCAGTGGTGGAAAAGGGGAGGGGATGATGGAAAATGATGGAGGGGGGGGGGGGATAGGGGTTACCTTGGGGGGAAGTTTGGCGGCCTAGGAGTCGTCACCTAGGGTTCCACGACGTCGGCACCGAGGAGGGATCGCTGGAATTCGGGAAAGCTTTTCTCCAAATCCAACAATGACTCAAATCAGCCTCTAACACTCCTATTTATAATAAAAGACAAGTTGGGGCATCCCCATCAACGACTATGATTGACCGGTGGGTTAGCCCCTTAAAATACATCAAAACAAACTCCAAAAAATAAAATAATATAGTTTTTTGACTCGCGGCGACGTCCCGGACGCAACCGCGGAGTCCGATCGGCGATCCGATCAAGTCTTCCTGCACGAATACATGTATGTGGGTCCCGCCTTGCGGCAAACCCCTCCAGGTGCATCTGATGGTTCCCCATCACCTTGGAATGACCTAAAAACGTTTATTTGATCAGTGGAAACAAGATTATGTTTAAAAGAATTGGACCCCCAAAGAATGAAGACACTGATACAGTGTAGGTCTTCACGCGTAAAGGGTTTTTAGATTTATAGTGAGGCTTAGGCAGAACGTCATCACTCTGCATCCAAAAAGTTGGGAGACCTAAAAAGAGTTACCTTGCTCGTGACTTGTAGTTTCATGGGTTCATTCAAGCATTAAAGATTAAAAGACACTACCTTAGTGGAACTCGTTGTGGGATCTTCGCAGGTTAGAAAAATGTTAGGTTGATGAGGACATTCAATATCATCCTCGTAACAATATGGCCGTAACTTATGCTCTAGTAGAAAAGCTATGTGAGTTTCCTTCTCTCAAGTTTGGTGGGATTGGTGAAAACACTTATTAAATTAAAGAATCAATGTGGTACCTTGTGCCATCAACGGTTACACGATCTTATGATGAATAAATGTTAAATGTGACCTTAAGGATCAGATCAAATAGATGACACCTTTAGGTTCCAATTTGACCAAGCTTTAAAAATTGTCTAAGATAAGGCATACCGAGATATACATGGATCCGGGTGACCCGCCCTAATGCTAATTGCATGGGAAGAATTTGCATTTTAGGTGTGATCGCCTCTACTTTGATACATTTGTTCAGATTCATTTCTCGAAGAATATTGTGTATTATAGAAGTGTAATACATATGAGAACTACATGCTGATAACTATAAGAGATATGTTTGGTTTTGTTGCATGCGTGTCAGTTTAAAACCAGAATGTCAAAGGTTATGTAATACCCGAACAATTATAAATGTTTATATTTTGTAAAAAAAAAAAAATTTATGTGAATACTCCCCGATGATGAATAAAGATGGGCTTTGTTTGGCTAGACTTGGGCTTGGCTGGTTGTACTAGATTTAACTGTGCAGGGGTTTAGACCGGCTGAACCAGTGGAGTAACCGGGTGCCTAAGTTCAGCGGTGGCCTATTCCCGTGCTTTAAGTTATCGGGTTCTGTTCATTTCTCTTCATTTCGACGGAAGGAAACCGCGGAAGCCGCTACCGCCGCTTGCTCTATCGGGCTCGATTCTTCTCCGATTTCTGTGATTCTTCTTGCGATTCAGAGGTAATCTCCTTCCCTCAACTCCTCTGGTGTTGATTATGAAGTTGGTGTATGGATTTTAGATGGGTGCAAACCCTAGGGTTTGGGGTTTTGATTTTCTTCACTCCCTTTTTGGAATTAAAAGTTTCTGTATTGCTTACCAAACCCTAGACCCATATTTAGGAGAGATGAAGCTAGGGTTCCATTTGGAGTTTGGTTTTGTCTTGATCTCCTTGTGTATATGTGTGTGCCGGCTGTGCTGGGACAGTGCTGTGTGTATGCCGGCTGGACTATTTAAGTTACCTGGATGCTACAGGTTGTGTTTGGGCTGCTAGTGTTGGTTGTCCGGCTATTTTTGAAGGGATTTATACTTGAGGTGAGCTGCTGTTCACAACACTTGGTGTTGCCATGGTGGCAACCCTTGCGGTTGTGTATCGAAGCAACTTGGATTTTCTATCGTGGGTATTTCAACTCGGGAAAGAACAACTCCTAGATGTCGTGGTTGTAACCGTCGTAGGAGTCCGCTCGTAAATATTTAAGGCGCAATCCTAAAGTAAATGATATTTTGATACTGCAGAGAATGACGTCCGACGATAGACGCGATGTGACTCCTTCGAGGGACAAGGGCAAAAGAAAAATTGGAGTGAGTCCTTACTACTTTCTGGTGAACTTGTTAAGCTAGTTACTTCTTGTTATTTGATATCACTGAATATATGAATCGCCGAAAACGCTAACTTGGCTTAGCGAGCGATAACTTTCTGAGGGGAAAACATACACATAAATCCTATTTGTTAAGAAAATGAAATGAATCGAAAAGATAGAATTGCATTGAAATTGAGATAGCGTCGACGCATCGAAAAGCTAAGGGTCGGCCTAGTAGGGGGGAATGCTTCAGACTCCTACACCTCGTGAGAGGGGTAGAACTCTCACATCTCGTAGGAGGGGTCGAAATCCTACAGAATATGAAGAAAATCCAATTTAGGAGGCGTGAAAGCCTGCTGCGCGTGTGAGCGCCCTAAAGCGGATATTGATATGAAGGGTCGACGGACCCGAATGATTGAGATATTTGAATGACCCTTAGTCTTTCGAGGAACGCATTACGAATAAATGGAAATTTGATAAGCAAATGAAATATGAATTGATATCAGAATAGAATTGTTGATTTTCCCTGTTACTAGCTTAGAGACATGTTTATATATATTTATTGCTGTTGACTCTCTTGTCTACTTGCAGTGTAAAGTTTCGGGTAAGGGTAAGGAATTCACTTAGTTTTCAAAACTAATTGGTTCCAAATTTTCTTTCAGGAGCCGAGTACCAGCGTACTAGACCCCGCTAGGCGGGCTCATGCAGATGTAGACCGAAGACCAACTGATGACATAGCTCGTCCACGGGTTAGCTTGAGTTTTTTTTTCCTTGTACCATTGATAGCTAGTTAGAATGTACTACATGTAGACATTTCCGTACCTGACATTGAGATAGTGCGTATATTCTGTACATTAATGATATGTGATGTTATATTTTCGCTGGTACACCCCTTTTCTTATACTGCTGCGTATAGTTATATGAAAAATCCTCTCAAAAAGAATGAATTAATTTGTGGCGGATTTTGGGCCGTTACAATTAAGTGGTATCAGAGGGAGGTTTTTCACAGGGCATGTAACGCAGAGAGTACCAGAATGGAAAATAAACTCACAATGATGACAATTGCATATCAGAATATACTGAACTGTCTTATGGTTTTTCCTCAGGAACCGTTTCAAGTATATTCGAGCCGCAGAATGCGAGAGGCTCTGAATGAACCTGAGGACTCAAGAGATTCCAGGTCAGAAGAAAGTGTGAGTGGACGACAGTCTACCTCACTTCATATCGCTGATATTGCTCAAGCCATCGCTGAGGCAATTAGATTGGTTCGGGACACCCCTCCAATTATGCCTCCTCATGGAGTAACCCCAGTGGTGCCAGCTGTGCCTCCTCCAGTATTTGTGGAACCGCAGCAGCCTCGCTTGCTTGATATTGATATGAGGCAATTTTTGGAATTGAAACCGCCGACTTTTCGTGGTGGTTTGTCTCCGATCGAGACAGAAGACTGGATCCTGCGGATTGAAATAATATTTGATACGATGCGGTGCCCTGCGGAGAGGAAGGTGGAGTTGGTCGTTTTTCTGCTGGAAGGAGAGACTAAGAGATGGTGGGTGAACCTAATGAAAGGGAAGTTTCAGACTCGTGGTTTGGCGAATGTGACTTGGGCAGAGTTTGTTCGCGAATTTAAAAAGTGGTTTGTGCCGCGGACGGAAAAGAGACAGCTACAGGAGAAGTTTTTGCGATTAGTTCAAGGAAGCCGCTCTGTACTTCAGTATGAAGCCGAATTTTCCAGCTTGTCATACTATGCAGAGTCTGCTGTGCCAACCGAGGAAGCTCGCTGTTTACGGTTCCAGGAAGGGTTGCGGGATGATATCCGCGCTTCAGTGGTTCCGTTTGATATTACAGAGTATGTACTACTGGTGGAGAAAGCTCGATTAGTCGAGATCGATACTGAGAAGAGGCAAAGGAGGACGGAAATGAGGAAGAGGTTTAAAGAAGGTGCTAGCCAAGAGAAATCAGGCAGAACAGGTGAAGCCCCTTGGAAGAAGAAGAAGCAGCAACAGTCAGTGTTGACTGGTAGCACTCAAGTGTCCCAAACAACGACGACCAAATGTGCCAAATGTGGCAAGATGCACAGAGGGGAATGCTTGACTGGAGTCTGCTTCTACTGTCGCCAGCCGGGCCATCGTCGAAAGGATTGTCCGAAGCTGCAAAGGGATGAAAGTTCGAGGGGAGCCCCAGCCTTACCGCCTCAGAAACTGTATCATATTGGGACTTCCAGGGAAGGGGAGTCGATAGCATTGGCACCCGCTGAAGGGGCCAGAGATGAGAGGCTGATTCAGGCCCGAGCTTTCAATCTCGGTCAACAAGAGGCGAAGGCAGATGATACGGTTGTTACAGGTATGCTACTTGTGCATGATCAAGTTTTGAAAGTTTTATTTGATACTGGTGCCAGTCAATCGTTCATTTCACCATCTATTCTGGAATCAATTCATATACGACCATATCATATTGCTCAACCATTGAGTGTATTGTTACCGAATAATACGGTTTTGATGACAAAGGAGCGAGCTGTAGTCTCACTACCTTTTAATGATAAACGAATTGAAACCTATGTTGCGGTCTTACCGTTGGTTGAGTATGATATCATCCTTGGTATGAATTGGCTATCGGATCGGGAAGCCGTTATTAACTGTAAAACGAAAGAGGTGGCGTTCAAATGCCCAGATGGAAGTCCGATGATCTATCAAGGGTTGGGCGAAGTTGCCAAAATTAGTATTTCGGCTATGAAAGCCAGGAAAATGGTACGGAAAGGTTGTGATGCCATTTTGGTAATGATTAAAGAAATGAAAGAAGAAAAGAAAGAAATTACGGCTGTGCCCGTAGTACGGGACTACGTGGATGTATTCCCAGAAGAGTTACTAGTGTGCCTCCAGCCAGAGAAGTTGAATTTGAAATTAAAGTGATGGAAGGAGCTACTCCAGTCGCAAAAATTCCATATCGGATGGCACCAAAAGAATTGACAGAATTGAAAGTGCAATTGCAAGAATTGCTTGATAAGAAATTTATCCGACCGAGTACTTCACCTTGGGGAGCTCCAGTATTATTTGTGAAAAAGAAGGATCTCTCCGTCTGTGCGTCGATTATCGCGAGCTCAACAAGTTGACAATAAAAAATAAATACCCTCTGCCGCGTATTGACGATTTGTTCGATCAGCTGGTTGGTGCACGTATATTTTCTAAAATTGATCTTCGATCAGAATATCACCAGCTAAGAATTCGAGAGGAGGATGTCTTCAAGACAACATTCAGCACCAGGTATGAACATTTTGAATTTGTTGTTATGCCTTTTGGCCTAACGAATGCTCCTGCAGCTTTTATGAACTTGATGAATTGTGTGTTTAAGGCATTCTTGGACCAGTTTGTGATTGTTTTTATTGATGATATATTGATCTATTCAAAGACGGAGGAAGTGCATGCCCAACACCTGCGTCAAGTCTTACACACATTGAGGGAACAACAGTTGTATGCCAAGTTCTCAAAATGTGCGTTTTGGCTGACTGAGATGACCTTTCTAGGTCATGTAATTAATGCAGAAGGGTTGGTTGTCGATCCTGCTAAAATTGAAGCAATCCTCAATTGGACCCGACCGAAATCTGTGACTGAGGTACGAAGCTTTTTAGGCTTAGCTCGCTATTATCGGAAATTTGTCAAGGACTTCTCGAAGCTAGCACTACCCTTGATACAATTGACACGGAAGAACGTAGTGTTTACGTGGGGAGATGATTGTCAGCAAGCGTTCGAAGCATTAAAGGAAAGATTAACAACAATGCCAGTGTTGGTGATGCCTGAAGGCTCCGATGGTTTTCAAATATATAGCGATGCGTTCTATAAAGGATTGGGTTGCGTGTTAATGCAGCATGGAAAGGTGATTGCGTTTGCTTCCCGACAATTAAAGGATGCCGAAAAGAATTATCCGACACATGATTTGGAATTATCCTTCGCAGATCATAAAAGTTTGAAATATATCTTTGATCAGCGGGAAATTAATTTACGCCAACGAAGATGACTAGAATTTATTAAAGATTATGATCTGGATATTCAATACCATCCAGATAAGACAAATGTGGTCGCAGATGCCTTAAGCAGGAAAAATATTGCCACGATGTCCGTGACATCGCGATATAATAAGAAGCTTCTTTATATGCTTCAGGATATAGGAGTATGCGCGATATCTACGCCTGAAGAAAAGCAAGCACAACTATGCCAGATGCGGATTCAATATTCGCTTAAAGAGAGAATCCAGAAAGTGATACCTCAAGACCCCTTCTTGAGGGGAATATTTGAGAAATTGCGGAAAGGAGAAGTGAGTGCCTTTGTTGAAAAGGATGCACTATTGTTATTGAATGACAGAATATGTATCCCAGATGCTGATTTCCTGCGGAAGGATATCCTGTATGAGGCGCATAATACGCCATATTCAATTCACCCTGGTCGGACTAAGATGTACCATGATTTGAAACAGGACTTCTGGTGGCCTCATATGAAAAATGATATCATTCAGTATATTGCCCGGTGTCATACCTGTCAGGTAGTGAAACCAGAACATCAGAAACCTGCTGGGTATCTTCGATCTCTACCCATTCCGGAATGGAAATGAGATGATGTTGCGATGAATTTTGTGTTTGGCATGCCTCGTAGTAAAGCCGGGAATGATGGAATTTGGGTCATCATTGACCGATTAACAAAGAGCGCACATTTTATACCGATCAAGCAAAACGGGCCGATGGAAAAATTGGTGGAACTCTATGTAAATGTAATTGTGAGATTACATGGTATTTCACGTACGATCGTATCAGATCGTGAGGGACGGTTTACATCTGAGTTGTGGCGGCAGGTGCACCATAAATTGGGAACAAGATTGATGTTCAGTACTGCTTTTCATCCGCAAACAGATGACCAGTCCGAACGGACCATCCAAATGCTCGAGGACCTATTACGAATGGTGGTTTTGGACTTGAAAGTCTCTTGGGAGAAATACTTATCGTTAGCTGAATTCGCTTATAATAATAGCTATCAATGAACGATCCAAATGGCCCCATTCGAAGCTCTATATGGGAGGCGGTGTAGAACTCCTTTGAGGTGGGCAGAGGATGGAGAAAAGATATTGTTCCCGCAGAAGAGGACAGATAAGATTAAAGAGAAAGTTCGTATCATTCATCAAAGAATGAAAATCGCTCAGGATCGTCAACAGAAATATTATAATGCCCGACATCGTCTGGTGGAATTTGCGGTGGGCGATCAGGTGTGTTTGAAGATTAAACCGTTCAAAGGGATTTCCCGATTGCGACGGATTGGAAAATTAAGTCCGAGGTATGTTGGTCCCTTTCCTGTGATTGAACGACTTGGCGAAGTAGCGTATCGCCTAACTCTGCCTCCTGAATTACAGAGGTTGCATGATGTTTTTCATATATCCGCACTCAGACGATATATTCCGAACCCAGATTTGATGATATCTACCAGTGATGTGCAGATAGAAGCTGATTTGTCAAGTCCGACAACACCTTACCAGATTGTTGATCGGCAAAGCAAAAATCTTCGGAATCGACATGTGAACTTTATCAAAGTCTGGTGGACCGGCCACCCTGCCAAAGATGCTACTTGGGAACGAGAGGATTTAATATTGAACATCTTTCCCTCTTTCTTTGGGAATCGCGGAGATGCGTGATTTTCGAGGGCGAAAATTCTGATAGGAGGGGAGAGTTTATAATACCCGAACAATTATAAATGTTTATATTTTGTAAAAAAAAAAAATTTATGTGAATACTCCCCGATGATGAATAAAGATGGGCTTTGTTTGGCTAGACTTGGCCTTGACTGGTTGTACTAGATTTAACTGTGCAGGGGTTTAGACCGGCTGAACCGGTGGAGTAACCGGGTGCCTAAGTTCAGCGGTGGCCTATTCCCGTGCTTTAAGTTATCGGGTTCTGTTCATTTCTCTTCATTTCGACGGAAGGAAACCGCGGAAGCTGCTACCGCCGCTTTCTCTATCGGGCTCGATTCTTCTCCAATTTCTGCGATTCTTCTTGCGATTCAGAGGTAATCTCCTTCTCTCAACTCCTCTTGTGTTGATTATGAAGTTGGTGTATGGATTTTAGATGGGTGCAAACCCTAGAGTTTGGGGTTTTGGTTTTCTTCACTCCCTTTTTGGAATTAAAAGTTTTTGTATTGCTTACCAAACCCTAGACCCATATTTAGGAGAGATGAAGCTCGGGTTCCATTTGGAGTTTGGTTTTGTCTTGATCTCCTTGTGTATATGTGTGTGCCGGCTGTGCTGGGACAGTGCTGTGTGTATGTGTGTATGCCGGCTGGACTATTTAAATTACCTGGATGCTACAGGTTGTGTTTGGGCTGCTTGTGTTTGGGCTGCTAGTGTTGGCTGTCCGGCTATTTTTGAAGGGATTTATACTTGAGGTGAGCTGCTGTTCACAACACTTGGTGTTGCCATGGTGGCAACCCTTGCGGTTGTGTATCGAAGAAACTTGGATTTTCTATCGTGGGTATTTCAACTCGGGAAAGAACAACTCCTAGATGTCGTGGTTGTAACCGTCGTAGGAGTCCGCTCGTAAATATTTAAGGCGCAATCATAAAGTAAATGATATTTTGATACTGCAGAGAATGACGTCCGACGATAGGCGCGATGTGACTCCTTCGAGGGACAAGGGCAAATGAAAAGTTGGAGTGAGTCCTTACTACTTTCTGGTGAACTTGTTAAGCTAGTTACTTCTTGTTATTTGATATCACTGAATATATGAATCGCCGAAAACGCTAACTTGGCTTAGCGAGCGATAACTTTCTGAGGGGAAAACATACACATAAATCCTATTTGTTAAGAAAATGAAATGAATCGAAAAGATAGAATTGCATTGAAATTGAGATAGCGTCGACGCATCGAAAAGCTAAGGGTCGGCCTAGTAGGGGGGAATGCTTCAGATTCCTACACCTCGTGAGAGGGGTAGAACTCTCACACCTCGTAGGAGGGGTCGAACTCCTACAGAATATGAAGAGAATCCAATTTAGGAGGCGTGGAAGCCTGCTGCGCGTGTGAGCGCCCTAAAGCGGATATTGATATGAAGGGTCGACGGACCCGGATGATTGAGATATTTGAATGACCCTTGCAGTGTAAAGTTTCGGGTAAGGGTAAGGAATTCACTTAGTTTTCAAAACTAATTGGTTCCAAATTTTCTTTCAGGAGCCGAGTACCAGCGTACTAGACCCCGCTAGGCGGGCTCATGCAGATGTAGACCGAAGACCAACTGATGACATAGCTCGTCCACGGGTTAGCTTGAGTTTTTTTTTCCTTGTACCATTGATAGCTAGTTAGAATGTACTACTTGTAGAAATTTCCGTACCTGACATTGAGATAGTGCGTATATTCTGTACATTAATGATATGTGATGTTATATTTTCGCTGGTACACCCCTTTTCTTATACTGCTGCGTATAGTTATATGAAAAATCTTCTCAAAAAGAATGAATTAAATTGTGGCGGATTTTGGGCCGTTACAGGTTAGGAGGAAATTTGCAATCACGTTAAAGTCCTTAACTGATGATGGATCAATCAAATTTGTTTATGAGAATGATTTTGGTGGATAATCATTTATATAAAAAAGTGTAAGGGCACCTTTTTCTTAATTCATGAGAAGCTCAAGGAATTGAATTTGGTACTCACAATTGATAACTCTAAATTAGCCTATTTATATATATTGATAAGGAAGTCAGGTTCATAGTGTCTTCTTGAAGGGTATCATTCTTGATAAATGAAAGGTTTCACCTCTAATCATAGGAGTCATGAATTCAAGTGCATGTTTCAAGGTGAAAGCTTGGCTTAACCTTCGTACTCAGATAAACGCAAAAATAAATTGAGCGTACGAAAAACATCATAGAAGATATGCCGAAGATTTACATCTTGGTAAGTGAGGAAATATGCCACCTTAGTTGAATTCTCTTACTATAACAGTTTCCAAGTGAGTATTGGAATGCTACTTTCGAGACTATTTATGATAGACGTTGTCAGACACCATTATGTTGGGTTAAAAGTAACGAAAGAATTGTTAGCAAGGAATCATGGATGGATAAGACAACAGCCCGTATCAAAGTCATCCATGGGCGTATGAAGATAGCAAAAGACAGACAAGCCAAGTAATACGATCAACGTTATAGAGCAGTAGAATTCTAGGTTGGAGACCACGTTTATTTGAAGGTTAGACCAGTCAAGGGAGTCTCAAGGATAAAGCGGATGAAGAAGTTGAGCCTCAGATTTGTTAGTCCATTCGAAGTGGATTACATGACGTATTCCACGTCTCCTATCTGAGCAGAGCAGTCAGAGATCCTAATCATGTGATCATTACTGAGGATGCGCCGGTTGAGTCAAATCTGAGCATCAATTTTTTGTCAGTCAGGATTGTGGACTCGAGAATTCAGAAGCTCAGGAACAAAGAGATCCACTTTGTTAAGGTCTTTTGGATGAATTGTGGTCTTACAGAGTATACTTGGAAAAAATAAGATGAACTTCAGAGCAATGAAGACTATACGTTACTCGTTTATTCAGGTATGTCTGTAATTTTTGAGTGCAAAAATTTTATTATGAGGAAAGATTTGTAACACCCTAAAATTTTAATGTCGCGTTCAACTTTAATTTCAGGGTCCGTTCGCGAGCAAAATTATCGAGTTGACGAATTGTGAATGTATATTTTAATTTTATTAGATGTTCCTTAGTGGCAAGTTGGTAAAAAAAAGAAATAACATTAAACCCCCCTTCCGGTTCAACACACCCCACGATTTCAAAACCGCTCGATGCATAGCTTCACGATATATTTCCCCTCCCGTGACTTCACACCCTAACTTCTCCCGCGAGACGAACGACAAAAACAACCGCAAACTCACCTCATGAACGCTTTCAACGGTGTTCTCCCCGTTCCGGCGACTGTCGGCGTTCCCCCTCCCAGTCTAGCCGGCGGCTTTAGGCGCAAAGTTTCCCTTGCCAGGAAAACCCTCGTCGACCTCCTCTCTCCCTGTCCCCTTGGTTGAAGCCTCTGAAGGCTCTCTATTATGGCCCGCAGAGATCTGCCAATCAACCATATCGTGCTCTGGTTTCTGTTCAACATTTTTCAGTCGTCGTTTGTCCAAGGCAAGCCCTAGATTTCAGTCCGGAGATCATTTTCTTAGTTTATTGCTCTTTCTCTCCTTCCTTGTTGATGTTCAGCCATTTTAGGGTTTTGATTTTCCTTCTCCAGGAGTTTCAACAACCCCGTATGAGATCCAAGACTCCCCACAGCGGTTGGATACATCAAAAATCATTTTTCCATGCAAACTGAAGCTCTTCTTGGCGAAGGGGTAAGTACTCCTGCCTCTATTCTTACTCGTTTACTTCTTGGATTCTTAACTCTAGTGTAAAGGTTTTGGGGATCTCTCCAATTTTAGTGGTTTGACTCCTTTTAGGTTCAGAGAAAATCCTAGAAGTGGGAAGGAACTTTGGGGAATAAATTGGAGAAGGCTCGCTCTTTTCCGACTCTACCTCGTTGTCGTGTAACCTTTATTGCTAAAGGTAAGTGAGAATTTATTATTTAATTGTGTAATATACCCCTCCCTTCGCTTAACTAGTGTTAATATGTATCCATCAAAACCCTAGGTGCGGAGAGAATTTCGACTGCGTAAAAGTTCAGCGATCCAGAGAAAACAAATCGTCGCCTCATGTGTGCGAGCGTCACAATCCCGAGGTAAAAAAATCGACTCCTTTCAGTTAGACATATAAACAACAACACTCAAGCCTTTATCCCACTATAGTGGGGTCGGCTATATGGATCCTTTGTCGCCATTGTGCCATATCTTTTGTCATAATCTCACTAATGCCTATGTACATCACGTCTTTCTTTATTGTTTCATTCCAAGTCTTTATTGGTCTACCCCTCCCCCGTCTAACATGCATTGTGACTAGATTCTCACAATAGTTAACATGTGCCTCTAATGGTCTCCTTTGTACGTGTCCAAACCATCTTAGACGAGCTTCTCGCATCTTCTCTGAAATTGGTGCTACTCCCATCTTATCCCTGATACTTTCATTCCTAATTTTATCCAATCTCGTGTGTCCACACATCCACCTAAGCATTCTCATCTTCGCAACTCCCCTTTTTTGCTCATGTACACAATTCACTGCCCAACATTCAGAACCATAGAGCATCGCAGTTCTAATTGCAGTACAATAAAACTTGCCCTTATGTTTTAGTGGTACTTTACGATCACATAAGATCCCCGACGCACCTCTCCACTTCAACCAACCCGCTTGGATTCTGTGTCACATCTTTATCAATACCTTCATCTTTTTGAACTATCGATTCAAGATATTTAAAACACTCACTACAAGAAATATCTTGATCACCACAACTTAATAACGAAGTCATCTGTCCTTCTTGTACTGCTAAATTTAAGCTCCATATACTCTGTCTTTGCTCCGCTCAACCTACAACCCTTCTTTTCTAAAGTATCTCGCCAAGATTCAAGTTTTGCGTTTACACCCTTGCGTGTCTCATCATCCAAAACGATATCATCTCAAACAATAAACACCAAGGTATTGCCTGTTGGATTTGTCTGGTGAGCTCATCTAAGATAAGGGTAAAAAAATAAGGGCTTAAAGCTGAACCTTGATGTAATCCAACAGTGATAGAGAATTCCCGTGTTAATCCTCCAGATGTCCTCACCCTTGTCATTGAATTTGTATACATTTCTTTGATTATGTCAATATATAATATATTTACACATTTTTTTAAGACTCTCCATAAGATCTCTCTTGGAACTCTATCATAAGCCTTCTCAAGATCAATAAACAACATATGCAAATTTTATTTTCTTTCTTGATAGTTGTCATGAGTCTCCTCCAGAGATGTTTAGCTTCCATGGTCGGCCTCCCTGTCATGAATCCAAATTGATTCTCTGAGATGTTAGTCTCTTGTCTTAATCTTTTTTTTATTACTTGTTCTCATAGTTTCATGGTATGACTCATCAATTTAATAACTATGTAATTAACACAATTTTATATATCTCCTTTATTCTTATACAAAAGTACTAAAATTTTTTCTCCAATGGTCTGACATCTTATTTGACTTCAGTATTTTATTAAAAAAATATGTAAAACACAAAATTCATTCATTTTCTAGACATTTTCATACTTCGATGGGTATATCGTCTGACCTAACCGTCTTTCCATTTTCATCTTATTTAGTGCATCTTTTACCTCTGATACTTGAGTTTTACAATAAATAGTTATGTTCATATACTCCTCTGATTTATTTAACTTTTTCAAGTTGAATTCACTGTCCTTTGTTTTCATTATAGAGTTGATAAAAATATCTTTTCCATCGTTTTTAATATCTACGTCATCCGTCAAAACTGTATCTATCTCATCATTTATGCATTTTACTTGACTTAAATCTTCTTGTCTTTCTTTCTATATCTCGAGCAATTTTATATATGTCACGCTCTTCATTTTTGATATCTAGTTGCTTATAAAATTCTTCATAAGCTTTGTTAGACATATATTTCAGTTAGACGTATAATTTTATAAAATTTATCAATTAAACTTTGTTAGTATACATACATTAAGATAAAAAATCTTACTGCCACATATCATGCTAACAATTAATAAGTTATATTGAATAAGTATCAGATCGCGTTTAGCCTAAAATGACGAATCAGATGTTAATCAAGTTAATATAGTAGGATTTACAGTCACATCATGAAATTATCAGTTTAATACATGCACATAATCAGTTCAAAATATTAGATACATTTAGGCCAAGGTACACGATTAAGACGCTTGAAGAACCTTAATCTAATGGACTTAGATTGGACGCTTCCCATGAGTGTCATACAAACCTCTGAATCAGATCAATCCAGAGAATGGCAAGAGAGGTTCTTCCTCATACATTTGGTGGAGGCACACCACCTTACTCGCATGGCCAACTTTCCACCATACGAGTTTCAGAATTAAGGTTAATGACCCTTGATTCCGTACGAGGAATCCCTCAGACATGAGTCAGTGTTCCTTTCGAGGGACACTCAGTTCAGGGCACCATCATTTTTCAGTTTGTGCGCGACCTCCATTAGTAATAACATTCAATAAGTCAATCATGATTTCAATTAGAACTTACAACAGACACAAATCAAAAACTTCAGAAATCGTTAACTAGTAGAATTCAGAAAATGTGACAGAACTCAAAATGAATCGATTATATGAGCAGAACAATAATACAAAATAATAAGATTAATAGTATTCAATATTACATATTAGTATGCAAGAAAAGTTGATTTTTTACTTTGTGATTGCTGCGAGGAGTAGTCTTTCTTACTCTCCAGTGTACCTGACCCAGTTGGAACTTATTTTTACAGGGATCATCGGTGGGGAGCTGTGCTTAAGATAAGCGTCACAAATCTTCATTTTAAGTGCCTTTTTTCAGTTGTATTTCAGTTTAGTAGATGTACTTTTTCTTTGGACTTCATGTACTGGAATTGTCTAACGTTTTCATTGTATCAAGCATTATGTAAGTTTTCAGTGAATCCGATTTTACAGTTCTTACCTTTATTTGTTGACTTTGTGAATCAGTATCTGAGACACACTTGTTTACCTTTAATTGCACATATTACTTTCACTGTAAATTTCTTTTAGTACTTTTATTTATATCTATTAAGTACTGGTTTTAATATCGTTACTTAGTTTACTTTTTATCACGGGTCCCGGCCGGACTGTTGATTTGTTGTTAAACTAGGTTGGGGTGTTACACTGGACGTGGCCGGGAGTTGTGCGATTCACACACGAACAGTATAGTCAGGCGAAGCACGCAGGAGCACCATAGATGCAAGGAACGACTTGAGCTGGCAGTCACACATGTAGGGTATCAAGTGGATGGAGGATGCAAATGAAAGCTGACGGAGACGAGTCGCCATGCAGAGCAGGGAATCATCCAGATTGCACGGGAAAGGCACTGGTGAAGGCAATGTACTGATTATTATGTATCGCTTGCGTACCGATAATGGTGTAGTTAGGGCTCGGGAGGAGCGTTGGGTCGTCCACTCCCTCTAGTTCATTCTAATAATGAGATAATGCAAAAGATCGATTCAAGACTTGAACGCCTCCCTTATATACTAGGTGACATAGAAATGATATAATCAATTCCTTCATTTTGGCACCATGGCCCAAGCACGCACACGGCGTGATGCAACCTTCACGTATCGTGGATTGAGGATGCGATCACACATGTTGTATCATCATATGAGTTCTGATTATAATCTAGACACATTCATGTTTCAATAATGTTTGTCTTTTGCATCAACAGCCAGTATGCATGCAGATGTTCTGCATCATGGTCTAGGATACTTGCAAATAAACATGAATATGTTGACCGCGATGAAGATAATGATGAATTTGGATTTGCCATTTTGATTATGATGATGATCCTTAGTGTGACATGTATGGTTTTTGTCAATACAAGACTTGCAAACAATGCACTTTCAAAGCTTAGCATTTTATTCTAATATTATTTGTGTGTAAAACATGATGTTTTACTACAAATATGATATGGTAGTTCTTTAAAAAAAAATCTAATTGTCTTTGTTTAACGTTCATCTATTTTAAATCTAACACTTTTCTTTTCTCATGAACATTGTTGAATTATTAGAAGTGTCGTGCCCTTTTATGACATCCACTATTTTTATAAATATCATAATTGAGCTATGGCTCTAGGAGACTCTTGCCACATAGTGTGATATTCACTGTGGACAAGTATGTCTCAATTAAGAGTGTGCATAAAAAACCGAAACTGACTGAACTGATCAGCCAAACTGATTTTCGGACTGAATCGATCGGTTCAGTTTCGGCTTAGGGGGGCTGAAAACCGACATTATTTCGGTTCGGTTTGTTGGTTGGGTAAACCAAAAAAACCGAACCGAACCTAACTATTAGAGAATAAAAACTATTAGCAAAACTTATGTATTATAATTTTGTTTGGACCAAGACATCCAACTTTTTCGTTCTTGGTGGGAACAACTAACACTAAAATAGGTAAACTAATAATATAGAAAATTATAGACGCTTAAGTTTTGCATCAATTTGACTTGATCGATTATAGTATTATCCCTAAGTTATCGTAATATGCAAGCTTACATAATTTATTTTTTGCTCGATTAAATATAAAAAAGCACGAATTATATTCATAATTAATTTAAAATGAACTAAAATTAACACATAGTATATAGCATACGACACAATAAATTACTTTTAAATATATAAATCTAAGAGTAATTATTTCTAAGTTAACTATAAATCAAAATCAATTCATCATTTAAGTCAAAAAGAAATTAATAAAAACTCAAAGAAATTATTTTGGGCAAATTTTATTACAAGTTAGCTATGACAGAAAACCGAACCGAGGTTTAAAAATCGAACCAAATCAAACCAAATCATATGGAATCGGTTCAGTTTCGATTTGGGTTGTGTGAAAACTGAGGGTATTCGGTTTGGTTTTACCTAAAATCGAACCAAACCAAACCGCTTACAGGCCTACTCATCCTCCCAGGAGATTTTTCCAAACTCTTCCAAACTTTCAACCTTATGCTTCAATGTGCAGGGATGCATTCCTTATACTTCTTGTGCCTCACTTTCTACTAAATAAATAAATTAGATTGTCATTATGTGCTTTTAGTTGTTTGTTATGGGCCTAGCCCCGAGGATGTCGGAGGATGACCGGAGGCAGAGATGACTACGACAGAAGATATTGAGGAGCTGGAACTGTGGCTGCCTAAACGGGGCTTGCTCAAGAGAGCTTCCAAGATCACCGTAGTGCTTAGGAAATTGACTTTCATTCCTTGATACCCATTCAAGACCCCAATGGTCCGTTAAGAAGTTATAATGAGGTAAGCGTAAATAATGACATCATAATAAGACCTAATGAACCTAAGACACGGACTACGACATACAATACAATAAAAACATAAATATTAATGGACAACAATGATACTAATAAAATACCATAAGAAATAACTTAGCACGGTGCTCGAGGCCCATAACATCTTTCCCAACCTTTAAATTGAGCTTGTCCGTAAGCTCGAATGAGGCTTGCATAACTGGATTGCCCGACTCCTTGATTTCCCTCCAGAATAACTCGCGGAATCACGTTGCAGTAATGGCGGCATGATTCAACATCAGAAAATCAAAGCAGGATGATGTCAATCTTGATCCAATCAGATTTGTAAATCCCGAGGGATCCTCGAAGAAATCCGATCCTACCTCAAAATGATCTCATCTAGGATCTCGTTGAACCTTGCGAACGGTGGAACAAGGGTGCCTGATGGTTGCGGACAGTCGAAGGCAACAATAGCTCAGGTAGACAAGGAGTTGCGGCGATCAGAAACGGCAGCGCTGACTCGGGGGAGGTCGGCATAAGAAATGGACCTGGAGGGGCCGACAGAGCAGGTGGCCTAGGACGAGGCGAAGACACCACAGGCGGCCACGGTGGTGCAACACAAACTACAGTACGACGGAGCTTCTACGGTTGACCGTGGGAGCGGCGGTTGTGCTAGTGTAATCGACGGAGGAAAAGGTGGAAGATGCTGTTGGAGGTGGTCCTCCGGGTCTGACAAAAGCAGTGGTTGCAATGGCGTGGCCAACGACCATGGAGTTGTTAAAATTGGCCCCTTGGTGATGTTGTCGGGGCATTGTAACATGTTGGTCATCATTCCAGTAGTCGCGAATAGAGGAAGGCTTCTTCCACGTCGCGAAGCTTAACGCCCATTGCAATTCATTGATTACTGAATTAATTCATTTAAAAATTAATAAAAATAAACAAGTAGTAATGTCCAAATCCCGTGGACCCCGCGGTTTGGTGCTCGAGGATAGGCTACACTTGGCTCAATGAAAGGAAGCATACAGGCAAGGGATCAAGGGGATTGAGACGTCAAACTGTGATAGAAGCAAAAACGACAGGCATGTGTGCGTCCTGGACTCGAGGAAGGGAACGACAGGAGGCTCGAGACAGCATGAGAAGGCGGAATGCTCGAGGAAACTTCTGAGAAGTTTGCGTCGAGGAAGCAGAGAGACGTGGGGCTTGCTTGGAGAGAAGTAGCGTGTTGGAAGAGATGGCTGGCTGTGCGCGGATGGAAGGAGGAAGGAGGAGATGCAGCGAGGTTCTTCCCTAGAAGTGGTCAAAGGAGTCGCGTGCAGGCAGAGCTACGACTGTGCCGATGAAACAATAAGAAGATGCACCGGTAGTGAAGAAAAAACCGGGGCGTCGTTGCTTCCAACCGTTCATCTCAACGGGAAAAGAAGAGCGGAATGCTCCTGTTCCTGTTGTCGATGATCTGACTATTGATGTGGAGGCACAATGCGCATGGGTTGCACGGGCAAGGGTTGTCAATGGACAATGACTTTTGGGAATAAGAGGCTAATGAAGGGCATGCAGGTTTTCTGTTGCTGAATGCTGGAATGAAGGACCGATCGATGGCGACAGTCGAAACAGCGGCGGGACGAGCTGTTGGGGTGGGTCTGTGAAGGAGATGCTTGGCCAGTAGTGGACGAAGGAGTTCTATGATACTAAGTTGTTATGGGCCTACCTCGGAGGATGTCGGAGGACCGGAGACAGAGATGATAGTGGAGAAGGATACTGCAGAGCCGGAATTCCGGCTGCTTAAACGGGGATTGTCTTAGGAGAGAGTTTCCTAGATCTCTTTAGGGTTTAGCAAATAGACTTTCATTCCTTGATACCCATACAAAATCTCATGGGTTCCTTAAATAGAAGTTACAATGTCATAAGTGTAAATAAAGACATAATAAAATCTAATGAACCTAAGACACGGACTATGACATACAATACAATAAAACATAAATAATAACAGACAACAATAATAATAGTAAAATACCCTAAAAGATAACTAGGCCCGGTGCTCGAGGCCCATAACATTGTTTGTTACATCACGTACTTTTGATGATAATTTTATTTGTTGCTTGTGATTTGGCAAGACATGTGCTTAATGTATACTAATTTGTGGCAGGCTCTCGCTGAGCGGGCATATATATGGGCAATTATCCTGATAGCGATATCGACAGACGATAGTGATCAGGTCGATGCAGTCGATGCAGTCAATAGAGACATGATAAAATCAAATGAACCTAAGACACAGACTACGACATACAATACAATAAAACATAAATAATAACGGGCAACGATGATAATAATAGACCCTAAAAGACATGATATTGTTTGTTAAATCTTTTGATGATAATTTATTTGTTGCTTGTGATGAACTTAATGTATACTAATTTGTGGAGGTTCTTGCAGTGGGCAGACTATTTGTTCGACATATTTTTTCTAAAAGGTATTTAATAGAATGGAAGTTAATATCTTTGCAATAAAACACTTTTTTTCTCCAGGAAATCACAAAGAGCTGGTGTCTATGGTTTTTATTGAGGTGTCTTTGTTTCCAAAAAAGGATACAATCTTTCTTATAAAAAAACCATTACAAAGAATCTCTCAACATCTTCAATATGTAAATCCTCCATCCAACAACGATGATCTGTTGTGTTTAATACTTTTTTTTGTGTCATAAAAGACCCGTAGGTGTCAAGGGAATTTTTTGTGAGTTTGGACTGTCTCCTCTGAGCTCAATTTATAACTAGGCCATTTATCGAATCCAAACCAACTCCTGTGCTCGAATGGGAGGCCTGTTATAAATTGTCTTATTGATTGTTATGCCGCCGCAACATTCAAGGGCAAACGTCGGCGACCGAAAGCACGGAGGCCAAACAACGGGGCTGAACCATGTTACATTACGTGAACCGACTCCCCAAGTGGGGGGGCCGGCCGGCCCCCTTGAGCCCCAGGTATTAATAAACCCGGGGCTCCCTTTCGTTGATAATCACTTGTATTTCCTCTCTCTCACTCCCTAACCCTAATTCCTCTTTGCTCTCTCTCTAAATCTTTGATCTCTCTTCTACTTGTCTTATCATTTGATCAGAGCAACATTGGAAAGACATGTGCTCGGACACGATAATCGAAGAACAAGTATCCTCTACTAATTTGTGGCATGGAGGATCAAAACCCTACTTGCACAAAATCTCCCGCGGTGGAAGGCTAAGCCTCCTACCATCCTATTGGGCATCGGAAGCGGAGGGCAGCAGGGGGCCGGATCGGGGGCTAGGGGCGGTTTCCTCTTTGCGGGATCGACGGGCATCCTGCGCGGATCGACGCCTACGCCACCCGCACGGCCGGATCGACCCAGGAGAGATGAGGCCCTGGAGGGAATTCGGGGGGTCGACGGAGGCCGGTACCGCCGCCCAGGTCTGGAGGCCGCCGGAGGCCTGGCGGCTTACGGGCCGTTCGGCGCCCAGTCCGCCTGGAACGGACCCGGAACCCATTTTTTCTAAGCCGCGCTCAGTTGGTGAGGACTCTGCGGAAGCGAGTCTTTTAGGTGGGGGGATAGCCCCCGCCTCAACAACCCGCCATGGCCCAACTATGGAGTTACAGCCTGGGTCCCGCTGTGGAGAGGGGTTGGGGTTATCTGCGACCGGCTGCCGGCTGCAATCCTGGGTTTGTGCGAGCAGCCAGCGCCAGGCGGGGTGTATCATAAAAGTGCAAGTCACCCCGCCTGGCGCAGGGCTGCTAACTAACCCAGGATTAGCCAGCCGGCAGCCGGTCGCACCAGGGCCGCGGCCCATACACCCCAACCCCTTCCCGCCTCCAGGTCCCAATTGACCAGTGATTGAGTTGGAAGAGATCACAAAGAGCAGGATGGATCTATGCCATCTGCAGCATGCGACAGGGGGTTGAAGCCGGCTACCACTTGCAGGGAGACAGGCTTTACCATCAGGGCCGGAGTCCTCCCTGCCACGTCGGTGGCGGACGGTCTTTGCAAGAGTTCACGCCTCACCCAACCGGCGGAACGCCGGCATCTTGGAACATACAATCTTTCTTATAAAAAATCTGCCACCAGAATACGAGACTACCTCTCCCGCCGGGCTGCAACCGTTGGAGATCCCCCATCAATGGGACACTCTCATGGATTTCATTGACGGCCTGCCCAAGTTCAGGGCAATCTTGGTCGTGGTTATGTAAATCCTCCATCCGTACACTGGAGCAAGTTGCATGTTTTCGCCAAGGAGATTGTGAGATCAGACATTCCAAGCCGGTCTTCAGAAGGACCCCGTCTGAGCAATGGCAGGAGCTGTTCAGGGGACTTCCCTGTGAGCACGGCCCATCACCCTCAGACAGACGGGCCACTCATGGGGTTGAAACCTATTTGCGGTGTTTTGTCTTTTTTTTGAATACTGCTACAATCATTTACGGCCAGCCCATCTTTTGAGGTGGTCACGGCCGCCCCCCGCCACTTTGACTGAGCCAGCCAGCACCGCTCTGCCCGCGGTCGACGGATGTTACTGGATCGCGACCGGGCGAACTTACGCCTGGCAAAGCGTACCGAGGTGTCAAGTCTTCCGTAAGCTCCAACCAATCGGCAACTTTTTCGGCGGACCAACCAGAAGTGAGTTTGGATCCTCCGCCGGGTGGGGCCCTGCTTATCTCCTCTCCCGGAGGGTTCTCGCATCCTCAATTTATGAAGAAGAACGACCTCCACTTCCATCAGCCCTATCTCCAGAGGCTTAGCAGCGGCGAATTGCGGCCTTGGGAGGTGGTGGAAACTACTTGGGTTGATTTTATCAGGGAATCCAAAGTTGCCCTTGAAGGGGGAGGAATGTTATGCCGCCGCTCCAATTTCAAGGGCAAACCATCGGCGACCGAAAGCACGGAGGCCAAACAACGGATGAACCCCTCAGCCCCCAACCTGAAGACGCCAAGGGGGATGAACCGACCCGACGTCCCCAATGGGGGGGCCGGGCCCCCTTGAGCCCCAGGTATTAATAAACCCGGGCTCCCTTTTGTTGGCAAGAACTTGTATTTCCTCTCTCTCACTCCCTAACCCTAATTCCTCTTCTGCTCTCTCTTATCTTCCCCTAATCTCTCTTCTATTGCAAGGTCTTATTGATTCCATGGAGCTCAATATTGCTATTTAATTTCTGTATTGTCAGACTTCTAAAGAGATGTGAAACCTTGTTCAGAGGAACTATTCAAGAAAGATAAATCTTTTTTGGAACTATAGTAAGATGACCTGTAAATAGGCAGTGATTGATCAATACTCTTATTTCTAGTCGGTTGAGGACTACAAAAAGGAATTCATGCAAATAAGCGTTTTTTAGTCTAGCCTTTGCGCTGAATTAGAATTTTAGATGATTCAGGTATTAAAGAGAGATTATGTTCCTTACTTGGAGACTATTGTACATCGTATTTGGGGAGAACAGTCTAGCTCGATGCTCTACTAGGTGCGTTGGGTGCGCCAACATATCCTTGATCTCTCGTGGCCCACACTAAATGAGGAACTCCTCGGCTACTATGACACCTTCCAAGCGGGTAATGTCTATGAGCGTCTCATCTCTGTTCGCTAGTCCGACACAATCGTCACCCATGTTGTCGAGTTCACGAGGTACGCACGTCCCTGGTCTCCTCCAGATCATTACCCGCCTTTGGGCACGCCTTCGGGTCCACAAGCTGATTCCTCTCTCCCGCTCCATGAAGCAAGCTTGTTGCCTCGATGAGAAACTTTACACAACCCAGTTGTTCTCCTTTACCCGACCACCCCACCCACCACTGCCATTGTTGAAATCGCCACCGCCTCTCCATTGTTTGGATCACCCGCCTTTACGTTGCCCCCAGTTGATCAGCCCACCGCCGCCACCTCCGTCACTTTCTCCTCCACCGGTATCTCAACCACCTCAACACTTATCTCACAAATAGTACCTCGAGCTTCGCTTCAAGGGCTCTGCTTTCGCTTCCAACAATCATACTCTCTCACCCATAAGTAGTACATACCCTCTCAAGGACCCATGCTTGCTGCTTGGTTGAAGACGATGATCTTGACTTCGGTGCTTGGATCCTCTGATGCTTGCAGACGACTCCTACGAACCTCGACCTTGAGGTCATTGTCGATTTTCGGGAGGGGAGTGTTGATACGATGTCGACTCCTCGGGTCTGTCACGCACCTCCCCTTAGTTATATGTGGTCCTAGTGACATTTGTGTCTTTTATCATATTTTGCCTTGTAGCGCGTCTCCATCTATATATGGAGCCCTTACTATGAGAGGAAGACATCTTGGATCATTTAGATCTTTAGGCTCTCATTGGAGAATGACTCTTAGAGGGATATTGCACTCAAGATATTAGATCGTGCTTGTCTCGAATCTTGTATGTTCTTGCATTAATCAACACATTTTGTAGTTTGATGATAGGTGGAGTTATCACAGTTCTTATTGAGCTTATTTTTAATGTCATGTTTCTGCTTATTATCTCTGGTTTATTTATTTTTTACGCATGCAAACAATTTAATCTTGAACTCTTTTTCTTAGTAGAATGATTATAATGGATAATAAAACAGATCATGCACTCCGACCCTTTGTACTAATGTTGGGCCGAAGCATTTGTCTTCTTCTAGGATGAGTATTTTATCATACCGTGTTTTCCTGGTATGTTCTAACCTTTAGATAACAAGAGTTACCTTTCTCTTTTTTAACTTTTTGTAGTTAGGAATGTGCTGCATGTTCTGTAGGTGGTGATGACATGCATATGCATATTGGCCGTGGACTTCAAAATTTTTCCCAGACGCTATGCGAAGACCGAAACCTATGGGACTAGCTGGGTAAGTTATATCAATCAAATGAATTCTTCCTGCAGTTTCCTTTTGGAATTGTTATGATAGTACAACCTATGGATTTCTTTAATATCTTGACACTGACAGATTTTGCAGCCACTTAAAAGGGAAAAAAGTATGCTAAATTGAACGCTTACTTTAGTGTGATCAATTTCTTTTTCTTTAACTGAGATGGTTCCGAAATGGGCTGCTGATATATATACTATTATAGTATGAATAGATATCAAATTTTCAAGCATTACCATCAATGTTGTAGCATTTTCGTCACAAACGCGGTCCTACTTTATTCCATATGAAACGATATTCAAACATTTTGATGTGTAGAGAAAGCTCCAAACCTTGTATATATTTCTTGAATTAATAATTACAAGTATGAATACATTTATATAGGGGAAGAAGGAAGCGAGAAATCCCAATCCAAGATGTGGGACTAATACAAATAGAGAGAGAGAGAGAGAAGAGGGAAGAATGGGCCCCTAGATGGGCCTTAAAGTAGGCTTTTCTAACACTCCCCCGCAAGCTGGAGCGTACAAGTCGTAGGCACCAAGCTTGGATAAAAACTGGTAGTATAGAGGCCGGGAGAGAGCTTTAGTCAGGATGTCAGCAACTTGGCTTGCAGCAGGAACATGCTCTAAATTTATCTTCTTTGCCTGTACCTTTTCTCGGATGAAGTGACAATCAACTTCAATATGCTTTGTGCGTTCGTGAAATACAGGATTCTTCGCAATATGGATTGCCGCTTGACTGTCACAAAATAGGGTCGCTGGCGATGAGAGACGAACACCCAAGTCTCTCAGAAGGCTCTCAAGCCAAGTCAACTCGGAAACAACAGCAGCCATAGCGCAGTACTCAGCTTCAGCAGAAGAGCGTGCAACCACATTCTGTTTCTTGCTATGCCAGGTTATGAGATCTCCACCGAAGTAGGTACAAAATCCTGTTGTGGAACGCCTATCATCAATGGACCCAACATAGTCGGCGTCAGAGTAAGCGACAAGGGATAAAGAAGTGGATGGCTTGTACACAAGCCCTTGTCCTGGAGCGTTCTTGAGATACCGAAGAATGCGCTCGACAGCTTGAAGATGAGATGTCCTCGGGGCATGCATAAATCGACTCACGACTCCAACGGCAAAGGAGATGTCTGGTCGAGTAACTGTAAGGTAGATCAGTTTCCCAACCAGGCGTCTGTAGTATTCCGGATTCGTAAGCAGCTCATCGGAGTCAGAGCTATGGGCCGATAGCCTGTGATTCGCGTCCATTGAAGTATCCGTAGGTTTGCATCCTGAATAGCCAGCATCATGAAGAAGATCCATACAATACTTCCTTTGGGATAATACAAGACCATCAGGCCGTCGTGCAACCTCAAGCCCGAGAAAATACCGTAGGTTACCAAGATCTTTGGTCTGAAAGGCGGAGTTTAACTGTTGCTTGGTATGTTGTATCCCTGTAGTATCGTCGCCAGTAATGAGGATATCGTCAACATAGACAAGTAGAATCACTGTTCCGGTTGGCCGATGTCGAGTGAAGAGAGAGAAGTCAGCCGAGCTCCTAGTGAAGCCAATATTGCGGACTACCGTGCTGAATTTGTCAAACCAAGCGCGCGGGGATTGTTTGAGACCATAAATAGATTTCCGCAGATGACAAACCCGAGACTCCCCCGTGGTCTCAAACCCGGGAGGTTGATGCATATAAACAGTCTCCTGAAGATCACCATTGAGGGAGGCGTTCTTAACATCCAACAGATAAAGAGTCCAATGACGGTGAACAACCAAGGATAGAAGAACTCGGACAGTATTCATTTTGGCCACTGGGGAGAACGTTTCCTCATAATCAAGGCCCTGTTGCTGAGTAAAACCCCGGGCCACAAGACGGGCATTGAGACGCTCAACGGTGCCATCCGCCGTATGTTTAATAACAAAGAGCCACTTGCAGCTAACACAGGAGTGACCTGCAGGAAGAGGAACCAGATCCCAAGTGCGGTTGGCCCAGAGAGCCCGCATTTCATCTTCCATGGCCGCCCGCCAGCCGGGGTGGTGAAGAGCCTCCTGTACAGAAGTAGGAGTGAAGGTAGAGGATAAAGAGAGAGCACTCTGACGGAGTTCCGGAGAGAGGCGGTGAAGAGAGACAAAGTTGGCCATCGAGTGGGCAGTGGAAGCAGTTGTCGGAGTCGCAGGTTGCAAAGCATCAGTGGAGCGGGGCATCTCTCTTAGGGTAGTAGACGAGGGAGGACGTCGAGTGTACACACAAATGACTGGTGGGGTAGGTGGTTTAGGTGGGATGGGTGGGGAAGGTAGATGTGGGATGGTGGAAGTGACAGGGATAGCAGGTCGCGAGAGAGGTGGCAGAAGAGGAGGGTCAGGAGATGGAGAGTAGTAGGGTTGATGTTCGAGGAAGGTGACATCAGCAGAAGTAACCACCTTGCGGTCCGTGGGAGAAAAACAAATGTAGCCCTTCTGAGTGCGAAAATAGCCCACAAACATATATTTAGTGGCACAGGGAGCAAGTTTGTCAGTGGACGGACCAAGATGATGAACAAAACACACACAACCAAACACGCGTGGGGTGATGGAGAATGGAGGGTGGGAGTGAAACAGGAGATTGTAGGGAAACACAAAGTTGAGGATAGATGAGGGCAAGCGGTTAATAAGAGTGCAAGCGGCTGAAACCGCAAAATTCCAATATTGTTTTGGAACATTCATCTGAAGCATAAGGGAGCGGGTGACCTCGAGCAGGTGTCGATTCTTGCGTTCAGCAACGCCATTTTGTTCGGGGGTATAGACACAGGAGGTCTGATGGATGACCCCAAACTCCGCACAGAGGTGAGAGAAGGTATGACTGGTGTATTCGCAGGCATTATCGGTGCGGAGGGTTTTAATGGTTGTGGAGAACTGGTTGAGAGTTTCAATAAAGAAGGTACGGAATACACCGGGTAATTCAGAGCGGTCACGAAGGAGGTACAACCAGGTCACCCGAGAGTAGTCATCGACAAAGGTGACAAAGTAGCGGTATCCAAAAACACTTGTAATTTTGTAAGGACCCCAAATATCGGAGTGAACAAGATCAAAGGGAGCAGGACGCCGAGAAAGATGTGGTGAGAACGTAGAGCGATGATGTTTCCCATAGATACAGGACTCACACGTGAACTCGTGGAAGGACACGTCGGGGAGAGATTTTTTGAGGATATTAAGAGGAGCATGACCCAGACGTCGGTGCCAGTCAACGGAGCTGATAGACGTCAGCACCGTTGGAGGAGACGAGTTAAGGATATAGAGACCATTTGATAGATGCCCTTTTCCAATGATGGTTTGCGTCTTGCGGTCCTGCACAACACATGAGTTAGAAGAAAAAATAACGGCATAATCGAGGTCAGCAGTGAGTCGGCCAATAGAGAGAAGGTTGAACGGAGAGCCCGGAACATGAAGAGCAGAGCGAAGAGTAATAGAGGGAGTGAGGCGAATATCTATAGCACCAGAGACGGGAAGAGTGTCCCCACTAGCAACAGTAATGAACTGGGGATGCACGGAGGGCAAATATTGCGGTGGTTTCCGTGATGTAATGTGGTGAGAGTCCCCAAAATCCAAAATCCAGGATGAGCTATGAGCAAGGCAGGAAGTACCATCATCGAAAACAGACACCACAGAGCCCGGAGGACAGTCGATCATGTTGCAAGGAGTAGTCCGCAGCAGACACGGTGACAACGCCCCAACGGCAAGAACCGGCCACGACCAGTGTAGGAAGAATAATGTTTGCAGTGGCTAGAACCAGAGGTTGCAGCGGATAGGAGAAGATCGCAACAGAAGCAAACACCTGACGACAGTGAGAAAGAACAGTCCGCGCGGTTACACCAGCGAGTAGGCAGATCGCGACCCAAAATGCAGAAAGAAAGGAGCAGTCCGCACGGTCTAGGTGAACACAGAAGCGGTCAAAGCACAGGAAGCAGACCGCAGCGGACAGGAGCAGTCCGCAAGAAGAGAGGGAGAGGCCGGCGGAGAAGAGCAATCCACAAGAGAGGATAGCCGGTGCGACTAGAGCAGAGACCGCGACCAAGATGCGGGTGAGAAAGGAGCAGCCCGCACGGTCAGGCGGATCACAACAGCGAACTGAGGAAGCAAACCGCGAGTATAGAGACAAGCGGAGAGACAGAAGCCGGCGAGCTGGAGTAGGTCGCACGCAAGGCAGTCCGCGGACAGGCAGGAGTGGAGAGCAAAGAGTGGTCAGAAGACAGGCCGCGGCGAGTAGGAAGTCCGCAGAGGACAGAGAAGAAGGTGACCCCACGGATTATGGAGGAGGAAAGGCTATAAAAGGCAGGGGGGTGGATCCACGGGAGAAGGAGAGTAACAGGAGGTAGCGGAAAAGAAGCAGACTAAGAGGGGCAAGCCGCAGAGGCAAGCGGATTGGGACGGACAGCTCGCGACAGGCAGGTCGCAGCAAGATAGAACAGGGCGCAAGAGAAGCAAGTCGCAGCGAGAAGGAGAGGTCGCAGCGGTTTGATGAGAGAGGCCGCGAGCAGGAATTCGAGCGGCTAGAGGAGAGAGGACGCGAGTAGGAACTCGAGCGGCTAGGGGAGAGAGGCCGCGAGTAGGAACTCGAGTGGCTAGGGGAGAGACCGCGAGTAGGAACTCGAGCGGCTAGGGGAGAGAGACCGCGAGCGGCAAGAGAAGCCGCAGAGAGTAGAGACGGGTAGAAACAGGCCGCTACCCGGTGCAAGTAGAGGATCAGGCCGTAGAGGAAGAGCGGATAGGCTAAGAAGCAAAGCCGGGCGGTTAGAAAAGGGGAAACCGCAAGGTCGGAATCGCTGGCTCTGATACCATGTAGAGAAAGCTCCAAACCTTGTATATCTTTCTTGAATTAATAATTACAAGTATGAATACATTTATATAGGGGAAGAAGGAAGCGAGAAATCCCAATCCAAGATGTGGGACTAATACAAATATATATATATATATATATATATATATATATATATATATATATATATATATATATAGAGAGAGAGAGAGAGAGAGAGAGAGAGAGAGAGAGAGAGAGAGAGAGAGAGAGAGAGAGAGAGAGAGAAGAATGGACCCCTAGATGGGCCTTAAAGTAGGCTTTTCTAACATGATGTAATCCAGAAACTTAAATTTCAATTTTGCATATGTTTTTGTGATCAAAATTAGGTTATGTGATCATGTCGACCCTAAAGATAAATAAACAGTGATATTAATTCTACGGTTTTGTACGACCAAAATTGCTAGTGTCGAATGATGGGGATACATCGATTTGTTTTTCTCATATTAGTTTTAATATGTTGGGGGATATATAGAAGATATTTCATATGCCGGGTTTTAATATTTAATTATTTATAGATATATAATTATATATAAATATAATCATTTCTTTATTTTTATATATTAATATATTTACAATTTAGAACTTTTAAATCAACTTAACTAGTATAAACATTTTATGCTTCGTAGGTAATAAAGAGGAAGCTAGGAAGTCGTCGACAATGATGGAAGATGGGGAACCTTTAGTTCAAAATCTAAAGGTCAAGCAAAATCGAATTCATTGGTGGACAAACAGAAGAAAGAAAGCCAAAGGATGCGGGAAGTTAATTGAGTGCTAGGACACAGAACAATCCATGAGCTTTTATAGATTTTTTTAGGAGGAAAATAACTCGCTCCTCATCACCTTGCAACTCTTCCTATTCACAGACTTTGCGATCTCGGCTCCTTGAGCGCGTCTGCGACAGTCGCAACTTTCACTCGCTGTACTCGTCACCTGCACTCGCCGAACTGAGTTTTACACCTCACCGCTCCTAGCCTAAAAAACAACACTGCTCCCTATTCTTGCACTCGCCGATCCCGTTTCTTACTTAGTCGAGATTATTGATCCATCCCAAGTAGAGCCCACTGATTCTGTTCGGCGTAATCACCGCCTCAATGTGTCTCAGTGCATCCAAACAGCGCTCGACAATCGATCTTCTCCACCGAGTGCTTCTACCCATCATCCAGCACGCGAGACCTGCGGCTGCCTTCTGTGAGTACTTCCGACGACTGCCTCCTCCCAGTTGGCAAGTTCCTTCCTCGTGCATCTTCTCGCAGCTCCTCGACAACCTGCTCCCTGAGACCACTGGCGCTTGCTGTGACTTCTCACAACTTCTGTCCTTGCGACCTCACCAACCCCTACAAGTTTTGCAGTAAATTTGACTTTTCCTGTCTGCTTTTGCGAGCTCTCCCGTGAAGTCGCCGACTCTTCTGCCCTGCTCACCGAACTTGTTCTCAACTATGACCAATCCACCACTTCTTCCTACTCCCGCTAACATTGTGCCTCCCACAATCATTTTCAGTGCCTACGAAAATCTCAACACAACGTCAAAATTAACTGGGCCCAATTATCCAGATTGGAGTGTCTCCTTCACCTTTCTTTTGCGCTTTCAACGTTAACGTCATTATTTCACTAACGCTCATCCCTACCCTGCATCTTCCGCATATGTAGATTGGGACGCTAGTGTTGCACTTGTTCACACATAGCTTGCAAACAACCTTTCAGATGCATGTTTGCCCATCATCCGCCATGACAACACTATGAAGGCAGCATGGGCTCATCTCGCTACCCTTCAGTCCAAGGGTGCCAAAACCTCTTACATATACACCATGTATTTTGATCTCTTCGCTCGACCAACTCTCTCTCCCGATGTTGTGTATCAAGAAATTCAATCTCTCGGCGCAGAGCCTATCCAACATCGACCTTTCTCGGATGTCCTTCCCACGCAGCAGAAACATTTTAAAGAATTCATGGTTGCATGCTATCTTCTGTGGCTTCCAGATTCCATTAAGATGATCCACCAATAGATCTTGAGAGAACCTGACACTCAAATTGGATACAATTGCCGCTTGAATCTCTGCTATTACTAATCATCTGCAGTGGCCTCCGCTCGTGTTCTCTCCACCCTTTGACAATTTTACTCATTCGGCCAGTCGTAGAGCCCAACTCGGTTGTGTAGGGCGCACCTGGGGTCGTGGGGGACCTCGCCTTCTTTGCTCCCATTGTGGCTTGACCATCTTGTCGAGAAATGCTTTGTGAAGCATCCTCACCTCTGTCCTCAGGCCCATATCAGTATTACTGCGCCCGAGCCTTTTACCTCATCGCCCACCTCACCACCAGAGTTCGATCACCGATACTCTTCGGCAGATATTGAGGCCCTCATCAATGCCTCCAAGCAATTTGCCTCAATTGACACTTCGTCAGGTAGTGCGCATGTTGCTACTCTGGGTAAATGACTCATCGACTCTGGTGCTACTAATCATGTGTCTGGAAATCCTTTATATTCTTGCACCTCAAGAAACATAACCGACTACTCTAGTCTTTGTGATTATTGGCTCTCCCGCTCTTAGTTTGTGGATCTGGAATTGTGACTACTACCTTTATTCTCCTGTTAGACGATACTTTATTCGCCCTCAATTTTTCGTGTAATTTGTTATATGTTAATTCCCTCTTATGACAATTTCAATGTTCTATCTCACTTTCTCATACTGCTTATTATTTTCAGGAGCTTCACTTGCAGAAGACGATTATTACTGGGACTTAATGTCAGGGTCTCTACTACCTCGACATTCTTCCCACTTTATCCGCCTCAGCTGTTTCCACTTCTCTACTCCAAGGGCATTGTATTCTTGGTCATCTACCGCTACGTCTCCTCCACTAGGTATGCCATCTTTCAAGGCTGAATCCTCTTTAGAATATGAGGCTTGCCAGTATGGCAGACATCATCGCACTACCTTTCCTGCTAAACTACGTACAAGTTCTGTTTGTCTTTTCGACCTTGTTCATTCATTCATCTGGGGTCCTAGTCTCACTAAGTCTATTAGTGGAGACAGTCTATGCTTTGTTACTTTTATTAATGATTTCTTTAGATGTACTTGGGTGTATCTTTTGAAAGATCGCTTTGAAATTTTTTCTGTGTTCTCCAAGTTTTATAATAAAATTCGCAGGTATATCACTCAAAATTATTCGGATAATGCGAATGAATACATAAAGCAACAATTTTTATCTTTCTACACCCCTAATAGTATTATTCATCAGACCGGTTGTGTGCATACGTCCCAACAAAATGAGGTGTCCGAAAGGAAAAAATCGTCATCTCCTCGATGTTACTCGGGCACTCCTATATCAGAGGAATGTTCCCCGCTCTTGTTGGGGTCATGCGGTTCTCATTTCTTCATTAACCGTTTACTTTCTTCTACCCTTTAGGGTAAGAACTATTTCTCTCTTCTATATCCGACCGGTGCACCTTTTCCCCTCACCCCACGTGTGTTTGGTTGTGCTGCTTATGCCCATACTCCTGCATCTAGTCGCGATAAAGTCTCCGCTCGCGCCTCCAAATGTATCTTCGTGGGGTACTCTCTAACTCAGAAAAGCTATCGTTGTTTCGACCCTTTCTCAAAATATCAATGTCTCTGTCGACGTCACCTTTTTGAGTATACCCCTTAGTTTTCCAAAGATAAAGAGACTCTTACTCTCGACAACTCTCTTCTCTCTACCATCTTTTCTCCTACTTTGTTTCATCGTTCCTTTTCATTCATGCTCCTGCCTAGATGTCACGCAGCCGACACCAACTCCTGTACGTGTCCCTCCAATTTCACCCTTTTCCATATCATTATCGTCGATGTTCTGCTTCCCCATCTGTCCTCACTCCTTCCACTCCAGAGTCCTCGCCGACAGCTTCCAGTCCAGTCCTTCTCTTCAGAAGGTTCCTACACTTCAATAGATTCAGACCTGGATCATCCCATTGCCTTGCTCAAAGGAGTAAGGGGGAGCACACAACAACCTCTTATTAATGTTGTCTCATATGCCAATCTCAGTCCTTTATGCAACAAGTTTGTGTGGGCACTTTCTACCATCACCGTTTCTATTACATATGAGGAAGTTCTTGTAGAGCTTGCTGGAAAGCGACCATGAATGTGGAAGTCTTTTCCTTAAAATCACTGAGTACTTGGACTGTTGTCCCTGCCCCAGTTAGGGGAGATGTCTGTTGTCACTGGTTCTGTCAACAAGTTTGTCCTAGAGGCACTGTGAATCAATACAATATTTGTTTAGTTACCAATGTGTTCACTTAGATATGATGTTGATTTCTTTGACACCTTCTCTCTGGTGGCCCGTATCAGTACTATCTGGGTCCTCTTCTCCGTTGTTGTCAACCGGAATTGGCAAATGTTTCAACTTGATGTCAAAAATGTCTTTCTATATGGTGAATTCAACGAAGAAATCTATATGGAGCAAGCTGCTGGTTATGTTGCTCAAGGAGAGTCTTCAATGTGTAAGTTTTAGAAGGTCATCTACAGTCTCAAATAATGCCCTCACACATGGTTTGACAAATTTAGTCAACTCGTCTCTATTATTGGTCCAGAAGCAATGCTGATCACTTTTTCTTTATATAAAAAACCAACCATAGGCTAGTCATTCTCGCTGTCTATGTTGACGACATTTTTCTTACTATAAATGATTCCTCAGGAATAGAGAAAACAAATATCTTTGAGAGCATTTTGTTACCAAAGATATAGGTCGTCCAAGATAGCTCTTGAGAATTGAAATTGTGAGACACAATAACTCCATAGTTCTCTCGAAATGCAAGTATACTCCAAATTTACTCAATGAAGGTGGTCGCCTTGGAATGAAACCTAGCCCGGAAACTCATGCCTATGAACATTGACAAACTTTGGGATGAGACATTCCCTTTCCTACAGGATATTACTTGATGCAGGCATCTGGTTGGTAAACTCATCGAATCTTACTGTAACTAGGTTTGACATTTCCTATGTTGTTGGGAGGGTCCTTCAATTCATGTAGGCTCCTATAGAGTGTCATCTGCAAGTTGCTTTAAAAATATCAGAATACATCAAAAGTTCTCCAGAAAAAGGATTATTGTTTCAGGAAATAATTATTTACGCATTGAAGCATATTTTGATGCAAGTTATGCTGATGATAAAGGAGATCAAAAATCTACTGCAAGATTTTGCACATTTGGAGGAAATCAGGTCCCATGGAAAAGCAAAAACAAACTGTTGTGTTCAGGTCAATTGACGAAGCTGAATATAAAAGTATGACTTAATCTGTTGTGAGTTGAAGTGGTTGAGAACACTTCTAAAAGACTTCGGAAAAATCTACGATTATTCTTTACCGTTTTTTGTGATAATAACGATTGATATCTACATATCTAGAAATCCAGTGTTTTATTAAATAACAAAATATATTGAAGTTGACTGTCACTTCTTCAGAAATGAAATTATCAAAAACAAATATGTACTGCGTTTGTTCCTTCAGATAAAGAGTTGGCCAGTGTCTTCACCGAACTAGTTTCTTCCACTTTTTTGATATTTGTGTTAAGAAGGGAATGATCGATATATATACTCCAGCTTGAGAGGGAGTGTGATGCGGAGCATGGACGAGCACTTGCAGTGGATGATGAGTTTTGGGCCCATTCAAGGCTGATTTGGCGACTTTCCATATATGACCTGCTCGGATCGATGGTCGGACTCCGCAGATGTGTTCAGATTCGCCTTGCGAATAGATTTGATATATTATTTCACTATTTTGCATTTTATTTTGATGTATTTAGGTGGCCCCACCTTCGGCCAATCATAGCCATCGATGGTGGGATGCCCTAATCCTCTTTTTATTATAAATAGATGGTTTGTGGGCTGGTTGAAGGCATTGCAGATTTTGGAGAAGAGAAATCCCGAAATCCGGCGATCCCTCCACGGCGCCAACTCCGTGGAATCCTAGGTGACGACTCATAGGCGCTCAAACTCCTCCCCAAGGTACTACCCATTCATAGCCCTCTTTTACCCCCTCCCAACTCCCTCTCTCAGCCTCCACAGCCCCAAACAACAACCAAATCCCCCTCATAGCCCTGCTGAAAATCACCCACCCTGTTGTCGAGAAATTCTATTCTCTTTTCTTGTTACTGTTCAATAATGAAATTAAGGGTTCATTTGGCGCGGCGGGTGGAGACGGGGGCGGGAGGAGCCGGGCCGCTGCTCGAACCGGAGGGGGAGGCCGCCGTTCGAAACGTCGCGGATCGCTCCATTCCTCAAGGGGCGGCGGGTGGAGACGCGGCAAACGCAGCCGTCGGGCGTTTGGTTACACGCCTTGCGGCGGCGTTTGCCGCAAACGCGACCTCCAAATGCCGCGCCAAATGAACCCTTAACTGTTTAAAACCTATAGTTTCTACAACCACCTTCTCCACCCCCTTCAGGGCTCCCTACCGTCAGCCGCCAATTCCTCTCCACCTTGCAACATCCGACCAGCCTGCCTCCTTCAAATCAACCGGCCACCCCTTTCTAGACCCCCCTCCACCAGATCCATCCTTGCTGCTCCTGCTACAGCCTCGACGCCCCATCCACAGCCGCCGCCGGCCTCCATCATCCCCCCTTCGTGGATCCACCTCCAAACAACCCTATTCTCAAGATCAGTCCAGATCTGAGAACTTCAGCCCCCGATCCGTTATTTCCACCACTCATACACCACCCCTAGCCCAGATTCGACCCAAAACAACGGATCTACCCTTCCCCGCCCCGGATTTACTCGTACGTCACCGGATCTACCCATTTCTTGTCCGATCTCATCATCTACCGCCGAGGACAGCCACCGCCGCTATTTTCACGCCACCGGTTCCACATTAGACCGCCGTCAAAACGCATCCGACTCCAGAATCTTCAGTGTCTTGGTCATCCCACTATTTAGTGAGTATTGTTGTATTGGATTATTATTCTTCAGCATTTATTTATCGGATTGAACATTATATTTGCTTGGATATCTTGTATTGTAGAGTTTTGTCGTTAGATTATTATTGTGATTTGCAGGATTTATTCGCAGCGCGTTCTAGCTTTGACCCTCCACGCGGAAGAAAGCCTAAGCTTGTTCGCTCTAATAAATTATTTTTGCCTTGCTGTGAATTTATCTGCGTGAGTTGTTTTATTTATTATCTAATTTGTGATCTAACCGTCGAACTTTTGCATAGCATGTGGGGTTAGGTCGCTGATTTTCCGCCGCTTATAGATTCGCTCTGCGTCAGGGTGTTAAAGCTCAAGACTAAAACCACACATAGAGGCCCATTATATTTTTCTCTCCTTGTATGTAGTCCCACATCTCCAAATATATATTCTTCTTCTTCCATTACTCTTTATAAAGAGCAGAGAACCCATAAAATAATTTAGAATATTTGAAATAATATTCTTTGATATTTCAAATTATGTTGTCTCAAATTTTCACTTGTAGCATACCATATCTTGATGGAGTGGCACATTTTTTCTACCACATGTACATTCCCATAATGATGTTTTTTTCTAAAGAAAAGTTTGTTCTTTAGCATCTTGAAATAACCATGGTATTGTTAAATGATCATCAATTCCTAATGAAATAAATGTAACAGTGGCTCGCTGGAAACCCATAGTCTTTATTTGATCCAAGATATGTTTAAAGAAAAAAGGACGAAGACAATAAAACCATTGTTCTGTTTTCATATTATAGAAAATTATAACACTTCATTTTTTCTTTATTTTAATGCGCATTGGTGTTCCAAAAGTACCTTTTTGGAGCCCTGCATAGGAGGATGCAGTTTTGGTTGTGATGTATAGTGTGATTTGCCAGACATATTGGTCATATGGTTTTTCTCCGTTACCTCCCCAGATCAAGTAGAAGGAAATCAATTTTCAACAACTGCAAATAAATTCAGTGAATCAAAAGAGTTATACATGTTCAATTTTTATTGATGATTCATAATGAAATTCCTAATGGATTGAACTTCATTAAAAACTTGAGTAATTCATCCACATTGTTGTCTAACAGTTACACAATGATCAATATTATTAGCTGCACAAATCTTTTTTAATGCAAGATTTAGGGTGTGCACGACACAAGGTATCCAAAAACTGTGTAAATCGTGCCTCTATGATTGCTCCTGTTACCTTACACACTGATGCATTATCAATGATAACTTATATAACATTTTTCGCGTCAATTTCATTAGTGATTTGAATCATCAAATTTGCAATATAATGTCAATCTTTGTACTCTATTGATGCATCAACCATCTTCAAAAAAATAGGACCATGCTTAGAGACGAGCATAAAATTAATCAAAGTCTTTTTTGAGCATCTGTCCATCCATTACTTACTAAGTCCATTCCTTTTTGGGACCAAGTATTTTTAATTAGTTAGAAGCATCCTAGTGATATTGGTCCTTTTTAGATGACTGGTTATAAGAGCATTATATGCAGGAGGAACAAATCCATCGAGATTGTGGTTAAAAACAAATTTATATGAATTAATATAATACAGATTCCTAGCTAGATCGAATGACAACCCACTAGAATAGAACATTCCCGCAATATGATTTCTTAACTCACCTCAATCTTTATTTTGGAAAGCCATATTGATAGGACCGCCTCTTTTTTGTTTCCCCAACTAATTGGCTACTCTGACTTGCATTAGAAATGATATTAACTTGAAGTTCGGCTTACATCTTTCTTTTGCTTCAGAAACTACTTTTGAAGCTCTTTTAAAAAGTCTTGGGACACCTTTGCATATGACCTTATACCATTCTCAGAGACCTTTAGTTTGGGACTCGTAACCTTAGAATACAAGCCAGTGCAATCTACCTTACAAAAATTGCATTTTCCTTGTCTGTTCCCACCACCAACTTCTCTACTTTGAATAATAGACATATAAGCCCAGTGGAGCCTGATCATCCTTATCTACATTTTTAGAAATAAATCTATTTGTTGCCGAGGTAGAAGATGAAACAGGAGACTTTGATTGAGACATAACATGAACTTATGAAACCTAATAATAATAACAAAACAACTTCAAGAAATCAAAGCATTAAATTAATATAGCAGGGTTGAAACCAAAGCATTAAATTAATATAACAAGGTTAAAATCAAAGCATGAAATTAATATATCATGAAATCAAAAGAATGAAATTTATATAACATGAAATTCTTACAAATACGACTGCTAAACCGAAGTAGGTCACAGGGCAAGAAATTTGAAGAACAAATCAGAAATTAGTAATCAGGAAAATAAGGCAGAAATCGGAAGAAGAAGAAGGCTCACAAATTGAAGCAGAAGTCGGGAGAAAAAAATTGGGAGAATCAGATTGAAGTACAAATTGGGATAATAAGGCAGAAATTAGGAGAAGAAAAATACTTATGCTCGGAAAGAAGAAGGGTTACGATGTCGATCAGGATCTCCATACGAAATAAGGACCGAGATCTCCATACTAGATCAGAAGCGGGATCTCCAGACAGATTCAGGATCAGGATCTCTATGCAGAAACGAGATCTTTTACGAATAAGCAGACGAGGGCTGAGGGCCGATTAGGATGATGAAGGAAGAATGGGAGGATCTTACGAGGATAAAACCTAAATGGCGCGCATATGAAGAAGCGATATATCGATCATTATACGTGTACCAATACCGGAAACTCCCCGGTACGAGTACACACCTAAGATTGTCATGTCCGTTCTTCTTAGTTCATGGGTTAGTCCGCACATAGTATCATAGTGTGTGATACTCCCCTTGATCTCCCTTATTTCCCCGACGAACCTGTGTAGAGTTCTGTCATAAGTTTGAAGCTTCTTTTCTAGGTTCATTGCCTTAAAAATAAGCTTGAAAAGCACATTGACAGAGCTTCTTATGTTTATCATAATTCTCAACACAGTAATTCTCAACAATCGCTTCATGAAAACATCTTTAAATTGATTGACGGTCTTTGGGAGAGCATCCTCAGTGAAGATGACATCCCCTCTAGGTTGAGTGATCTGGGAAGTGGAAGCTACCTCCTTCTGAAAGACATGTCCTACACTAATCTTTAAATTGATTGACGGTCTTTGGGAGAGCATCCTCAGTGAAGATGACATCCCCTCTAGGTCGAGTGATCTGGGAAGTGGAAGCTACCTCCTTCCGAAAGACATGTCCTACACTCATCTTCTTGGAGGACTCTAGGTCCGCTCCTCCATGAAGGCAATTGATTTGGACCGAAAGGAAAACATCTTCAAGTTCGATCCATTCACAAACACAGTTGATGATGCCAAGGAAGCCAACATTTTTATGTTATATTGACTTCCACTGTTGTGGAAACTGTACTTCAACAACCAATTTCTTACTCTGATCAAATGTCGGCTTGCTCTCAGGCTTACGGGCTATGCACTCCCGCAACTTGTGGACCTTGAGCATCCTTTCAATGAGATCTGGGAGAGCTCTGCAATTCTTCGTATCTCAGTCAAC
This sequence comes from Platanthera guangdongensis, assembly GCA_039583875.1. NCBI lineage: Eukaryota > Viridiplantae > Streptophyta > Magnoliopsida > Asparagales > Orchidaceae > Platanthera > Platanthera guangdongensis. The sequence continues at coordinate 4,861,261 of CM077148.1, read as the reverse complement.
ATCTTTATGGAAATCACAGAAGAGTTCCTTATTGTGATTGTTGTAGTCCGCTCTCAACAACGGAAGTCTCCCGAAGCCCGATTGCTTCAGAAGAATATTCATGACCTTTTCCATTAGCACGATGAGGTCAATATACTCTTCCCGACTATCATCATATATCCCACCAAATATGGGAGGATGGTATGATTGGATTGGTTGGCCGACACTAGTGCAAGTTACATCATTGGAGGTTGTACTTCCCAGCCTATTCTTTGTCGGAGATCAAGATCTTAGAGGCTTCATATGTTAGAAAAAGTGAGGTGGAGGTGGACGGTTGCAGCGGAAGACCTTTTTTCTTTGAGGCATAAAAGGAGGACGATGAGGATGATCGGGACGAGGCTTTACAGTCCGATTATTCTAATTTATTGGTTGTTTTCCTGAAGAACTCTCCTAGTGTCTCCACTCTATGAGCTGAGTTAATGAGGAGAAAAATGCAGGATTGATGGCCTCTTCTTCAATGAAATGATATCACCATATCGATGAGTTCTTCGTAAAAACTCGGAGAATTTTTGCTTTAAATTTGAAAAATCCCTCTTGAAGACTGCAAATTAGGGCTGGCCTGGTGCATTATGGTATCAACATCATGAATTTCAAGAATCTCTTCCTAGAATCTCTCAATGTAACTTCTAAAGGTTTTATACCCCCTTATTTGATCTAGAAGATGGTCTGCGGCCCCATCTTCCTCTTTATAGAAGTTGCAGATGACTAAGCGGAATAGAACTAGTCTCTAGCCTACCCCTTGAAGGACAGAGGGAAATTTACAATGTAACTTCTCTTCCCATTTACCGGAGAGATGTGGCTCTCTAAATACTTCTGGTACAGGCTCCCAACGAACTATATCAGAGAATGAGGACTTTTCCTCATCATAATTGACAACTTCATCAAAGTCTAGAACTTACGAGGTCCCAACACTTTCTGCTATCCTATAATACTCATGTTTCATCCTCACAACAACTTTGTCTTCTCTGCGCTGAAATCTCGACGGTCTGAAGTGCTGGTGGGAGAATATCTTGAGTATTCATGACACCCATAACATCTGTCTCAATCTAGTCAGACAATCGGTTAATGACAATAAGGCATTACACTCGCCCTATAGTGATACCTCGAAGTTTTCATGAGAACCTTCAGTCGACTTCCTGACTTTGTCTTATCTAACCATTGTGAACACTTTCTCCAACCACCCGGATCTGAAGGCCGTATATTTGTTCTGTTGATGTTAAAATGATCTAACCCAACTTCACACTCTTTGAGGGGGGGGGGGGTGCTATAAAAATTGTCTGATGGAGAATACTTGATCCACAAACAACATAGTAAAAGAAGAGATAAAAGGTAGGATTAAAGAGAGTATACTTCACACAACACGAACCTTTAGTCGTGCATAATTTCATTAAATAAATATTAGAGTTACAGAGTTCGCTAAGAGTCCTTGCAAGAGTGCAAATAGAGGCCCTTTTGACTGTGCTGTTCACTCTTATTTATACTACTTGACCTTGCCCAACGGGCAGGCTACACAAAAATGCCGCCGGACTACAGAGAAGAACTGGCTAGTTACAGAGAAAGTAATATGAAAACATGAAATGACAATTACAAGGAAAACATGATAATGTGGAAGGTCCAAGAGCGTGCGAGTACTCATAGAGTTGTTGTGAGGCATCATGAGTGTCACGACCCGTCTCAACAAAAGTCGGAGTGCGCTTTGGGGCGAGTCGTGATGCCACAAACATGGACGAAAAGAAAATACATGCCTGTTAGGCGGGAGCAGAGGTATTGATAATTAGATTTAAATAACTACTTTGAAGGAAAATAATTATTTTTATGCGAAAGCTTTAAAATATGGTAGTGAAAAATTAAAACTCATGATCCAAATTCAGATACATAATTTTATGCAGTGACAAACTCAAAGATATGAACATGCAAATAATGTTAAATTCTAGTAAGTAATTTAGATAGTCTAGCAGTTGTCCATGATAACAGAGAAAATGACTGATTGTAATTATTATATAAAAGAAATATCTGACTGTAAAAAAAATAAAATACATAAAACCTGACACGACGAGAAGATAAATCCATGGAAGCAGGGGCTTGACGCAGATCGGGGTCGAAAACCTGGTGGTGCAGTCACAAACGCCAAGGAAAATTTCAAAAAAAAAGGAAAAATCTCAGAATATTAAATAGAAAGTGACCAAAATAAAAATAAGTGCAGGAAAAACAAAAATATTTAAGTACCAGTTTTCATGAAGCAATGCTAACAAGACTGACAAGTAAGAGACAAGTAGAAACAGTTAAGACTATTAGCTTACTTTGGAGTATGAACAAATATATTCGATCAAGTTTAAATAAGCTATAATCAATAAAGTGTGTAAGTGTTTTTAGTGGGTACACATGGTTCACACTCAAGTTTAGGTGCAAGTCTTATTAGAAAAATTCATGTTTGTCGTGACCATGCAAGCAAATAGTTGCACCAATTAAACACTACTTTTCAATGATTGCTTATGATACTATTGAGTTAAATGATTCATATTTTAGTGATTCTAGCAGAAATAAATATACTTAAACGGAAAGATCAGATCAAGAACAGAATTTACTCCGGTCTTGCAACCAGACAGACATAAAAAACAAGATTCGATGACACAAGATTTGATGACAGACATAAAATATAAGATTCAGTGACAAAAGGAACTAAATAGTATGGTTTATATTTTTGCGGGTTCAAGTGGTTAAGGTTTCATTAAGAAGAAGATTCTTCTAATAAATTACTGGGGTAAGCTGGCATGCATTGATTCAGGGATAACCAGTATTCATCTAGATTAATCCAATCTTAGACACTAATATCTTCAAAGTAAATATGTATTTGATACGATCATGATATAAAAGCATCGATCATATATTTGTTAACCAAAAATCGTAACGTTTATTATCGTGCCACTTATTGCTCATGTTCAACAATCTACCATTCTTTGAATTGTACCACAAGTAAGAGATTCATTCATCTAAGTGAAAACTCATACATGTATATAAATCATTCATGATCATCAACTCATGTCACTCCAAACATTTTAAACCTCAAACTATTAGCATGTCATATTAGCCATTTAAGTTATAAATTCATTTGACAAATCATATATTCAAAAGTGAAATCGTAAAATCATAAGAACAAATATTCATTTAAGTTCAGTGCTTGCAAGAGAGAGATCGCTACTTGCCTTAAGTGAGGCTGAAACTGACGACGACGGCTAAGCGGCGCAAGCAGAAATAGATATCTTATTTTGAACCTGTTTAAGAACAACAAAAATGATAAAACATAATTCACTACGCTAACATAAATTTTGTTTTTCATCATAAAACCTAATCGAGGGCGGGTTTAGCGAATTATCTCTCTAAAAAGTGAGGGGAGAAGAGATTACCACACGATGACGGAGACTTGGTGACGTTTAGGTAGGAAAAACCCTAAATCAGAGCGACTTTGGAGAGATTCCATCCCTTGAATTCGAGGAGCGGCGCAAGAAATCACAAATAAATAGAAATTAATCGATTATAAAGGGGAAAAAGTTGGAATCACAAATTGGAGCAAGAATAAATCATTAGGGGTTAAGAAAAATCTAAGAGGGTTTGGTGGGAGAATCATACCAATAGGAACTAAATCTGAGCCCAACGAGGCAAATCCGGCCAAAAATTTCTAAGTAGAGGGGCATTCGAGCAAACTCTAGGCATAATCAGAGCCCAAGGAAGAGAGGAGGTTGTTACCGGCCCTCTTTGGAGGAGAAGGAAGGGATGCCTTACTGATCGAAGGAGACGAGGAAAACTGCTGCTGTCGACTGCTTGGGGGGGAGGCAGAGCTTCCGTTGGCCATGGCAGGAGGAGGAAGAGGAGGACTACCGGCCCTGGGGAAATCAGAGGAGGAGGCTGCATGGCTGTCAGATAGAGAAACGGGCGCACAGGAGGGAGGCGGAATCGGGAGCAGAAGTAGGCACCGACGTTGGAGCGGGAGTCGGGGCTTGCGGGAATCGGGAGAGGTGGGTGGAGAGGTGGGTTGGGAGATGGTTTTGCGGTTGGGAGCAGGTTTACGGGGAAATAAAAGGGGGGGGGGCGTCGGTGCTCGATTTAGGTTTAAAAAATAGGAAAGATTAAATTAAAACCCTTTTCAAGTTATTTGCCCGAAATGGCATCAGAATTCTTAATTTGATTGAAATTCCTCTTTTTTTGATATATGGGTTGTTAAAATAAGTATCTTGAAGAAGATCTCTTGGACGAATGAAGGCTGAGTTTTTCCAGTAGAATTCGTCCGAACTCTGTAGAAGGTGTGAATATAATGGAACTTGTGTCGCATTTTCCCGCGTCTTTATTTTTTTATTATTTCCTGTATTTTCTTTTTGTATCGCATGTCTTCACGCACACATTTTATTCATTGTGTATTTTATTTTATGCACTTGTTACGATTTATTATGGTGATCGTCCAATAAGTTTCGGAATAAAAAGATTCGTCAAATTAGGTGATATGTTAATTAAGGCAAGTACTAAAACAATATAAAGAAATTCCTATTTATTACTAATTTATAGTGTGAAAATCATAAAAGGTAAAAGTTGGGTGTCTTTTGAAAGAAAATACCATGCCTTATTACAAATTCGTATTGCTATTCTAGTAACCTGCCATTTTCGAATCACACAGGTGTTCGCCGGCCCAGCTTGAATCCTTGCCTTGCCGAATCCTATCTCCACCACCGTCAGTCTTTGTGGGTTCCAGCGAGCCTTCCTCCTTTATCTTACGACGCAGTCGACGGAGTTGCCACTCATTCCAGCACTTCCGACCTTCGCTAGAAACCGTAAGACACGTCCAGTGCACTGTTTGTCTTCCAATTGTCTGATTCCACCTACAGATAACACTCTGCCACCACCGTTCCCCCACCGAAATCCATTCTGACCTCCTCAGGAGCCGCCAGAGCCTCAAGCCGTAGTTTGGTCCCAGTTGGATATGATGTTACTGCTCACCTAAGGTATACTTTGATACTCATCTCCTGACTGGTTTCCTGTTAGCAATATGATATGTGTTTTATTTAATTGGTCTTAAAATTCAATCTATTTGTCGTCAATTTGTTATATGCCCGCAGTTTGATTTATTGTTGCGCGTGCCTATGGATCGTTAGTTATGTTCATTATTCGTTAACTTGTTTGACTCATACGTGAGTTTACGAAACTGAGGTCAATCGCCACTCACCATTTACTCAAGTATATCGTGATAGCGCTATATATTTAAAAGAGAAATCAATTTTATTATTTTAAAATCACCTCGAAAGTTCAGTTTACATCAGTTTGGTATCCGGGCAGGTTGATTCACTCCTATCGCCAATCAAACGATCCAGATTTCTAAAAAAACTTAAACAGAATTAAAAAAAATCTTTTTCTATTAAAAAAGTTTTATTGAATTTATTTTTTAAATTGAGTCTTCATAAAAAGAGCTTTTAATATATTTGAGTATTTTTAATTTTTAAGTATTAAGGGTTCCCTTGTTTTAAAAAAAAGATTTAAAATTAATTTTAAAAAACAATATTTCAAAACATTAAAAAGTGGAGAATTTTGAAGAGCGCGTGAAAACCTTAATGAAAAATATTGAGTTCGTCACTGCAAAATTCAAAGAGAATTTGACTGGGTTGTGCACCGATGTACACAACCTTAAAATGACAATGCGCAAGCAATATGTTTTTCCTGATTACTTCCCAACTACGTGTCAACTAGTGGAGCATCAGCTTCGGAATCTTAAAGTCGTCTTTATAATCTCGTGCCTCACTAGCACCTGGGCCCCACTTGCCTCCACTGTAGCGCTCCCTTCAGTCGATGAGTTTCTTCTTGAGCCCCAGCTTCAGGAAGAGGAGTTTCATCCTCCTCATCCCCTCATCCTGACAAAAGTAGCATTCCACTTGCTCACACTGAACCAGAATCTTTAGTTGCCGAGTTTATTCCCGAGGCCCTGCTCCCAGAAGAACTTACTAGTGGTATGTCACCCACCTTAGATGACACAATTTTGATCTCACTACTCCTGGAGGAGTTGACTTGTGATGAGCCCCTCATCTTAGGTGACATAGACTCAATCTACGTATGCACTGATTCTCCACTACAACTGTAACGGCCTGGCCCGCTAGGGGACACAGCGCCGCCGGCCTACCAGTGGCCCGGGTTTAGAGCTCAGAGGCTACCGCACCCGATCATGGGCCGCATAGCGTGTCTCGCCCCACGGCGCCACGGTAGTCAGCCCAAACAGCAAGGCCTGCAGGCCCAATGCACCCCAACACAAATCTCCGCGCCTGTTTCTCAGCAGCGGTAGGTTGTTGCCACGGGGTTTCGAACCCGCAACCTTGATAAGGCTCTCTTCCACCGGAGCTCATCACCAACTGAGCTCTGGTGGAAGAGAGCCTTATCAAGGTTGCGGGTTCGAAACCCCGTGGCAACAACCTACCGCTGCTGAGAAACAGGCGCGGAGATTTGTGTTGGGGTGCATTGGGCCTGCAGGCCTTGCTGTTTGGGCTGACTACCGTGGCGCCGTGGGGCGAGACACGCTATGCGGCCCATGATCGGGTGCGGTAGCCTCTGAGCTCTAAACCCGGGCCACTGGTAGGCCGGCGGCGCTGTGTCCCCTAGCGGGCCAGGCCGTTACAAAAAAAGTGCACTTTTTTGTAACGGCCTGGCCCGCTAAGGGACACAGCGCCGCCGGCCTACCAGTGGCCCGGGTTTAGAGCTCAGAGGCTACCGCACCCGATCATGGGCCGCATAGCGTGTCTCGCCCCACGGCGCCACAGTAGTCAGCCCAAACAGCAAGGCCTGCAGGCCCAATGCACCCCAACACAAATCTCCGCGCCTGTTTCTCAGCAGCGGTAGGTTGTTGCCACGGGGTTTCGAACCCGCAACCTTGATAAGGCTCTCTTCCACCAGAGCTCATCACCAACTGAGCTGCAACTCAGTTGGTGATGAGGAGTTGTTGAAGACTCCCTTATCAAGGTTGCGGGTTCGAAACCCCGTGGCAACAACCTACCGCTGCTGAGAAACAGGCGCGGAGATTTGTGTTGGGGTGCATTGGGCCTGCAGGCCTTGCTGTTTGGGCTGACTACCGTGGCGCCGTGGGGCGAGACACGCTATGAGGCCCATGATCGGGTGCGGTAGCCTCTGAGCTCTAAACCCGGGCCACTGGTAGGCCGGCGACGCTGTGCCACTTAGAGGGCCAGGCCATTACAAAAAAAGTGCACTTTTTTGTAACGGCCTGACCCGCTAGGGGACACAGCACCGCCGGCCTACCAGTGGCCCGGGTTTAGAGCTCAGAGGCTACCGCACCCGATCATGGGCCGCATAGCGTGTCTCGCCCCACGGCGCCACGGTAGTCAGCCCAAACAGCAAGGCCTGCAGGCCCAATGCACCCCAACACAAATCTTCGCGCCTGTTTCTCAGCAGCGGTAGGTTGTTGCCACGGTGATGAGCTCTGGTGGAAGAGAGCCTTATCAAGGTTGCGGGTTCGAAACCCCGTGGCAACAACCTACCGCTGCTGAGAAACAGGCGCGGAGATTTGTGTTGGGGTGCATTGAGCCTGCATGCCTTGCTGTTTGGGCTGACTACCGTGGCGCCGTGGGGCGAGACACGCTATGCGGCCCATGATCAGGTGCGGTAGCCTCTGAGCTCTAAACCCGTGTCACTGGTAGGCCGGCGGCGCTGTGTCCCCTAGCGGGCCAGGCCGTTACAGCAACCACCAACCCTTGAGGCCGCATATACTATGTATGATGAACACTTGCCCTTAACATCAGAGACGTCACAATATATTGATTTTATATTTGGAGAATGTCATTTTAAATCACTACATTATCCTCTAAACCTAAACGTGACCGATGAACTTTATTGTCACCTTGTCGATATTTTTATCAAAATTATTTTGTTATAAAGATAGAGTGGACGCCTAAGATTTTCACACCAAACAAAGATACACGATTTAATAGATTTCTCTGGAAAATTTTAAATAGTAAATTTGGGATTAATTCTAAATTTTATAATGTTAGTCAGATTTGATCGGGTGATATGTTTGAGATAGTTAATTTTGGTCAAGTAGATGCTCGTATGTGTCTGACAGGAGACCGTTTGATGCGATGTGATTCAATAATTCCCAGATCGAGTTTGCTTGCTTCCTACCTTGTTTGTTTGATCCTCACTCTCTCCCACTTTGTGATACTCGTCTCTTTGATGCTATGATTTTTTCTGATCATTTAATTATCATGCATAAAATATTGACTAACTGTTAGCGAGTATATTATGAAATCTATACTTCTATGGTTGATTCTATCACCAGAAATTATATTTTTTCGAAGGAGATTGGTTTCCAGCATTTTTCAAGAAAGTGAGTTTGCCTTCAGGTCTTGAGCTGTAGCGAAGGACCCTTCTTTGCCTCACTACTCACAACCATCCATAGCATGATAGTAACGGAGCAGGTTGTAACGGCCCCAAACTCCGTCACAATTTAAATCGTTATTTCTGAGTGGGTTTTTCACACACTTATACGCAGCAGTATAATAAAAGAAGTGTACCAGAATTATCCAGAATACATATTTACATTGTCTCATTGCCAGATACAAGAGTGTCTACATAGATTACACCACCACTATCCAACAAAAGAAAGAGAAGTAAACTCATGCTAACCCGTGGACGAGCCACGTCTTCAACTGGTTCTCGCTCTGCCTCCGCCTGGGCCCGTCTAGCGGGGTCTGGTACGCTGATGCTAGGTTCCTACAAATGAGGAACCAATTAGTTATAAAACTAAGTGAATTCTTACTCTTACCTGTAAGTTCGCACTGCAAGCAGACAAGAAAGTCAGCATCAATGAAATTTATATGATCGGAACAGGTAAAATCACATCTCTATTTCTGATATCAATTCATATTTCAGTTGTACTGCTTTATCAATCTTCTCTTATTCATCATTCGTTTCTCGAAATACTTAGGGTCATTTGAATAGTTCAATTATCCGGGTCCGTCGACCCTTCCAATTATTATCCGCTTTAGGGCGCTTCTACGCGCACAAGCTTCAACGCCTCCTACTCGGATTCATATCAAAATCTGTAGGAGTTCGACCCCCCTACGAGGTGTGAGAGTTCTACCCCCTCACGAGGTGTAGGAGTCTGAAACCTTTCCCACCTACTAGGCCGACCCTTATTATTTCAATGCGTCGACACGTTCTCCATTTTCATTCAATTCAATCATTTCAATTCGTTCAATTTACTTTAAAATAGGATTTCATTGTATTTGGTTCCCCTTAGAATTCTATCGCTCGCTAAGACACGCTAGCGTTTTCAGCAATTCATATATCCAGTGCTATCAAGCAACTGAAAGGTGCACAAAAGAGTAAAAGCAGTAAGAATTCACCCCAAGTTTTCCTTTGCCCTTGTCCTTAGAAGGGTTCACGTCACGTCTATCGCCGGACGCCATCTTCTGCATTATCAAAATATCATTTACTTTAGGGTTGCGCCATAAATAGGTATGAGCGAGCTCCTACGACAGTCACAACTACGACCTCTAGGAGTTGTCTAGGGAAGGACTAACATGGGGGGATCAAAAAGAGGACACACCATTCAGCATATATCTATCCAAGTTGCTCCAATGCACAGTCACAAAGGTTGTCACGAAGGCAACATTAAGGGTTGCGAATTGCAGCTCAATTTATGGTGTCAATCCCCACAAAAACAGCCGGACAGATCATACCCAGCAGCCCAAAAGTACAAAAACAACCCCCAATTAATTCTTCCCAATATAGCCGACAACCAAAGGCTTGCAAGGGGTCAAGACAGAACCCAAAGGAAACCCTAACTTCATCACTCCCAAAATGATTTCAAATCAGGGTTGAGGGTTTGGAAAATCATAAAGAAACTTCTGATTTAAAAAAAACGAATGAATCAAATCCAAAACCCCAACCCTAGGGTTTCCCCCATCATCAATTTATACACAAACTTCATACAAGAAGAAAGAGGAGTGAAGAGAAAGAGATTACCTTCCCAAAGAAGGAGAAATCGTACAAAATGGAGGAGATTTGGGGCGGAACTGGCAATCGGCGCAGGAGGCTTCCGTCGGTCGATCCGTCGAAATGAAGAAGAATAAACACGGGCCAGTTACAAGACGTATAAGACGGAAGTATCCACCGCCTTACGTAGGCAGCCGGTCACTGAACCGGCCCAACCGGTTTTAATTTAGTGCACAGCCAACACCATAGTCCAACCCGATGTCAAAAACAAAACCCCAACTACTAATGTCGAAAACAGCCGGCCTACTCAGCTGTCGCCATTAACATAAAAGTATCCGAACATCATAGTACAAGTGCGACATCAAGTCAGTACGGAAATCGTTTTTTCATCATCGGGGATATTCACATAGTTTATTATTTTTCTACAAAAATGGTTATATCAATCTACATTCGAGTCTTACACAGGTCCAGATTGATAGTTGGTTTTTCTTGTCGCAGGCTACATTACACTCTCGACGGGGTCAAGGTCTTGTGTCGCATCTTCGTGCGTCTTTATTTTTTTATTTTTCCCATATTTTCCTTTTGCAGCGCACGTCCTCGCTCACGCATATTTTATTCATCGCATATTTTATTTTATGCACTTGTTACGACTTATTTTATGCACTTGTTACGGCTTATTGGGGTGATCGTCCAATAAGTCCCTGAATAAAAAGATCCGTCAAATTAGGTGACATATTAATTAAGGCAAACACTAAAAAAATAAAAGAAATTTTTATTTATTGCTAATTTATAGTGTGAAAATCATAAAAGGTAAGAGACAATTCAAGTTGGGAGTCTTTTGAAAAAGTACCATGCCTTATTAGAAATTCTTATTCCTATTTAATAACCTGCCATTTTGAAAATCCCATACCTTGTTAAGAAATCCAAGATATCATTTCCTAAAAAAACCTATTCCTATTTATTAACCGCTCCCCCCTGAAAATAACTTGTACAAAAATCAGAAAATAGGGAGTACTCTTCTCTGTTTCCCGATAAGTTCAGTCAGTACCGACCTATCCGCCTCCAATGTTTCTTTGCCATCCATGATACCGCTGCCGCTAGCCTATGTGGGCTCCGACGAACCTTCCACTTCCAATCCCCGTCAGCTTCGACTCCTTCAGTGGCTCCGGGCCGCATCACGCAGGCGTACGCCGGCCCAACTTGAATCCTTGACTTGTCAAACCCTATCTCCACCACCTCCGGTCTTCATGGGTTCCAACGAGCCTTCCTCCATCATCTTACGATGCAACTTGAATCCTTGCCACCTCCAGTGCACTGTTTGTCTTCCAGCTGTCTGATTTTACCTCCGGCTAACAGTCTGCCACCACCGCTCCTCCACCAGTCCATTCCGACCTCCTCAGGAGCCACCCAAGCCTCAAGCCGTAGTTTGGTCCCAGTTGGATATGATGTTGCTACTCACCTTTGGTATACTTCGATACTCATCTCCTTGCTGGTTTCTGTTAGGAATATGATGTGTTTTATTTATTTGGTCTTAAAATTCAGAGCAAGTTTGCCCTAATTAATTTGAAATCTATTTGTCGTCAATTTATTATATGCCCGCAATTTGATTTAGTTTGGTGCATGCCTATAGATCGTTAGTTATGTTCGTTATTCGTTAACTTGTTTGGCTCATACGCGAGTTTACAAAACTGAGGTCAATCGCCGCTTACTCTTTGCTCGAGTACATCGTGATAGCGCTACATATTTAAAAGAGAAATCAATTTTATTATTTTAAAATTGCCTCGAGATTTTGAGTATCTTGAAGAAGATCGTTTGGACGAATGAAAGCTGAGTTTTTTCGGTAGATCTCGTCGGAACTCTGTAGAAGGTGCAAATACTTGAAAAAATATTGTGAGGAACTTCCAGGTCTCAGGGGTTACTGTGAATGCTCAGACGTGTACCAAAATGGACTTGATGGTTTGTGGGGAAATTCCAAGCCTCTGCAAATTCTAGATATGGAACTCACGACAACTTCCCAAAAGCAATCACTAGAGCTAAACAACTTTTGGACCTGGTGCTCTTCTGGTTAGCTAGATTCCTTTGAAAATAGATATTGTCGAACTTGCGATAGACAAATACACTTCTCTAATTTAACTTATCGGTGAAAAGAGAAATATAAAATTATCGATTGATATTCTATATTTATTTAGCATGTAGCATAGAATTTGAAGTAATAAGTATATTTATTAATATACTTAATAAGTTTAATTTCCTTATGGTGTTCTATCTATTGCATAAAATAAAGTGATCTTAAAATCTCAAACTATCAAAGAGTAAGAATTCATAAGAAATCCTTAAAATTGATCAAGATATAATCATGAGGTATGCTCGTGACAAGCTCTTGAGGGCTGGTTCACCCAAGGAATTCTCTCCAAGAGAGATTCCTAGTCTGTACTTTCAAGATCAACCATTCAGACTCCACACCCTCCTTATATAGGAGGAGTGATTATTCATAATTACAGAATTATCACTAATACATTATATCCTATTAATAGACACTCCTGAATGGGTTGACCTAAATCTCCACTAGTAAAGGGCAGATATCTGCATGGGGCATATATGTATCAATGTCCCTTCCTTCAGAATCGACCTTGTCATCAAGGTTGGTGGTGACATCCTCAAGATCAAGGGCCTCAAAGTCACCAACATTAACGTTGTCGTTTTCGGGCGCGAACAACAATCACAGTTCTTATGGGAACATTTGTGAAGAGGGGTGTATGATTTGCACCGAATACATAGATCCTGATGGCGAACATCAATGTAATCTTGGTGTGAGAGATGATGTGGTGTGTTGGAGGTTTGGGTATTGTGGTGGAATCAGAGGCTGGGGATGGAGGGGGTTGTCAAAGAAATCTATGGCTGGGGAGCTTTCTATAGTTGCAGAGAGAGGGCATTCCCTTGATTGGGTGGTTGGAATGCTGTAGTGACTGGAATCCCCAGTAGTGTGGTAAATTCCGATTACGCAAATCAGGTCTGATGAATGCACACAGTAAGCGTGGGTGAGTTCAGAGTGTGCGGTCGGGAGAGGATTGTGGTGGTAAGCCATGCATGAAGTAATCAGAGAAACGGGCCACGAATAAGCCCAGAACATGATGTGCCAACGCTATAAAATCATCGACCTAAGTCTCCACAGAATCGACTTGCTGGATTGCGTAGAGACGCTCAAAAGTGTTCCTCCTTGAGCATAGTGCATGTCATATGCGGTGTCGATTGGCGAGGCCACATATGACATGCACTATGGATCTCTACTATCTGAGAGAAGTTACCCTTATTACTAATGGATACTACAAAATCATTAATAGGATATGATGTTACCCACATCATTAGTAGGATATGATGTATTAATGACACATCATTATTAATGGATATGATGTATTAGTGTCATATGTGTAAGGTGAGGAGGTAATCCATGCGCGGCCAGCAGAAGAGACCGGGCGGTTAGAATAGGCAGTCGCACTGTCTCGGTGGACACTCCAGCGATCAGGAGATCGCGACTAGAATGCGACTAGGGAGAAGCCGACAGAGAAGATAGCCGCACGGTCTCGGCGAGTACACCAGCGACAAACGAGGTCGCGACCAGGATGCGGCTAAGGACAGAGAGGAGAACGCTAGCTGCGGGAAGGCGAGATAACAGCGAGCAGAAAAGGCAAGTCGCGACGAGCAGGAGAGGCAGGTCGCGGCGAGCAGGAAAGGAGGTCGCGGCGAGCAGGAGAGCAGGTCGCGACGAGCAGGAGGCGGGTCGCAGCGAGAAGGAGAGCAGGTCGCGGCGAGCAGGAGGCAGGTCGCGGCGAGCAGGAGAGCAGGTCGCAGGTCGCGGCGAGCAGGAGAGCAGGTCGCGGCGAGCAGGAGGCGGGTCGCAGCGAGAAGGAGAGCAGGTCGCGGCGAGCAGGAGGCAGGTCGCGGCGAGCAGGAGAGCAGGTCGCAGCGAACAGGAGGCAGGTCGCGGCGAGCAGGAGAGCAGGTCGCGGCGAGCAGGAGAGCAGGTCGCGGCGAGCAGGAGAGCAGGTCGCGGCGAGCAGGAGAGAAGGTCGCGGCGAGCAGGAGAGCAGGTCGCGACGAAAGAATGCGAGCGGCAAGCGGAAGAGGCCGCGAGTAGAGAACTCGAGCTGTCAGAAAAAGAGTCCGCGAGTTAGAGAACTCGAGCGTATTAGGCAGAGGGAGGAAGCCGGGAGTAGGATGAGAGAGAGCCCGCATCGGACAGCTGATAGGAGAGGTCGCAACGGATAGAAAGAGCCCGCACGGGTAGAGAAGGAAAGGAGAAGGTGGACCCACATGAGAGAGGATTATAAAAGGAGAGGTGGTAGGAAGGAGGAGGTGGAAGCCACGAGAGAAGCAGAGTTGGAGGCGGGTATAAAAGAGGCCGCAAGAGTCCGCAGCTAAGGGAAGCCGCGCGGACATGCAAGGAAGATAGGCGGCTAGAAATGGGCTAGACCGGATACCCAAGGAGGAGACCGGTTGCCTCTGATACCATGTAAGGAGAGATCTCAAAGCTTGTATATACTTTCTTGAATAATAGTTACAAGTATACATACACTTATATAGGAGAAGAATGAAGAGGGAAATCCTAATACATGATGTGGGACTAATACAAGGAGAGAAAAAGGAGAAAAACATGGGCCCTTAATTGGGCTTTTCTAACATAATACAAGGAGAGAGAAAGGAGAAAAACATGGGCCCTTAATTGGGCTTTTCTAACAATATGTATTAGTGACACATCATTACTAATAAGAGTCATATGGATCTCTACTATCCGAGAGAAGTTACCCACATCATTAGTAGGATATGATGTATTAGTGACACACCATTACTAATGGATACCCCCGAATACTTGAGTTTGGATCTCTACTATCCGAGGGAAGTTACCCTCATGGAATGTGTACATATCATTTGTGTATGATATCTCATTTTTTTCTTTCCCATCTTCTCTTACGTGCAATCATTCGGTCATTGAATCACATCAGTTCATATCATAAATATACAGCGTCCTATTTGCTGTACTGTGGTGAATATCTTAGAAGTTGCGAAGCTTGACATACTACCTGCTGCATGGTGAGAAACCATGCTCCAAAATCTGCCCAATATTAAATTCTATATATTGATTTTTTTTTTTCATTTTGTCCATGAAATATCTATAGCTATTATAGTACTTATTTACAAGCTAAAAAATTAGAGTATTCGTTTACATTTTCTACAGTGGTGCTTGCGTACATGATTTATCTTAACCACTTGCTTCATAGGTTCCTATATTTCTCAGAAAGTTACAGCTGTTTTGTTTTCATTAAAGACATTGCTGTACGTATTGATCTTTTAAGCAAATCAATCAATTTCCTTGCAATTGTTTGTATAACTAAATTCTAATAGGTTTTTCCAGATGGATCTTGGTGTAGGATCTTTTGTTATCGCAAATTCTTTAGTATCAAAACAGGCCCGCAGTGTCAATTTTGTGTAAGTCATTTTTGAATTCTTTTGGTGAAGGAAGATTACTATTGTAATTGAAAGTTAAGTCATTTGCTTGTTTAGCATTCTCATATAAAAGTTAAGTAGCTCGTTCAAATGCAAGATTTATTGATTATCAAGATTTCTCTAGGTGAAGAAAGCTTACTACTTAATTGAATTTGCATGTTTAACACTCATATAAAAGTTGAATTACTTGTTTTATTTGCTTATTTAATATGTTTGTTTTGATATACAAGAAAGTGTATGGGGTGACCATATTTAAGGAGTGTGCTAGCTTGTCTGCAATCAAGTTGGAACCTTCACTATGCAATACTTTTTTGATGGAATGAATTTCAATGAAAATATTTGTAGGAACTCATAGCAATTGAAGCTTGTATGTCAGAATATTTATACTCTCGGAACGAATGGGAGGATCTTTAACATCTTTAAAACCTAATATAAGAAGATAGCTTTATCTCAGAAGGAGGCTCTCTCAAATGTTTTGACCATTTTTATTCTTTTAGTCGGAAGAAAAAATATATTTTGAGTTACTTGTTTTATTTTCTTATTTAATATGTTTGTTATGATATACAAGAAAATGTATGGGGAGATCTGTTGGAGGAAATAAAATAGAAATTCTTGATGCTATTATTCATCCACTTAGGGCATTATATAGGAGTTATAACATGACATATAACACTGATAGGCGGTGTGAGACTAAACCTCAAATACATAAAGACACTACAAGACCTACGTTGGCTCGATAATTCCAACACTCCCCCTCAAGCTGAAAGGGGGACCCTTTAGCTTGGACACAACAAATACCGGCAATGGAGGTAGATGATTCGGGACAAAACATCAGGCGAGCCACTGGGGGAAATTCCAAACCGGGGAATCAAGCCGAGGACATAGCCACACACGACGCAGACTCACACACGACGCATGACCCACACACGACGTGGACTCACTGGAAACCGGCCAACCAACATCACCTACACACATGTGAAAGAGAACGAAAGATGTGGAACAAATCATCAAACGAGTGATTGGGGATAATCCGTCGGGGATAATCCGCACAAAGGATGGTCCCACACGACACAATTCTGCAAGACACGGTACCACATGACACAACCCGATGAGGCTGGACCATCAACATCAGACGCGTCCCCAACACATGACCAATCGAAAGGAAACATGGGGAGACACAAATGATATACAACATAAGCCTAGAGGCCGTGTGGAACGAAAGTAAAATGTCAGTCTAAATCATCCAAGTCACCTTCATCCCAACACTCCCCCTCACGTGAAACACACGTGCATATAGGCATAACAACAACAAACACTGACAATAATCAAGCAAAGAACATTGAAATACACCAAAAAACACATAAAAAGGACCAAATACGCACGAGGCAACATCATCACCGACGAGAGAAGTGAGCAGCATGATCCATATTTTCGGCGAACAGGGAGACTTGGCCAAAATAAGTCCAGCTGCAGGAGAACAACAACATCAGAGGAGCTCGACCAGAAAGGGAGCACCGAGAGCATCCAACGCCTCAACCGGAAAGAAGAAGAGGCTCAGGAGCAACAATAACAGAGCTCGACTGGAAGACGGGGTCACTGTCGCTGCAGAGTAGCAGCAACAAGGCTCAGAAGCATGATCTCATTGAATAAGAAGGGAAGCCGGAGGAAACTGGATCGCAGGAGAAGAGCAGCGACACGACGGGAAAAAAGACCCAACGCAGGAAACCGGCTGTAGGAACAGCCGACGACGAGATTGATGGTTGAGAACTGTGGGATTTGCCGCAACAGCGACAGAAAACCATCGATCAAGCCCAACGGGAGCGACAACAACATGATACGAACCTGTGCAGGTAAATCCCAACCATCGACGGGCACGACTGAAACCATCAGCGACGGGCATGACGATGAGAACGAACAGTGGCTTCCACAATGATGAGGAGTAGAGGGATCGACTCCTCCATCGAGGGAAAAAAGGGGCCACTCCCGTCGATGGAATCAGACGGTGATTCCGTCGACGGGAGCAGGAAGATAGTGAATCCCCGTGAGCCCTAGCAGCGCAGGACAACAGGGTCTAGAGAGGGAAGCTAAAGCGGGAGTAAGTGGCGGCAACAGGAAAAATTTTAGGGTTTCAGATCAAGGCTTTGATACCATGTTGGAGGAAATAAAATAGAAATGCTTGATGCTATTATTCATCCACTTAGGACATTATATAGGAATTACAACATGACACATAACACCGATAGGCGGTGTGGGACTAAACCTTAAACACATAAAGACACTACAAGACTTACATTGACTCGATAATTTCAACAAGATCATATCTATCTTATCTGCTATCAGGTTGGAACTTCAATGTGTATAAATATTTTTGATGGAATGAATTTCAATGAAATTATTTGTATGAAGTCGTAACAACAAACGATTTTATTCTGGAATCTGTATAATCTACCAATGAAATGGAGAATCTCTACAATCTAAAAAACCTAATATAAGAAGAGAGCTATATCTCAGAAGGTGTCTCTCTCAAATGTTTTGACCATTTTTATTCTTTTAGAAAGGAAGTAGTGCTTGTGAGAAGAAACCACTATTTGTTAGGGTTTATCAACCTCTCATACTATGGTGCACTCCACTCTGTATTAATTCCATTTTCCATCTACAGTTGTAGATGCCAAAGCTCATCTTGGCTGGGCAACTGCAATGCAAGATGAGTTGACGACTCTTCAACTTAATCACACGTGGAACTTGGTTCCTTTGCCCACTAGGAAGCGGGCTATTGGGTGCAACTGAATTAACTCCATCAAGGTCAATATCGATGGTTCCCTTGATTGCTTGAAAGCCCGCTTGATTTCCAATAGCTATGATCTGACTTATGGAGTGGACTATGATGAAACAATTGCCCCGATTGCCAAAATGTCCTCCATTTCCAATCTTCTGTCGCTTGCAGCCTCTCACCAGTGACCCTTACGACATAAAAAATGCCTTTCATCATGGGTCCTTGGAAGAAGGGGTGTACATGGAGCAATCTCTTGGGTTCGTAGCTGAGGGGGAGAGCAGCAAGGTGTGCCGCCTCAAGAAGTTGTTATCTAAATTATATAAAACAACCCAAATACTTGCTACGTGGTGTTCGATCCCACCCCTTTGTTAAAAGCTGGCTTCTCCCCCCCTCCACGCTCAACTGTCGTCCTTCTTGCGCATGAGCAGCACCGGGCTGGAGAAAGGACCGACACTCGGTGGGATAATGCCTGTCCGTAGCATCTCTGCCACCATGGCTTCCATGACGTTCTTCTAATCATGACCTTATCGATACAGACAGACCGAAACTGCCGCTGCGCCGGGCTACAGGGTGATGTTGTGGTTGGACGCCCGCGGCGGTGGTAGCCCCCGCGGAACGGAGAAAACGGTCTGATAGTCATTGAGGAGACGTTGGACGTCCAGATGTGCTGGTGGCGGTGTCCGGTCCACACCCAGTTCCACTTGCCGAAGAAGGACGTTGAGAACTGGGTCGAATGTGCGAAGAATTGAGCGGAGGCCAGCCGGGGAAAAGGCGGAGGGATCACCTTGCAGATGATGAACCCCGCCGGCTGCCTCGAAGTCCATCGTCAGCCGTCCCCAATTATGCTTACAGTCCCCATGTGTGCACAGCTAGGACACGCCTAGTATCGCGTCTAGCCTGTCAAGGCCGAAGACATAAAAGTTTGCCGACCCTGAGTACGTGCCAATAGAGAATGACAGTTCGATGCACCGACCGGTAGTGCGGCTATGGCGGCAGTCGCCGAGGGAGACATGGAAACCTAGTGCCGGAGTCACCGTAAGGCTGAGAGCCTCCATGAGGTCCCGAGAGATGAAGTTGTGGTTGGAGCCACTGTCGATCATAAGTACCGCCAGAGTTTGAAGCAGGGTAGCCGCCAACTTCTTGGTGCATGGGTCGATGATGCTGTGCACCGAGTAGCATGAGACCTCTAAGCGCTGGAAGGTGGCGCCTGACTCAGCTAAATTGGCTCGTCATAATCGAGGTCGAGGGCCTTAATGTCGGCCATGACAATCTCATCTTCCTCGGCTCCTAAGAGCATCCGGAGGTCCTTGTTGGGACACTCATGAGTCGACAAGTACGTGCCCTTGCAACGGAAATAGAGACCCTTCCCCCGAAGATCCAGGTACTCCTGATGAGAGATTCGATGGGGAGGGGTGAGCCCGTGGTGGCGGCGACTGCGGTTGGGGGGGGGGGGGGGCAGACGGCCTAGAGCGGGGGCACCATCCGGAGTTGTTCGAGCACGTGGGGCCGGCGGCCGGGACACGACGAGCCTGGACGGGGACGTCGGAGTCGGTGTGGGTCGAGCGGCGGGGGCGGCTGCTATGGTGGCAAAATTGGCTTCCACAAAACGCGTTTGTTCCATGGCGCGAGATAGGGTAGTGGGATCGTGGACCCGCAGACGGTTACAGATGTGTGGCCGCAACCTGACGAGGAACGTGCCCAGGTTGTGGTCCGGCGAGAGGCCGGGGACGTGCGTGGCCACCTCGATGAAGTCGTCGATGTAAGTATCCACGGAGTCCGCTTGACGGACGTTGCTCAAGCGCTCATACGGATTGTCGGTGTGGCGGTTGTCGTAGCGGCGGATCAATTCATCCTTGAGAAGCGGCCAAGACAAGGTCGACGACGTTTGGCGGAGCCAAAGAACCCAATGAAGGGCCGATCCTTCCTTGTAAATTTTGTCTAGGGGAACCATTTGAGCTGCTGGTGTGCCTTGGATGTCAAAGGAGTGCTCGGCCCGTGCGAGCCAACCCAACTGGTTGGTCCCATCGAAAACCGGTAGTTCGAGACGACGGAGGGCGGCCAAGGAGAAGTTGGAGGAGGACTGGTCGCCGGCCGGAAAGTCGTCGGGGCTGCTGGCCGACGCCGTGGCGGTGGGCTGCTGGGCTGGCGGAGGTGCTAGGGTCGGAGGGCGGGCTGCTAGAAGGGCGTGGATGTCCCGGACGGCCACTTGGAGGTCCGATAGGGTCGTATCGACCCGATCGAGGCAGTCAGAGAGAGCCGCCATGGTGTAGGCCGAATCGGAGTCACGCGCCATGTGGCGGGTGAGGGGCATGCGCCGGAGCCGCGAAGAGGAGAGGGCGAGAGGCTAGCGGAGGCCGGAGAGGCGGAGTCATGCGAGATGCGGGCTGGAGGCGGATTACGGCGTGCGACAGGAGATCAGACGTATGGCACGGCGGGAGGCGCGACGCGGCAAGGGTAGCGCGCAAGGGCAAGCCGGACCAGTTGATAGCAGGTGCTTGGGGGTTTCACCGGAGGGAATGCCTTCGGGGAAGAAGCTGCCGATCGGCGCCGACGGGAACGAGGGAGGGGGATGGGAGGGCGCGGGTTTCAGCGACAGCTAGGGCAAACCAAAATGGGCTCCGCTGGGTCGGATCCGTTTCCTTTCAATTTCAAATCAAAATACCAAACACATACATAATAGTTCACATCTCTCCCTTATATAGGGGGAGACCCACACAGGCCAATCGGCCATACAACACAGAATAAGAGTTTATAAAATAACAAAGCGAACAATAAATAGATGGTCGGCCCGCCACGCTCCAGGTGCTCACGCCGCCTGTTCCTTTCGCGCGCCTAGTGTAGACGTGCGCGAATCGCCTTCCTTTGACCGGGTCCTCTCCACTCGTATCGGCTGTCTTCTCGCCGACATGGCTTCAAGACGATCCATACGCTTCTCGACGAGTCCTCCTTCTAATAGGTGTGACTAGCGCCCGACGTTAGACTTATTGCGTGGCGGTAGCACAATCTTCTCAATGGTTGGTGTAGTCTTGTCACAATGACACGAGGCCAGCCACGACGACACGAGGCCTGTCACGACGACATGAGGACATGTCACGATGATATTTGCCTTAGACTCGAGCGAGTCCATTCGTCGTGATAGAACCGAGCTAGTGCCCGACGGTAACTCAGAGCTTTGAGTTTTTGCACGACTTCGCACATGTAAACCAACACACTATACTCAAAGTGTGTATGATCAAATATAACTTGGGGTTCGCTGTTATCAAACCTGAGAGATGCAGAACTGTTCCAACACTACTCTCAGCTCACTCAACAAAAAAGGCCAGGCGTTAGAAGCAAAAAACTCTGTATGTGAGTGGTCATTTTGATAACTATCTCATATTTGGAAATTCATATAAGCTTCTGCAATTAATATAAATCATGGGACTCTTGAGCTATAAACATTTTCTTTTAGGTTGAATGCGTTGATTTATCAATTTTCTTGATGTATAAGTCATCAAATGTTTATTAGTATTTGTGATCGGGACTTCCAATATTTTTGAATAGTAAATTTCCTATTAACTGTAATCTTTACTTGCTGTTTTCTTTTTTCTCAACATGTAAGCCTTTTTTAGTAAACTGAACCTTTTCTAGAAACTAGACTTTATAGTACTTTTGATATTATAATAATAAATGAGTCTATTTTATCTTACCCTCACTCAGGATAACTTATTACTAAAAGTTAGAAATTCTCAGTTATATATTAATTAAGTTTTTCAACTTCTTGTGCATCTAATTTTTATTTTTTCCTTTCTAGAAATTGGAAGGTAACTCTGCAGTCTGTAAGCCCACAAGTATTGCTCGGTGTAGGTCGTCTCGTTGTAACAACAGGTGTAGATTATCAGGTGAACTTCTTTCTTAAAGTTTAGTTGACTGTTAGTTCTAAATCTGCTTGTCATTTTTATTTTTAATACTACAATTGAATCATGACTCTTTTTAAATGGTCTTTCATCTGTGCACAAGCTATGCTCGCTGTGAAATGCATAGTACTAATAATTTCCTTTGATCTTGTTAGAAAAGCCTCTTTACAGATCTCATTTTAATAGATAGAGGATATTGATAATTTATTTTTTATGATCGCTAGTTTAATTATTTTGTTTATATAGAAATTGTATTTTTTTCATGTCAAAGATTTAGTCTATGTGTTACGCCTCCGGACGGCGCCCGCTTATTTGGGCGTCAATACACACGTCGACGCAAGGGGTCTGAAGGCAACAACGGGGCTGAACCAACCGGTTCAGCCCCCACTACCTAAATGGCGGATCGGGGAGGCTGAACCCACCCGGTTCAGCCCCCATTGGGGCCGGCTGGCCCCCTTGGCCGGCCGGCCTTGGTCCAGGTATAAATATATCCGGACCCCCTCTCGAGGAGCTATGCAAGATTATTATCAGGTATACCCTCCTAACCCTAATTCCTCCTCTTAGTCTCTTAGTTCTCTAGATCTATCTCTCTCTCCCACCTTCTTCCTAACATTTGGTATCAGAGACTCTTTTCTCCACCATGGTAACCACTCAAACACAAGAGGAAATCGGCCGCTTGGAAACCCTAGAGGAAAATCTCGTAGGGTTGACGGATTCGGTGACCGCAATAGAGGAAAACGTGAAAACTTCCACCCAAAGGCTCGAAGATCGGATCGACACCCGAATTGAAGAGATCATGATGTTATTGACACAAAACTTGAAGGGTAAGGATGTGATGGAGGAGGATCCGGGCGGATCTCCCGCTGCAGGAGTCGATCCGCACCGGATCAACGTCAACGGAGGCCAGGCGGGCTCGGTAAGGGGAGCGGGCATCATGTAGGGGGCCGGATCGAGCACAGGAGGAGTCGACCGGGTCGGAGCAGGCGGGGGTGGCCCTGGCAGGGTCGAATCAGGCACGGGAGGCGTCGACGCGTTCGGATCGGGCGCTGGAGGCACCGGCGGGTTCAGATCGGGCACTGGTGGCCTCGGCGGGCTCAGATCAGGAACGGGAGGCATCGGGGGGTTCAACGCGTCTGGAGGTGGCTCCGGCGGGATCAGATCGGCCGGATTTGGCTCCGGCGGGTACGACGCATGCGGAGGAGGCCCCGGTGGGTTCGACACAGTGGATTTCGGCACCGGTGGGGGTGGCTTCGGCGATTTGGGCGCTAGAGGGGGTGGGTGGCCTGTTCCCCCATATGGAGGAGCGGAGGGCCTGCTACCTCATCCGACAAGAGGAGGCATGCAGTGGGGTGGTGCTCCGGCGGCGGGGCCGTTTCCCCGTGGCTTCCCCGGCATGCCTTTTGAACACGAAGAACCAAGGATACCGTCGGGATTTGGACAGGAGGCGGGGTGGCGTGCACAGGTCGGCCAGCGGCCGTACATGCCGCCGAAGCTGACACGCATGAATTTCCCTCGATATACTGGAGGGGACGTCTTGGAATGGGTACAGAAGGCGGAGTTGTTTTTCAGTTATCAAGAGATACACGAGGTACAATGGGTGCAACTGGCGTCCTTCCACTTGGAGGACGACGCTTTTCAGTGGACGCAATGGTTCCTGCGGGGACGGGGTTATGTGCCGTGGGAGGAGTTTGTTGATGGGTTCACCACTCGGTTCGGACCCCTGGAGTTTGAGGACTTTGAGGCCCTATTGCAAAAGTTACGTCAGAAGGGCACCGTGATGGACTACAGGACAGAGTTCGAAAAGTTGGCAAATAGGGTGCACTGGGAGGAGAGGACATTGCTCAGTTGTTTTGTCTCTGGGTTGAAGGACCACTTAAAAGATGAGGTCAGACGTACATGCCCCGCAGCTTGAATCACGCCATCAGTCTGGCCCGCATTCATGAAGAGCGGTTCAACAGGCAGCGGTCCCGTACTACTGTGAGGCCCACTACTACACCGACGACTGCCAGGAGGGACCCGCCGGTAGCGGGACGGCCTACGGTGACGCGACTGTCGTGGTGTGAGTTACAGACAAGAAAGGAGAAGGGACTGTTTCAACTGTGACGAGAAGTTTACGACGGGCCATAAATGTCAGAAGGTACAAGTCTTTATGTTACATGACGATGTGGAGGATGAGCCGAGCCCAGAGGAGTAGCTCCCCGCCGAAGACTTCGATCTAACCGAGTTCGGGGTTTCCCTACATGCTATGGAAGGGTGTAGCCCTCCTCCACTCACTATGCGACTTGTGGGGAGGATCAAGCAAGAGAAAGTGACTATTCTGGTGGACAGTGGGAGTACGCACAATTTCATCTGTCCTGACGTGGCCCAGCGGGTTGGGCATGTGATTGATACGGGGGCTGCCTTCCAGGTTGTGGTGGCGGACGACAGCAAGTTGCAGTGCAAAAGGTGTGTTAAAAGGGGTGACACTTGGGATGCAGGGATACACGGGCTGCACGGATGTCTATCTTTTACCCATTCGGGGCACAGACGTGGTACTGGGAGTTCAGTGGCTGCAGCAACTGCGACGGGTCACTTTTGTTTGGGATCGAATGACGATGGAATTCATGCAGCAGGGAAAACAGTTCTGTTTGAAGGGACTCACATCTTCGCCAGTTAAGGAAGTATCTCTTCGGAGCATGCAGCGACTCGGGGAGGCAGGAAGCTTGATGGCGGTACTTTTGGGGGTGAGGTCGGATAAGGCCGGGCCATCTGAGGTGCCCATACAGATGCAGTCCCTCGTGGAGGAATATGTTGGCGTTTTCCAGTAGCCACGCGCATTCCCGCCGTCACGATTTCGGGATCATCAGATTGTACTCAAGGCAGGGGCAGAGCCTACCAATATCCGACAATATCGATACCCGCACATGCAGAAGGCTGAGATTGAGCACATCGTTAGGGAGATGCTCGATGCGGGAATCATCCGGCCCAGCACGAGCTCGTTCTCGGCTCCGATCATTCTGGTCAAGAAGAAGGATGGGTCGTGGCGGTTTTGTGTGGACTATCGTGCACAGGATCGCATGAAGGCACAGGCGGACAAACATCGCACAGACCGCGAGTTTCCGGTGGATGATGAGGTCTTTCTCAATCTCCGTCCCTACAGACAATTGTCTGTCACCCAACGGACGAATCACAAGTTGGCCCCCCGTTACTATGGGCCCTTTCGGATTGTTCGCCGGGTTGGCCCGGTTGCTTACACGTTGGCACTGCCCGATGGGTCGCGGATACATCCGACCTTTCATGTTTCCCTGCTGAAGAAGAAGATTGGCGCCTCCATCCAGGCAAGCCCTCTTCTGCCTGAGGCTACCGCTGCGGGCGAACTACGACCGTTACCTGAGGAGGTCCTGTTGCTCTGGTGGAAGCATCGCGAGACCGAGTACCGTCCTGAAGTATTGGTTAAGTGGCAACATATGACTGCGGCGGACAACACTTGGGTGGATCTGATGGAGTTTCGCGAGCTGTACCCTGACTACCATCTTGGGGACAAGTTGGTTCTTGATGGGGCAGGGAATGTTACGCCTCCGGACGGCGCCCGCTTATTTGGGCGTCAATACACACGTCGACGCAAGGGGTCTGAAGGCAACAACGGGGCTGAACCAACCGCTTAAGCCCCCACTACCTAAATGGCGGATCGGGGGGGGGGGGGGGGGGGCGCTGAACCCACCCGGTTCAGCCCCCATTGGGGCCGGCCGGCCCCCTTGGCCGGCCAGCCTTGGTCCAGGTATAAATATACCCTGACCTCCTCGTGAGGAGCTATGCAAGATTATTATCAGGTATTCCCTCTAACCCTAATTCCTCCTCTTAGTCTCTTAGTTCTCTAGATCTCTCTCTCTCCCACCTTCTTCCTAACAGTATGTCGTATGATGTGACATGTTTTGGATCATGCCTATGTTTACATAGCAGATGATTGATTGTTTATATTTAGTCGGGTCTAGATGATGTTTTCATGCCGATATTTTATTCCTTGGGGCATATGTTAGTTTGGTTTTGGGTACATTCAGTTCAGTTTCACTTTAATTTTCCTGTGGTTCATTGTGCTGGTTTAGATTATTTTATGTAATTGATGGCACATATTTTGACTGTCATTCAAGAGCTGATTTAATTTTTTAAAAAAGGATTTAATTCTAAAATTTGAATCAGCATAATTAGGTTACCTTGACCAGGGCAGCATGTTATGGTTTCTGTCTCCTATGGTAATTCAGACTTTATTAACCTCTGCATTATAGTTAACCTCCGCCCCCGCCTGCTACATTGCATTGCCGAGAAGCTACATTTTTGGAACAGTAGGCTTAAATAAATACAAAATGCAACCCTATTAGCTATAGTTGTGTGCTGATCCCGTGGGATTCTTCCTTTCCAATATCACTCCTTCATCTGAGTTCTTCTATTTGCTTCCTTATCCACAATACTTCTTCCTAACACTTTTATATTTTTGCGTGGTTCATTATTCTTACGGTGGTTGCCAAGTGTTGTTTCAGCTGTTGTGTTGGTTATTTGGGTTGTGGGTATTTTGGGTTGTTGTTCATGCAGATTCTTGTAGACATTCTCCATTTGATTTAGGCAACTTGGTCTACATCAAGTAGTATTGAAACTGTTAGATACTATAGATGGTAGATATAGCTTAGAATCGCCTCAGGTGTTGGGATCACCCTCTCATGTATATATATATATGTACACCCTATTGTTGATATCATGCAAAATTGAATTCTTCTATCAAGGCATCAGAGGAAGGTTCTCCATAAGCGCTGATCCTGATCTCCCGCTTCCGTCTATCCCCCGCTTCCGTCGATCCTGATTTGCTTCCGCCGATCCTGATCTGGTTCCGCCGATCCTGATCCGGTTCCGCCGATCCTGATCCGCTTCCGCCGACCTTGATCTGTTTCCACCGATCTTGATCCCGTCGCTGCATTCGATCGTTGTTTCCGCTGATCCCGATCTCCCGCTTTCGTCGATCGCTGCTGCCAATCGTTGTTTCTGTCGTTCCTGATCCAACTTCCACCGATCGTTGCTTCTGATTGCTGCATCTCACAATCCTGTTCCCGTTGCCGATATCTCGATCGTTGCTTACGGGCTCAAGCAGGTTCTCCATTTTGCATCCAATCGCTGCTTCTGATCGCTATATGTTCTTAACCCGATTCGACGTCGACATCAACACCTTAAGCCTGAATCCTAACTGCCGGCCTTGTTATCCTCCTCCAGCTGATCCCGCAGCCCTGACCTCCTCGGTTGATCTTCTCAATGCCATCCGGTGCTCGTCATCCTCCGACACCTTCTGCAGCTTAGTCTGGTGCTTCTTGTCGCCCACCTATCTGTTTCCACTACTGTCAGTATCTTGGTCATGTCAAATCTGAGTGTCGCAACTCGCAAGCTTTAGAGGGTTCAACAGTCTAGTCAACAGCGTGCTCCCGGTGCACTTTCCGCGCACTTTTTGGCACCAGCGCAGTCTTTCTATATCTGTGTTTATCCAGCTGATTGCCCAGCAGTTCTCCCAGGTTTCACTGTCTCGCTCCTCTACCTCCGTACTTCCATCGGATGCTTCTGATGCCTCTGCCTCTCATTCGGCTTCCTCTGCCTGTGTAGATATCTCTCCCTCTGACTGGTTGCTTGACTCTGGAGCTTCCTTTCACATGACATATGATGTCACCCACCTCTTGTCTTGTAAGACCGTCTCCTCTAACCATAGTATCATGGTAGCAGATGACACCATTCTACCCATCACCAGTCGTAGCCTCCTTCACACCAGCCTTTTTCATGTTCCTGATGTTGCTTGCATACCCAAGTTATCCATAAATCTTATATCTGTAAATCAACTCGCATCCTGTGGTTGTCTTGTTATTTTTGATAAGTTTACATGTCGTGTGCAGGATCATCTGGCTAGGACACTCCTTAGAGTTGGCTGTCGTCGTAGCGGGGTGTACGTCCTTGGTCGTCTACATCTTCCATCCACTTCATCGTCACCGACAATTTCTACACTTTGTCTTCCTTCAGTGGGCTTCTCTCAGTGGCATCATTGTCTTGGTCATCCCAGTGGTTCACGTCTTGCGTTTCTTATCAGTCATGGCTTCCTTGGTCATGTTTATGTTGATCGGTTCCACTCATGTACGAGTTGTAAGCTTGGTAAATAGCTACAATTCCTCCATCCGTCTTGTGAGTCTAGGTCTTAGCAGCCTTTTGATTTTGTTCATTCTGATATATAAGGTCCCACACTTTTTATATCCCAGGGCGGACATAATTACTATATTCTCTTTGTTGATGACTTCACTCGTTATTGTTGGGTATACTTTATGCATTCTAATTCTGACTTTTTTCGGATTTATGCTACCTTTTCTGCTATGGTGCTCACCCAGTTTTTTGCTTGCATACATATTTTTCATTCCAACTTGGGGGGAGAGTATTTCTCTCATTCTTTTCACGATCTACTAGCTATCCACGACACTCTTCCTCAGCTTGTCTGTCCCAGTGCTCACGCTCAGAATGGAACCGCTGAAAGGAAACATCGCCACATTATAGAGACAACCCGCACCCTCCTCATATCCTCCCATGTTCCTCCTCATTTTGGGGCCGAGGCTGTTTCTACTCATGTCTTTCTTATTAACCTGCAGCCTTTCACTTTCCTTCAGGACCAGAGTCTTGGTACGTGTTTTTACTCTTGACCCCCCGTTATACTCATCTTTGTGTTTTTGGCTGTCTGTGCCATGCTTTACTCTCTCCGCGTGAGCGTACCAAGCTCTTTGTTCAGTCTGTTTCCGATATCTTTCTTGGATACAGTCTTGAGCTTAAGGGCTATCAATGTTATGACCCTGATAAACGCTAACTTCACATGATGTCATCTTTGACGAGTCTCACCCTTTCTTTGTGTCTTCTGGCCCCTTGACTTTGTACTCATTAGTTAGTACCTGTGATGTGCAGTTTTTCACCCTTCTCATCTCACCGCCTCTTGTGCCCTCTCCTCTAGTATGTTCCCCTCTTCCCCTGTGTCCGACCTCTCCAGTCTCACCACCTCCAACCTCTCCAGTCTCACCATCTTCTACCTCTCTAGTCTCACCTCCTCACTCCTCCCCTTAGCCACCCACTTCTTCCTCTGACGAGCTTGTCTTTCCCCTTCCATATCACTGCACTCGTCGTCCCCCTTCTATTCTCTCGCCTCCAGTGCCCCCAGACTCAGTACCTGCTCAGATCCCGCTGCAGGTCCTAGAAGGCCATGGTCGTTGTCGGCGTCCACTGAAAATTGTTGGTCTCTGACTTCTTCAACATGCTGGATAGTGGGTTAACAATCTTGCCATAGTCTCTGATGAACTGGCAATAGTACCCAGTGAGACCCAAGAACCCATGAACATCGCGGAGTGATCGAGGCGGGCCACTAAAGAACGACCCAAACCTTATCCGGGTCCATAGCTACGCCATGTACAGAGGTGGTGTGCTCAAGTAGCTAATTTTGGTTTGACCAAGGTTCACCTGAAAGGAGTGCTCCGGGAGAGTGGCGAGAGTCGCCCATATATGACCACGATCGTCCTGCCAAGATGAACTATAAATCCGGATGTCATCGAAGAAAACTAAGATATGACTACACAGGGCAGGTCGGAATAGATCATTGATGATGGTTTGAAAAGTGGAAGGAGCATTCATCACGCCGAAAGGCATGACTAGGAACTCATAGTGGTCGTCTTGCATACGAAAAGCCATCTTGGGAACATCCTCCTCCCTGCCCCAAATCTGATGATAACCCGCGCGAAGGTTCACAACAACAACACTCAAGCCTTTATCCCACTATAGTGGGGTCGGCTATCATAAGGGTGACTAAATTTTGCGCTGGTTGTCTACCTAACCCGCGCGAAGGTCCAATTTAGAGAAATAGACTGCCCCTCGTAACTCGTCCAATAACTCATAATGTCTGGAATAGGATATTTGACCAAAATTGTAACCTTATTGAAATCTCGGTAGTCTATTCAGAAGCGCCAACTGAGTCCTTCATACAGACCAGGAGGACGAAGCTCGTAAATGGACTAACACTGGCACGAATGATGCCCACGGCTAGCATATCACCGACCAGTGTCTCGATCTCATCCTTTTGTGCATGTCGTATCAGTACGGTCGAACTAATATAGTGGAAACACCCCCTTGCAAGGAGATGTGGTGATCTGTGGGGAAGGTGTGTCGTGTCAGCGAAGATGTCCGGAAAAAAGGTCCAAAATAACAAGCAGTGTTAGGGAAGTTTGGCAATAGAGGGCCTCCTGCTCCACCATGTGCCATAAGGAGGCCACCCAATCCACATCGGTGGATTTCTGAAGAAACTGTAGGGATACCAATTGGCGAAGTAAAGCTGAATCACCTTCTAGCAAGCAAAACTTCCCCTCTCAGAGGAAGCGCATGGACATGTGGTCCTCCTTCACGCTAACATCACAAAGGGTGCAGAGCCAGCCTTGCTACACTACTGCTGGACCTACATGCCCTTCCTGCTACTGCCTATGGTACTCCAGAGCTGACTTCTTATCGTGAGGCTGCCTAGATACCTGAGTGGCATGCTGTTATGTGATGTGGAGCAGAGACGAGGACCTGCAGTGGAGGACGAGTTTTGGGCCCGTTCGGGGATGATTGGTGACTTTCCATATATGGCGTGCCCGGATCGACGATCGGGCTCCGTGGATGCGTCTAGATTCGCGTTGCGAATTGATTTGATATATTACTTCATTATTTTACGTTTTGTTTCGATGTATTTGAGTGACCCCACCTCCGACCAAACATAGCCGTTGATGGTGGAATGCCCTAGTCTTTGTTTTATTATAAATAGACTTGTAGTGGACTAGCTTAGGGCATTGTAGAATTTGGAGAAAGTTATTCCCGGATTCCCGTGATCCCGCCATGGTGCCGACTCCCTGGAACCCTAGGTGACGACTCCTAGGTTGGTATCTTCCTCCCCAAGCCTTCCCCTAACCCTAGCCCTCTTCCCCCCCCCCCCCCCTCTTCCACAACCCCAAATCTCACTATTTAATTTTTGTTCATTTGTTTTCATGCCACTTATTGTGCAAGGTCAATGCTCTGGATGTTGAATGAAAGAAGTATGGTTATTTGCACATAAATCAAAATGGATATTTGGGTCTGCCCTCTTTGATGTCTTTGGCTTTGATTTGACGGTCTGATTCGACAACAAACGTGACAGTATAGGGGGCCACTATTTCAGTGGTATCTGTGAGCAGTCACTTTGTGCATTTATTGTCAAAGGTTAGGTCTTTCTCCTCTGAGAGAAGCCACTTTGTGCATAGTGTCAATGGTTAGATCTGTTTCCAATCTTCTCCGGCCCATACCCCCAATGATTGGGGACTATATGAGTTCTGTTGTTGTTGTTGTTGTGTTGTTTTCATGTCACTGTTCAAAAATTAAACTGTTCATTTTATGTAGTTTTTTTCCCTCTTTCCTCCAACTAGCCGGCCTCCAGGTTACTCCTAACAACAGGCCGCCGACCCCCTTCACCTGACAGCCGCCGGTCAGGCCTCCTTCCCCCACCTAGCCGCCCAACCCTCCGGAATCCTCCAGCCATCCGAACCTTTTCCAAAGGCCAGAAACCCCCACCGGCCTCTACTTTTACCCTGCAGCCACCACCCCTCATTAAACCCCACCAATTTCCAAAACCGCCACCCCCTCCTCCGTGGATCCACTTCGCACAACCCCTATTCTCTAGATCAGCCCAGTTCTGAAGATTTCAGCCCACGATCCGTCATCCCCTCCACCAATACTTCATTCCTTAGCCCGAGTCCACCACCAAACATCAGATCCATTCACCCCTCGCCCAGATCTACCCTTACATGGAAGGATCTATTTATTTCTGGTCCGATTCCACCATCCATCCGAGGGCAGCCACCTCCATCATTTCCACGCCGCTGGTTCCACATTCGATCGTCGTCCCAAGAATCTTGCTCCGAAATCTTCAGTGTCTCGGTCAGACAACTACTTGGAGAGTCTTCGTTGTACTGGATTATTACTTTCAGCATATTTATATTGGATTGGATTTTATGCTTATTGCGGATCTCTTGTATGATAGTTGTTTGTTAGATAATTATCGTGATTTGCAGAATTTATTCGCCGCGTGTTCCTGCTTTGGCCCTCCACGCGGAGGAAAGCCTAAGCTTGTTTTTGCCCTAATAAATTTTTTTTTTGTCTTGAATTATTTGCGTAGGATGATTTTATTTATTATATGATTATGTTTTAATCCGTCGGGCTTTGCATAATATGTAGAGTTATTTCACCGTTTACCCGCCGCTTATAGTTCCCTCCTTCGTCAATTGGTATCAGAGGACAAGTTGCACACACTTTTTGATACACAGTCGTAGAGTGTATGAGTTTTTCATTATGTCAAAGTTACAATTATTCCTCTGCTCACTTTGGAGGTCTCGAGTCCACTTGCACCCGCTCTCACAGAGCTCCGCCAGGGAGATCCTCACATTACTATGACAGTTATCCTCGATCGCAGCACACCACTTATAGAGATCGTGTTTACCCACCAACACGGCCCCACTACACTAAAGACGATCAGTTTGATGATTGTCGTCGTTCATATCCTTGCACGCGAGCAGATCGTGTTGACCCTTCGACACGACACGATTACCTTAGGGATGACTATTATGAGGATCGTCACTTTAAGAGAGATCTTGAAAGTTAGTTTTGTGTTGTTGCCCTTCCTTTGATGCCTCATCGAGTCCCGAGTCTTTCAGTTATTGACTCGTGCATATGAAGTATTATCTTGATCATTTTGAGGTATTCGTTGAACGTCGTGTCAAGTTTGTGAAACTTAGACTTTTAGATCAGGCGAGGGCATATTGGTCTAGCGTTGAGAGCCGCTAGCGAGACCACCTACATCGTGTCACCAGTTGGGTGGACATGAAGCGTACATTGTGTTAGTGGTATCTGACTTTGTCTTATCAGAGTCGCTTGCTTGACCAATTGTTTTCCCTTCAACAAGGATCCATGTTTGTTGTTGAGTACAAGGACTGTTTTTATGAGTTAGTAGTGAAGAGTGATATCCGTGAGGACCCATCCATGACCAATTCCCAATTTCGGTCTGGACTTTGGTCTGATATACGTAATAAAGTAGCTTATCATAGCTCGAAGTCCCTTGACCTCTGCAGTACGAATTATGAGCAGTCTTTGAGATTCGCAAGAGCTGGTCGATGGGATTCTCACCTTGACCTCTGCTGTAGGAGTCCCTCCTATACCGAGGTCACCACAATGCCTACCACTGTCTTGTCAGCCATGACAGAAGTGATACCTGATGCGGATTGCTCTCACACCAGTGAGGTGCTTAACCCAATGAGTGACCTATCTCTTATTTCTGACCCATCTCTTATGACTCCGACTGAGAGCGAGCCTGAGTGTCATATTGAGTCTGTAGTGTTGTGTCCCTCACCCACACATCTTCCTCTGCCATACACTGTGTTAGTTAGCATCCCAACCACAGACCTAATTCTTTACACCACACCCACAAACCCATTCTTGAGCGTAGGTCTATGTCGCTCTCTCATTGTCTTTCTCCCGAGTCACATCACGACCGAGAGCCCAGAGCTTGATGTTGATCTCGTAGTGGCTATGTCACCCATTCACGGGGACACTATCTCTTACGATGGTACTCATATGGAGGATCAGGACCCTGGTGACGAGTACTATGACGACCCCCTAGTTGAGCCTCCCGATGATCCTCCACATCCGGGTGAGGATGAGATTCAGGCGAGCCCCCATGTATGAGTATCGATTTAGGGACGCCTCTTCCGTTACCGTCCCTGACCGCGACCCAGAGGATGGATATTGTGTGGAGCATCCAATATTTAGGGCAACACCTGCTGACACATTGCACTCTCGATGAGTTTTGGGATGCACCACCTGCTGACCCACCAGACGAGTTCTTTATTTTTGGGGACACTCACCTCACTATAGGGCCACGTCTTTTAGTCGGTGCACACGATTTTCATTCAGGTGGTCGTCTCATTCACGATGACTTTTCGTACACACCTCCTAGTGAGTCCCCCCTGATGTATCACGTTCCCTGAGAGACTTTTAGCTCTTTGTGAGCTCACCCTTAAGTGTAGATGTTTCACATGGTCACCTGAGCACTCGACACACGCGGGATGAAGTTTTCTACACTCCACCGCGAGAACCTCCTGATAGGCCACCTCCCTTAATAGATTTTTCAGGTCATTATTAGATTTTTCCATAGAGAGCATATTGTGTCAGACATGTTTCATTTGCATCATTTGCATGTGTCTGTTGAATTGCTTGTCCGTCGTTTGCATATGTGGCATGAGTCTGTCCGATGGAGAATCCATCATGATAATAAGTCTTGTAAATCACATACGGATGTTCACTGACAAGTGCAAGTACTTCATGAAGGTGAGCAGGTGATGGTGAAAATCTGCGTTGTGAGGCTCTGTGTGAGCCTTGCTAAAAGCATGAGTGTTAGGCGAATGGATCCATATATAATCATGAGACAGATCAAAACAAATATATATGATATTGATATCCCTGCAAGTATAGACATCCATCCGATATTTAGTGTTGAATATATGATGTCGTACTACGAGCCTCACGAGTATGTGGACCCAAGCAGTAGGGACTTCCAACCACCCACACCTCCATTTTCGTTGTCTTGCTGTAACACCCTAAAATTATAACGTCGCGTGTAATTTTAATTTCAGGGCCCGAGCGCGAACAAAATTAATCAAGCCGACGATGTGTGGAGGTAATAATCTAATTTGTTTAAAGTAATTTGTTAAGCATGATAAAAAAATATTTTATCGATCGACGCGATGTCGAGATCTGCGGGAATTTTAATTTTTTTGTGCCGAGATATTTGTGTTATTTGGGTTTAGTGGAATATTATAAATTGGAAGAAAAATCCAAAACTCACATCATTTTTCTTTATAGCGTCGGTTCACTCCCCACTCTCCATTCAGTTAACAAAATCGCTCCCTCTCCCGTTAAACCCACTCACGTAATTCTTAATTCTCCCAGCCGAGCGGAACTTTTTCGCACACCAGCAGTCGCCCATCCACCCCGATTTCTGTAACCGCACGCAGGGAAGAAGCCAGAAGCCCTAATCGATCACTCCTTCCTCGACAGAAACCAGTGCCGACCTCTCCTCCTCCCTCTGCACACTCCAACGGCTTCTCTCCTCCCTTCCAGTGTCGTAGGAGGCTCCGTTCCTAACCCTAGCCGGTAGTAGAAGTTTTCTTTTTTGCCGTTTCTTGTTCCGATGAGTGTGTTTTGCTTTATCTCCTTCTATTCCAGAGTTTCTTCACTTCTTTATCACGATTTTACCCTAATGCCTTTGCGATTTCAGAAATTGTAGGGGTTGACATTTCCGGGTGTTAAGGCTTATTCGATCTTAGGTGGATGTGTAGACACACGAGACTGGATAAAATTAGGAATGAATGTATCCGGTTTAAGACAAGAGTAGCACCAATTGCAGAGAAGATGAGAGAAGCTCGACTAAGATGGTTTGGACACGTACAAAAGAGACCATTAGAGGTACTTGTTAGGCGATGTGAGAGTCTAGTCACTAGGCATGTTAAACGAGGGAGGAGTAGACCAATAAAGACTTGGAATGAAACTATACGAAAAGATATGATGTACTTAGGCATTAATGAGATTATTACAAAAGATAGGGCACAATGGCGACAAAGGAACCATATAGCCGACCCCATTAGTGGGATAAAGGCTTGAGTGTTGTGAGGCTTGTTCGATCTTGGTGTAAACCCTTATCGTGAGGTTAAGGTAACGAACTTTCGTTTGATTTTCCGCTTATTTTGGCAAGTTTTAAAATAACCATAAATTTTTTGGAATCAAATTTCATAGAGACTTCCACTTAGTTTCAGATTAGTTGAAGTGTTGGTGCTGCGAATCGGAGAAGCTTCGCAAATTTTTACCACCGATTCGTGGTGAGATCTTTATCTCCAATTTCCTTTGCTTTCAGTGAGATTCTAATTAGCTGGTTAAACTCACTTAGAAATCGATTCTAATCCTCAAAATTATATGGATTTTACTTTAGGTTCTCCTAACTTTTGGAAAGGGGATATTTTGTCTCTAATTAGAGGAGTTCGTCGTGAACATGCCACTTGAAAGAAGATTCATGTCACCTCGCCGCGTGTATGAACGTCGTAACACCACTGTAAGAAACTCGACTCCTTTTAGTTTAATAGTTCAGTTTAATTTTTAATTCATGTATTAATCATATTGGTATATGCACTTAGAAATTACAAGTTCCTATAGTCAGAACCAGGCCAAAGGAGTAGTTATACACTTAGGCTAAATTAGTAGATTCAGTATCATGAAAATCCTAAGCCCAGTGCATTTAGCTAGAGCTCTACACCGAAGTTGACTCACTGAACACTAGTCTAAGTTATTTCAGAAAAAAATGGAAAGGAAGGTTTACCCTCGTGTTTCTGTTGGAGACACACGACCGTGATCTCAGGGCCAGTAGGCCACCACTCGAACTTCAACCTTAGGGTCGATGACCCTTGTTACAGATATGGAACTCCTCAGATATGAGTCTATGTTCCACTTGAGGACATCCAGTTCAAGCCACCATCAGGTTTGCCATTCAGACTGCAGTTACTTGTTTGTGCACAGTCGTCCTTAGGGACAAGTGTTATTAAAATATTACTGAAGCTGGTTAACACTTACAACAATCATACTTTCAAAATTTCAGAAATCAACGATTTGCACAAATAAGAAAAGATTGTGTCAGATC
The DNA here is from genome assembly GCA_039583875.1 of Platanthera guangdongensis. Classification (NCBI taxonomy): domain Eukaryota; kingdom Viridiplantae; phylum Streptophyta; class Magnoliopsida; order Asparagales; family Orchidaceae; genus Platanthera; species Platanthera guangdongensis. The sequence goes on along the minus strand of CM077148.1, from coordinate 4,824,303 downwards.
ACACGATAGATCGATTTCATGCTATATCATGATCTCAAGTGCTATGCTAATATTAAAAAAAACTATGCAAATTTTATATTCATGTAATATGCACTTGTAATATTTCTTTCCTTTAAGTGTTGATAGAGGAAGTAGTTTTTCATACTCTCCAGTGGGCCTGACCTATTTGGAACTTATTTTTACAGGGGGCTCAGGTCAGGGGATCCGCTTAGGATAGACGGCGCAGTCTTCACAGTTGTCAGTTTTGTTCAGTTGTACCACATTTTTGTTGTACCTTTCTTTTATTTGCGAACATTATGTATTTGTTGTACTGCACTCATGCTTTGTTGTATCCGTTTACTTTATATTGACAATATATCAATTTCATAGTGTTGTTTTCTGTTCTAGTTGGCTCTGTGAATTCAGCATTGTGAGGTACACTTTTACCCATAATTTATATTTCTTACTCTACTTCTGTCGTTTCCTTTTAAAACTTTTAATTTACCTGTTTTATACTAGTTTACATACTGGTACTTAGTTTATTTTCTATCGCGGGCCCGACCAGACTGCTGATTTCCTGTTAAACTTGGTTGAGGTGTTACACTTGCCACCTTCATAGCCCACACACGTCTGATGTCCACCACTACTCACCTACTTCTGACACTCACCCACCTTGGGGCTCGTCTTCTTTGGTTCTATCTATGGCGTCGCCGATCGCACTGAGATCCACCACTCGTGATTTGAGCGTTGAGAGCATCACGGAGACCAGACTCCACCAGTACATTCCTACTATGGACGTTGGTGACACCTGAGTACTTGCAGTAGAGCTTGATCTATTCACCCCCGGACTTCGACTTCAATACGATCGTCTCCATTCACCGGAGATGACAACTTTTCAGTCAGGGGGAGTTGATTGGCGAGGGCACTTTTCCATCGATGACACTTGGAGGACCTCTGGCGGAACTCTTCGAGTCTTACCTGACATACATCAAGAGAATTCTGATTTATATTCATCGGGAGATGAATTCTTTCAAACCGGGGAGATTGATGCAAAGCAGAGATAAGGACCTGCAGTGAAGACGAGTTTTGAGCCCGTTTGAGGCTGATTGGTGACTTTACATATATGGCGTGCTCGGATCGACGATCGTACTCAGCAAATGCATCCGGATTCGTGTTGCGAATCGATTTGATGTAATACTTCATTATTTTACGTTTTGTTTTCATGTATTTGGGGGGCCCCACCTCCGACCAATCATAGTCGTCGATGGTGGGATGCCCTAGTCTTTGTTTTATTATAAGTACACTTGTAGTGGGCTGGTTTGTGGCATTGTAGAATTTGGAGAAGTTATTCCCGGATTCCCGCGATCCCGCCATGGTGCCGATTATGTGAAGTTCTAGGAGAGGACTCCTATGTTGGTATCTTCCTCTCCAAGCATTTTCTTTTGCCCCTCCCAAACCCTCTTCCACAGCCCCAAATCTCACAATTTAACTTTTGTTCATTTGTTTTCATGTCATTGTTCAAAAATTAAATTGATTGTTCATTTTATATAGTTTTTCCCCTCTTTCCTCCAATCAGGCGGCCTCCAGGTTACTCCTAACAGTAGGCTGCCGCCCCCTTCACCTGCCAGCTGCCGGCCAGGCCTCCTTCCCCCACCAAGTCGCCTAACCCTCTGGATACCTCCAGCCATCCGCCCCTTTTCCAAAGGCCAGAAACCCCAACCGACCTCTACTCTAACCCTGCAGCCACCACCCCTCATTAAACCCCCACCAATTTCCAAAACCGCCACCCCTCCTCCGTGGATCCACTTCCCACAACCCATATTCTCTAGATCAGTCCAGATCTGAGGATTTCAGCCCCCGATCCATCAATCCCCTCCACCCATATTTCATCCCTTAGCCTGGGTCCGCCACCAAACATCAGATCCATTCACCCCTCGCCCAGATCTACCCTACGTAACCGGATTTATCTATTTCTGGTCTGATTCCACCATCCATTGTCGAGAACAACTACCTCCATCATTTCCACGTCGCCTGTTCCACATTCGATCGTTGTCCCTAGAATTTGGCTCTGAAATCTTCAATGTCTCTGTCAGCCCACTACTTGGTGAGTCTTCGTTGTACTGGATTATTACTTTCAACATATTTATATTTGATTGGATCTTATGCTTGTTGTGGATCTCTTGTATGATAGTTGTTTATTAGATAATTATCGTGATTTGCAGGATTTATTCGTCGCGCGCTCCTGCTTTGGCCCTCCACATGGTGGAAAGCCTAAGCTTGTTTTTGCCCTAATAAAATATTTTGTCTTGTCTTTAATTATTTGCGTAAGATTATATTATTTATTATCTGATTATTATTTAATCCGTCGGACTTTGCATATCATTTAGAGTTAGGTCATCATTTACCCGCCACCTATAGATCCCTCTTGCGTCACCATGTCTGTTTAATTGGCCGCACTCAAGCACACTCGTACCTGGGAGTTTGTCTCTCTTCCACCCGGTGCTGTGACTATTACTTGCAAGTGGGTCTTCAAGGTAAAAGCTCGCTCAGATGGTTCTGTAGAGAGGTGCAAGGCTCGACTTGTGGCTCGTGGTTTTCAGCAGGAGCAGGGACGAGACTCTGATAAGACCTTCGCTCCAGTCGCCCACATGATTACGATTCATACTCTTATTGCGGTTGCAGTTGTTCTCCACTGGTCTCTATTCCAGCTGGACGTGAAAAATACCTTCACAACAGCAGGAGGTGTACGTGCTTCCTCCTCCCAGTCTCTCCTCTCCTCCATGCCTTGTCAGCCGCTTACGACGAGCTCTTTACGGGCTCAAGCAGGTGCCCCGCGCGTGGTTTGCACGTTTTAGCTCAGCCATTAAAGCCGTCGATTTTCTGCCGAGTCCACATGACCCAGCCCTATTTGTGCACTCCTCTCATGGTCGGACTCTTCTATTACTTTATGTAGATATGATTATTACTGGTGATGATCCTTCTCATGTGGCCTTCATCAAGCATCACCTTCAGCAGTAGTTTCAGATGATTGACCTTCGACAGTTGACCTACTTATTGAGCCTTGAGGTCACCTCTACAAACCGTGGTTTTCAGCTCTCTCAGCGGCGTTACGCATCAGATCTCTTAGATTGAGCTGCTCTCTCAAACTCTCGCACCGTGGACACCTCTATGAAGCTTCACCTTCAGCTACATCCGAATGATGGGGTTCCACTTTTTGATCCTATTCGCTATCGTCACCTTGTGAGGAGTCTCGTATACCTCACTATTACTCAGCCCGACATTGCTCATGTTGTTCATGTGTTGAGTCAGTTTGTTGGTGTGCCTACCTCTATGCATTATGGTCACCTACTGCGACTCCTGCGCTATCTCCGGGCAACGACTTCACGTGTTCTCTTCTTCTACACTTGCAGTCCTCTGCAGCTTCGTGCTTACTCGGATGTTACCTGGGCCAGTGATCATGTTGATCGTCGATCTGTCATGGATTTTTGTCTGTTCTTGGGTTCTTCACTTAATGCATGGAAGTCCAAGAAAAAGTTCAGTGTTTCTCGTTCTAGCATCGAGGTTGAGCTTCGAGCCATGACTACTACCGTTGAGGACAATATTTGGTTCCGTTGGCTTCTTGAGGGTTTTGATGTTGCTTCTCCAGATTCCACTCCACTCCACTGTGATAACACTAGTGCCATTCATATTACTCTGAATCAGGTGAAACACTTTCTCCAAGCATATCAGGGTGGATGCTTTCTTCCCACGTGAGTAATATGGTCGTGATACTTTTGCTCCTCAATTTTTCCTTTTGAGCAACAACTTGTAGATTTGATGACTAAGTCACAAACGCAGAACCAGCATTCATATCTATTATCCAAATTCTCATTGAATGATCCCCCCCTTGAGTTTGAGGAGGGGGGGGGGGAGTAGGGTGTTAGATACTGTATATGGTAGATATAGCTTAGACTCACCTCGGGTGTTGAGATCCATCTCTCATGTATATATATGTGTATACCCCTATTGTTGATATCATGCAAAATTGAATTCTTCTATCAGAAGTATCTTAGGCAACTAGGATTGCATGAGTTTGTTTCAAAGCATAATGATTGGAACTAGAATCTCATCATTTGGTAGAGTACTTGAGTACAACTAGTATTACATTACCTTTGCAACTGTTTTATTGCATATATCTTTTGCTTAATGCAGTAGCATGTCCTGTACAACTGGCGATAATGTCTCATGGATTCATGTTTTTCTGTGCCAGGTTCATGTGGGAGAATATGGTGTTCATTGGAATTTCTTTTTCACCCTAGCTGCAGTTTCCTTACTAACTTCTATAATCTCTATCCATCCCAAATATTGTGCAATATTTGGATTGGTTATTCTTCTAGGTAGTTTTTTTAAGTTCCGAGGACCATCTATTCTGATTCTTAAATGTGAAGGGATATTTAGGATCACACATAATTTTTTTCTTTTACAGCTTATCAAATGTGCTTGAAATTTTGGTTGTCTGATTATTTGTTATCAGACGAAAGGGGTTTAGATATATTTAGCCAAAATAAAGAAGGCATCTTCAGTGTATTTGGTAAGCATAGAATGTTATTTGATACCTACAGCTTCATATCATTTACCTTAATGTTATCTTGTTTAGTTCCTATCTGTTTTGTTCATGTTCTATGGAAATAGGTTTTATTCATCTTCTATGGAAATATGTTTTGTTCATGTCCCATAGAAATACGCGAGTGGCTAGAAAACTTTTTCATAATTATGGTATTTTTATGGGGCCGAACCCCACTATAGTAAAGACTTGAATGTTGTTGCTTATGGTAGTTTTATCAACTTTTGTGGACATAGAATATTATTATGTAGTATCACAAAGTATTGCTTGATCAACCATTTTTGTTGTATTTCTTGTACTCTTGCATTTTGTAACAATTAGTGGCGTTTCAGATAAAGTCATTGCACAAGTTTTATGATAGTATTCTTTTCAAGCATCCAAATTAGTATTTCCTTAATATAGAATCCATCAAACTAGTTTTTCTGTGCTGAGTTATTGAACAGATTTGTTTCTTCACCATTAATGATCTGTCATGAGGAATATGCTGTTATTTTCTCTCATCTGCTTAACTGATATTGAATTTTGGTCATGCACATTATTGATGCAGTTCACCTCATATATGTTAGGTGTAAAAAATTTCATACTTCATACTGTGAACTTAATTCATCGAGAAATGCCAGGAAATCGTGTGCGAATATTTGTGTTTATTTGGACTCCTAAGAGTGGAATAATTCAGTCTTTTGAATGACCGAAACCTGGGATAGGTGGGTTAGATCGTCTTGTAAATTCAATACTTGAAACCGATCTCGCTCATAGCATTTATTTGGGTATGATAATGTAATCCTACTAAATCTATAGGATTAAGACTTCGTTTGGATGGGTGGCGGGCCTCCGGTGCTTGAGCAACCACCGCCGCAAGGATGGAAAACAAACACTCCTTGCGCGCAGGCGGCGGCCCTTTCTCCCGCCTTAAGCCTGCGGAACGGAGCTTCCCCTCCGTCTCCAACCCCGCCTCCCCACCTCCGGTAGCAACCCTGCTTCGTTCGCTGCCTCGCCAGAACTCAAACGGACCCTAAATTTTTGTGAAGTTTTATTTTAAGTTAATGGAGATTTACTGTCCCATTATTTGATAACTCCTATAGGCTCACCTATTAAAGCCTTGCATAAAATTTCATGCCATATGGAAAAAACAAGCGGTGATTCTAGGGTTGAATTTCTTCTCTCCAAAAAGAAACTGCCGTGAGTCCTCTCCTTCAGGAGAAGTCATAGCCTTCATCCTCTATCAAGCCGATCTCCTCTTGCCGATCAATGCCTCGATCAATAGACATGATTCGTTTCTTCTTCATCTGATCGACAATATCCATTGGATCGACAAAAAAATGCTGCTTCACCCTTTCAATCAGAGATAGGTTTCTAGATTTCATTCTCTGGCGAAACTATTGATCTTGGAAGCAGATTTCATCTTCTTGCAGATCAAATTCTGGTCGGCTGTCTTCTTCATCTCACTGGAAGCCAGAGAAACTGCAGATCTGATTATCGATAGAATCCAGCTGACGATCTTACCCTGCATCCTCACCAACGGGCTGCAGTTATACGCTTGATCAGTCTACAGCAAATCAGTAAGGATTTGACTGGGTGCACTGAATCTGTGAAGCAGCGCCTGATTACATTAATCTTCTCACACGTTTCTAGTTTTCAGAGAAGTTTGGGAAGAACCTGAGCCCAATTAATTTTGTTCTGCTATTACTGATCTCATTCCCTTTCTTTAAGAATTTTTAATTTGTATTCTAGTTGAGCCTAGAAACCGAGAGTTCCAAATGATTTCACCAACTTCATTCGAGCTAAAGTAGCTGATGCCCTTCAGACCGTCGAGAGCTGACGATTTTATTCGCAAGAATACTTATGCATTATTCAGAATGACCGCTATCACGATGCATGAACTCCGGGGAAAGAATGGTACGCTTCTATGTTCCGCACTGCATTAGTTTCATTTATTATCTCGCATTTGTTAAATTGTGTGTTCTTCATTTAACTTATTAATTAAAAATATTAATCTTGCAAGTTACTCCAATAGAGATTGATAACTTTGATTAATACGATCCTAAATCTTCATTGTTAATACATTCATCAATAAATATTTTGATGTTATAATTGCGTAGTGACACTCATAACGTTTCATAACAGTTGGTATCAGAGCGTCCTAACTCAATTCTATTAATCTCATACATTATTTGGAGTAAATTGATTTTCTACTTAATTTAATAAAAACACCAAATTATAAACCCATTAAGAAATTGAGAGAAATAAATATAGGACTGCTTCTAAAGTGCATTGATTATAACAGTCCCTAGCAAGCATTGTGTTTTCCTTAGATGAATAACTGCACACACGTCATTAAGTAAAGAATACAATATTAATTTTAAGGTAATATTCAAATATCTCGGTGCGAGAATCTCATAGGTAGATAAGTTCTATAGCCGACAAAGTGGTTGTTTCAAGTCAGTCTGCAAGATTATAGTTTTACATGTTTTAGAGAGTTCCCCGAAACTAGGACGTAATTATTCAACCAAAGGTGGTGCTTGCGCAATAGGTTTTGTTACAAAAGCTCATGTAAAGAGCCCATTATTAGGCCCATTTTTCCTTTTCTCTTCTCTCCTCTTTAGTCCCACATCATGTATAGGATTGATTCTCTCTCCTTCTTCCTCCTATATATTTGTATTCTCTCCTTGTATTTAAACACATCAGAATATACATAAGTTTTCGAGCTCTTTCTACATGGTATCAGAGCGACCGATCCTCCTTGGGCGGCCTCTCTTTTCTTAACCACCTACCTTGGACGGTCTCCTTCCTCTCCTGCGGCCTCCTGCGGCCTGCACCATCTGTCTGCTCCTCTCCCTTAGCCGCTCGGCTAACTGCGGCCTCTATCTCTGATTCCGCTCCCTCTTCCTCTCCGTTGTTCCACCCTCCTCCTCGGGCTTCTTATAGCCTCCTTCCGCTCTGACCCGTGGGGTCCACTTCTCCCCGCTGTTCTCACTCTGTCCGCTGCGAGCTCCTCTTATCCGTTGTGGGCTCTACTCGTCCGCTGCGGGCTCCTCTTGTCCGCTCCGGGTTTTCTCTCCTACTCCTTGCGAGCTTCTCCCTTAGACCGCTCTCTTCTCTCTCTCTCGCGGTCTCTTGGTTTATCCGGCCGCAGACTACTCCTAACCGCTGCGGGCTCTCCTCTTTACGGTCCGCTGACTTTGCCCCCCCCCTTGCGGACTGCTCCTGTCCGCCGCGGTCTCTCTCACCTCGCATCTTACGGCCTGCCTCTTCTACTCGCCACGGCCTGTTTCAGTTCGCCGCGGCCTGTTTCAATTCGCCGCGAACAGCTTCTCCTCACATCTTGTCACTTGAGTTCTGCTACTCGTGACCTCTTCTCGCGGCTTCTCCTACCCGCTGTCTTCTTCTGTCCGCTCGAGTTCTTCTACTCGCGGTTTCCTCTCCTTGTCCGCTCGCATTCTTCTTGCGGCCTCCTTTGCTCTGACAGCTGCTGTGCTCACCCAGACCATCCGGACTATCTTCTTTCCGCATTTTGGTCGCGGTCTGTCTGATCGCTGGTGTCCAGTGTGACCGTGCGGACTGTTGCTTTCCCGCATCCAGGTCGCGGTCTTCTCCTTCCCTCCCTACCGTGCGATCTCCGGCTCTTCTCGCTGCGGTCTCCTTCTCCTGCTGCTTCTATGGGCTCTTCTGTCAACTCCACTGGCCCGACGGCTAGTCCGCCTACAGACCGCCCGGCTTGTCCTGCAGACCGCCCGGTTTGTTCTGCTGAAGTCCGCGACGAGCTGCAGATAACTACTATTTCTCTCTCTTGGAAGAAAAACTTTATCCCTTGGGTGCATTCTGTTAGACGGGTTTTTCAGGCCAAGGGTCTCTTGCCTCACCTTACTCAGGCACCTCCTTCTCCTCCTACCGATGATTGGCTCCGCAATGATGGCCGCGTTCAGACTTGACTCCTTAATTCATTGGATGGTGAATCTTATCAGATGGCTTTGTACCACGACACCGTCAAGGCTATGTGGGATGAGTTGCATTCCTTATACTCAGGCCGCGACAGCCTTTAGCATCTCTACGACATCCTCACTGATCTTCTCGCTCTCGACACTGGCGGGGCTTCGGATATGACCTCATTTGTCGCTCGAGCCAAAACCCTTGTTGAGGCCTGGATCCAACATCAGTCGTCCACCAATGATCATGCTGCTCAGCGCGCTCAGAAGGAAGCCGTCTGCATTGCCATCACGATGGCCCGTTTTTCGTCTCACCTTCAAAGCATTTGAACTCAGGTCCTGGCTTCTCCCACAACACCGTCTTTTTCTGATGTTTGCTCCATGCTTCTCCGCGTCACCTCCTTCGAATACTTCTGCTCCTCCCCCGGCCCTTCTTCAGCAGGCCCCTTCGCTCCTACCGTCCCCTCCTACCTCTGCTCGAGGCGGACGTTCGGGATCTCGGGGCCGTGGGCGTGGTGGTCGGGGTCGGCTGAAGTGTTCCTACTGCGGGAAAGATGGCCACCTTGAGGCGACCTGCTACCGGAAAATTTGTTATCCTCCTCGTCCGACGACATCTGTTGTTGCCGACGCCCCCTCAGCCGCCCCTCCTGATCTTAAGGTCGTCCATCTCCAACTCCAGCAACTCCAGGGGCTGCTCAACCCGCCCTCTGCCTCCATTGTCTCCGTCTCCAACACAGGTACTGCTTGTTTATCCACCAATCTGGGCTGGATAGTGGACTCAGGTGCCACTCATCACATTACTTCGCGACGGCCTGCCCAGTGCTTGGATTCTCCTTATCCGAAGTCTATCACTGTGGCCAATGGGGCGACGGTTCCCGTCTCCGGCTCGACGGATCTTTCTCTCAACCCGTCGATCTCTCTTCACTTGGCTCTTCATGTTCCGAGTTCACCGTTCAATTTACTCTCTGTTGGACGTCTTACTAGTGATCTTGATTATTCTGTTATATTCACGTCTTCTTCTTTTGTTATACAGGATCGGCAGACGCAAACTACCATTGGTAAAGACACATTGTGGAACGGGCTCTACCTTCTCGACGACTCTCCCACCATTCTCTCTCCTGTCTCTTCCACTGAGTGGCATCGACGTCTTGTGCATGCCCCTCTGCCGGTCCTCCAGCGGGCTCTTTCTGATCTCTCTCTTCCTCCATTTCAGTCTGAGTCATGTATCTTCGGCAAGCAGTCACTTTCTTCTTTTCCTGTGCATTGTACTCGGAGCGCTGCTCCATTTGATTTAGTTCATTCTGATGTGTGGGGCCCTTTTAAGATTATAAGTATTTCTGGTTTTCGTTATTTTCTCACATTTATTGATGATTACTCTTGCACTACGTGGCTATAATTACTTCGTGATCGCTCCGAGCTTCCCTGTGTTTTTCGGGCTTTTGTCCTTGAGACCCATACACAATTCCACACCACCCTCAAAATATTGCGCACTGATAATGCTCGTGAATACACCGGTCACAAATTTACCAATTTGTGCACTGAATTCGGGATTCTTCATCAAACATCTTGTTCCCACACACCCCAGCAAAACGGTGTTGCCGAAAGGAAGAACCGCCACTTACTCGATGTAGCCCGCTCCCTCATGCTTCAAATGCATGTTCCCAGGCCGTACTTGAACTTTGCGGTCTCCACTACCTGCTTTCTCATCAACCGTCTCCCTTCCTCCGTCCTCCACTATGCTACTCTGTTCAGCCTACTGTTTCCCTCCACTCCGGCCTTACCTCTCCCGCATCGTGTCTTTGACAGCACCTGCTATGTCCACCGTCTGGGGCGGTCCTCGGATAAGTTGGATCCCCGGGCGGCTAAACACATCTTTGTCGGCTATTCGCGCACCCAGAAGGGCTATGTATGTTATTCTCCAGCTACTCGAAAGATCTCGGTTTTTGCTGACGTTACCTTCCGGGAAGATCAGCCGTTTTCCCCTGCTTCTTTACCCGCTCATCTACCACCAGCTCCTCTCCCGCCATCCATCCCACGCCCGGTTATCCCCGCTACTACACCACCATCGCCGGCTCCACCTGCACCGGCTCCTGCTCCCTCCAAACCACCTGTTATTCGTGGCTACACTCGTCGCCCTCCCGGTTCCGTTGCCCGTCTGCAGTCGGCCTCAACCACGGATACTCCGCGTCCTGCTGATCAGGTACCGCCCTCCACTACTCATCCTCTGGCCAACTACGTCTCCCTCCATCGCCTCTCTCCCCTCCCGCACACATTTGCTACTTCTCTTTCTTCGATCTCTGTTCCTAACTCTGTGCAGGAGGCGCTTCAACATCCGGGCTGGCGGGCAGCCATGGAGGAAGAAATGGCTGTTCTCTGGGCTAACCAGACATGGACCGTAGTACCCCTTCCTCCCTGTCAGAAACTGGTTGGGTGTAAGTAGGTCTTTGTCATCAAACATGCTGCTAATGAGACAATTGACCGTCTGAAGGCTCGTCTCGTGGCTCGTGGTTTCACCCAGCAACAGGGGCTCGACTATGTGGAAACTTCCTCTCTGATGGCCAAGCTCAATACCGTTCGCGTACTCATCTCTGTCGATGTCCATCGCCAGTGGCCCCTATTTTAACTGGATATCAAGAATGCTTTCTTAAATGGGGATCTCCAGGAGACAGTGTACATGCAACAATCACCTAGGTTTAAGACCACGAGGGATTCTCAGGTCTGCCGTCTTTTGAAGGCTTTGTATGGTCTCAAACAATCCCCACGGGCATGGTTTGACAAATTCAGTAAGGCCCTTCGTGATATTGGTTTTACTCGAAGCTCGGTCGACTTCTCGCTGTTTACTCGTCACCGAACAATAGGAACGGTCCTTCTGTTAGTATACGTTGACAATATCATCATTACAGGAGATGACTCACAAGGGATACAGGCAGTCAAAGTACATCTAAGTTCAGTCTTTCAGACAAAGGATCTGGGGTCCCTACGATACTTCTTGGGTCTTGAGATTGCCAGACGGCCGGATGGGCTTGTCCTCTCTCAACGGAAGTATTGTCTCGACCTCCTTCGTGATGCAGGTTATTCAGGCTGTAAGCCGAGTGACACCTCTATGGATGTAAACCACAAGTTGTGCGCCCAGGCATCTGACTCAGAACTCCTACTCCAGAATCCTGAATATTATCGTCGCCTCGTAGGAAAATTAATCTATCTCACGGTTACCAGACCAGATATTTCCTTCGCTGTTGGTATTGTCAATCGATACATGCACTCCCCTCGAAAATCTCATCTTCAGGCTGTTGAACTCATTCTCAGATACCTTAAAACAGTTCCTGGTCAATGACTTGTTTACAGAATCTCTTCTTCAGCTCCAACATTGGTGGCATACTCAGATGCTGATTATGCTGGTGTACAGCCCCGTATCCGGCGAGTGAGCTCGCCAAGAACCAGACCGGCCGGTTCGGATCGCCCAGGCAGCAGACGAGCTCGGCAGAGAAAGCTGGAGGCAGCAGGCGAGCTCGGCAGAGAAAGCTGGAGGCAGCAGGCGAGCTCGGCAGAGAGATCTGAAGGCCGAGCTCGGCATTCGTCGCCCCCGAGCTCGGCACTCGCCGAGCTAAGCCCAGGCTTCGTCGAGCTGAGCCCGACTAATGAAGGAAAATCGAAGGGAGAGCAAAGTAGCCGGCTCGCAGTCGCCCTATGGAGCTCGGCAGTCAGCAGGCGAGCAGGATCTTCAGGGGTGGTCGAGCTCGCCCAGGTCTATGAGGTACTTTTTACTATTTTGCCCTCGCTGGCCTGCCCATAGCCTTTCAGAACAGCGGAGTTACGTTGTTGGCAGGCCAACCTGGACTGCACATAGCCGTTCAGGACAGCGGAGGTTGGCTATTTGCAGGCCGTTTTCAGAAATCTATAAATAGGACCCAAAGGATACCTCAGAATGCAGGCTTCCTGTGCTTTCTTGCTCTGTGTCTCAAGCGCTTTCTGAGGATACCTTAGCTCGGCCTTTGGCTAAGGAGGGGAAGTGCTCTAAGATCTTCTGGGTGTGTGGTGGGTCCTCCCCGCCGAGCCCTTGGGTCAGTTTTTTCTTGTTTCCCTTGTTTTGCTTGCAGGAGCGAAGTAGGTGCGCGATCACCCCTTCCCCAAGGGTGAACTCCACAGGAGACCGATTTTCGGTTTCAACATTTTGGTGCGGTGAGCGTGGAGTGTGGTCAGCACAGAAAACCTCCAGCGAGCTCGATGACAGGAGGGCAAGGATCTGACAGGCTGGACTCGCCGCCCCCCACCTCTGGCCACGGTGGGGATGTTTGAAGATTTCAGGAACGAGGTGCTGGTCCTCGTCAAGTCCGCACTCGGTGCGCGGGCCGAGTTCTCGACTCCAGCTGTCCAGATCGCAGCCGCCCCCTCTCTGGGCGAGGACGCCCCCGGCAGGCGAGCTGGGAAGGAAGTTGCCGAGGAGGGCCGGAGGTGCGAGCTCCCCGGTAGTGTGCTCTTCCCCGGCTCGGCAGGTGGAGGCCGGATCGGCGAGCTGAGCCCGCGAGACGCGCCAGCTCGCCCAGTAGGGGGATGCAGCCCCTTCAGCGAGTTGGTCTCTTCTGCACCAGTTCTAGAGGGGTTCAGGGAACCCGAGATGTCCTACTACATTGGGAAGGGAGACCCGGTCCAACACGTCCAGTGGTTTGAGGACGTGGTCTCGATCCAGCAGATGTCGGATGGGTTCAAGTGCCGAATCTTCGCCATTACCCTCAAAGAGAAGGCGAGGGAGTGGTTTCACCAGCTGCCGGCCAGCTCCATCTACTGCTTCGAGGATCTACGCCGGGGGTTCATGCTGATGTTCACTACCTCAAAGAGGAGGAAGAAGGAGTCAGAGTCCCTGTTCCACATCAAGCAGGGAGTGAATGAGACGCTGGGAAGCTACGTGGACCGGTTCCAGGAGGAGGTCACCCAGGTCCAGGAGATGTCAGTCCATAGCCTGATGATGGCCTTCACCCTGGGGCTGCAGCAGGGATTCTTCAGGATGGAGCTGAAGAGAGTGCCCCCCCTCTCCTGCGAGGAGCTGATGGTTTATACAATAGAGGGCATCTAGTCTATTTTATAACCTACAGAAGTTGACGGGGAGGCGTTTCAAATCCGATATATAAACCGAGTTCGCCCGGAAGCTAGGTGGCATGACAAGAAGGTGGGCCACGGAGGAAGAGAAGGAGCCAAGAGGCGGAAGAGGGCAGGAGGAGAGGAGAGTCGAGCCCCGGCAGAGGGAGCAGAGGCAGCTCCAGGGGCAGCAACAGCCCAGGTGGGGGCGTCAGGAGCCCGACCGTCGGCTGGGCTGGAGGCCCGAATGGCAAGGGCAGGGGCCACAGAGAGGGTACCGAGGAAGGGATCGCCATCAAGGGGGGCAAGATCAATTCCACCCCCCGAGTTGGAGGCGGGAGCAGAGGCCTCGACTCCCCGATCAAGAACAGGCTATGGTCATAGCCATAGGGGAGAGGAGAGTAGCAAGGAGGAGGAGGACTGGAGGAGAGAAGTTAGGGTGGAGTTGCCCTACTGCGACTTCCATCAGGAGGAAGGGCACGCCACAGCCACGTGCTCGGAGTTCCTCGAAATGAGGGGAAACAGGGAGCAGCAGCAGCAGCAGGGGAGTCAGGAAGTGAGGATCGAGGAGGTCCTGCCTCGGGCGGAGCAGGACCGTTGTGAAGACCGGGTGGACGTCGGGACCCGAGGAGGGATCAGAGTGATCCACGGGGGGGGGGGGGGGGGGGTTGAGGCCTCTCGGAGGGCGAGCCTCCATACCATGTATCGCCGGAGCGTTGGCTCCACATCCCAAACCCCACCCCCAGAAGAGAGGATCACCTTCTCCAGGAGCGATATGTCGGATCATGAGGATCCATTTTGCGATGCGCTGGTCATCCAGACAGCCATCGAAAATTTTACCGTCTCCCGGATCCTCGTTGACAACGGAAGCTCCGTCAACGTCATCTTTAAAAAGGCGTTTGACGCGATGAAGGTGGGGGCGAAGAGGGTGTTGGCCTTGGATGAGCCCTTGTTCGGATTTTCGGGGGAGAGGAAGGAGGTAGGAGTGGGACTCCATGTCACCCTGGGGGGCAGTCCAGGAACTGCAGGTTCGTCATCGTGGATGCCCCCAGCAGCTACAGCGCCATCTTCGGGAGGCCCCTCATCAGTGCCTTCCGTTGCGTCCCCTCATCGTTCCATCAGTGCCTAAAGTTCAATGCCGAGGGGATCCAGGTCCGGGTCAGGGGGGACCCCAAGGTGGCGCGGGAGTGCTACGTCACCGCCGTGAACTTCATCTCTTGGCAAGAGGGGGCCGGGGAGATGGAGCGAAGGATGGAGGAGGCGGAGCAGGAAGCTGGCAGGGAGGAGCTGGAGGTGGAGAGCTGCACCGAGGTTGAGGTGGCAGGAGGAGATCAGGAGGAGTTGCCGAGGCAATGGCCGTGGAGGAAGAGGTGGAGGCGGAGGTCCTCGTCACAGAGGAGGGGGATGTAGAAGAATGGGGGGAGCAGTCCCGGTTGGAAGCTGCGAAAGAGGTGGTGGAGCTGGAGGTCCACACCCGCAATGGCAGGGTGGAGAAGGTCCGCGTCAGCGGAGGGCTGACCCTAGAGGACCAAGGCAGGATGCTGGCGTGCATCCAGAAGAACGTGGACATCTTCGCATGGAGCGTCGCGGAAATGCCGGGGGTTGACGCGAATGTGGCTTGCCACCGCTTCAATTTGGACCCGGGAACACGCCTCGTCCAACAAAAGAAGAGGTCCACCGCGGACAAGCTGACCGAGCCCATCAGAGAGGAGGTGACAAAGCTTCTCGAGGCCGGCTTCGTGTCCGAGATCCAATACCCAGGCTGGGTCTCCAACGTAGTCATGGTTAAAAAGGGAGACGACCGGTGGCGTATGTGTATCGACTTCTCTTTGCTTAATAAATCTTGTCCTAAGGACTGTTATCGCTTGTCTCGGATCGACGCGCTGGTTGGCTCAGCCGTTGGTTTTTCTATAATGAGTTTTCTAGATGCATTTTCAGCTTATCATCAAATCAGGATGCACCCCCCGGACGTCAAGGACGTCTCGTTCATCACGGTAGATGGGTGTTACTGCTATAAAATGATGCCCTTTGGGCTGAAGAACGCAGGGGCGACCTATCAAAAAATGATGGACAGGGTCTTCCGGGAACAGAAGGGGAGGAACCTGGAGGTGTACGTAGATGATCTCATGATCAAGAGTCAGGATGTGGACTTTCACCTCCAGGACCTAGAGGAAACCTTCGCCACCCTGCGCAAATACAAAATGCGGCTGAATCCACTGAAGTGTGTCTTCGGGGCCAGCAGGGGGAAGTTCTTGGGGCACCTCCTCACCCCCGCGGGGGTCGAGCCGAATCCTGATAAGGTCAAGGCTATCGTGGAGCTGGGGTCGCCGCGAAATACCAAGGAGGTGCAACGGCTGACAGGGAAGCTGACAGGGTTAAGCAGGTTCCTCTCCCGTGCTGGGGAGAAGTGCCCCCCCCCCCTCTTCAAAACACTAAGGGGGGGGGAGGGAAAAATTCGAGTGGACCAAGGAGTGTGAGGAGGCATTCCAGACCCTCAAGATGCGCTCCAAGGGCCAAAGGAGGGGGAGGACCTATTTTTATATCTCGGGGTCGGGGAGGAGGCCCTGAGCTCCATCCTAGTTCGTGAAGAGGGGAAGAAGCAGCTCCCCATATACTATGTGAGCCGGGTCTTGAGGAAGGCCGAGCTCCGGTATCCAATTTTGGAGAAACTGGCCTTCACTCTGGTCCTCTCGGCCCGAAGACTGCGGCCCTATTTCCAGGCACACTCCATCTGAGTGGTGACTGACCATCCCCTCCGCAACATCTTTGAGGGGGTGGAGCATTCCGGCAGGCTGGCCAAGTGGTCGGTGGAGTTGAGCGAGTTCGACATCTCCTTCGTCCCCCACCTCTCGATCAAGGCTCAAGCGATGACCGACTTTTTGGCCGATTATTTGATTGAGGTGGCGGAGGAAGAGCTCACTCGACCGACCCCATGGAAGGTAAAGGTAGATGGCGCCTCGGAGAGGCATTCCATGGGGGTGGGTGTGATCTTGGAGAGTCCCCAATGAACTAGAATCGAGCAAACATTGGTGGTGCACTTCCCCATCACAAACAATCAGGCCGAGTATGAGGCCGTGATAGCAGGGCTGCGCCTGGCCAGGGAGCTGGGGGTGCTGGACGTGGAGGTCCTTACCGACTCCACGGTGGTAGCTTCCCAGATCAACGGGGAGTTTGAGGCAAGAGAGTCTACCCTGCGGTTGTACTTAGCCAAAGTGAAGGGGGTCATCGGCACATTCCAAACTTTTTCTATCCGACACGTGCCCCGGGAGGAGAATGAGCAGGTCGACCAACTAGCGAAGCATGGTCCCCGGGTGGGGGGGACTATCACCGACCTATTTCGCCCTTCTATCGAAGAGGGAGAGCTCATGGAGATAGATCAGCGGCCCTCATAGATGGACCCGGTCACAACCTTCCTTTCCACGAGAGAGTATCCGGAGGGGGTGGACAAGAAGAAGCTCAAGTACAAATCAGCGTACTACCTCCTCCAGAACGGGCAGTTGTACAGGAAGACTCTCTCGGGGATGTTGGCTCGTTGCGTGGCCGAGGGGGAGGTACAAAGAATCCTGGAGGAAGTCCACTCCGGGGAATGTGGGAGTCACTCCGGGAGTCGGACCCTGGAAGGATGGATCGTCAGGCAAGGGTATTTCTGGTCCACCCTGGGCCGCGACGCGACAGAGTTCACAAGAAGATGCCATAAATGCCAGCTGTTTGCCCCCCTGCAGCTACAGCCGGCTCAGCGACTCAAGAGTATCACAGCCCCCTGCCCCTTTGCCATTTGGGGGATGGACTTGGTTGGACCGTTCCCCCAGGCCAGTGGGCAAAGGAGGTTCCTGCTGGTGATGATCGATTATTTCTCTAAGTGGTTGGAGGTGAAAGCGCTGGCAAAGGTGGCCTCCCAGGTTGTCAGAAACTTTGTTTGGGGAGAGATCATCTGCCGCCATGGGCTGCCCCAGGCCATTGTCACGGACAACGGGCCCCAGTTCGCCAGCGCGGAGTTCACTAGTTGCTGCGAACAGCTTGGGATCGACCTCAGGTTCGCCTCGTTCCACCACCCCAGGAGCAACGGGCAGGTAGAGGCCGCCAATAAGATCATTGTCAACCTCTTAAAGAAGAAAGTAGAAAATCTGAAGGGGAGCTGGGTGGAGCAGCTTCCCGCGGTTCTCTGGGCCCTGAGGACCACCCCCAACACAGCAACAGGGGAGACTCCTTTCAAGCTCTCCAATGGGTGCGAGGCAGTACTCCCCGTGGAGTTTGAAGTTCAAACGCCTCGAGTTGTCGCAGCAGGGGAAGGCAGGGAAGAATGGCAAGCCGAGAACGAGGAAGAGCTGCGGCTCTCCCTGGATATGGTGGAGGAGCTGCGTGACCTTTCCGCCATCCGACAGGAAGAGGTGAAGAGGAGGATGACCAAGTACTTTGACAAGCACGTCAGAGTCAAACAGTTTGCGGAAGGGGACTTGGTGCTAAAGAAAGTGGATGCAGCGGGAAGGTCGGCAACCGTGGGGAAGCTCAACCCCGAGCTGGGAAGGTCCGTTCATTGTAAAAGAGGCATTGAGGTCAGGAGGGTATCGACTCCGAAATGTGGAGGGCGAGACCCTAAGTCTCACCTGGAGCTGTGATGACTTGAAGCGTTTTTATCCTTGAGACATGTAAGTGGTGTTTTGTTCTTAATGAAATCTCTTGATATATCAACTCTGCAGTGGTAATTCGCACGATAGGATGTATTCATTTGATAGACCCCGAGTAGATCCCGCTGTCAGGCTCTCACCTAGCTGGCAGGGCTGAGAGTCACTCGATGGTGTCAACCCCTGGACCCCGAGCAGATCCCGCTGTCAGGCTCTCACCTAGCTGGCAGGGCTGGAAGTCACTCGGTGTCAGCCTTGGACCCCGAGCAGATCCTGCTGTCAGGCTCTCACCTAGCTGACAGGGCTGGAAGTCACTCGATGGTGTCAACCCCTGGACCCCGAGCAGATCCCGCTGTCAGGCTCTCACCTAGCTGACAGGGATGGAAGTCACTCGGTGTCAGCCTTGGACCCCGAGCAGATCCCGCTGTCAGGCTCTCACCTAGCTGACAGGGCTGGAAGTCACTCGATGGTGTCAACCCCTGGACCCCGAGCAGATCCCGCTGTCAGGCTCTCACCTAGCTAGCAGGGCTGGAAGTCACTCGGTGTCAGCCTTGGACCCCGAGCAGATCCCGCTGTCAGGCTCTCACCTAGTTGACAGGGCTAGAAGTCACTCAATGGTGTCAACCCCTGGACCCCGAGCAGATCCTGCTGTCAGGCTCTTGCGAACCTTGATCATCGAGCCCATGAAGTAGGCAACGCCATCCGGCTTCGCCTTGTAGGAAAAGAATTTCCTAAACACCGTTAGGTTGAACTCTATCCTCTCCCGCCGGAGGTAGCACGCGAACGCCACCATCATGGCGATGGCGTTCGAGTTCAGTTGCGCGGGCACCGCGCCGTAGTACTTCAGGATTTCGCGGATTTCCGGCCAAAGGGGGAGTCACAACCCCACCTCAAAGTGCGAGATGGGGAACGCGAGTTCGTCGTCATAGAAGGTGTTGATGGCCTCCCCCTCCCTGGGCCGGCGAGCTTCAAAGTCGGGCGGCACATGGTCGCCAACAAACTCAGCGAGCTCGGCCTCGCTGGTATGCCCCTCGAAGAAGCAGTAATCTCTGAAATGTTGGCCGCATTTAGTGTGGCCGTCGGCGTCAGGGTTGGTCTTGTCCATGCTCGCAGAAGAGGTGGTGAGGCGCGAGTAAGAAAGAGAGCAGCGCAGGGAGAAAGAAAATCAGCAGTTAATACAGCGTACGGGGTTGGTGGGGGGGGGAGCCTATTTATAGAAAAAGAAATCTGGGGCCAAGCTGTCCAATCGACCCAGCTCGCCGTCCCAGCTCGCCAACCCCCAGCTCGCCAACTTCCGGCGCGTTCCATCCCGCACCAAGCTAAATCAAAGGCAATATATTATTTGAATACCACACATCTAAGAATGTTATTTATTACAACGGTCAAGTGCAGGAATAAGAAAGCGGGGCGCACGGGCAGGGGGAGAGCAGGGGGCGATTACCGGTCGGCTCGGCAAGGGAGCCGCCCTTTATCTACCCTAGCCTCGCATCCCCCGTCCCCCAGACTGCCGCGCGCGGAGCAGCTCGCGAATCCTCCCCGAATTCCTCTGCGCCACCGAGAGGCTGTCGTCGATCTCATCCAGAAGACGGGAAGGAGACGTCATCTCACCAGTCTGGCCGCTTCGCACCTCATCAGCGAGACGCGCGTAGTCGCGTTGAAGCGCCTCGTTGACCTCCTGCACCTCGCGCAGGCCGCACACGAGCTTCTTGAAGAGCTTGATCCCCCTCCTCGTCAGCTCGTCGTTCTCCGCTTCATGGCCCAGATAAGAGTCCAGCGAACTCGGGGAGGGGAGGGGAGGGGAGAGTAATGGGCTGTCCGCGAAGACTCCTCGGCCGCGGATTGACTGGGGGGAACTGTGAAGACAAACATTAACAATGGGAGACATGCTGGAAATTCACATGACGAGAATCCAAGGCCAAGTTTACCTGATGAACTTGGCACCTCCAAGAAGGTGCGGGGAGGGACGAACCGCAGGTCCTTCCCGCGGCCAGGGCCGCGCGTTCCCGGCGAGAGGAGCTCGAATCTCGGAACGGGGATGGTCTCCACACCCGCCCCCGTAGTCACGACAGCTCGCTAAGGGGAGGGGGGTGCACCGGCGAGTTCGGCTTCTGCGAGCTCACCCCCAAGGTCCCAAAGGGAGGGGACGGGTCCCGGGGACGGTTCTCCGGAGTTATGAATCGCGAGTCCCCAAGTGTGGTCTTGGCTCGCGGGGTGGAGTCCCGCGGCGGGGTGCCCTCCCCGCCATCCGGCTGGCAGTCCGGGCCGTTGCCGAGGTCAACGATATTCTTCCCCGTTTTTAGAGAAGGCAGGGTGGAGGAGCCAGCCCCGTGCTCCAAGGTAGTCCTCAGGTCGTCATAAATGGGCTCAGCCGCCGGAGGAAACTGCTTCACTCTTTTGGCGGAGTTGGGTTCGGTCACACCACCCTGCGGGACGGTGGGTGGAACCGCAGTCAGGGCGGCCACGCGAGCAGCTGAGGTCTGGCGAACCCGGGCGATTCGCTCTTGAATCTCCTTTGGGATCGGCATCAAAGCAGGGCTAGAACACAGGGAATGACAAGAGTCAGGCAGGTATGCAGGTGTATATATATAGCCGCAGGTGGACCCCACCCGAAGATTCCCTCCAGTCCACCCCGCACTCGCCGAACACTCGGGGTTGGATGTTTCTTTCCGAGCTTTGCCAAGCTCAAAAAGAGCGGAGATTGTGTACAACCCCGTATCCGGCGAGTGAGCTCGCCAAGAACCAGACCGGCCGGTTCGGATCGCCTAGGAAGCAGGCGAGCTCGGCAGAGAAAGCTGGAGGCAGCAGGCGAGCTCGGCAGAGAAAGCTGGAGGCAGCAGGCGAGCTCGGCAGAGAGATCTGAAGGCCGAGCTCGACATTCGTCGCCCCCGAGCTCGGCACTCGCCGAGCTAAGCCCAGGCTTCGTCGAGCTGAGCCCGACTAATGAAGGAAAATCGAAGGGCGAGCACAGTGGCCGACTCGCAGTCGCCGTATGGAGCTCGGCAGTCAGCAGGCGAGCAGGATCTTCAGGGGTGGCCGAGCTCGCCCAGGTCTATGAGGTACTTTTTACTATTTTGCCCCCGCTGGCCTGCCCATAGCCTTTCAGAACAGCGGAGTTACGTTGTTGGCAGGACAACCTGGACTGCACATAGCCGTTCAGGACAACGAGAGTTGGCTATTTGCAGGCCGTTTTCAGAAATCTATAAATAGGACTCAAGGGGTAGCTCAGAAAGCAGGCTTCCTGTGCTTTCTTGCTCCGTCTCTCAAGCGCTTTCTGAGGAAACCTTAGCTCGGCCTTTGGCTAAGGAGGGGAAGCGCTCTAAGATCTTCTGGGTGTGTGGTGGGTCCTCCCCGCCGAGCCCTTGGGTCAGTTTTTCCTTATTTCCCTTGTTGTTTTGCTTGCAGGAGCGAAGTAGGTGCACGATCACCCCTTCCCCAAGGGTGAACTCCACAGGAGACCGATTTTCGGTTTCAACAGCTGGTTCCCTTGATGACCGGTGATCTACCAGTGATTTTTGCACCTACTTTGGAGGACATTTGGTTACATGGCGAAGCAAGAAACAAGCGGTCGTTGTTCGATCATCAGCTGAGGCAGAATACCGGGCAACGGTATCTGTAGTGTCTGAACTGACGTGGCTTGAGAGTCTTCTCACTGATCTGGGTGTAAAACTACCTTCACCGGCTCTTCTCCTCTGTGACAGCCAAGCTGCTATACATATCGCCATGAACCCGGTCTTCCACGAAAGAACGAAGCACATCGAAGTCGACTGTCACTTCATCCGAGAGAAAGTTCAAATGAAGAAGCTCGATCTAAAGCATGTTCCAGGGTCTGAACAAGTTGCAGATGTCCTAACAAAGGCTCTTTCCAGGCCACTCTTCTATCAGTGCTTGTCCAAACTTGGCGCATACGATTTGTACGCTCCAGCTTGCGGGGGAGTGTTAGAAAAGCCCATGTAAAGAGCTCATTATTGGGCCCATTTTTCCTTTTCTCTTCTCTCTTTAGTTCAACATCATGTATAGGATTGATTCTCTCTCCTTCTTCCTCTTACATATTTGTATTCTCTCCTTGTATTTAAACACATCAGAAATATACATACGTTTTCGAGCTCTTTCTACATGTTTAAATGGATACACACAAACATTTGAACTTTATTGTTAGGCTCTAGTAATCTATTTGCGGTAGATCTACGAAGAGCCCAAGCATAACTGTTGCTTGTGTTGAGGATTACTAATTGTTTAACACGTAGTCCGACTAAAGGTATTGTGCATTGACGCATCTGGATTCTCTACCAAGTGAGCTATTTAGGGTTTTTTTAGTCCGACCCCACTATAGTGGGATAAAGGCTTGAATGTTGTTGTTGTAATATTGTCTAATTGATATTTCACTCTCTCATGTCAGTCACCTTCACTATTCATAATAATAGGGAGACCATTGAAAAACTGAATAGATGGAACTTCGAGAAATGAAAGTCTGGCATCGTGTTTGCCCTAGCCATGAATACCGACCAACACTCAAGCTAAGAAAAATCACTTCGGAGCATGAAACAAGTCAAAAAAAATTTCTTGTTGACTATGAGGGGTTCTTTTTCAGAGCGCGTACTGAGTGGCCTTTCTTGTACAGTTCTCGCCAAGTATTTTATTGCTATCATTGGGTAAAGGTATAAAGTATCATCAAATTCTGAGATGAGAACACTGATTTAGGACGTCTTGTACATGAGATACTCAGGTGGAGGCGGTTGCGATTACATAGTGAAGATGGTTTATTTTCATACCAAACTGCATGAGATGAAGATCATTCTCTCTGAAGCATTGATAGTGCATCAAGTATTCAATACAATCCCCGCAGAGTTCAGCATTCTAAACACGATCTATAACTCCCAGGATGAGGCATGGAAGATGGGTGATCTTATTACCCGATGTGTTGCTCCGAAGGAGAAATTAAAGAATGAGAAGACGAACACTACATTGCTTATGTTTAAGTCCTCTTTTGAGAATATGAAGAAGAAGTCTAAGGATTTTTGTAAAGTTCAAGATGGACACAATTTTGGGACTAAGGATGATACTGGTAATAAGCCGCTCACTTGCTTCTTCTGTAAGAATAAGAGACACATGAAGTCAAAGTGCATAAAGTTTAAAACCTTGATAGAAAAGCAGTGTTTCCCCCCCAAAGGCAACCCTTTGACATTAATACTTTGTGAATACAATTTAATTGAAGCCCTATCCAATTTCTATTAGTTTGATAGTGGAACAATTAATCATATTTCTTTCACATTACAAGGATTCATCAGTTGGAGGAAGCCAAGCATGACTGAGTGTAGACTTATGGTGGGAGACAACGCTTCGGTTGAGGTGAAGTTCGTAGAAGATTTATATTTAGTTCTTGCTTCTAGTCTTGAATTTTGTTTGACATATTTTTATATTCCTTTGTTCAGAATGAAATCAATTTTTGTTTATGTTTTAGATAAACTTAACTGCGACTTTAAAAATTTTGGTAGGTTTATCAATATTTCTTATGAATCACTAGTTATATGCCAATGTTCTTTATCTTACAGATTCTATAGTTTCTCTTGCTTCTACAAATATTTATGCGGCCTCCTTGAATGTAGAGCGTGCTGCCAATAAAAACACATGCATAAGGAAAACTCAATTATGTTGTTACATAAACGTTTAAGACACATTTCTAGGAAGGGATTAGAAAGATTAAAAAACATTCTTCCTACTCTTGACTTCAGTGATCTCGGGACATGCGTTAATTGTTGTAGAGGAAAGATGTCCACGATTAAGAAAAATAGCTCCACACGTAGTCTCTATTTATTAGAGGTTATTCATACAAATATTAGTGGTTCTTATTCCACTATACTTTGTAAGAAAACTTAATTCATAATCTTTATAGATGATTATTTACGTTTTGGTTATTTGTACTTAATTAATGAGATCTAAATCCTTTTATTCAAGATTTTCATAATCGAAGTTGAATAATAAATATGGAAAGTCATCAGTATAGGTAGGCGTGGCAGAGAAGGGATGTATTTTGGTAGACATGATACCTCTGGGAAACATAATGATTCATTTGTCAAATATTTAGAGAGTTGTGCCTTTGTTGTCCAATACTCTATGTTCGGTAGTTCTGAGCAAAATGGTATGAACAAAAGACTTAATTGCACCCTTAAGGAGACAAGGAGTAGTATGATGAGTGTGACCAATCTTACTAATTTTTTGCGGGGAGAAAGGCTTAAGACTATGGTGTACATCCTCAATTGTCTCATCTAAATCAGTACCCAAAATAACTTTTGAGTTGTGGACTGGTGGACGATCCAACCTTAATCATTTCTATATTTAGGGTTGTCCTGCGGAAGTCCGATTATACAATCCATTAAAAAATAAAGTAGTTGTTAGATATTGTCGTTATTATTTTATAGGCTACCCAGATCATTCCAAGAGATTTGTGCTTTATTCTGCTTCAGGAGGACTCATAAGTGTAACATTTTTGAATTAAATGTCACCGATGAAACGAGTTGCTCTCACACTGTTAATGAAGTCTAGGATGTTGTGCCTATTAATTTAACTGTGTCTTTAGTGAACAATCTGGTGGTGATGAACCCATGATAGAATCTGCAAAGGATGGGGATTTAGTCTTACCACCAATTTCCATTAAGATTCCTCCGCAAATTTCCTCAGATTATGAAGTTTGCTTGGGTGAGAGTGATTTTGACATTGGTCGTGCAGTTGACCCCGTTATATTTTAAGGAAACTCTCTGAACCTCAAACTGATTTGTGGTACGATGCAATGAAATACGAGATGGAGTATATGAAGCTAAATATAGTTTAAGAATTTGAGTTACCTCAAGGATATAAACACATTGTTTCTAAATAAGTGTTTAAGATTAAAAAAGACTCAAAAGGAAAGATCGAGCAGTTTAAAGCGAGACCGGTTGCCAAGAGATTTATATAAAAAGAATGTATCGATTATAACAAACCATTTTCTCATGTTTCCTTTAAAAATTCTTTTAAAGATATAATATCTCTTGCTAGTCATTATGATTTTGTTATGAGCTTTATTATTTTGCTATTATCTTTTAGGCCGTCTTTCTATTCAGTTGCGTTTCAAGTCTGTCGTTGATTTCCTATTTAATTGCATTCCAAGTCTGTCATTTGTATTTCTATTAGAGTCGGTTGTATGTTTATTTAAAGGACGTATTGGGTCTTGTATTGGTATCAATGAAGAAAGTTTATTTTCCAAAACCCTAAAAGAGATCTTGGAAGCTCTCTCTCTTTCTTGGCACACCCCTCTTAGGAAGTCGCGGTCATGGCTCTGTAATATTTTCGGCATGACATCTCCACCTCCGGCCACTCCTTCGGCAACCTCCGAGTAGGCCCTTAACAACTTGGTATAAGAGCCGGTCTTTCCTCCTTACCATTTCGCAAAGCCACAGATCTTCCTCCTTTTACGGGAAATCAGAGAAAATTGAGATCTGACTCTCAATTTCATCCGGCTGGTGAACTTCTCGACTTCCTCCTTTTGCGTGGATCGGTCTACGATAACACTTTAAGCTCACTGACCTTGTTCCGTACCCACGCAGATGGTCGTTCCAGCAACGAAGTCGCAGGAGCCACAAGCAGTCTCTGACGGTTTCGCATAAAGACAGCCGACAATCCCACAATCGATACAATACCGTGGTGCGCAGATTTGTCAGTGTTTCTGCGTTTATTCCCCGCGTTTGAGGCCTACACAACTCATCAATCCTCTGTCCTTCCTAGTCGCGGCCTGCGAGCGCCAGATCATCGACACCTTCAAGTTCCTTTTCCAGTTGGCATCCTGCGACGTCGCATCACGTGCTGTAACCTTAAAAGGCAACGTCGCCTCCGTGTTCGCTTTTTCTTTGCGACGTGCGCCTTCCATTTTTGATCGGCCCTCACCCGTAGGGCTACATTGGAATAAATTTCTTCTTATTCTGGTCAGGCCTGACAATTAAATCAAATTGCCCTACTCTGGCCTGCTGCAACTTTCCATCTAAAGGCACATCGAGCCCAACCTCTATTCATTACCGTGAAAAGAAATGCTCGCCTTTCTTTCTTGTGCCTGGTGCAGCGGCATAACATTAGGACATATGCATCCAATCTAAAATCAAATGTTTATAGGTGGAGGGGACATGATCAATCTTAAGTACACAAGACTAAGTTAGTTTTTCAATGTAATAGTATAGTATATTCTCAACATGCATCCTCGTGTGTAGTATCTTTGACCTATAAAGTCTTATGATTTACTGATGTCGTATTTTCCAATTTAGTAGTGTTAGAAGAAAACCCTGTAAAGACCCAAAGAAAAGCCTATCAAAGGCCCTCTTCCTCCTTATGTATTTGTCCCACGTCTTGAATGAGGATCATTCTCTCTCTTTCTCTTCCTATATAAGTATACACATACTTGTATTCATACATTGAAAAAGTATTAATAAAGTTTTTGAGTTATTTCTCAATACTCTGAGCATTGCTCTACATGGTATCAGAGCTAATCCGGTCCCAATTGACAGAGGGCGGCTAGCTTTTCTCTAACCGCAGCTCCATTGGCGGTTTACTGTGGTTGACTAACTTTCTTTTAATTGCAGCCGGTGTTGCGGTTTCCGTGATCTTCCATTCTGTCGTTTTTCTCTACCCGTTGCTCCCTTGCTTCATATCAGACTACTTTTAGTCACTGCTTGCCTATCCTTGTCGCAGGACTCAACCGCCGATTAGCCCCATCCTTGCCATTGCTAGCCGCTACTCCACCCGCGTTTCTAGCCGCTGCTCAAGGCGACTTCTTTAAGTCGTCGTGTGCTGCCAATCTTACAGCAGGTGTTTGACCACCTTCTCTGCTTGCTCAAAGGTCTCCTCACAGTCATCTCCCCGTGCCACGGCTAGCCGCTGAAGCTCTTGTCGCGGGCTCGCCTAGCCGCCTTCTATCCCTTGTCGTGGCCTCACCACTTGTCGCGAGCTCTCCTTGCAGCCACCACTACTGCTCCCCTTATCGCGAGATCTCCTTGCCGCCGCTGCTCGCCCTCCTTGTCGCCGTTGCTGCTCCCCTTCCCGCGAGCTCTCCTTGTCGCGGCCTCACCTCATGCCGTGAATTCTCCTTTCCTCCGACGTTGCTGCCCCCCCCCCTTGCTGCGAGCTCTTCTCGCATAGCAGCTAGCTGTGCTTACCGCCATTACTAGCCGCAATCTCCCTTGCTTTCCGTCTTGTCTACTTAGCCGCAGCCTTGTCAACTTAACCTGTAGATTCTTCCCTTAGCCGCATTTGCTCGCTTTGCCGCAAGGGCTCCCTGCCTAGCCGCCTAACCGCTTTCTCTTTCTGCAAAGGCTGCTCATCTTGCTTGCTCCATGAATTCAGCTGATGCCTCCTTTCTTCCAGCTCGTGTTGCTGCTCCCGTTCCCGAACTCCGTGACGAGTTGCGAATAACCACCATTTCTCTTACTGGGAAGAAGAATTTTGTTGAGTGGGTGCACTGCGTCCGCCAGGTTCTTCAGACGAAGGGTCTCCTGCATCATTTAACTAAGGACACTCTTTCTGCACCCATTGATAACTGACTTCGTGATGATGGTCACATTCAGACTCTGCTCCTCAACTCTGTGGATGGCGAACCCTACAACATGATCATGTATCATGAGACGGTCAAACAATGTATGATGAGCTTCATTCCCTTTACTCCAGCAAGGATAGTCTCCAACACCTGTATGACATCATCACTGATTTTCAAACCCTTGACTCAGACAGTGCTGCTGAATTAATCTCATTTGTTGCATGGTCCAAGACTCTGGTTGAGGCATGGATTCAGCGTCAACCCCCGACTACTGATCTAGCCGCTCAACGCGCTCAAAATGAAGCTGTTGGTATTGCCATGCTGATGGCTCGCGTTCTGCCTCATCTTCACAGTGTTCAGGCACAGATTCTCTCATCCGCTACTATTGCTCCATTCTTTGATGCTTGCTCCATGCTGTTAAAGGTTACGCCGCCTCCTGATGTTATCAGACCTCCCTCACCGTCTCTTCTCCAACACTCTGCTACCCCAATCCTCCCTACTCCCTCTATCCGCGGAGGACGCTCAGGCTCCCGCGGGAGGGGTCGAGGTAGTCGGCCGAGGCCTAAGTGTTTCTACTGTGGTAAGGATGGACATCTTGAGGCAACTTGCTACCGCAAACATGGTTTGCCTCCTCGTACAAATGTCTTTGTTGCTGCCAATACCCCTTCTGCCACTCGTGCTGATCTTGATGACGAGCGCCTCCAGCTCCAGGAACTTCGAGGGTTACTCAACCACCCGCCTGCCTCCGTCGCCTCCATATCTAATGAAGGTATTGCTTATATCTCCACTAGTCTGCGCTGGATAGTGGGCTCAGGTGCTATTCACCATATCACCTCGCTGAAATCACCTCAGTACTTGGATTCTCCGCATCCCAAGTATATCACAGTAGCCAATGGTGACAACGCTCCTGTCTCCGACTCTGCGGATACACCTCTTAACCCTTCTATTTCTCTTCTCTCGGCCCTTCATGTCTTGTGCTCTCCGTTTAATTTACTTACTGTTAGTTGTCTCACTGTCGATTTTGATTGCTCTGTGACATTCACCGCTTCTTCTTTGATTATGCAGGATCGACAGACGCAGAGTATCATTGGTAAAGGACGACTGCGCAACAGCTCTACCTTTTTGACATCTCTCCTACTGTTCTTTCCTTCGTCTCCTCTGTCGACTGGCATCGGCGTCTTGGGCATGCTCCTATTCTGGTCATCAAGAAGGCTTTTCCTGATATTCCTCTTCCAACATTTACCCGTGATTCTTGTATCTTGGGAAAAAACATTGTTCATCTTTCCCTCCTCGTTGTACTCGGAGCACTGCTCCTTTTGCTTTAGTACATTTTAATGTTTAGGGTCCGTACAAAATAGCTAGTCTGTCTTGTTATCGTTATTTTATCACTTTTATTGATTATTATTCTCGAATGACATGGTCGTACTTACTTCGTGATCGCTCTGAGCTTCCAAGTGTGTTCTGGGCTTTTATTCTTGAGACTTGCTCATAGATTTTCTTCACAATTAAAACACACTGAACTGATAATGCTCGAGAATACACTAGTCATGCGTTTGATAATCTCTGCTTTGAGTTTGGGATCATTCATTAGATCTCGTTTGCTTATACTCCCCAATAGAATGGTGTGGCTGAGCGCAAAAAAAGACATCTTCTTGTTGGTGCTCGATCCCTCATGTTTCAAATGTAGATACCCAAGGCTTATTGGTACTTTGTTGTTTCAACAACATGTGATCTCATTAACCGTCTACCCTCCACCGTCCTCAACTCTGCCACCCGTTCAGTCTCCTCTTCCCCTCCACACCACCCTTTCGTCTCACGCCTCGGATATTTGGTTATACCTGCTATGTTCATGTTCTTGGCCCTTCCACTGACAAGTTCGCTCCTCGGGCAACCAAACATATGTTCGTTGGTTATTCCCGTAATCAGAAAGGATATGCGTGTTACTCTCCTACCATCCACAAGGTGATTGTCTTTTCTGATGTTACCATTCTGGAAGAACAACCTTATTGCTCTACTCCAACCACCCCGCTTCCACCACTGTTAGTACCGTGACCTGTCATCCCAGTTACGTCTCCTCTACCACCACTCCTTCCCAACCCGGTTCTCGGTTAGCACAAACCACCTATTCTTTGGGTTTATACTCGTCGTTTTACTTGCTCCGCCGCCCCACCGCAGTCGCCTTCAACCTCTTACACCATGTGACCTGTTGATCCGGCTCCTGCCTCCACAGCTCATCACATCACAAATTATGTATCCTTGCATCACATATCCCTGATGCTTCAACACTTTGCTACTTCATTATCCTCCATCCCTGTACCTAACTCTATGCAGGAAGCTCTCCAACATTCTGGCTAGCAGACGGTCATGGAAAAAGAAATGACTGCCCTCTGGGCTAATCAAACAAGGGATCTGGTTTCTCTTCCTCTAGGATAGAGTTGTGTTGGATATAAATGGGTCTTTGCGATCAAGCATGCTCCTGATGGGACAATTGACCGTTTCAAGGTCCGTCTTGTGGCTTGTGGGTTTACTCAACAAAAAAGCCTTGAATATGAGGAAACTTTCTCATCGGTGCCCAAGCTCAACACGGTTCATGTCTTACTCTCCTTGGGAGTATATCGACAATGACCCTTACATCAACTGGATATCAAGAATGTCTTTCTCAATGACAACCTACAAGAATTTGTCTATATGCAACAGCCTCCCGGGTTTGAGACCCCGGGGGAGTCCCGAGTTTGTCACCTTAAGAAGTCAATTTATGCTCTCAAACAATCTCCTCGAGCATGGTTTGATAAATTCAGTAGGGTTCTCCGCGTAGTTGAATTTACTCTGAGCTTGGCGAATTTCTCTCTATTTAGTCGTCATCAAACAACAGACACTATTCTCCTCTTAGTTTATGTTGATGACATCCTAATTACGAGAGATGATTCAAAAGGAATACAAATGATCAAACAACATCTGAATTTTGTTTTTCAAACAAAGGATCTGGGAAATCTCAGGTACTTCCTTGGCCTAGAGATTGTAAGACGTCTTGATGCCCTTGTCTTATCTCAACTGAAGTACTCCCTCAACATTCTTCAGGATGCTTGCTTCTCTGGATGCAAGCCGATTGATACTCCTATCTATGTCAATCACAAGCTTTGTGCTCATGTCTCTGACACCGATCTTCTCCTTCCAAATCCATAATACTATTGACGTCTTGTTGGAAAATTAATTATCTTACAGTTACAAGATCAGACATTTCCTTTGTTGTTGGGGTTGTCAGCCGATTCATATATTCTCCTCGAATGTCTCGCCTATAGGCTGTCGAATGCATTCTAAGATATTTGAAAACAACTCCTGGTCAAGGGCTGGTATACAAAACCTCTTCCTCTTCTACTCCAACGTTGGTTGCGTATTCGGATGCTGATTATGCTGGCTCTTTGGATGATCGACGTTCCACCAGCGGATTCTGCACATACTTCGGAGGTCACCTTGTTACCTGGCGCAGCAAGAAACAATCTATGGTGGCTCGCTCTTCGTCCGAAGCCGAGTATCGTTCGATGACATCTGTTGTATCTGAGTTCACATGGCTAGTAAGTCTCCTAGGTGATCTGGGAGTCAAACTTTCCTCACCAGCTATCTTACTCTGTGGCAGTCAAGCGGCTATACACATAGCTAAGAATCATGTTTTCCATGAACGAACGAAACACATTGAAGTTGACTGTCACTTTATTTGGGAAAAAGTTCAAATGAAGAAGCTAGATTTGAAACATGTTCTGGCTACTGATCAAGTTGTTGATCTCCTCACGAAGGCCCTACCTTGTGTTCTATTTCATCAGTTCTTGTCCAAGTTGGGTACTTATGACTTGTACGCTCCAGCTTACGGGGGAGTGTTAGAAGAAAACCTTGTAAAGGCCCATAGAAAGGCCCATCAAAAGCCCACTTCCTCATGTATTTGTCCCACATCTTGAATGAGGATGTTTCTCTTTCTATTTCTATATAAGTGTACACATACTTGTATCCATACATTGAAGAAGTGTTAATAAAGTTTGAGTTATTTCTCAATACTCTGAGCATTTCTCTACAAATAGGATTTAATTTCTGCCTTGCATCAAATATATTATTCTTTCCTAAGCATTATCCACATGTAATTTCGCCAGTTCCAAGCATGACAATAATTTCTCCAGTTATGGTTTTGTTTGCAGGATATTGGGGTATGTATCTAATAGGTGTATATTTAGGCTACATCATTTTCTTTGTATATGGAGCAGCAAATAACACTGGAAGAGAACAACATAAAAGAAATCGCATTTGGATTCTTTGCATTATGTTTTGGTAAAATTTAAATAATTTTTCTTTCATCCAATCTCATATCCTTACTTTTCTCAAACCGTATCTGAGAACTAAATCATAGTTATTTGTATAATTTATTTAGGTCATTGACTATAATTCTGGACAGATACGTGGAAAGAGTATCCCGGCGAATGGTATGAAATTTTAATTTTGTGTGAAAGGATTGAATTGATCTTTTGGATAAATGTTCTTAAATATTTAATGGATAGGTGAAACTTGACCCTTTATTATTGTAAGAATATTACCAATTTGGTTCATCTGTCTTGCAATTACCAATTTTATTATTTTCTTAAACAATTATCACACATCATTTGTTTGTTGCTATAATTTTTGAATATATTAGTAACTGAGGACTGAATTATTATTACAAGTAGTTAATTGAATGATCCAACAGTTTTCTATTATAGTATCTGTAGAAGTACTCGGAAATTGAGAAAAATAAAGATATTTTTATTATTCTCAAAAATTGTGTATACATACATGTATTTGTACACTTATATAGAAAGAGTGAGAGGAGAAAGAATCTCATTCTAAGATGTGGGACTAAAACCCTAAAGAGGTTGTGGACTCTAGATGGGCCATATTTTGGGACTTTTACTATTTTCTTCAACAGTAGTAATATACTATGTAGTACGGGGACGGAAACTGGATACGAGATACGATACGAAACGGATACGGGAAACATGAATTTAAAAAAAATAAGGATACGGGAAACGTTTTTTAATTATTTTTATTATTTCAATATAAGTATTAATTAATATAAGAATAAGACAACTAACAAACTATTGGTACATATCTTGAATTGTAATGAAAAAAATTTAATAAGACTATAGCATGGTAGCAGAACCATGATACCTCTGTTAGGATACGATCGGAGCTGGCAAGTCCAACAAGAATTAAGCTAATGAGAACCTGGTGATGCCCTGGATGTCGGAGCAGATGTAAATCAATTAGTACTAGATAGAAGAAAGAAGAAAACAAATAAGAAGAAGAGGAAGAAGAAGAAGAGGAAGAGGAAGAAAAAGTGGAAGAAGAAAAGGAAGAAGAGTAAGAAGAAGAGAAAGAAGTAGAAGAAGAAGAGGAAGGAGAAGAAGAGGAGGAAGAAGGAAAAGAAGAAGAGGAAGAAGAAGAGGCGGAGGAGGTGGAAGAAGAGGAAGAAGAGGAGGAAGAAGAAAAAGAAGTGGAAGAAGAAAAAGAAGAGGAGGTGGAAAAAGAAGAAGAGGAAGAAGAATAAGAGGAGGCGGAGGAGGAAGAAGAAGACGAGAGGGAGAGCTTACCACAGGCGACGATAGCGTCTCCTCGAGCGCGAAAGTAGCGGCATGACACGGGAGAAAGCCTGGGGCGTGATGCGGGAGAAAGCGTTGGGCGTGTGGAGTAAATGAAACCTAAACCTAAACCGTGAATAAGAGGAAGAGGCGGGGACTCTTTCCACGGGAATCACGTTTTCGATTGCGGGATACACGTTTCCTATTTTATTTTATTTTTAATTTTTAAAAAATGTTTCCTAGAGTTTCGGAAACGCGTTTCCGAGCGTTTCCCGGCGTTTCTCGTATCTGATACGTGTTTGAGCCGATACGCAGAGCACCTTTAAGTATCTGTGCTTCGTAGGTAATATAAATGATTAAGTCTTTGTTTTTTGTTTGTGTTTTGTATACGTTTGTAATGGATATTTAAATGACGATGTGTCGATGTATGTTTTTTGTCGATGACAGTTTTACTCGATGAAACAACTAGTAAAAAAATTGAGAGTTAACAATGAAGAAATTTTTTTGAAGATAGATAACCTAGAATTAGTTGAACAAAGATTAAGTATGTACCATACATTTTAATGGCTGACATATTGATAATTATCATTGCATATTTTCTAAAATGCAATATGATGCATACTTTTGATAGATTTATATGCCCAGCTTAATTGTGCAAAGATTATAATTTCTGGAGCTATGATTTGTTGTTTCAAATGGAGATGTTTAGTTGTATTATGCAATAAGGCGATCTCATGAAAACTTAAAGATAAATTCTATAAGTTGATGTCAAGCTAGCTATGTTGTATGATCTGACTGTTGGGTGTTGAGATCTTCTCTAGTGTACTGGTTTCCCAAAAGTCGCGTAAAGTGCGGTCTCTAGTACTTTGGTGAATAATTCTCTCTGAAGTGAATGCTGAATATTGATCTATGACCTTTATATTCCGAATTTTCAATATGAATTTCATGGTTCAGTGCACATAAATCAAAATGGATTCTTGGGTCTGCCCTCTCTGATGTCTTTGGCTTTGATTTGAGGGCATGATTCCACAGCAAACGTGACGGTATAGGGGCCACTATTTCGGTGGTATCTGTGAGCGGCCATTTTGTGCATTTATTGTCAAAGGTTAGGTCTTTCTCCTCTGAGAGAAGCCACTTTGTGCATATTGCCAAAGGTTAGGTCTGTTTTCAATCTTCCCCCGCCCATACCCCCAATGATTGGGGACTATATGGGTTCTGTTGTTGTTGTTGTTGTGCTATCTGGTTTTAGAGATTTTCACCTACAATTCATTAGTTGAATTTGCTCCATGCAGTGCAACATGGCATATGTTACATTGGTGTTGGCCCAAAATTTGCAGGTACATGATCATTTCTACCTCATCTTTATTAAAAGGGTTTAAAGCTACTATATTTTCCCCATATTATTTGTATCAAGGGTTAAATACTGACAACTGAAATTTACAAAAAAGACATTTGGATTAACATTTAACCAATTTAGACTAATTATTATTTAAACTTTGACTGGGTGTTTTTTGATTAACCGTTAAGATTCATCTTATTTGGTTAAAAAATTTCCAAATAAAGTAAAGATTTGCCTAGTGGTCTATGCCAATTTTACTTTCGGGTGGCCAAAACCCTATATTAACATTTTGCATTGCCCGGGGTCTAAATGTCTATTTTATAAATTTTAGGGTTATCATGTGTACATTACCTCTCTATGCAGTATCCTCATATCTAATATCATTCGCTCGCGTGATCAGTTACCTGTACACCAGTTAAAAGGGTGTTTTTAATTGAACAACTTGTGCAGATATTTTTGGTCCTTTCGCTTTCTGATTTTATTCCTGGACAAACTCCTTTGTTTCTTGAAGAAGTATTCAACCAAAATCTACTTGGATCCTTCCTTCTGGTGAGTTGCATTATGCTTTTAAGGGCTCGTTTCGTAGGGCGGTCGGGATTGCGCGGATTTCTTCCGCACTGTCCGACCGCCACCGCAGTTAACGCGGTGCGGAAGAAATCTGCGAGAATCCCGCGGTGGCTAGCGGCGGGGCGGAGCCCCACCGCCCCACCGCGGCCCCGCCAAACAGGTGGTAACCGCAGCCGGGCGGTTTCGTCCGCGCGACCGGCGCGGATCCGCCCCGCCAAACGAAGCCTAAATCTGTAACTCTCTTTTATTTGGCATTTATCTTGAGCTATGAAACTTGTCTTCTGCAGGCGAATGTTCTTACTGGAATGGTAAACCTGAGTGTGGATACGCTCTCTGCCTCTTCTTTTGCAGCACTTATTATACTGGTTGGATATGTGCTGTTCTTGATGGCTGCTGTCAGTTTTGCTTGGTTTTATGACATTAAGTTGAAGTTTTGGTAAGGAGAAAATATTCTTATGCCAGATCAACCTAGTTTTTCGGTTGACGTGGGTCCCATGTGTTATGTGGCCCATGCTCATGTTACGTGGGTCCCGTCTCTTTTTTTGGCATTTTTTTCATCATTATTGTGATCATTTAGTGCATGCTCTATTGTAAAATTCTATTATTTTGAAACAAGTGACTTTAGGCTATGATGTTTTTGGAAAGTGTAAGGTGTGAAGGATAGGGTACCACCCTTACATTTCATGGGAAGGCTCATTATCATAGTCTTTTGTATCTCTCCTTTACTGGAAATTTAGGGTGTAACATAGAGGGAACCCTTAACCCTAAATGGAAATGGAGGAAACCCTCTTGGTAAGATTTCTTATTCTCCTTTGTGGTAATGTCCTACTGAATGGGGTCCTCAAAAGTTCTAATCACCGCATGTCCTCCACATTGATTTTCATGCACAATTGATCCATTATTGGTACAACAGTTGTTTTCTATCTTGGAACTTATGTAACATAGAGCTATGCACAGTTTCTCTTCGGCTTCATTTCAGAAGATTGTATTAGGATTGTTAATAGCAAATTAGAAAGTGGTCTGTGTGCCATTTTTGAAGAAAAATTTTGCAGGGAAATGTATGCTCAGGTCAAAATATAGGACCTCTGGCCGCATAAGGTTCACCATGGACCAGAAGAAAGAGCTTCATTGAAGTTACCGGGAGTTCAATGGAAGCTCGGTTGGTCATTGCAACAACTCACTGGTGAGCTCCTCTCGGGCTCGCAAGGAAGCCCGCCTAGAGATCATCTTGTCGACGAGCTCCTTTAGAGTGAGTTGGCGAGCTCAGCCAGCAATTTCCAACTTGCCCACGAGCTCTTTTTCCAAAAGACCTACAGTTCAATGAGCTAAATCTCAGCAAGCCTAACTTGATCGACCTCTACTAAGGTAACCAGCTTCAGCTTGCCAACTTCATATGTTCTGCACAGTATGGTCGTTTTGGAATCGGTTATCTCGTATCCAACATATGTAGAGAGTGGCTTGTTGCAAACTAGATACCCCCTAGATTACCTATAAATAAGACTTCAGGGCACAAGTGGAAGGCATGTGAACCCCCCACTCTCCCACCCACCCTACAAGGTTCCCCTAGTCTTCAGCTTGCCTCTTTTGCCTAGCTCAACTTTTGCTTTACGAGGGGAAGTTCCTATAAACTTTCGGGTGTGTGGTCGACCTCCTCATTGCAATATGTCGGTCTTGTTTGTAGGCAATCTAGAGATCATTTGTATCCCTCCGACTTGTTGTTTACCTGAGTCGACTGTTGGATCAGTAACCTTTGGTCACACATTTTGTTCGAACTTTGTGAATCAGATTTTTTGATTTCAACACTTTGGTGCGGTGAGCGTGAACTGTGATTGAAGGATGAAATTTCTAGCGCAAGATCTACTGGCAAACAACGACGGGCAAGAAATAGAGATCATCAACTCGTAAGATCTGAGGGAGTTCGTCACACAAGCTGGCCTTGCAGAGTTCAAGAAGAGCATGATAGAGACTCTGCAATCTCTTTTTGCACCTGATGTCGCGGCGCAACTACCTCGCCCCCTTTCGTCACCTCGATAGAGGACGTCGAACCATCTAGGCGACATGGAAAGGGGGTCGCTATCCATCTAGAGGTGGATCGATCTCAGTATGAGCAATGCTAGTGTGTGAGCCCACGAGCTCTTTCTTCTACCAAGATAAAGGAGCTCGATGGTTGGCAACTTGGCATACTAGGTCGGCGAGCCCATTTTACGACGAGGTTTTGAGCGCACCTAGTCTAGGGGTTTCACAAGTTCGTTCTTAGCTACTATACTAAGAAGGATGATCCCCTCTACCACATGCAATGATTTGAGGATTTTTCCATCTGTAGCATGATGAATGCCTTCAGGTGTCGTTTTTTTCCATTACCTTCAAGAAGAAGGCTCGGGACTGGTTTCACCAATTGTCGGTGGGTTCCATCTGCTACTTTGAGGACCTACAGCGGGCTGATGTTGTGTTTTGCGACGTCGAATAAGGCGAAGAAGGGACCAACAACTCTCTTTCTTCTCAAGCAAGGGCCAAATGAAACGCTAGGAGGCTATATCGATCGCTTTTAGGAGGAAGCCTTGGGTATCTAGGAGATAGATAACTACACTTTGCAACTAGCCCTCACGTGTGACTTGCAATCCTTCGCCCAGTTTATTAAGCAAAAACATTATAACTTATGTGCTTCTATTTGCATGTCATTATAGGTTGACCCATGCCCCGATTAAATCGTGAATGCAAACTAGAGGGGAAGTGGACGACCTGGAGTAATGCTATGTATGGAGGCATTTGGCCTTGAGTTAAAGTGCAAAATGCAAATGTAGTGCTTGGTAGGACTTAGCCACCGTCAACATCACAAAAGTGCCCTAAAATTTTCAAACCGTTCCTTAGTGTGCACCCATGTTACTGTTATGGCATAGCTTCAAAAAAGACTGAATTACTAGTATCATGAAGAGATGACACTACAATAGAGAGACTATTCAAGATATATTGAGGTGAAGGCCACCAACAAGAGTTTTTTAGCCTCTTTGACAAGGTTGATTGATGCATCATGCGATGAATCGTAGTTTTCTCTCTTCATATTTACTTATGTCCTTTTTTTCTTTTCTGTCATGTTTGCACTTTATTTCATGTGTGTTCTCTCTTTTCAAGGACTCATTGGCTTTTTGGTTTGACCGGCCGTTAAGACCCTAAATAAAAGATCCGGTATTACTAGTACTAGGACGATAGCGGCAGACCCAAATTATTTAAGAGAGCATAAATTTAACGCTCAAAATTTAAATTACATTGCGCCGGATTAATTGACATTCATGGAATATTACTTGGAAATCTCATTCAACATAAGTAAATTCTTGTAAATCACTGTCCAAGGAATGTAATCCCACGGATTAGTGTTGCTTGGGAATTTAGAAGATTATTTTACTTTGCAAAGTCTGAAAAAGGAAATCCAATTAAGGAGGATTTTTGTTGGCCTCTAAAAGGCCCACCACCAAAGAAGAAAATGAGGACCGGACATTTCAGAGAACGAAATCATTTTGTTCTATGCCAACCGGTTGCGCCCTAACTTCCCCGTCGCGATTGACGTCGCCTTCACCGCACAGCCGCCCGTACCGACCCATGGAAGCCCTTTCTAACGTCGGTGCCTTTGTTTGACTGAGCCCTGAAGTCCCACGCCATCGCCGGACGCATCCGACGGTCACGATCTGCCGACTGGGTCGTACCGTGCCCGCTTCCAACATCCAGGCTGTCGTCGACCTCAGAACTCTGCTCCGACGGCCTGGTTCTCCCCCACGCCGTCGACTACGACTACTACCTAGCCAAGAGGATTGCAAGCACAGCCAACGGCTTTTCTTCTCAGTGCGAGGAAGGGCAGGATTGGGCCATTTCAACTCTTGCGAAGTGCTTATTGGTACAACTGTTCACTCTCTTTTTTAGTATTAAATTTATGCTCCACTTAATTAATCATCGGGCTTGCCGTTACGTTCGCGCTCTTAGTAATTTTGTCTGTTTCATAAATTGTTTGGTGCATTTCTGCTTGTGGTTGATTAATAATCTCGTTAAGGGTTCGATTCGTAGAGCACGTGAGAAATCTACTCGAGCGAAATTAACAAACTTCTAAACGTCCAACGCGGCGAACTCGGTTATTGCGCGCAAAAATTCACCTTTTGGCCGCTCGGCCCTCTTTAAACTTTTTTGAATGCAACCCTACTGAGATTACATCAGTTTGGTATTAGAGGTAGTCG
Organism: Platanthera guangdongensis; assembly: GCA_039583875.1. NCBI lineage: Eukaryota > Viridiplantae > Streptophyta > Magnoliopsida > Asparagales > Orchidaceae > Platanthera > Platanthera guangdongensis. The sequence continues at coordinate 4,784,830 of CM077148.1, read as the reverse complement.
ATTCACTTCTACAGTGGATCGGTTGATCCGTTGATCTTAATTTTTCTATATATATAAAAAAGAGATTTTAAATTTTTTATTTTTTTCTTCTTCGAAAAAAAATATTTGTTTTCCTTAATAAAAAATTTTTTCCCACTCGAGAGCGCTCTCTTTTAAAATAAAATTTTATCAACAATATATATATATATATATATATAATTAATTTTTCAATGGAAAAGCGGGTCGATCAACTAGAGAACAGTGTAGGAGATTTGGCCCAACGCATGAGTGATTTGATGAAAACAGTCGAAACTCTCACCACCGGTATGGGTAGTGTCACATATATCATGAACGGATTGAACACTTCGGTTAATAATATCGAAGCAACTTTGCACGTCAACCGAACACCTGCCCCAATGGTCGAAAATGACCCTGACCATAGGCCTCGGGAACTCGCACACCCCGATCTGAAAGCACATAACAAACCACGTCACTAACCCCATTGGGACATGGATATCAAGTTGGATGTACGTAACTTCGAAGGGCGAATAGAGCCCGAGAGTTGCTACATTAGACATCCCTAGTACGGTGCGACCCCTCATAGATGAGTTCTCTGAGATCATGTCGGAGGAGCTTCCCGATCAGCTACCTTCGATGAGAGACATACAACGTTGCATAGACCTCACCCCAGGAGTTAGCTTACCTCATTTGCCTCACTATCACATGAGTCCGAAAGAGCATTAGGAGCTACATAAGCAGGTGACCGATCTGATTTTGAAGGGTAACATTAGAGAGAGTATGAGTCCGTGCACCGTTCCCGCACTTCTAGTTCCTAAGAAAGATGGGACATGACATATGTGTGTGGATAGTCGAGCGATTAAAAAAATTACAATCTAATATCGCTTTCTGATTCCCCGATTGGATGACATGCTAGATATGCTCAGTGGATCCCGTGTATTTTCAACGATTGACTTAAAAAGTGGATACCACCAGATTAGAATTCGACCTGGGGAAAAATAGAAGACTGCATTTAAGACTAATGAAGCATTGTACGAGTGGCTAGTGACGTCCTTTGGTCTCTCCAATGCACCCAACACGTTTTTGCGAGTGATGAACCAGGTGCTTATACCACTTATAGTAGTTTGTGTCGTGGTGTATTTTGACGATATTTTGATTTATAGCACTGATCAAAAGCAGCACATGATTCATCTTAAGCGGGTCTTAGAGATCCTGCAAAAAAATAAGTTATATATAAATTTGAAGAAATGCACGTTTTTGACTGATAGTCTGACCTTCTTATGATATATTGTTTCTTCTGAGGGTATTAGAGTTGATAGAGAGAGGGTTAGGGCAGTAGAATCATGGCCTAGCCCTAGGACGATTACTGAGGCTCGAGGATTTCATGCACCCACATCTTTTTATCGGCGATTTATTCGAAACTTTAGTACCATGATAGCACCTGTGACTAATTATCTAAAGAAGGGATTGTTTATTTGGACTGAAGAAGTCGGGAGAGCGTTTCTTTTGGTTAAAGAGAGACTTACGAATGCGCTTGTGTTAGCACTGCCTGATTTTGAGAAAATTTTTGAGATTGACTGTGACACATCCATCATAAGCATTGGCGTAGTCTTGAGTCAGGAAGGTCGACCCATAACATTCTTTAGTGAGAAACTGAATGTGGAAAAGACTAGATATTCCACATATGATTTGGAGTTTTATGCTATCGTTCAGGCTCTCCTCCATTGGAGATACTACCTGATTCAACGTGAATTTTGAACACTGATCATGAGCCTCTGAAGCATCTGAACTCCCAGAAGGAGATCAGACGTCGTTCCAAGTGGGCTGCTTGTAGGAGTTCACGTTTCACTTAAAGCACAAATCTGGTGTCACGAATCGAGTTGCCGACAAACTTAGTCGACGCACTCATCTGCTAGTCATGTTGCAGCCGTGCATCACTGACTTAGACTCACAGTGAGACTTATACTCCACTGATCCTTTTTTCCGCAACATTTGGATTTCATGTCAGCACAATGAGACAGATCCCACCACACAGTACGTCGTGAGTGAGGTTTATTTGTTTAGGGGCACTCGTCTTTGCATTTGCGAAGGACCACTTCGAGATATACTACTTAGAGAGCTCCACTCATCTGGGTTAGGTGGACACGTAGGACAGACCAGATTATTAGATCTCGCTAACGCACATTATTAGTGTCCAAATATGAAGCGTGATGTCACTGGATTCATTAGGCACTGTACCACCTGTCAGCTGAATAAGGGGCATGCTCAAAACACAGGATTATACACCCCCTTACCAATACCTGAGCGGCCATGAGATGACATCTCGATGGACTTCGCGGTAGGACTTCCTCACACTCAGAGGAAGGTCGATTCCATTTTTGTAGTCGTAGATCAGTTTTCGAAAATGTCGCATTTCATTCTGTTTAGGAAAACCTCTAGTGTTGTACACGTTGTCGAACTTTTTTAAAAATAAACTGTTAAACTGCACTGAATTCCTAGGTCAATCATTTCTGATAGGGATACTCGATTCATGGGTATTTTTGGAAAACACTGTGGGCTGACTCGATAACAAACTCGAATTTAGCAGTGCATATCACCCTCAGACTGAAGGGCAGATTGAGGTCGTTAATAGGAGTTTGGGGGGACCTTCTTAGGGGATCCGGATCCCCTGGAGTTCCTGCGTGAACTACAGGGGGTGGAGTTCCAATTTTGTGAATCACTCGAGTGGAATCACAAAAAAATGGTTAGCATGAAAGTTATAGATATCCCGGAGACGAATAACTTTCATGCTAAATATTTTTTGATTCGAAGTCGTTTAAACCCCCGATTTCGGCCCCGAAAAAATTCACTCCGAAAAACATTAAATTATTTTTTTCGGAGTGAGTTTTTTCGGGGCCGAAATCGGGGGTTTAAACGACTTCAAATCAAAAAAATGTTTAACATGAAAGTTATTCGTCTCGGGGATATCTACAACTTTCATGTTAACCATTTTTTGTGATTCCACTCGAGTGATTCACAAAATTGAAACTCCACCCTCTGGAGTTCCCGTAGGAACTCCAGGGGATCCGGATCCCTTCTTAGGTGTTTGACTAGAGAGAATCTGACACAATGAGATCTTATACTGGCACAAGCTGAATTTGCATTCAATAATTCTATTAATCGCACAACTAAATCTTCTTTCGAGAGTATTTACGAGTCCATACCGCATCTACTCGACCGTCACTCCCTCCCGAATCATGAACGTATTTTCGTTGATGCGCAAGCCCATATTGATTATTTAAAAGAATTGCATAAATTTATTTATAATAAATTGCGAGCGACTTCTAAAAAATATAAATTCATTGTCGTTCGTCATCGTCGGGAGTTATACTTTTCAGAAGGAGATTGAGTGTTTGCTTATTTCAAGCAGAGATTCACTCCGGGTACATACCATAAACTGCAATAGAGTAGTTTGGTCCTTTCCAAGTCCGGAAGCGCATTGGTGAGAATGCGCATCTCCTTGATTTGCATGTTGAATTAGGTACTTCACCAATATTCAACGTGGCCGATTTGAAATTGTTATATGGAGATCCTTCTAGTTCCAGCCCGAGCCCACCTTGGGCAGCTTCGGAGATCCTGCCCGACTTAGCTCCAGTGCAGACGCCCACCACTGAGGAGATATACCAGGTTCTTGTTGTACAAGAGTTTCGTACTCGCCATGGGACCTACCAACGCTACTTGGTCTCCTGGCGGGGACGGGACCTTACAGACAGCTCTTGGATTAGCATCGACGAACTACGCCACCGCCGCCCAAATATCTCCGTTGCTATTCTTTGCGAGTTCTCGTCGGGTTCGAGCTCTTTCAACTCCGGGGGAATTGATGCATCCTGCGATGGATCGTAGTTTTTTCCCTTCATATTTACTTATGTCCTTTTTTTTATTTTTTGTGATGTACGCATTTTATTTCATGTACCTTCTCTCTTTTCAAGGACTCATTGGCTTTTCGGTTTGACCGACTGTTAATATCATAAATAAAAGGTCTGGTATTACTAGTAGTAGGACGATAGCGGCAAGTCCAAATTATTTAAGTGAGCATAAATTTAACTCTCAAAATTTAAATTACATTGCGCCGGATTAATTGTCATTCACGGAATATTACTTGGAAATTTCATTCAAAATAAGTTAATTCTTGTAGTCACTGTCTAAGGAATGTAATCCCATGGATTAGTGTTGCTTGAGAATTTGGAAGATTACTTTATTTTGCAAAGTCTCTGAATAAGGAAATCTAATTAAGTATCATTTTTGTTGGCCTTAAAAAGGCCCACCACCAAAGCAGAAAAGGAGGACCGGACATTTCAGAGAACAAAATCATTTCGTTCTCTGCCGACCAGTTGCGTCCTAACTTCCCCGTCGCATTTGACGCCACCTCCAGCGCCCAGCCGCCCGCATCGAGCCGTGGACGCCATTTCTAACGCCGACGTCTTTGTTCGACTGAGCTTTGAAGTCCCACGTTGTTGTCGGACGCATCCGGCGGTCACGATCTGCTGACTGGGTCGTACCATGCCAGCTTCCAGCATCCAGGTTGTCGTCGACCTCAGAAATCCGCTCCGACGGCCTGGTTCTTGCTCACGCTGTGGACTGCGACTACTACCCGGCCGAGAGGATTGCAAGCACAGCCAACTGCTTTTATTCCCAGTGCGAGGATGGGCCAGATCGGGCCATTTCAACTCCTGCAAAGTGATTATTGGTATATCTGTTCACTCTCTTTGTTAGCATTAAATTTATGCTCCACTTAATTAATCCTCGGGTTTGTCATTACGTTCGCTTTTAGTAATTCCGTCTATTTCATAAATTGTTTGGTGCATTTCTACTTGTGGTTGATTAATAATCTCGTTAAGGGTTCGATTCGTAGAGCATGTGAGAAATCTACTCGAGCGAAATTAACAAACTTCTAAACGTCCAACGCGACGAACTCGGTTATTGCGCGTGAAAATTCAGCTTTTGGCCGCTCGGCACTCGTTGGAACTTTTCAAATATAAAACCCTAAAGTTTTGGCCACTCGACCCTCTTTAAACTTTTCAGAATTCAACCCTATCGGAGATCACATCATTGACGAAGGCATAAGTACCGATGACTTCGAGAGAAGGTGGGAGACTAGAAGATACCCATCTGTAGGGTGGAGAGTTCAGGAGGCCAAGAGCATTTTTAGGGCCTATGGAACTTAAGAGGAGGTTCTAGGCCTCGGTGAATAGACCTCCTTGGAGGCCGACAGGAATGTGGCCATGTTCATTCAAATTAGGCCCGCGTCATTCTCCCGAATACCATGATCTTTTCTTTAACACCCTAGTCTATTGTGGGTGTGCTACAGTCCTGCAGACCAGTGACCCAAATCCATCTCCGCGGATCTGATTAGTCGCAACCGCTAATTCCATTAGCGAGTTGTTGAGGCTGGGACTTGAATCCCAGACTTCCTAGAGTCGGGAGGTCCAACAGATCTCCACCTCGGGAGGCGATGACAATAAATTGCCAAGGTTGTCAACATCAGGAGAGCTCTAAATCTAGAGTAGAGAGGAAGAAGCGCAACCCTTTATTGTGACTTCCATCTAGTGGAGGAGCATGCCACTTCGGTGTACCAGAAGTTTTTGGAGGTAATACAACAGGAGGAGCCAAGAGATCCCTAGGAGCGAGGTGGGAGGATCAGTAGTAGGATACGTGGTCGGGGCATACTTGTCTCACCCCCTGCTCGGGGATGATGTCAGGATAGATATGATGTCGGGGCTCTAGGTGACATCGACTCCTTTCACATAGGAGAAAGCATAGAGTCTTCCCGCAAGGAAAGCCTTTGCAATATCTACAAAAGGACCATCGTGTCGATATCTCTTATCCATCTCCCAATTGGGGAGATTACGTACTCGACGGAGGATATGCTGGAGAACGAAAATCCATTCCATTATGCTGTCATCGTTCAAGACGCAATCGAGAACTTCACCGTTGCTCGAATCTTGGTGGACAATGGAAGTTTAGTCAACGTCATCTTCAAGATGGTGTTTGATGCAATGACAATGGAAGCCAGTAGGGTGACGAACTCAGATGGCCCTTTGTTCAGTTTCACTGGAGAAAGGAAGCTAGTAGGAGTAGAGATGTTGGTGACCCTCGGGGGCACCTCCAAGAACTACCGGTTTGTCATTGTTGATGCTCCGAACAGTTATAATGCAATCTTCAAGAGGTTTCTCATCATCGTTTCCGGTTTGTACCCTCATTTTATCAGTGCCTAAAGTACAATTATAGATGAGTACATATCCAGATTAGGAGCGATCCCAAGGTAATCAGGGAGTGCTACTTGAATATCGTCAACACCATCGACTGGAAGGACGATGCTACAGAGGTTGATAGGGTGCTAGAAGGGATGTCACACCAAGATGTTGTTGAGGAAGTGGAGGAGGTGGAAGTCGTGATTTTGGGCAGGAGGCCCGGAAGTGTTAGGGTCAGCAGAGAGCTAATTAAGGAAGATAAGGAAGAGATTGTGGCATGCATTCAGACCAACATCAACGTTTTCGCATGGTGCACAATGGACATGCCATGTATAGAGGAGAACGTAGCTTATCATTGCTTGAATCTTGACCCTGAGGTTTGCCCAATCATATTGAAGAAGAGGGTCGTGGCGACTTCCTTAACTGAGCCCATCCATGAGGGAGTGTAGAAGCTGATATACACTTGTTTTGTGTCTTATATCCAGTATCCAGGATGAGTCTCTAACATTGTAATGGTCAAGAAAGCGGAAGGGACGTGGTGCATGTGTTGTGATTTCTCTTTATTAAACAACGCATACCCCTAAGTATTTTTATCCCCTGCCTCAAATCGACGTGTTGGTTGGTTGACTTAACCATCGATTTCCTATGATGAGTTTTCTTGGTGCTTTTTGGGTATGGACCAGGATACAACCCCTCAACGTCAAGTATATCTCCTTCATAACCATTGATGGGTGTTATTGCTATAAGATGTTGTTCGGTTTGAAGAACCCGAGCTGGAGGGGCAGTTTATCAAAGGATGATGGATCGGGTCATCAAAGACTATAAATGGAAAATTTTGGAGGTTTGTGGATGACATCATGATCAAATGTAAGAGTGTCATGGAGCATCTGAAGAACCTGGAGGAGTCTTTCACGATGTCGCGGAAGTATAAATTGAGAGTTAATCCTATTGAGGGAATCTTTGGAGCTAGCATGGAAAAGTTCTTGGGACATCTATTCACTCCTACAGGACTGGAGCCGAACACTGACAAGGTGAAATCTATCATGGGGATGATGTCTCCCAGGAACACTAAAGAAGTGCAGCGACTGATTAGGAGGCTCGCCAGTTTGACTTGACTCGTGTCAAAGGCAGGGGAGAAGCAATCTCCTTTCTTCACGACGCTTCGTAACAATTAGAGGTTCGAATGGACCACTGAGCGTGAGTTGGCTTTCTAAAACCCTAAGCAGCAGTTGATGCAAGTCCCTCTACTCCAGGGACTTCAGGATGGAGAAGATCTCTTCCTCTACCTAGGAGTCGGAGTTGTGGTTGCTAGCTCAGTCCTAGTTCAAGAGGAAGGAAAGCACGATTGTTGATCTGCGATGCATTTAGGGTCCTTCAGAAGGAGTTACGCTATCTTATCTTGGAAAATCTAGCTTTAACTTTGATCATCTCGGCAAGGAAGTTGAGGCCATATTTTCATATACACACCATCAGGATTGTGACAGATCACCCCCTGAGAAGTCTTTTATAAAAGGTGGTCCATTCAGATTGGCTTGCTAAATAATCAATATAGCTTAACGAGGTTGACATTATCATGTACCTCGAATGACGATCAAGACGTATGTTGTTGCAGATTTCCTATCAGACTTCTCCTTAAAAGGAGATACTGAGAAGAGGCTATAGGAGTTCGTCTCATGACAGATGTTCATTGATGGAGCCTCGAAAAAAGATTTCTTTGGAGCAGGGATCGTCTTGGTGTGCCCGCGATGGACACGGATCGAACAAGTGGTGGAGATCCTCTTCCGATCACCAATAATCAGGCCGAGTACCAGGCCGTCATTGCAGACCTCCACTTGGCTAAGGAATTAGGATTTCAAGATATTCGAGCTCACATAGATTCGTTGGTGATCGCATCCCAGATCTTGGGGGAGTTCAATGCTCCCACATAGATATTTGAGCTCACACAAGATATTTGAGCTCATATAGATCCCACATAGATTCGATGTAGAAGCACCTAGTGAAGGTTAAGGGGATTGGAATTTTTTGATCCTTCTACATCCAACATGTCCCAAGGGAGAAGAATATAATTGTCGATGTGTTAGCAAAGTATTGTTCAACCGCTAGATGTATCCTGACCGAGTTATTCAGGTCGTTGATTTAATATGGAGAATTGATGGACATCAAGCAGCTTCTGTCATGGAGGGATCCTTTCATTACTTATCTCACCACAAGAGAACTTTCAACATTAATAACAGATAAGTGGTGCTTCCGATAAATCAGCCTACTACTTGCTCCACGAGGGAAGTTTGTATCAAAATACCATTACTAGTCCTTTGGCTCGATGCCTCTCAAAGCCCGGGATTCCTCGAGTTTTGAAGGAGATACACTCTAGCGAGTGTGATAGTCACTTGTGGAGTTGTATGTTGGAGAACATGGTCTTGAGACAGGATTACTTCTGACTGACTATTCAGAAGAATGCAAAGAGTTGTGGTTCATGTTGTGAGAAGTATCAACTTTATGCTCTGATGCAGCTACAATCGACCCAGTAGTTGAGGATTATCAACTCATTGTGGTCATCCACCATCTGGGAAATGGACCTGGTGGGACCATTCCCCCCAAGCTAGCGATCAACAAAGATTCGGCCGGTGATGATCGATTATGTCACTAAGTGAATAGAGGCAAAAACTTTGGCGAAGATTATACCTCAAGTAGTTGATGAACACATCTGGAGCGACATCATGTGTAGGTTCGACATAACTCAGGTCATTATCACAGACAACGTCCATCAACTTACCAGCGTGTAGTTGGAGAAGTTTTGTATGAGTATAGAGACCGGCCTACGCTTTGCTTCTGTGCATCACCCTCAAAGAAACAGTTAGGTGGAGGCAACCAACAAGTTGATGCCCAACCTCTTGAAAAAGAAGGTTTAGAATCCTAGAGCGTACTTAGTGGAGCATCTCCCTTATGTTATGTGACCACCCTGAATTTGTATACGGGGGAAACTTGTTCAAGCTATCCCATGGGTCAGAAGCTCTTATTCTAGTTGAGTTCGAGGTCAGCAATCCCAGGGTTGTTATGGCTAGAGGTGGAAGCGAGGAATGGCGATTCGAGAACGATGAAACTCTGAAGATCTCGTTGTACTATGTGGAAGAGCTCTGGGACCTCACCACAGCATGACAAGAGGAGATCATAGAAGAATTACCAAGTACTTCGACAAACATATCAGGATCAAACAGTTCCCTAAGGGCGACTTGATCATGAAAAAGTCGGTGTCGTTGCTAGACTAACATCATTCGGGAAGCTCATCCCGAAGTGGGAAGGGTTGTTCATGGTCCTAGAAGCTCTAAAAATCAGAGGATGTCACCTGCAAAATCAAGAAGGTGACACTCCTGAGAATTCCCGGAGCGGAGATGACATAAAAAAGTTCTACCCTTGAATCGTTAGCCTGAGATGGGTGTCGAACACATAACAGGTCTCGGTAATTTTGTACTTTCATACTACCATTTTGATATGGTATTCTAAGCATTCAAAAGAAAAATCTTTTTGATTTTTCTCTGTCATGTCAAGTAGCGTCTGATATCCACAAGCAATTTAGATCATGAATCTCCACCTCACCACTCGAAACCCTTCATTAAGTAACTAGGTGATGCCTTGGGCTCGAAGAGTCGCCAAAAGACAATGCCTCTACAATTGCGACTGAGGTCGGCTCCATCATTGCATGATGGCCGACTTAACCTGCAAGAGGTCATCCTATTTTCCCATCTATTGTTGCTAAAAGGGAGGACAAGGATATCATCTAAAAAGTTTTATAAGAGGTTGAGTTCTGAACATATGCCGGAGAATGTACCTAGAAGGATATTTTTGTGTGTGTAACAATACATTTAAAATACATGCGGCTGGATAAACATTGGAGCAGGTTGATTGGGTAAAACTCACACAAGGCTAAGTAAAAGTGAGGTCGATAGCACATGTGCTAATTTTTTGACCATGGTTCTGCTAACCTTATAAATTTGTTATGCATTGCTGCTTATGCTTCTTTTCACTGATGGTGTTAACCTCAAAAGTGAAAGGGGGTGTAGGGATAATCTCTTTCTCGAAAAAGGTCTAAGCTGAGGGAAGAGATGACACCTCAGGTTTACTGTATCATCCTAAATCCAAGCCTCTACGTCGTCGGTCGAGATTAGCTCCCCCTTCGCATGATGTTTAATCAGTCTCTCAAGTATTGACTCTCTTTGCTCGCCAAAGTATATTCGGGATGGAAATTTTCAAATTCTTGCGAAACCTTGGGAAGAAAAGTCACCTTAAGCTCACGCCTCTGCAATAGTGGTCGAGATTAGCTCCCTCATTGTATGTTGACCGTCTGCCCCCCCCCCTCGAGTGTTTTTTTCTTATGAATTCTCGAGGAGGAAATTCACCTTAATTTGGATGGCTGACCCCCCAGTGTTTTATATTATAAAGCCTCGAGAAGAAAGGTCACCTTAATTCCACTCCTTTGCAATAGAGGTCGAGATCATCTCCCCTGTTGCATGTTGGTTGCCTGACCCCCCCCCCCCCCCAGTGTTTTGTAATGGAGCCTCGGGAAGGAAGGTCACCTTAAGCTCACGCCTCTACAATGACGTCTGATATTTTCTCCCCATTGCATGCTAACATCACCCCACCCACTCCACACCCTCACCGCCACCCAAAGTGTTTTTCATATGAAGCTCCAAGAAGGAGAGCCACCTCAAGCACACGCCTCTGCGATAGTGGCCGAGATGAACTCCCTTGTCGCATGGTAGTTGTCTGACCCTCCGAGAATTGAATTTCCCTAGGGCTCTAGGAATATTCTACTTACAACTCATCATCCAATGAGCCTAAGTGGGCCCTCACATTCATTGTACTATGAGCCTAAGTGAGCTCACGCTTATCATCCTATTAGCCTCAGTGATCCCTCACACTCATTGTCCACTGGTCCTAAACGAGCTCTCATACTACGAGGACATGTCAATAAATATAAAAAATTCATGAAAACGCTAGACGAAATTTGAAGAAAGATCAAAAAAAATAAAAAGGTACCCCGCGGAACGGATTACACAACGACCACGGGTGACCTTCGTGATCGCTGTGAACTGGAGGATCCACCACCGGCCTCAATGGTCGAGACAGCGCTGTGAGAGTATTCTCCTTTATACCTATCGGTTGATCCGCCGCGATGAGATGATTAGACCGAGTGTCGTCACCAAATGTGTTCTGGTCTGACTCATAATCGAACACCTCTGGGTTTAGAGGCTCGACCAACAAGATCTCTCCCTCCTCACTCAACTTGCCCATGCGCGACAAGCTGGTAAGCATGAGCTCGCCGCCATCATGAACGTACTTGCTTTGTGTTTCCTGTAGGTTGAGTGGAGAGTATTAAAGGTGGTTCTTCTTTGTCGAGGCCTTTGGAGCAGGAGGAGATATCACCTGAAACCTCGTTGTGGCAAGTTGGATCTTTAAAGACCCCACTTCGTCATGGAGGCTCGTGTTCTTCTCCAAGAGAGAAATATGTTGAGCGGCAAGGACCTCGTTGGCAAGGTGCGAAAAGAGTGGCAACATGACCTCACCTCGGCTACACCCTTGGTTGGTTGCACCTTTTGGAACTTGGCCAGCTCGGCCTCGAACTTGGCCAGATTCTCCTCGGCCTTGGCACGCATGTATGCACTCTCCTCAATAGTGGAAAGAGTGTTTTTGGTGCCGTGCAGTGCTTTCAAGCTGCGAAGTATCGCCTCGTAAGAGCGTGGAGGCGCTTGGTTGTCCTCGGGACGGAACACGAGACCAACCATGCGAGAAACCGCGAGTTGTCCTGGGTGAGTTCTTCAGTGCCGTCTCTCCCATAGATGGTGTACAAGATGTTGAACACATCATCATCGGGCTTTTCATCCCCTGTCCAGGACGACAAATGATCATCAGTTTCATAACATGCTTCAATTGCTTTTTCGTCGCTTTCCTCGTCGCCAAAGGCTCATCGGGCACTTGCTTCATATCCATAGGCTCAACTATGCTAACCTGCGTTGGGGAAACCTCAGGGGTAGGAGGATGTACTTGCCCTCCTGGCTGCGCATTGATCATTGCAAACACGGCTTCAGCAACCAACCTTATTATTTTAGCATAAGGAGGAGGTGTATGCACCTCAGCTGGTACACTACTTTCCATCGAGTAATGGGGCTACGACTGCCCCACACCGCTTCTAGTCACCTATAATCGTGAAACACACAATTAAAGCGAGTAGTGAGATTACAAAACAACAATCACTAGAACATGCAGATTCCACAAACATGTGTATTTTCATTCCAAAGTGGACATTTATGAGTTCTTTAATGTTATAACGGCAATGTGCATACACGTGCTCACCACCCCTTAAAAGAATTCACCCACGAATTCGAATAAGAAAGACTGACACCAGAATCTGATATCAAATTGTTACACCCTCATCTGTCACATGGAATATAACAGAAGGTCCGGTCGGGGTCTCACGTCATATTCCACGGACAGTCAGTGGAGTTGTGCATTGAAACCAAAGCATTCACGTATCCTAACTCAGCGGTGGAGGAGAATAGTCGAGCGAGTGTTGTATAGCAGCGAGAAGGAGTTGGCTTAGTTGAGAGATATGAGATATTAGTATTTAATATATAAGATATTTGTATTAACTATGTAATATTTGTATCCTAAATAGAGTGAACCCTATTTAGGAATTATTGGTGCACACGGATCGATGACGTGTCACCAAGTCGTATTCCGATATAATAGTATAAATACCTCCTATGTGGAAGAATAAGATCATCGAAGTTGTTATTTATCCTCCTTATTTCTACTTGGTATCAGAGCTAGGTTCCCTAAAATCTCGTTCGTTCCCGACTCCGTCGTCACGCTTGTTCCCAACTCCGCCGCTCCTGCATCTCGCTCATCCGTCGCCCTCTTTTCCGGCCACCTCCGGAACATCTCGCATAGTCGTCGCCCCTCCCGTCAAGGATGGCGAGCGGCTCTGCTGCTGGCTGCTGAGAGGGGTGTCGTCGCCGCCCCTCTATGACGCAGTCGGTCGATTCGACCTTCCTAATGCCAATTTCTGCATGACGAAGGTGCCTATGTACGACTAGGTACCCTTCCAACGACCCTTCTGCACCGCTGGCCGCCACTGTTGGGTACATTGGAATGAATGTACCTGATTTGAAGAAGTCTCACCCTACTGAATAATATACATCAAAATGTATTTGATGTGTTTTGAGTTTAGTTGTGCAGGTCAAGTATTTACAGGGAAAGCTGAAAAGATTCTAAGTCCATATGTCGACACCCAGAAGGAAAGTGTCGACACTTAAGAAGACTTGTGTCGACACCCAGAGAAGCAGTGTCGACACTTGGAGTAATTGTGTCGACACCAGGGATGCAGAGTCGACACCAGACAGAAAGTGTCGACACATACAGGTTGTGTCGACACTCAATGAAGAAAAGTCCAGTGAAGTTGTGTCGACACTTAGCAGCAGTGTCGACACCTAGAGGAACTTTGTCTATATCAGAAAGTGTCGACACTTGGAGGCTGTGTCGACACTCAGCAAAAGTCAGCAGAGTCTAAGTATAAGTGTCGACATAATGAAGTATGTGTCGACACACAGCAGAAGACTCAACACATGAAGAAAGTGTCGACATAATAAAGAATGTGTCGACACTCAGCAGAAGACTCAATACAAGAACAAAGTGTCGACACTAGGAGGCTGTGTCGACACTCAGCAAAGTTCAATAAATTCTAAGTACAAGTGTCGACACAAAGGAGATGTGTCGACACTCAGCCAAAGTCTCAACAAAAGAAGAATGTGTCGACACAAGGAGCACTGTCGACACCCAGCAAGTATCAACACAGAAGGCATGTGTCGACGCCAAGAAGATGTATCGACACTGAACAAGATCAACACAAGGAGTTGTGTCGACACATAATATCAGTGTCGACACATGATGAAGAAGCAGTGTCGAGAAGAAATTTCTACAACACAAGGAGTTGTGTCCACACCTTGAAGGCTAGTGTCGACACTTAGTCTACTTGTGTCGACACTTAGTCTATAAGTGTCGACACTTAAAGACAGACTGTCTCGACACTTTCAGACAGTTACAGATATTTCAAGAAGTGACTGGATGACATGACAGCTGTCATTCCAGCCGGTCTACTGCAACTGTCAGAGTTGTCAGAAAGCTGTTAGGAACCGGATCAGCCGGTCACCATGAAGAAGGCCTATATAAAGGCTTATTCTGTCAACAGAAGAAGGGAATTCAACACAGATTAACACAAATCAGTTGAAGTGATCAGAAGATCTTAGTAGTTGGAGAGAGAGAGCTCCTTCCAAGAAGACAGCTGTTGGAACCAGGCTGTGAAGAAGGGTTCAGACCTAGTTCTGAATCTTAAGTTGCAGTGATTGAAGATCAGCTGCAGAGAGTATCAACTCTATTGTGTTCTACATTCAAGAAGCTTTGAAGAAAGCCAAGTGAGGTTGATCTCAGCAGAGTTCATTCAAGAACTCATCAAGAACCTATCAACTCTTCTCTCTTATTCAGAGTTGTAGGTATATACTTTGTATTCTAAATTTCTTGTAGGATCCTTAGGGATCTGAGTTGTAAGCCTGCAATTATAAAGGCTGAGTGGTAGGGCATGTGTGCCTGAGTGTAGGAGATTCATATCTCTGAGTGTAGGCCTTGTGGCTGAGTGTAGGCCTTGTTGAAGGCTGAGTGTAGGTCTTTGTGAAGACTGAGTTGTAGGGCCTTGGGCCTGAGCTGTAGGAACCATTTGGGGTTCTGAGTGTAAGATCTGTGGATCTGAGGAATAGTGGAGGAGTTTGGCCGAATCTAGTACACTACTAGATAGGCGAAGGGAGAAAGTGAATGTACCCAAACCTTGGGGAACCACTATAAATCTGTGTGTTCACTGTATGCATGCTTTATTCTGTGATTGCTGATTGATTGCTGTGAAGAAGTAGTTATAAAACTGTGATATTATCTGCCCAAAAGTTTAAAAAAGATTAAGTCACCTATTCACCCCCCCCCCCCTCTAGGTGATTAGGGTACAATTTCTTTCAAGTGGTATTAAAGCGAGGTGTTGGGTATCAAAGGGAGGTTGCTCATCAAAAAGGTTTACACCTTGAGTAGAATCCTGCCACCAGTGTCAGAAGCATGGAGCTGGATCATGAGATATCGCCACTAAGACTTCCCACATGCACAAAGGAGTATTATCCCGTCTGGAAAATGAGAGTGTCGTATCACTTGGAGGCTATCGATCCTCGAGCATCTTTCATCCTGGAAGAGGGTCCTTTTATTCCTATGAAGACCTCCGGGTCTGGAAAGAATATCCAAGTGCCCAAGTGCATTGCTGAGATGTCGGAGATGGAACTTTCATTATTTAATCTGGACAAGAGGATTCGTCGGATTATCATGGATATCTGGTCTGGACCTTCTTGCTCTAGATTGGAAAAATGTGAGACGGCCAAATCTATGTGGGTGATTATCTCAGAGCTGATGGGGGGATCAAAGAAAGCTGGAATCTACTGTCAACTAGAGGATGAAGCCTATGTGGGGGTCCTCGCCTCTGAAGATAAAGGCAAGGATCAATCGGACAGCATCAGAGCTCCAGTGTCCGTGTCAGAGACTGAAGAGGCCAGTGAGGAAAGCAGCTCTGATGAGGATGACACAACGGTCACTGGCTCCAATGACAATAACACTGAAGAGCAGGTAATTTCTTCATCTTGCCCCGTCTCTCATGAAGTTTCTGAAGACAGGAACTGTTTCCCTTCAGAAAATCCTGATTCTCTGAAGAGAGCCCTTCAGAAAAGCAACCTACTTGTTGAAGAACAAGCTCAGGAGATTGCTCGGCTGAAGATCTTGTTGGTTCTCCAATTGGCATCCAACAAGGTCAAGGACTCTAAAATCTCTGATCTAGAGAGTAGTCTAGAGAATGAGAAAAGGGTAGTATCTAACTTTTCCAAAGTTGATGCTATGAAGAGAAAGGTAGAAAACGGGTGGATCTCCCGAATTATCAATTCGTGGAGAAATGGGGAAACGGTATTCCGACCCCCCACTCCAAGTAGGAAGGCTACTCATCATGCCTTCAGGTATGATCACAGGAATAATCGTGATCACTGCAAGGGTGATCTGTCCTCATGTGGAGACACCCATAGTGCAAGGGCCGTCATGGCCACCCATGAGAGAATACCTAAGGCTCCTTCTGAGCCCTTTGTATTCTCGGCCACTGCCCATACTCGACATGAATCGGCTGGTGTCAGCTCTCAGAACTCTTCTCTCCACCCAAGGACACAGGAAAGGGGGGTTAGAAGTCATACTGTAAGTTCTCATGGGGCCTCAGGAAGGGGGCTGTCTGAAAGGAAGGCACCACCTCCCAGACCTCGTGACGCTCGCTGCATGCATTCATTCCACCCCTCCACGTGTCACGGTGGAAGAGGCAGTTCTGGGAGCAGATCCAGATCTATCCCGTTTGGACCTAGGCTCATGACTACCTCAGTCACTAGATCAGGTCAGAAACGGAGATACAACATTCACGAGTGTTGGTGCTGTGGCAAGGTGGGACACTTTGCCTTAGACTGTTGTCACAACCCCTCTGTGTCAAGGGCAAGGGCCTATCCACATCTCCAGGGCAGAGGTAGTATTCCTGTCAGGATTTCTGAAGGAAGACAGTCGAGTGTTTATGCTAATAGGAACCTAGGACCCAATATGTATTGGGTTCCTAAGGTAAAGTAACTCTCTTTTGCAGGGTAGTTTAGGTTCCCGTAAATATAATGGGAACTAGACAGTAGATGTTTCAAGACTTAATTGAAACATGCATCTGGAATAACAGCAGTGATATCTATATGGGCATACTCACATCGAGCACCTGGTATGTTTTAGTCAGAGAGGCTAAATGATAACTCTCATAATCCCAGGTATTTTTCATCAGCTTCCAAGACTTGAGTCATTTTCTATCGACATTTACATGTATATATATATATATATATATATATATATCTATATATATATATATATATATATATATATATATATATATATATATATATATATATATATATACATATATGTGTGCACATCTAAGGATAGGTTAACACGGTGAATATAAACCTTAGATACATCATTAAAGAGTTATCGGTAATTCCACTGGTAGATTCGAGTACTAACATCTACAGGCGTAAATTAGTTCACTGAAAACTAACGAAGATACGTCTTTGGAAGTCTCGACAACGAAGATACGTCATTGGAAATCTTGCCATCAAGAAATGTATGGAAAAGCCCGGTTCAAACCCTAAATAGATTGGCTTTAAGAAGTATTTATATATTTAGAAGATTTTTAAATTGACTTGACATCAGAAGACTTCGAAAATCCGGCATGTCTCTTAACCCGTAGATTCCTGTTAAAGAATTCCTTCAATTTCGACTTAGACAAACGGAAACCCTTCAAAATCCCTTTTTAAACCCGTCGAAATCTTGCCAGTCTCCCGCCGACCCTTCATATTCCGCAGGAAATCTTTTTTAAAAACTCGCCGATCGCCTCTTTCGTCGACAACAGTAGGAATCGACAACAGCAGGTCTCTCGCCGAATCGTGACGACTTCCGTCGACATCCCGCAGGAAGCTCACCGAAGGTCTCTCGCAGGAAGCTCACCGAATGTCTCTCGCAGGAAGCTCACCGAAGGTCTCTCGCCGATTCTTCCCCTTCCGTCGACATCTCGCAAGATTCCTGTAACTCGTGAAGAACTCTGTCGATCTCGACGTGCAAGAATCCCGCAACTCGTGAAGAATCCCGTCTATCTCGCCGATTGCCTTCCGTGGATCTCTCCTCTCTCGGGTGCACCTTCCGTGGATCTCTCCTCTCCCGATCTCGCCGATTCTTCCTTCCAGGGATTTCTCTGCGGTTTCGATCAATCACAGTCGCGGGGACCTACCGGGTGTCCATCGTCTTCATCGAACTAACTCACCGTCTACGCTTATAGGTAACCCCATCCTCACCCTTACTTGGACTTTATCACTAGTGTCGCTTCCCTTTTGACTTTTGATTAAGCGTAGAGTAGGGATTCTCTCCCTAGGTTTGCAATGGCTCCAAGGACAACCGCTGGGCTGGTCACTGGATGCGAGCTGGTTCGTACAGGGTTCTCTCATGCCTCAGATGAATTCAGAAACATCATCCTTATGCTTGAAGAGGCTGGACTCTCATTCGTACTGGAGCACCCCTGTAAAATCCTGGACAAGGAAGTGCTGGAGTTCTTTGCAACCGCAAAACTCCAGAATGACGACTCTCTCATCAAGAGCAAGGTTGCAGGGGCAAAGATCAAGATGTCTGCCAGCAAGCTGACCCACTTCTTGCAGCTCACTAGCTCGGCGCACGAGGATTATCTGGATGAACAGGACAAAACCAGGAATTTATTATTCTGTGGACTCGCTCGAGGAACGAGGTCGATAAAGCGAAAGGATATGAATGAGGAGGGGAAACTTCTATCAGACATCATTGGAAAAGTACTCATATGCAAGTCGGGCTCTCATGACCACATCTCTGCGGACATGTTCAAGATCCTGGTGGCAATTGTCTGCAGAAAAAGATTCAACTGGGGGGCATTGCTTTTTGAGAAGATAAAGGACACCCTCAGATCTCCTAGCTTTGGCAGAATCATCAGTCTGTATCTCAATCAGTTGAACGGAGATAAGTATGACATGAGTAAAGGTGTTCCTCTACATTACTTGAAGAAAATGGACTCGAGTGTTTTTGACAGATGGGAGAGGCGCATTGGGCAGGCTGCCGTGGTAGAACAACAGGAAGTATCTCCAGCCGAGGACGGAACTGTGGCTGATTCCGTAGTTATCCCCAGTGAAATTCCTGATGCTTTGACTGCAGGAATTGAGGGGGAGCCTCTGCCCACTGATGCTAATATCGTATCTGACATTTCCCAGATAGCCAGAGATGCAGTGGCGGATATACTAGAAGAAAGTGAAGCTGTGCTAGAGAATGAGGAGGCCCTGAACCTGAACGATCTAGGAGTCGGAGGTGCTGTAGAGGAGACTGCTGACGAAGGGTTGGAAGATGATGCTGATGAGAATGATCTCATGGATGATGAAGGTGAGGAAGAAGGCAATGAGGGACATGAAGTTTTGGAGACTCAGGATATCACTGAAGTTCCATCTGACAAGCACGCTCCTGAGCTCGTTCCTGAGATCATTGGTGCAACAGTGGAGGGGGAGTCCGAAAAATCTACAGAGGCCGCAAGCATTCCCCCCTTAGAGACTGTGCTCGTGTCCAGCTCTACAGGTGCATCAGCTGAAGCGCAAGGCCAAGGAGTGCCTCAGGCTCATCCACTACGAGATGATCTAGCCAATCACACCGTGAATGTCATTCAGGGTATAGTGGATGAGCTTAAAACATCTTTTGAGAAAGCTCAAAATAAACTGTTGAAAAGAATTAAGAAATCGGAGAATCTCATGCTCAAGAACATAGTGGAGATCAATCACAAACTGGACGTGATGGAAAAGAAGTTTGAAGATAAATATACAGCGGCCGGCCAAGCTGTCACTCTTCTTATGGACGGATTAAAAAAGAACACTGATACTCTCACAATCGTAAATCAGAATGCTCATGTCGTAGCAAATAACATTCAAAAGTTTGATGGCAATATGGTAACTCTCAACACAAATCAACAAGCCTTGGTCACTGAATTCTCCAGGACTACAAAGCATATTGATAAGTCACTGCATTCTTATGCAAACTCCATTGCAGTCGAAGCCAAAAAGGGGGAGAAAGAATATATAGCTAAGATGGCTGAGCTTCGGGAAGTCATGATCAACAACTTTGAGCAGTCAAACAAATATGTTTATGACAGTTGCTGGTGGATGCTCCAACAAGCGTTAGACGTTAATATCCCTGAAAATCCCCAGGGTGCTCCTGCTCCTGAAGATAATACTGCGGCTGATGAGGGCTCCAGTGTTGAAGAAGTTCCTGTAAGTGAAGCTGATGTTCATAAGGCTGCTAGGGCCTCCTCCAAGGCAAAACTGATGGCAATGTTTGCCAAGGAGCCCTAGCAAAAGCCAGAGACAAGAGAAAATCTCAAGAAGGGACATCCAAGGAAACACAAGCTGAAAAGAGAATCAGATTGAAGGAGGAGGAAGTAAGAAACGAAAAGTGGAGTCCGGTTTCAAAGAGTATCATCTTGGACACATTCTGGCTACAAGAAAAAGGAGAAATCAATCGAAACGACGTATACAGCCAGCATGAGTGGGAGCTGCACAAGACGTATGAAGCTAAACGGAACATCTTTTTCAGGACCAACACTGCGGCAGATAAAGCTCCTCCACCCAGATACTATCCAAAGCCTAAGGAGTATGTTGAAAGGCAAAGAAAGAAGTTTTTGGCTCAGAAACTCAAGGATGACTTAGCCAAAGAAAAATAGTCAGAAATTTATAGCTTGTCTCTCATAAGAACAATTAACGTGTATTATTATTATATGAACAATCTTGAAATTATATATATATATATATATATATATATATATATATATATATATATATATATATATATATATGAATTTATGAGTGACTCAAGTTTTGGTCTGTTTTCCTATACTCTCTTGTGCTGCATCTTTAAATTCTGTATGTTGTATATATTATCTGGTTGGTGGTATTCATCTTAGCTAGTAGGATTTTGGCTTCGTCAAATAGGGGGAGATTGTTGGGTATTGTATCCACAATTATCTGGATTTGAGGAAGCCACCTGTCAAGCTAAGATGAATTCACAATGTATTTGATAAAATATTTCAAGTTGTGCTTGCAGTTATTCCACGCTAAGTGCACACCAATGTCAGGGTGCAGTAGGTCAATATACACGGGTCTGCACGACGTAATCCCTCGTTGAGCAGATCAGTGTGTTGGCCTACGTGTACTCTCTCTATTGGAGTGCACTTACTTTCAAGTACAGGGCTGTGTTTATGCAAGAGCAGACAAGGAGCAAGGATGAGTCAAAGAGCAGCTCAGAGGCGTAAGACGAAAAATCATCTAAGTAAGAATCGACGAGAATCACCAAATCGACGAGAATCACTAGTGATTCTCGCCGAATCGTCGAGAATCACTGGCTGATTCTCGCCGGCTAAATCAAAGTGCAATCAAGTCAAATTCGAAGGAATCACTTTGTGATTCTCGCCGAATCGTCGAGAATCACTTTGTGATTCTCGCCGAATCGTCGAGAATCACTTTGTGATTCTCGCCGAATCGTCGAGAATCACCCTTGATTCTCGACGATTCGACGAGAATCACAGGTGATTCTCGCCGATTTTGACTTGGGCGATTTTCTGGAACTCCCTGAACCGGACTCTGTCGCTGGCACTATTTTGAACCAGATTTAGGGTTTCTTCTGGTGGGACCCATAACGGTCATAAAAGATGATTTTACTGTATAAATACATGCGTATTTTTGAACAGTAGATCAGCGAAGAAGATTTGAAAAAGGCGAGCCGCGACGTGACCTAGATCGGGACTTCCGCTCCGCCGCCGCCGCAGTCGCCGCTTAAGTAAGTTGATCGCCGGTCTTGATCGTGGTTTCTTCAAGATCCTCCGGCGACAGAAGCTTAGCCAAGCTTAGAGTCTCACGTGTCTAACCGGAGATCTCTTGTCTCTTGATTTGTAGATCGGGAAAATCTTCCCCATCCGAATCGATCGAGACGATTGATCCTAGTGTGACCGTTGGTAGACCTAGCTAGCTTCGCTACGAAGTTTGGATCTCCAAAGTACAGCAGCCGCACATCGTTGTCGTCGCCGATCCCGTGAACCTAGCCGCCGCCCATCTTGCCGTCGCCGGTTCCGGGGAGATTCTCTCCAAGAGAGATCTAGGGTTGTGGACTCTTCGTGGACTACAAGAACACGTCGTCATCGAAGAGGGACACCTTAGTCTCCAAACGTAGTTTGTATTTCTTGTACATTATAGTTTTATTTTTGTTGTAAAGGAACGTTGGTTCCTAGCTGTAAGGGTTGAGTGCAACCCGTGTTGTGGGAGTGTTGACTCCTACGTGTGGAAGGGTTACTTCCGATAGTGCAAGGATTGGATTTCAATCCTGTTGGTGAAGAGACCGAGTCGTCCCTTGTTGGGAGATAGGTCGAAGGGGGAAAGTGGATGTACCCAAATCGGGGAACCACTATAAATAGCTTGTGTACTCTGTTTGCTGTGTTGTTTTATTTTCGTGTGCAGGTACAATTTAAATTCCGCAAAAACGCTGCACGTCACCTATTCCCCCCCATAGGTGAAGATAGTTGACACTAGGTGGACTTTCACGAGGTTACTCAAAAAGGGACATAACTGTCTGAGTAGATCCTGTTGGCAGATTCAGTATAAGTAGAGTGCAGAATCAAGAAAATCAAGAAAATGGGTTCAACAGAGAATCATAAGGAACTTGGATCCATGAAGTTGCCCATTTGCAGAAAAGAGATTTTTGGCATCTGAAAAGAAAGGGTGAGACTGTTTATGGAAGCTTCTGACCCTAGAATCTATATCACAGTTAAAGAAGGGTCATATGTGCCTATGAAGGTTTCAGTCCTGGATGCAAATCAGAGAACACCTAAGGACTTTTCTGAAATGACAAAAGATGAGATTATTCTGGCCACCATGGACAAGAGAGCTCAGAATATCATTGTGAGTGCCATAGATGATGCTACATTTCAGAACTTGATACACTGTAAGACATCAAAGGAGATGTGGGATACTCTAATAGTGTATATGGAGGGTTCAGAAGAAGTTAGACAAGACAGGAAGTCTTTGTTAAACCAAGAATATGAGAGCTTCAGACAAGGAAGGTCTGATAGCATAACAGAATGCTATAAGAAATTCTATAGGATAGTTAATGAGTTAATGTCCTATGGAAGAGACTTCAGCAATTATGAGCTGAATGATAAGTTCTTGAGGTCCCTAACAAAGGATTGGGACACCAAGATCTGTGTCATAAGGGAAATGGCCAAGTTAGCAGATATCCCTCCTCCAACCTTGTTTGGAAAACTGCTATCCTATGAAATGCAGTTGATGGTAAGAAAAGAAGAGGAGAAGACTACCAGAAATGAGAATAAAGAAAGAGCTGTGACATTCAAGACAGAAGCCACCAGGAAATACAAAAGTAAGTCTCCATCTCCACCTCCAAAAGTAGCTGAGACTGAGTCAGATGATTCAGAAAGCAGAAATTCTGAAAGCAGTGAGAGTGATGAGGACTTTGCAGCTTTCACAAGACACTTTCAGAAGTTTCTAAAGAAGAAACAGTGGAGGTCAAAGCCATCCACTTCACAGGGAAAAGATGACTATTATCAGAACAAGAAGTCATCAAAGAAAGACAGGAGAAAGCCCAAGTCAAGCAAAGCAACCTTATCAAAAATTATATGCTATTGTTGTAACAGAAAAGGCCATGTTGTTGTTGACTGTCCAGAGAAAAGAAAAGAGTCTACTGATAAGAAGAAGACTCAAATCAAGGGCAAAAAGGAAAGGTCCTTTGTTGCCAAGAAGGACAAAAGCCTGTCAGATATGTCTTCTTCAGAAACTGAGTCAGAAGCTGAAGCATACATAGGACTGTTTGCTGAAGAAGAGGAAGAGGAGTTCATCCAGATAATGAACTCTATATATGAGCAAGAGGACAATCAGTGCAAAAGACTGATGGCCTTAACAGAAGGTGACAAAATCCAGGATCAGCCTGGACCAAGTAAGGTACAAAATTGTTCTTTAAGTTCAATTTCTAGTGCTAGTTCAGATTCAGTTACATCAGCATCAAGTGATGCCAGTGGATCTGAATCTGAAGAGGATATTCATCAGTTGATTGATGAATATAGAGTACTGTTGCAAGCTTTTAAGAAAAGCAAATCCTTGGCCAAGAGTCAGGCAAAGGAGATTGCTAGTCTCAAAGAGGCTGCAACTGATTTTGAGAAGTTGATTGATCAAAAACTAAATGAAATAGCCAGACTGAAGAACATAACTGTTATTCAGATGGGGACTATAACATTTAAGAATGATCAAATCAGAAATCTGGAGATTAGTCTTCAGAAGGAGAGAGATATAGTAGCAAGGTTCTCTAAACCAAAATCAGTTCTACCTCTGATAGATGAGTTTATACCTCACAAGGGTAAAACTGGATTGGGGTTTACTAAACCTGCTAGGACTGTTCAGCCCAAGTCTAAGGGCAAAGCCCCAGTTCTCAACAAGCCTGTTGTAGATAGAACAACTAGGGTTGTACCTAAGCAAAGGTACAATAGATTTGAGTGATGGTGCTGTGGCAAGGTAGGTCACTTTGCCATAGACTGTTGGCACAATTCTAGTGCCAAGATGAGTAGCAAACTGCCTGTTGGAAGATCTGCAGGTAGCTTTGTTAAAAGGCAAACTCACCAGCACCAAGGACCCAAGAATTCTTTGGGTTCTAAGGTCAACTAATCTGTTTTGCAGGTGAGTCCAAGTGGCCATGCCCCAATATGGTACTTGGACAGTGGATGTTCCAGGCACATGACTGGAACTAAGGGATTGCTAAAGGACTTCACACCAATCAAGGATGGTCCTAAAGTCACCTTTGGTGGTTCTGAAAAAGGAATCATCAAGGGTTTTGGTAACATTTCTAGCAATCTTATAACTATTACTCAAGTGGCTTATGTTAAAGGTTTGAAACATAACGTTATTAGTATAAGTCAACTGAGTGATTTAGGATATGACATCTCATTTATCAAAGATGGTTGTCATATCAGGAGATCAAATGATCAAGAGATCATTTTGACTGGTTATAGAAAGAGAAATGTCTATTGTCTAGACATTATGTGTGAGAACAATGGTTCTCCTGCGTGTCATGTAGCTGATGAGAAAGTTTCTCATTGTGTCAAATGGCACAAGATGCTAGCCCATCGCAACTACAAGACAATTGGCCAACTCTTTAGCAAAGAGTTAGTGAGGAATGGTCCTCAAGTTAAGTGTATTAAAGATGGGATATGTTCAGCTTGTCAAAAGGGCAAGCAGACTAGATCCACCTTTAATAGCATTGAGAACAAAGATGCTGTGAGGTATTTATACCTCTTGCATATGGATCTCTTTGGTCCTATGTCAGTTCACAGCCTAGGTAGGAAGGTCTATACATTTGTGGTTGTAGATGACTACTCAAGGTTTTCCTGGGTGTTCTTCCTTAGACAGAAATCTGAAACACTTAATATCTTTTATAGCTTTGTCAAACAAATTCAGAATGAGTTAGACAGTACAGTGGTCAAAATAAGAAGTGACCATGGTACTGAATTTCAGTCTGATAGTATGACAAAACTCTGTGAAGAATTTGGGATATTTCAGGAATTTTCTTCACCAAGAACACCTCAGCAAAATGGCATTGCTGAAAGGAAAAATAGAACCTTGATTGAGGCTGGTAGAACCCTATTAAGTGACACATCTCTCCCAGAATATTTCTGGGCTGAGGCAGTTAATACTGCATGCCATGTAATTAATAGGGCTACCATTACTAAAAGCCACAATAAGACCCCCTATGAGATTGTGAAAGGCAGAAAACCAAATCTATCCTATTTCAGGATCTTTGGTTGTAAATGCTATATACTTAACAATGGAAAGTCTTATTTGACCAAGTTTGCTGCCAAATCTCAAGAGGGGATCTTTGTTGGGTACAACAACAATAGTAAGGCTTATAGAGTCTACAACTTGACTACTCAAGTTGTAGAAGAATCATTACATGTAGTATTTGATGAAGCTAGACTTATTAACAATGAATTGTCTAGTAGTATTTGCAGCTCCACGGGTGTGACTAAGAAGATGGACAAGCTCACTATTGAAGAAGGATCTACTGCAAGTCAGCATGTAGATGATAGTGGCTGTTGTCTAGGGGGAGTACTAGATACACCTGATGCAGAAGAAGACCAAGGAGTGCAGCAAGTTGAAGAAGCTGAAGGAGCACAACCTGAAGCCAGGCTGCCTCCAGCAAATAGACATTTGAAAGATCATCCAACAATTCAAATTATTGGTGATCTAAGTCAAGGGGTACAAACAAGGAGCAGAAATCTGAGTGTAGTGCTCTACTCCAGTTTTCTATCCCAAGTAGAGCCAAAGAAATTTGAAGAAGCCATCCTAGACCCTCATTGGATTGAGGTAATGCAAGAGGAGCTGAATCAGTTCAAGAGATACAAAGTCTGGGAACTTGTTCCTAAACCAAAAGACCACAACATAATTGGAATCAAGTGAATCTTTAGGAACAAGATGGATGAACATGGAGTGATGTTGGGTACATTGGTTTAAATGTACCTGATTTGAAGAAGTCTCACCCTACTCAATGATATACATCAAAATGTATTTGATGTGTTTTGAGTTTAGTTGTGCAGGTCAAGTATTTACAGGGAAAGCTGAAAAGATTCTAAGTCCATGTGTCGACACCCAGAAGGAAAGTGTCAACACTTAAGAAGACTTGTGTCGACACCCAGAGAAGCAGTGTCGACACTTGGAGTAATTGTGTCGACACCAGGGATGCAGAGTCGACACCAGATAGAAAGTGTCGACACATACAGGTTGTGTCGACACTCAATGAAGAAAAGTCCAGTGAAGCTGTGTCGACACTTAATAGCAGTGTCGACACCCAGAGGAACATCGTCGACATCAGAAAGTGTCGACACTTGGAGGCTGTGTCGACACTCAGCAAATTTCAACAGAGTCAAGTATAAGTGTCGACATAATAAAGAATGTGTCGACACTCAGCAGAAGACTCAACACATGAAGAAAGTGTCGACACAATGAAGAATGTGTCGACACACAGCATAAGACTCAATACATGAAGAAAGTGTCGACACTAGGAGGCTGTGTCAACACTCAGTAAAGTTCAACAAAAATTCTAAGTACAAGTGTCGACACAAAGGAGATGTGTCGACACTCAGCCAAATTCTCAACAAAAGAAGAATGTGTTGACACAAGGAGCAGTGTCGACACCCAGCAAGTATCAACACATAAGGCATGTATCGACACCAAGAAGATGTGTCGACACTGAACAAGTTCAACACAAGAAGTTGTGTCGACACAAAGGAGTTGTGTCGACACTTACAAGAATTCAACTAAGTACTGATGAACAAGGAGTTGTGTCGACACATAATTTTTGTGTCGACACATATTGAAGAAGCTGTGTCGAGAAGAAATTTCTACAACACAAGGAGTTGTGTCGACACCTTGAAGGCTAGTGTCGACACTTAGTCTACTTGTGTTGACACTTAGTCTATAAGTGTCGACACTTAAAGACAGACTGTCTCGACACTTTCAGACAGTTACAGATATTTCAAAAAGTGACTGGATGACATGACAGTTGCCATTCCAGCCGGTCTACTGCAACTGTCAGAGTTGTCAGGAAGCTGTTAGGAACTGGATCAGCCGGTCACCATGAAGAAGGCCTATAAATAGGCTTATTCTGTCAACAGAAGAAGATGATCAACACATCAAAGGGATTCACACAAGATCTAGCTATTCATTGAAGAATCAATTGAAGTGAAGATCTAAGAAGTTGGAGAGAGAGCTCCTTCCAAGAAGACAGCCGTTGGAACCAGGCTGTGAAGAAGGTTTCAGATCAAGGTCTGATTCTTAAGTTGCAGTGATTGAATATCAGCTGCAGAGAGTATCAACCCTATTGTGTTCTACATTCAAGAAGCTTTGAAGAAAGCCAAGTGTGGTTGATCTCAGCAGAGTTCTTCCAAGAACTCATCAAGAACCTGTCAACTCTTCTCTCTATTCATAGTTGTAGATATATACACTTTGTATTCTTAATATCTTGTAGGATTCTTAGAGATCTGAGTTGTAAGCCTGTAATTATAAAGGCTGAGTGGTAGGGCCTGTGTGCCTGAGTGTAGGAGATCTATTTCTCTGAGTGTAGGCCTGTTGTGGCTGAGTGTAGGCCTTGTGGCTGAGTGTAGGTCTTTGGAGAAGACTGAGTTGTAGGGCCTTGGGCCTGAGCTGTAGGAACCATTTGGGGTTCTGAGTGTAAGATCTATGGATTTGAGATATAGTGGAGGAGTTTGGCCGAATCTAGTGCACTACTAGATAGGCGAATGGGGAAAGTGGATGTACCCAAACCTTGGGGAACCACTATAAATCTGTGTGTTCACTGTGTGCATGTTTATTCTGTGATTGCTGATTGATTGCTGTGAAGAATTAGTTATAAATCTGTGATATAATCTCCCTAAAAGTTTAAAAAGATTAAGTCACCTATTCACCCCCCCCCTCTAGTTGATTAGGTACAATTTCTTTCAAGTGGTATCAGAGCCAAGTTCCTCAAAAAGGACTTAACTGTCTGAGTAGATCCTGTTGGCAGATTCAGTATAAGTAAAGTGCAGAATCAAGAAAATCAAGAAACATGGGTTCAACAGAGAATCATAAGGAACTTGGATCCATGAAGTTGCTCATTTGCAGAAAAGAGATTTTTGTCATCTAGAAAGAAAGGGTGAGACTATTTATGGAAGTCTCAGACCCTAGAATTTATATCACAGTTAAAGAAGGGTCATATGTGCCTATGAAGGTTTCAGTCTTGGATGCAAATCAGAGAACACCTAAGGACTTTTCTGAAATGACAAAAGATGAGATAATTCTAGCCACAATGGACAAGAGGGCTCAGAATATCATTGTGAGTGCCATAGATGATGCTACATTTCAGAACTTGATACACTGTAAGACATCTAAGGAGATGTGGGATACTTTGATAGTGTACATGGAGGGTTCTGAAGAAGTTAGGCAGGACAGAAAGTCTTTGTTAAACCAGGAATATGAAAGTTTCAGGCAAGGCAGGTCTGATAGCATAACAGAATGCTATAAGAAATTCTATAGGATTGTCAATGAGTTAATGTCCTATGGAAGAGATTTTAGTAATTATGAGCTAAATGATAAGTTCTTGAGGTCCCTAACAAAGGACTGGGACAACAAGATCTGTTCCATAAGGGAAATGACCAAGTTAGCAGATATTCCTCCTCCAACATTGTTTGGAAAACTGCTATCCTATGAGATGCAGTTGATGGTAAGGAAAGAGGAGGAGAAAACTACCAGAATTGAGAATAAGGAAAGAACAGTGGCATTCAAGACAGAAGCCACCAGGAAATACAAAAGTAAGTCTCCATCTCCACCTCCAAAGGTTGCAGGATCTGAGACAGATGAGACAGAATGCAGGAACTCTGAAAGTAGTGAGAGTGATGAAGACTTTGCAGCCTTCACAAGACACTTTCAGAAGTTTCTAAAGAAGAAACAGTGGAGGTCAAAGCCATCCACTTCACAGGGAAAAGATGACTATTATCAGAACAAGAAGTCATCAAAGAAAGACAGGAGAAAGCCCAAGTCAAATAGAACATCTTCAAGGATAGTTTGTTATTGTTGTAACAAACAAGGACATGTTGTTGCTGACTGTCCAGAGAAGAGGAGAGAGTCTACAGACAAGAAGAAGATTCAAACCAAGGGCAAAAAGGAAAGGTCCTTTGTTGCCAAGAAGGATAAAAGCCTGTCAGACATATCTTCTTCAGAAACTGAGTCAGAAGCTGAAGCATACATAGGACTGTTTGCTGAAGAAGAGGAAGAGGAGTTCATCCAATAATGAACTCTATATATGAGCAAGAGGACAATCAGTGCAAAGGACTGATGGCCATAACAGAAGGTGACAAAATCCAGGATCAGTCTGGACCAAGTAAGGTACAAAATTGTTTTACTAGTTCAATTTCTGTTACTAAGTCAGATTCAGTTATATCAGCATCAAGTGATGCCAGTGGATCTGAATCTGAAGAGGATATTCATCAGTTGATTGATGAATATAGAGTTCTGTTGCAAGATTTTAAGAAAAGCAAATCCTTGGCCAAGAATCAGGCAAAGGAGATTGCTAGTCTCAAAGAGGCTGCAACTTATTTTGAGAAGTTTATTGATCAAAAACTAAATGAAATAGCCAGACTGAAGCACATAACTGTGATTCAGATGGGGACTATAACATTTAAGAATGATCAAATCAGAAGTCTGGAGATTAGTGTTCAGAAGGAGAGAGACATTGTTGCAAGGTTTTCTAAACCAAAGTCTGTTCTACCTTTGATAGATGAATTTGTTCATCAAAAAGGTAAAACTGGATTAGGGTTTACTAAACCTGCTAGGACTGTTCAGTCCAAGTCAAAGGGCAAAGCCCCAGTACTCAACAAGCCTGCTGTAGATAGAACAGCTAGGGTTGTACCTAAGCAAAGGTATAATAGATTTGAGTGTTGGTGTTGTGGCAAGGTAGGCCATTATGCCATTGACTGCTGGCACAATTCTAGTGCCAAGATGAGTAGCAAACTGCCTGTTGGAAGATCTGCAGGTAGCTTTGTTAAGAGGCAAACTAACCAGCACCAAGGACCCAAGAATTCTTTGGGTTCTGAGGTCAACTAATCTGTTTTGCAGGTGAGTCCAAGTGGTCATGCCCCAATATGGTACTTGGACAGTGGATGTTCCAGATACATGACTGGAACTAGGGGATTGCTAAAGGACTACACACCTATCAAGGATGGTCCTAAAGTCACCTTTGGTGGTTCTGAAAAAGGAATTATCAAGGGTTTTGGTAACATTTCTAGCACCCATATTACTGTTACTCAAGTGACTTATGTTAAGGGTTTGAAACATAACCTTATCAGTATAAGTCAACTGAGTGATTTAGGATATGACATCTCATTTGTCAAAGATGGTTGTCATATCAGGAGATCAAATGATCAAGAGATCATTTTGACTGGTTACAGAAAAAGAAATGTCTATTGTCTAGACATTATGTGTGAGAACAATGCTTCTCCAGTGTGTCTTGTAGCGGATGAGAAAGTCTCTCATTGTGTCAAATGACACAAGAGGCTAGCCCATCTTAACTACAAGATAATTGGCCAACTTTTTAGCAAAGAGTTAGTGAGTAATGATTCTCAAGTTAAGTGTATTAAAGATGGAATATGCTCAGCTTGTCAAAAGGGCAAGCAGAGTAGATCCACCTTTAATAGCATTGAAAACAAAGATGTTGTGAGGTGCTTATACCTCTTGCATATGGATCTCTTTGGTCCTATGCCAGTTCACAGACTAGGTAGGAAGGTCTACACATTTGTGGTTGTAGATGACTACTCAAGGTTTTCCTGTGTGTTCTTCCTTAGACAGAAATCTGAAACACCTAGTATCTTCTATAGTTTTGTCAAACAAATTCAGAATGAGTTAGACAGTACAGTGGTCAAAATAAGAAGTGACCATGGTACTGAATTCCAGTCTGATAGTATGACAAAGCTATGTGAAGAATTTGAGATATTTCAGGAATTTTCTTCACCTAGAACACCTCAGCAAAATGGCATTGCTGAGAGGAAAAATAGAACCTTGATTGAAGCTGGTAGAACCATATTAAGTGACACCTCTCTCCCAGAATATTTCTGGGCTGAGGCAGTTAATACTGCATGTCATGTAATTAATAGGGCTACCATTACTAAAAGTCACAATAAGACCCCCTATGAGATTGTGAAAGGCAGAAAACCAAATCTATCATATTTCAGGATCTTTGGTTGTAAATGCTATATACTTAACAATGGTAAGTCTTACTTAACTAAGTTTGCTGCCAAATCCCAAGAGGGGATCATTGTTGGGTACAGCAACAACAGTAAGGCTTATAGGGTCTACAACTTGACTACACAAGTTGTAGATGAGTCAGTTCATGTAGTATTTGATGAAGCTAGACTTATTAACAATGAGTTGTCTAGTAGTATTTGCAGTTCCACAGGTGTGACTGAGAAGATGGACAAGCTCACTATAGAAGAAGGACCTACTACAAGACAGCAAGTAGAAGATAGTGGTTGTTGTCCAGGGGGAGTACTACATGCACCTGATGCAGAAGAAGACCATGGAGTGCAGCAAGTTGAAGAAGCTGAAGGAGTTCAACCTGAAGCCAGGCTGTCACCAACTAATAGACATTTAAGAGATCATCCAGCAGATCAAATTATTGGTGATCTAAGACAAGGGGTACAAACAAGGAGTAGAAATCTGAGTGCAGTGCTCTACTCAAGTTTTATATCCCAAGTAGAGCCAAAGAAATTTGAAGAAGCCATCCTAGACCCTCATTGGATTGAGGCAATGCAAGAGGAGCTAAATCAGTTCAAGAGATGCAAAGTCTGGGAACTTGTTCCTAAACCAAAAGACCATAACATAATTGGAACCAAGTGGATCTTTAGGAAAAAGATGGATGAACATGGAGTGATTATTAAGAACAAAGCAAGACTGGTTGCTAAGGGATATAGGCAAGAAGAAGGTATTGACTTTGATCAAACCTTTGCTCCAGTAGCCAGACTAGAGGCAATAAGGATGTTCTTGGCCTATGCAACCTATCAAGGATTTAAAGTTTACCAAATGGATGTTAAGTCAGCCTTTCTGAATGGTAATCTGAAAGAAGAGGTCTATGTGGAACAGCCATCAGGTTTTGTTGATTCAACTCAGCATAATTATGTCTATAGACTTAGGAAGGCTTTGTATGGGTTAAAATAAGCCCCTAGGGCTTGGTATGAAACCATGTCTAGTTTCCTTATTGAGAATAAATTCACAAGGGGGAAAATAGACAAGACTTTATTCCTTAGGGAATCCAGAGGCAAGATCATACTAGTCCAAATATATGTAGATGACATCATATTTGGGTCTACTGAAAGTAGTCTTTGCAAAACGTTTGCAAAACTTATGCAAGGACAATTTGAGATGAGCAGTATGGGGGAACTTAAGTTCTTCTTGGGTCTCCAAGTTAGACGGACTGAGAATTATTTATCCATATGTCAGTCTAAGTTCATCCTAGAACTGATAAGGAAGTATGGTATGGATTCATCCAGTACCATGAAGACTCCTATGGGGTCAAGTATGTCTCTTAGCAAAGATGATGCAGGGAAACCTGTAGATGAGACTTTGTATAGAGGGATAGTTGGCTCCCTACTCTATTTGATTGCAAGTAGACCAGATATCATGTATGCTACATGTGTCTGTGCTAGGTACCAAGCTTGCCCTAAAGAGTCTCATTTGATAGCAGTCAAAAGGATACTGAGATATCTTAAGGGCACTCCTTATCTAGGCTTTTGGTACCCTAGGAATGGAGACTTTGAATTGACAGGTTATTCAGATGCAGATTTTGCAGGCTACAAAGAAGATAGGAAAAGTACAACTGGTACCTGTCAATTCCTAGGTGGAAGACTGATTTCATGGAGTAGCAAAAAGCAAACAAGTGTGGCTATCTCCACAGCAGAATCAGAGTATGTGGCTGCAGGAAGTTGATGTGCTCAACTTCTATGGATACAACATCAGCTTGAGGATTATGGTATTCAGGTAAGTAGAACACCACTATTTTGTGATTCTACTAGTGTTATATCTATTGCAAACAATCCTGTTTCCCATAGTAGAACTAAACACATTGAAATAAAATATCATTTTCTAAGGGAACATGTTGAAAAAGAAGATATTTCACTAGAGTATGTTAATACAGATAATCAACTAGCTGACATGTATACTAAGCCTTTAGAAGAAATCAAATTCAATAGGTTTAAAATTGAATTAGGTATGATAAACTTAGAATAAGTTTATAGAAATGGCTAAGTAAAATAGTGTCGACACACAGAGTTGTCTGTGTCGAGACAGAGAATTGGTGTCGATAATTCAGAGAAAAGGTGTCGACACATCTAGGAAGTTGGTGTCGACACTTCAGAAAATTAGTGTCAACACATATAGGGTAGGTGCCGACACATCCAAGGTGGTGTCGACACTTAGGATTTAAACAGAATTAACCAAGAAAAGTCTCGACTAAGTGTCGAGTTAAGTGGTGTCGACACATAAACAAGTGTCGACACATATATTCTGTCGACTAAGCTTGTGTCGACACATAGGTGTCGAGACATTATAAGTCTGTGTCGACACTTTCCATCAGTGTCGACACAATTTAAGTTTATTGACGCGCCCTTTCATCTTCAACTCTAGAAAGGTATAAATAGGGTTTCACCATTGTCTGTCGACACGCTCACCAAAGTTTCGAGACCAAACTTATGTGTCGACACCTCTCTTCTCTCAATTCAAATTCTTTAAACCCTAATGGCGCCCAAGCTCGAAGAGAACGTGAATGAAGGATATGAACTGGTGTGGCATGCATTTGATGACGCAGAACCAGAGATCAAGGATGTGGTAACCCTAGTTGCAAACTCAGGGTTAGATTTTCTTGTTTCAGAACCGACAAAGATATGGAAGAAAGAAGTTCTGGAGTTTCTGAATGGCGCAACCCTAGATGAGTCTGGACTCAAGATTAAGTCTAGGGTTCATGGGGCAAAGGTGAAGATCTCATCTAAGAGTTTGAGAAAGGTACTAAACCTACCAAGAACTAAGAAAGTAGATGAAGTTTCTGCTTCTAAGACTAGAGAAGCACTGACATGGTGTGGACTGGATTCCAAGATGAAAATTGGATCAGTATTCAATAGGAAAGGAATGAACAGTCAAGAGAAATTTCTATCTGAAATAATTGGGAAAGTGATCCTGTGTAAGTCTGGAGGACATGACAGGATTTCAGCATATATGTTCAGTCTAATGACAAGGTTAATCTTCCAACTAAATACTGATTGGTTTGCAGTATTGTTTGATAAGATAAAGGAGAGCCTGAAAAAACCCAATTTGGGTAGAATTCTAAGTCTTTACTTGGCTGGTAGTATACCAGAGGTTATGAGTCAAGCTGCTGGATCAAAAATCAACCACATGAGAAGAATGGACATGAGAATCTTCTCTAGATGGGATAGAGTTTTGACCAAGGAAATGCCCACTCCTGAGAAGGAAACACCCCTAAAGAAAAAGAAGAAATCAGCCCCTGTGGCTCAAGAATCATCAAGCAGTTCTGAGGAACATGTAGTGTTCACTCCTAATGAAGAAGACACTGGAATTGTTGGAAAGTCTCCAGCTAGACAAGATGATGCAGAGAGGTAGGGGGAGCTACCACAGGCTAGCCCACATCACCAGGATTCCATCCAGGGGGAGCCTCTACTGGTTGAAGAGCCAACACCTCTAGAAAGTGAAAGAGCTACTCAAACTATTCTTGAGGGAATCACTGAAATCAACTAATTAGATTTCCTTATTGAGAGTGAAGTTATAACTGACAAGCTATCTGATGTTAATCAGCAAACACAAACACAAACACATCTGTTGCAGATCAAGTGATATCTGATCAAGTTGCTGATGAGATAAGAGTTTCTCCACCCCATCCTCCACAAGAATTCACCCTAGAAGAGCTATTCCCAGATCTTCTACAAACAGACTTTGAGAAAGAACGTGCTGCTGCTGAGGGGGAGAATGCTCATGTTGAGGGGGAGCAAGTAGTTATTGTTGAGGAAACTACAAGGAAGGAACCTGAAGTGCAGAAGGAGTTACCTCCAAGCCCTAAGGACAGGGTTGATATTGCAAGCACATCTGCTTCTGAAGATGAGGAGGCTGCCAGAGCTAAAAAGAGAAAGTTTCAAGTCTTCAAGAGGAGAAGCCAAAATTATAAGAAAGCTCTGCAAACCATTGCACCACAGCCTACACCACAGCTAGCACCATCTGTAGATTACAGTTCTCTGATGGTTGCAATGCAGATAAAGCTTGATGAGCAAAGGAAAGCAATAGAAACATATATGGATGAGGGGCAAAAATCTCTACAGTTTGATCTTGCCCAAGATATTAAGTCCATTAGATTTGAAATGAATCTAAATAATAAGGAGATGACTGACTGCTTACACAAGGGAGGGAATGCAGTGGTGTACTTGGCTACACATCAGGAGAAGATAAAAGCTCAAGTGGATGAACTTGAAGTAAAGCAAGGCTATGTTCTGGAGAATCAAATAAGGATGAATGATAATTTGACAGCTTCCCACAATGCTATTGTAACTGAACTACAGAATATAGCAACTGCCCAGAATGCAGCCCTGACCACTGCCAAAGAGGAATTTGACAAAGCACTGCAAGAGAGCCTAACTGCTGTTACTTCTGCAATTCAAGATTCTCAGAAGCTGATCACTGAAAAACTCCAAAGGTTGAAACCTTACTTTAAGGATGGAGTAAACTATTTGGATGCACAAATAAGGTTTCAGAAAGATGATCTGAGGGATCACATGGTTAGAGAAGTCATAAATGGTGAGAGGGTGTTAGTCAAAGCCAGCTCTGATCATGCAAAATGGATTTCCAATTCCATCAGAGCCACCCTTGGATATCCTCCATTGTGTGATGATGATAATGTTGCAGAGTCTGGGATAAATCCTGCATATCTAGGAGGGGAGCAACCTGAAGTGGCTCAAGTAATCTACCCTCCTCCAGACTTTGATATGATACATGCTGATATACAATCCATGTATAGCCCTCCTGAGGGAATTGAGAAGGTCATCATAGAGAAAGTGGTTCAGCCAGTGTCGGAGGCTATACTGAAAGAGCAAGAAGCTTTGCTACTCAAAGAACAAGAGACTCTATTGTCTAAGAAAAGGTTCTGAGAGCAAGCTGAACAAAGGCCTGACTTTGAACAGTGGAGCCCCACTTCAAGGAATATTATCTTAACTGCATGAAAGGCTGCCAAGGACAATATTCGAGATAGAAACAAGTGGTTTTCTGAATTGGAGTGGAGGAAGCATGAGACAAGGCAAAAATCCATTGTGCAGTATAGAAGAAAGGCAAAGATGGGAAAGCTACCTCCTACTGCCCAGGAGCCTAGCAAGTACTTTCCCAAGCCTTATTATTTTTTTGAAAGGCAGAAGATCAAAGCTGAGGAGCTAAAGAAGAAGGATCTGAAAGGCAAGAAGCCTGCTGCTGCTGAAGATACTGAAGCCCCAGTCCAAGCAAAGATACAATCTGGAAAGGGCATAGTGATCAAGGAGGCTGAGAAGCAATAGAATAGAATTTATCTTTAGTTTACAGTTGTAATCTTTTAATTTTAAACACTCTGTAAACATTTGTATAATGAATATGATAAAGTTGTTAGAACAATGTAATGTGTGATAAATCTATTACATTATTGTTCTGAGATTTTGGTATATACATGTTTTGTTTATTACATATTTATGAATTTACCCTGTTATATAATCCTGTTTTACATCATACTGTGATTTTGTTATGTATGATGTATATCATTGACTAAGGGTTATGACTTCTCCAAATAGGGGGAGATTGTTGGGTACATTGGTTTAAATGTACCTGATTTGAAGAAGCCTCACCCTACTCAATGATATACATCAAAATATATTTGATGTGTTTTGAGTTTAGTTGTGCAGGTCAAGTATTTACATGGAAAGCTGATAAGATTCTAAGTCCATATGTCGACACCCAGAAGGAAAGTGTCGACACTTAAGAAGACTTGTGTCGACACCCAGAGAAGCAGTGTCGACACTTGGAGTAATTGTGTCGACACCAGGGATGCAGAGTCGACACCAGACAGAAAGTGTCGACACATACAGGTTGTGTCGACACTCAATGAAGAAAAGTCCAGTGAAGCTGTGTCGACACTTAAGAGCAGTGTCGACACCCAGAGGAACATCGTCGACATCAGAAAGTGTCGACACTTGGAGGCTGTGTCGACACTCAGCAAATTTCAACAGAGTCAAGTATAAGTGTCGACATAATAAAGAATGTGTTGACACTCAGCAGAAGACTCAACACATGAAAGAAGTGTCGACACAATGAAGAATGTGTCGACACACAGCAGAAGACTCAATACATGAAGAAAGTGTCTACACTAGGAGGCTGTGTCAACACTCAGCAAAGTTCAACAAAAATTCTAAGTACAAGTGTCGACACAAAGGAGATGTGTCGACACTCAGCCAAAGTCTCAACAAAAGAAGAATGTGTCGACACAAGGAGCAGTGTCGACACCCAGCAAGTATCAACACAGAAGTCATGTGTCGACACCAAGAAGATGTGTCGACACTGAACAAGTTCAACACAAGAAGTTGTGTCGACACAAAGGAGTTGTGTCGACACTTACAAGAATTCAACTAAGTACTGAAGAACAAGGAGTTGTGTCGACACACAATTTCTGTGTCGACACATATTGAAGAAGCTGTGTCGAGAAGAAATTTCTACAACACAAGGAGTTGTGTCGACACCTTGAAGGCTAGTGTCGACACTTAGTCTACTTGTGTCGACACTTAGTCTATAAGTGTCGACACTTAAAGACAGACTATCTCGACACTTTCAGACAGTTACAGATATTTCAAGAAGTGACTGGATGACATGACAGCTGTCATTCCAGCCGGTCTACTACAACTGTCAGAGTTGTCAGAAAGCTGTTAGGAATTGGATCAGCCGATCACCATGAAGAAGGCCTATAAATAGGCTTATTCTGTCAACAGAAGAAGATGGTCAACATATCAAAGGGATTCACACAAGATCTAGCTATTCATTGAAGAATCAATTGAAGTGAAGATCTAAGAAGTTGGAGAGAGAGCTCCTTCCAAGAAGACAGCCGTTGGAACCAGGCTGTGAAGAAGGTTTCATATCAAGGTCTGATTCTTAAGTTGCAGTGATTGAAGATCAGCTGCAGAGAGTATCAACCCTATTGTGTTCTACATTCAAGAAGCTTTGAAGAAAGCCAAGTGTGGTTGATCTCAGCAGAGTTCTTCCAAGAACTCATCAAGAACCTGTCAACTATTCTCTCTATTCAGAGTTATAGGTATATACACTTTGTATTCTTAATATCTTGTAGGATCCTTAGAGATATGAGTTGTAAGCCTGTAATTATAAAGGCTGAGTGATAGGGCATGTGTGCCTGAGTGTAGGAGATCTATTTCTCTGAGTGTAGGCATGTTGTGGCTGAGTGTAGGCCTTGTGGCTGAGTGTAGGTCTTTGGAGAAGACTGAGTTGTAGGGCCTTGGGCCTGAGCTGTAGGAACCATTTGGGGTTCTGAGTGTAAGATCTGTGGATCTGAGATATAGTGGAGGAGTTTGGCCGAATCTAGTACACTACTAGATAGGCGAAGGAGGAAAGTGGATGTACCCAAACCTTGGGGAACCACTATAAATCTGTGTGTTCACTATGTGCATGTTTATTCTGTGATTGCTGATTGATTGCTGTGAAGAATTAGTTAAAAATCTGTGATATAATATGCCTAAAAGTTTAAAAAGATTAAGTCACCTATTCACCCCCCCCCCCTCTAGGTGATTAGGTACAATTTCTTTCAAGTGATTATTAAGAACAAAGCAAGACTGGTTGCTAAGGGATATAGGCAAGAAGAAGGTATTGACTTTGATCAAACCTTTGCTCCAATAGCCAGACTGGAGGCAATAAGGATGTTCTTGTCCTATGCAACCTATCAAGGATTTAAAGTTTACCAAATGAATGTTAAGTCAGCATTTCTGAATGGAAATCTGAAAGAAGAGGTCTATGTGGAACAGCCATCAGGTTCTGTTGATTCAACTCAACCTAATTATGTCTATAGACTTAGGAAGGCTTTGTATGGGTTAAAACAAGCCCCTAGGGCTTGATATGAAACCCTGTCTAGTTTCCTCATTGAGAATAAATTCACAAGGGGGAAAATAGACAAGACTCTATTCCTTAGGGAATCCAGAGGCAAGATCATACTAGTCCAAATATATGTAGATGACATCATATTTGAGTGTACTGAAAGTAGTCTTTGCAAAAAGTTTGCAAAACTTATGCAAGGACAATTTGAGATGAGCAGTATGGGGGAACTTAAGTTCTTCTTGGGTCTCCAAGTTAGACAGACTGAGAATGGTTTATCCATATGCCAGTCTAAGTTCACCCTAGAATTAATAAGGAAGTATGGTATGGAATCATCCAGTACCATGAAGACTCCTATGCGGTCAAGTATGTCTCTTAGCAAAGATGAAGCAGGGAAACCTGTAGATGAGACTTTGTATAGAGGGATAGTTGGATCCTTATTGTATTTGACTGCAAGTAGACCAGATATCATGTATGCTACATGTGTCTGTGCTAGGTACCAAGCTTGTCCTAAAGAATCTCATTTGACAGCAGTCAAAAGGATACTGAGATATCTTAAGGGCACTCCTTATCTAGGCCTTTGGTACCCTAGGAATGGAGACTTTGAACTGACAGGTTATTCAGATGCAGATTTTGCAGGCTGCAAAGAAGATAGGAAGAGTACAACTTGTACCTGTCAATTCCTAGGTGGAAGACTGATTTCATGGAGTAGCAAGAAGCAAATAAGTGTGGCTATCTCCACTGCAGAATCAGAGTATGTGGATGCAGGAAGTTGTTGTGCTCAACTTCTATGGATACAACATCAGCTTGAGGATTATGATATTCAAGTAAGTAGAACACCACTATTTTGTGATTCTACTAGTGTTATATCTATTGCAAACAATCTTGTTTCTCATAGTAGGACTAAGCACATAGAGATAAAATATCATTTTCTAAGGGAACATGTTGAAAAAGAAGATATTTCACTAGAGTATGTTCATACAGATAATCAACTAGCTGACATGTATACTAAGCTTTTAGAAGAAACCAAATTCAATAGGTTTAAAATTGAATTAGGTATGATAAACTTAGAATACGTTTACAGAAATGGCTAAGTAAAATAGTGTCGACACACAAAGTTGTCTGTGTCGAGACAGAGAATTGGTGTCGACACTTCAGAGAAAAGGTGTCGACACATCTAGGAAGTTGGTCTCGACACTTCAGAAATTTAGTGTCGACACATACAGGGTAGGTGTCGACACATCCAAGGTGGTGTCGACACTTAG
Source organism: Platanthera guangdongensis (assembly GCA_039583875.1). Classification (NCBI taxonomy): domain Eukaryota; kingdom Viridiplantae; phylum Streptophyta; class Magnoliopsida; order Asparagales; family Orchidaceae; genus Platanthera; species Platanthera guangdongensis. The sequence goes on along the minus strand of CM077148.1, from coordinate 4,743,919 downwards.
ACTTTATGTAGAATTAGTGAAGTAAAGTCTCGACTAAGTGTCGAGCTGAGTGGTGTCGACACATAAACAAGTGTCGACACATATATTCTGTCGACTATACTTGTGTCGACACATAGGTGTCGAGACATTATAAGTCTGTGTCGACATTTTTCAACAGTGTCGACACAATTTGAGTATTTTGACGTGCCCTTTCATCTTCAATATTAGAAAGGTATAAATAGGATTTCACCATTGTCTGTCGACACGCTCACCAAAGTTTCGAGCCAAACTTGTGTGTCGACACCTCTCTTCTCTCAATTCAAATTTCTTCAATCCCCAATGGCGCCCAAGCTCGAAGAGAACTTGAATGAAGGATATGAACTGGTGCGGCACGCATTTGATGAGGCGGAACCCGCGATCAAAGGTGTGGTAACCCTAGTTGCAGAATCTGGATTAGAATTCCTTTTTTCAGAACCCATCAAGATCTGGAAAAAGGAGGTCCTGGAATTTCTGAATGGCGCAACCCTAGATGAATCAGGATTAAAGATTAAGTCAAGGGTTCATGGAGAAAAGGTGAAGGTCTCACCTAAGAGTTTGAGAAAGGTACTAAATCTACCAAGGACTAAGGAAGAAGATGAGTTTCTGCTTCTAAGACTAGAGAAGCATTAACATGGTGTGGACTGGATTCCAAGATGAAAATAGGATCTGTTTTCAATAGGAAGGGGATGAACAGCCAAGGCAAATTCTTATCTGAGATTGTGGGCAAGGTTATCTTGAGCAAGCCTGGAGGGCATGACAGAGTTTCAGCTCATATGTTTAGTCTAATGACAAGAATTATCTTCACACTACAAACTGATTGGTCTGTAGTAATGTTTGAGAAGATTAAGGAGATCCTGAAGAAACCCAATTTGGGTAGAATTCTAAGTCTTTACTTGGCTGGTAGTATACCAGAAGTAATGAGCCAAGCTGCAGGATCCAAAATTAACCACATGAAAAGAATGGATTTGAGCATCTTCTCTAGGTGGGATAGGGTCTTGACTAAGGAAATGCCAACTCCTGAAAAGGTAACACCACAAAAGAAGAAGAAGAAAATCGCTCCTGTGGCTCAAGTATCATCAAGCAATTCTGAGGAACAAGTAGTGTTCACTCCTGATGAAGAAGACACTGGAATTGCTGGAAAGTCTCCAGCTAGACAAGATGATGCAGAGAGGCAGGGGGAGCTACCACAGGCTAGCCCAACTCACCAGAATTCAATCCAGGGGGAGCCTCTACTAGTAGATGAGCCAACTCCACTAGAGAGTGAACAGGCTACCCACACCATACTTGAGGTAATCACTGACATCAATAAATTAAACTTCCCTATTGAGGATGATGTTTTGTCTGATTCATTACATAATGTTAATCAGCAAACTCCAACACATAGCCAACCCCAAGATGTTGTCATGGAGGACACATCTGTAGCAGATCAAGTGGAACCTAATCAAGTGGATGATGAGATCAGGGATTCTCCACCCCATCCTCAACAGGAATTCACCCTAGAAGAGCTATTCACTGACCTACTCCAAACTGACTTTGAGAAAGAAAGTGCTGCTACTGAGGGGGAGAAGGCCCATGTTGAGGGGGAGCAAGTAGTTATTGTTGAGGAAACTGCAAGAAAGGAACCTGAAGTGCAGAAGGAGTTACCTCCAAGCCCTAAGGACAGGGTTGATATTGCAAGCACATCTGCTTTAGAAGATGAGGAGGCTGTCAGAGCTAAAAAGAGAAAGTTTCAAGTCTTCAAGAGGAGGAGCCAAAATTATAAGAAAGCTCTGCAAACCATTGCACCACATCCTACACCACAGCCAGCACCATCTGTAGATTACAGTTCATTGATGGTGGCATTACAGATAAAGCTTGATGAGCAAAGGCAAACTCTGGAAAAATATGTGGATGAAGGGCAAAAATCTCTACAGTTTGATCTGGCCCAAGATATTAAGTCCATCAGATTTGAAATGAATCTGAATAAGAAAGAAATGACTGACTGCTTCCACAAGGGAGGGAATGCAGTGGTCTACTTGACTACACATCAAGAAAAGATCAAAGCTCAAGTAGATGATATTGCAGTGAAGCAAGGTTATGTACTGGAGAACCAGATAAGGATGAATGATAATCTTTCAGCTTCACATAATGCAATAATTACAGAAATGAAGAATATAGCTACTGGTCAGACTACAGCTAATGCTACAGCAAAGGCGGAATTTGTTAAAGCATTACAAGAGGGCATAACTGTTGTTAAGACTGCTATACAAGACTCTCAAAAGGCTATAACAGACAAGCTCCAAAGGTTGAAACCTTTCTTTAAGGATGGAGTAAACTATTTGGATGCCCAAATAAGATTTCAGAAAGATGATCTGAGGGATTATATTGTTAGAGAAGTCATAAAGGGGGAGAGGGTGTTAGTCAAAGCCAGCTCTGATCATGCAAAATGGATTTCCAATTCCATCAGTCACCCTTGGATATCCTCCATTGTGTGATGATGATACTGTAGCAGAGTCTGGGATTCATCCTGCATATCTTGGAGGGGAGCAAGCTGAAGTGGCTCAAGTAATTTACCCTCCACCAGACTTTGATATGATACATGCAGATATACAATCAATGTATAGTCCTCCTGAGGGAATTGAGAAGGTCATCATAGAGAAAGTGGTTCAGCCAGTGCCAGAGGCTATACTGAAAGAACAAGAAGCCTTGCTACTCAAAGAACAAGAGACTCTATTGTCTAAGAAAAGGTTCAGAGAGCAAGCTGAACAAAGGCCTGATTTTGAACAATGGAGCCCCACCTCCAGGAATATCATTCTGACTGCATGGAAGGCTGCCAAAGACAATATTGTGGACAGAGGCAAATGGTATTCTGATGTGGAGTGGAGGAAGCATGAGAACAGGCAAGAAGCCATTGTGCAATACAGAAGAAAGGCTAAGATGAGAAAGCTACCTCCTACTGCCCAGGAGCCTAGCAAGTACTTTCTCAAGTCTTATCATTACTTTGAAAGGCAGAAAATCAAAGCTGAAGAATTAAAGAAGAAGGATCTAAAAGGCAAGAAGCATGTTGCTGCTGAAGATACTGAAGCCCCAGTTCAAGCAAAGATACAATCTGGAAAGGGCATAGTTATCAAGGAGGCTGAGCAGCAATAGGATAGAATTTATCTTTAGTCTACAGTTGTAATCTTTTGATTTTAAACACTCTGTAAACTTTTGTATAATGAATATGATAAAGTTGTTAGAACAATGTAATGTGTGATAAATCTATTACATTATTGTTCTGAGATTTTGGTATATACATGTCTTGTTTTGATACATGTTTATGTTTTCCCTGATTGTATAATCCTGTTTTACATCATACTGTGATTTTGTTATGTATGGTGTATATCATTGACTAAGGGTTATGACTTCTCCAAATAGGAGGAGATTGTTGGGTACATTGGAATGAATGTACCTGATTTGAAGAAGCTTCACCCTACTCAATGATATACATCAAAATGTATTTGATGTGTTTTGATTTTAGTTGTGCAGGTCAAGTATTTACAGGGAAAGCTGAAAAGATTCTAAGTCCATATGTCGACACCCAGAAGGAAAGTGTCGACACTTAAGAAGACTTGTGTCGACACCCAGAGAAGCAGTGTCGACACTTGGAGTAATTATGTCGACACCAGGAATGCAGAGTCGACACCAGACAGAAAGTGTCGACACATACAGGTTGTGTCGACACTCAATAAAGAAAAGTCCAGTGAAGTTGTGTCGACACTTAGCAGCAGTGTCGACACCTAGAGGAACTTTGTATACATCAGAAAGTGTCGACACTTGGAGGCTGTGTCGACACTCAGCAAAAGTCAGCAGAGTCTAAGTATAAGTGTCGACATAATGAAGTATGTGTCGACACACAGCAGAAGACTCAACACATGAAGAAAGTGTCGACATAATAAAGAATGTGTCGACACTCAGCAGAAGACTCAATACAAGAACGAAGTGTCGACACTAGGAGGCTGTGTCGACACTCAGCAAAGTTCAATAAATTCTAAGTACAAGTGTCGACACAAAGGAGATGTGTCGAAACTCAGCCAAAGTCTCAACAAAAGAAGAATGTGTCAACACAAGGAGCAGTGTCGACACCCAGCAAGTATCAACATAGAAGGCATGTGTCGACACCACGAAGATGTGTCGACACTGAACAAGATCAACACAAGGAGTTGTGTCGACACACAATATCAGTGTTGACACATGATGAAGAAGCAGTGTCGAGAAGAAATTTCTACAACACAAGGAGTTGTGTCGACACCTTGAAGGCTAGTGTCGACACTTAGTCTACTTGTGTCGACACTTAGTCTATAAGTGTCGACACTTAAAGACAGACTGTCTCGACACTTTCAGACAGTTACAGATATTTCAAGAAGTGACTGGATGACATGACAGCTGCCATTCCAGCCGGTCTACTGCAACTGTTAGAGTTGTCAGAAAGCTGTTAGGAACCGGATCAGCCGGTCACCATGAAGAAGGCCTATATAAAGGCTTATTCTGTCAATAGAAGAAGGGAATTCAACACAGATTAACACAAATCAGTTGAAGTGATCAGAAGATCTTAGTAGTTGGAGAGAGAGAGCTCCTTCCAAGAAGACAGCTGTTGGAACCAGGCTGTGAAGAAGGGTTCAGACCTAGTTCTGAATCTTAAGTTGCAGTGATTGAAGATCAGCTGCAGAGAGTATCAACCCTATTGTGTTCTACATTCAAGAAGCTTTGAAGAAAGCCAAGTGTGGTTGATCTCAGCAGAGTTCATTCAAGAACTCATCAAGAACCTATTAACTCTTCTCTCTTATTCAGAGTTGTAGGTATATACTTTGTATTCTAAATTTCTTGTAGGATCCTTAGGGATCTGAGTTGTAAGCCTGCAATTATAAAGGCTGAGTGGTAGGGCCTGTGTGCCTGAGTGTAGGAGATTCATATCTCTGAGTGTAGGCCTTGTGGCTGAGTGTAGGCCTTGTTGAAGGCTGAGTGTAGGTCTTTGTGAATACTGAGTTGTAGGGCCTTGGGCCTGAGCTGTAGGAACCATTTGGGGTTCTGAGTGTAAGATCTGTGGATCTGAGGAATAGTGGAGGAGTTTGGCCGAATCTAGTACACTACTAGATAGGCGAAGGGGGAAAGTGGATGTACCCAAACCTTGGGGAACCACTATAAATATGTGTGTTCACTGTGTGCATGCTTTATTCTGTGATTGCTGATTGATTGCTGTGAAGAATTAGTTATAAAACTGTGATATTATCTGCCTAAAAGTTTAAAAAAGATTAAGTCACCTATTCACCCCCCCTCTAGGTGATTAGGGTACAATTTCTTTCAGCCACCGACTTCCAGTTCTACCGATTCCAGCCGATCTAGGTCGCCACTCTGCCGATTCAAGCGGTTCTTCGGCGCCGGGTTATTGTTTTAACATGGAGGACTCTTCCGTGACATCACCGGATGTGATTCCGCCTCAAATGAGCGACTCTTCGCGGGCTCATGGCCACTCCGGATCTCTAAAGATCACCACAGTTCCGTTGGACAACACAAACTATCTTGAATGGTCCCGGGTGGCACAACATGTCATTCGTAGTCATCAGTTGTTTGGTTACATTGATGGTCCTCGTACGGATCCCTCCTGGATGAAATGGGATTCCGAAAACTCCTTGGTTGTTTCGTGGCTTCTACACTCTATGTCTCTGAAGGTCTATCGGAGTTACGTGTTGATGGACTCTGCCTTTGACATCTGGACCCGCGCCCGTGAGACATACTCGCAAGTGGGCAGCTCGACTCAGGTGTATGAACACACTCGCCGCATTTTGGAGCTGTGGCAAGGGTCTATGACTGTCTCGTCTTTTTCTCGGAGTTTGAGCATCTATATCAGGAGCTGTACTATTTCTCACACTTCACCGTTGCGTGCACTACATATGTAATTTAGCTACAGCAGCGGGAGGATCGATTTCGCCTCATGTCTTCTTGATGGGGCTGAATATGGAGTTTGACATGATGCGGACTCATATCCTTGACCGCTCTCCTCTCCCATCTCTTTATGAGGCCTTCAACATGGTTCTTGGCGATTATGACCGCTGTAAGTCCCTTACTTCTAGTCTTCACCATGGTGTTAATCTTCCTCCTGAATGCTCTGCTTTGACTGGCGCTAGCCGAGGTCTGAATATCATCCCCAGCAACTTTGGTATGTCCTGTGATTATTGTGGCCGGAAAGGTCATATCAGAGAGGTCTATTACATACTTCACCCTCACCTTGCTCCTCGTGGTCGTGGCCTGTAGCACCCCCTATCCGTCGCATAGCATATAGCAGTAGGTCCGGCCGGGGCCCGATGTCATATACCACAGACAGACCGGGTGGTTAGTCATGGAAACCATCCAACCAATCATAACGTCCTACACAGAGCATTCTAGCGGAAGCAGATTAACAAGTTGCAATAAAGAACCCAGCACAAAAGCATGAATGTCCACTAATACCAAATAGGAATGTTGTACATACACAAGTACAGGCCTTAAGGCCTTACAAAATGGTTCACTTGATATTACATGATTTACAAACCACGGCACGCAGGTCGGTCATACATGAATAAAAGCAATAAACACTCCATTTAGGACTTCGAGGGCCGGCTTCGCAATTTGGGCTTTAGCCCGCTATTGACCGTTTGGTCCAGTAGCACCTGCAAGCAACAAACCACCGCACGGTGGCAAAACAAGGCAACGGTCAGCAATGCTGACCAAATTATAACGATCCCGCCCCCAGCTCGGGGCGGCGATGCTCCTTCCCTGCATTTCATTAGCATAAGCGAGCAATATATATATATTCATTTCATCATAGACGTTGGCTCGCACGGCCACACGCCCCGTGCTCTCAGGGCACATTCTCGGTGAACCGGTCGATGTCACGTCAATTAAAGCCATAGACATTCTGTACTCACCACCGCCACTTTGACGGCCAAACCTATGAGCAATTTGTCTTCTCGGCCTGGGTCACGACAATTTAAGCCATAGACCGCCGAAGACCCTAATCTATGTCAACGGCAAGTGCCACGTACCCTTAGGTCTCTTTAACCGAACGACATAGAACTGGTACGGTTCCATCTAACCCGTGCTCACATCGCAACGACAGTTTAAGCCATATGCGCTGGTCAAACTTCTCCCGAGTCCCATTTCCGTCACATTTCACATAACCCGGTTATGTTCAAGTTGGCTCTCAGGCCACCAAGTTGGCAAGATCACGCATCCGCCCAGTTTTCCGGGTGCACCTTTGGGTTAATCCCCAAGGCTCCCTGTTGCAATCTACCACGTAGAAAACCCGAAAAACAAACAATCGCATGGAGTCTTCTCCGGCATTTATGCAATGCAACATCACCGATCCAGACCAACATGTCCGGATAGGCTTCACACATCATGTCTATGTCTGTTCTCGCTTACGAACTCTACACAACGGGGACTTTACATATCTACCCGAAGGAACGCCTCCAAATCATCGCAAACTCGCGAGAGCGGGCTTCCTATGCAAAGAAGGAGAGCTTCACATGCTCAAGAAGAGAATCGTTACCCTAGCGTTCTTCTTTGGCGCCATGGAAAAGTAAGCGGATGAAAAGCACCGCACTCTCTTTGCCTCCGTGGATCCGGAGTCGGCTCGCGATTTGGAGCTTCGAAGCTCCTCCAATGGCCGAATCTAGCTTCTTCTTCCTTCCTTGGCTCTCCTCTCTCTCTAAACTTTAGAAAGATAACCACACAAGTAAAAGTGAGGGTTTCAAGAGTCCAATCCCGGGTATATCCCATCAGGAACAACCCCCAGCCGTTGGATCCCAACTTAAAGAAACGAACGGCTTTGATTCGGGCCTGAAATGTCCAATCTGGACCAAACACGGCCTGGCACACGCCCGTGTCCAGGGCCGTGTACCTCATTCGCCATCAAAATCGACGCGCTTGTAACAACACACGGGCATCCAACACGCCCGTGTTCGACCTGACACGCCCGTGTTCCAACTGACATGGCCGTGTGGCCGGCCGTGTACCTCCATCGATTTATCCCGAAAACATCCCGAGAACTACACAGGTTCTAGGACACGCCCGTGTCCTAACCCTTGTCTACCTCAACACTCCTGGGCTACAGGCCGTGTACACGGTCTCGACACTCGACACTTCGTCGAGCGAAGTTCGTCGACCTCACGACACGGCCTTGGACACGCCCGTGTCCTAGGCGGTGTGCCTTGTCTCGACACATCGTCGAGCAAAATTCGTCGACTCCCCGGGACAAGTGTCGACACGGGTCGACACGCCCTGCGACACGCCCGTGTCGCAGGCCGTGTGCCATGTCTCTACACTTTGTCGAGCGCAAAATGTCAACTTCGCGGACTGAGTGTCGACACGGGTCGACACGCCCTGCGACACGCCCGTGTCGCAGGCCGTGTGCCCTGTCTTGACACAACGTCGAGTGAAATTCGTCGACCTCTCGACCAACTCGACGACACAAGTCTGACACGCCCTGGGACACGCCCGTGTCCCAGGCTGTGTGCCTCCTGCCAGAACCCAAAACTGGCCCAAAACGTCACACGTCGCTCTTTTGAGTTTCGGGGCATTACAACTCTCCCTCTCTTAAAAGAATTTCGTCCACGAAATTATATAAAGGAAAGACATGTACAAAACCAAAATTTGTACCTGAGCGGAACAACTCCGGATACTCGTCAAGCATAGTCTTCTCTCGTTCCCAAGAGAGCTCCTCACGACCGCAATTGTGTCATCGGACCTTGACCATCCTGATCTCTTTATTGCGTAGCCGCTTGACCTCCGAGTCCTCAATCTGCACGGGCTTGACTTTTGTCGTCAGCCCACTATCCACCGGCACTTGATCAACCGCGATCACTTGCGTAGGCTCTTGCACCGCCTTCCAAAGCACCGAAATATGGAATACATCATGTAATCCACCAAACTCCACTGAAAGCTTCAACCGATAGGCCGCTTCACTAACTCGCTCCAGAACCTCAAACTGCCCAAGGTACCTCGGGCTTAGCTTTTTCCATCGCCGCACCCGCGAGACACCCTTGAACGGCTTTATCTTTAAGTACACATATTCGCCCACAGCGAACTCCACGTTCCTGTTCTTGACATTATAGTACTTCGCTTGCCGGTCCTGAGCGATAAGTAACCTCTCCTGAATGGTTCTCACCAAAGAAGTAGCATCCTCCACTTCTAATCGCTTATACAACTTTGACTCACCCGTTTCTAGCCAAGACAACAGCGTGCGATATTTTCTACCATATAGGGCCTCAAAGGGCGCCATTTGAATACTCGCTTGGTAGCTATTGTTGAATGCGAACTCCACCAAATAAAGGTGGTCTTCCCATTGCTTTCCAAAATCCAAGACACACATGCGGAACATGTCTTCCATGGTTCTATTGACCCTCTCGGTCTGCCCATCCGTTTGCGAATGGAAGGCTGTGCTGAATTTCAACTTTGTTCCCAACATTTGCTGCACAAGCCTCCAATCATTGGACGTGAACCGCCCATCTCGGTCACTCACGATGCTGCGGGGCACACCGTGAAGCCGTACTATGTTATCCACATACAGTTTTGCCAACTTCTCCACCGGATCATCCTTCCTATGCGGAATGAAATGCGACACCTTCGTTAACCGATCCACGACCACCCAAATGGCTTTGTTCCCCTTTTGCGACCTTGGCAAACCGTGCACAAAGTCCATAGAGATGTCGTCGAATTTCCACTCCGGAATAGGCAAGGACTTAAGAAATCCTCTCGGCTTTTGATATTCCGCCTTCACCAAGGCGCAAGTTTGGCACTTCGCCATGTAGAGCGCCACATCTTTCTTCAAACCCGGCCACCAAAACAATTTCTTCATATCGCGGTACATCTTCGTGCTCCCCGGGTGAATCGAGTACTTTGTATGGTGTGCCTCGTACAACAATTCCACCCGCAAATCGCCCACACTTGGGATGCACAGACGACCGTCTTTCCAAAGCAATCCGTCCTCCACAACGAATTGGGAATTTGACACATCCAGAGCCTCTACCATGAACTGCTTCATATGGGCATCCATATCCAAAGCCTGTCGAATCCGATCAGCCAGGTCATATTGGACTTCAGTCCAATTCAGAACTGCTTCAGCACTTGATTGCCTATCCACACAAACAATCTCCAACGCCTCCAACTCCCGCACCAACCGCTCATCATGCAACGATAGACAATTGGCTTGAGCTGGGGCTCGGCGACTCAACGCGTCCGCAACCGCATTCCCTTTACCATGCACGTAGTGGATCTTGAATGTATAGTCTCCCAAGAACTCCATCCAACTACGCTGCCGCATATTCAGATCTTTCTGATCAATCAGATACTTCAGGCTCTTATGATCGGTGTAGATATCAATCTTCACACCGTACAAATAGTGTCTCCACAGCTTCAAGGCAAAAATCACGGCCGCTAACTCCAAGTCATGGACCGGATAATTCCTCTCGTGCACTTTCAGCTGTCTCAGGCCATAAGCTATCACACTTCCGTGTTGCAGTAGCACGCAACCCAAACCGCTGCCCGAAGCATCACTGTAAATCTTTTAGCCTTCGGTCCCACATGGCGAACTCAGCACAGGCGCCGTGGTCAACCGACACTTCAACTCCTCAAAAGCTCGCGCGCACTCTGGCGTCCAAACGAACTTCTGCTCCTTCCTCGTCAAAGTAGTGAGAGGTAACGCTATCCGCCAGAAGTTCTCTACGAAGCGCCTATAATAGCCGGCAAGCCCCAGAAAGCTCCGGACTTCCGCTACCGTAGCAAGCTTAGGCCACTCCCGTATCGCAACAATCTTCGTCGGATCCACAGCAATACCCTCTCCACTCACTATATGACCGAGGAACGCCACTGAGGATAACCAAAACTCGCACTTCGAGAACTTGGCATACAGTTGATTCCTCCTTAGCGTCTCCAAAACCAAATGAAGATGCTTGAAGTGATCTTCCTCACTTTGCGAGTACACCAAAATATCGTCGATGAAGACGATCACAAAATGGTCCAAGTACTCCCTGAAAGTCATGTTCATCAATTCCATGAACACTGACGGCGCATTAGTCAGCCCAAACGGCATGACCGTAAACTCATAATGCCCGTATCTCGTACTAAATGCTGTCTTCGGGATATCACTCTCCCTTATTCGCAGCTGATAGTACCCAGACTTGAGATCCAACTTCGAGTACACCGTCGACCCGACCAACTGATCAAAAAGATCATCAATCTGGTGGATCGGGTACTTGTTCTTCTCTGTCAACTTGTTGAGCTCCCGATAATCAATACATAGCCTCAAGCTTCCGTCCTTCTTCTTAACAAAGAGGACCGGCGCGCTCCAAGGCGAAGAACTCGGGCGCACATACCCTTGCTCCAACAACTCTTGCAGTTGAACCTTCAGCTCCACCATTTCCTTAGGCGCTAGACGATAAGGAGATCGTGACACAGGCTTTGCACCTGGCACTAGCTCAATCGTGAAATCTATCTCCCGCTGAGGCGGGGCTCCAGGAAGATCTCTAGGGAAAACATCAGGGTATTCCGATACCACTGAAATACTATCCAACGCGGGCTTCGGCTTTGCAACCTCCACTAGTGTAAAGAACAGTTCTGCACTGGCACGAACCGCCTTCACCACCTGAAGAGCAGACATCAACGTCTTGCTCGACCCCTTTAAGCCCGTAAAAGTCGTCTCACGACTTGCTCCCAACTTCACTTCCTTGAGACCGCAATCAATATAGGTCTGCTGCTCCGAGAGCCAGTCCATGCCAAATATAACGTCGAACTCCACCAATGGAAGTAACGACGCTTGCAGATCGAACTCCTGATTCCCAATACGAATCTTAACATCGCAGATCCTATCCGTGCGCATCGAACACCCATTGGGCAACAACACATCCAACTTATCCTTCGCCATCGAAGAAGGGACTCCGATGCGTGATATAAATCCCTCGGACAAGAAAGAGTGTGAAGCTCCCGTATCGAAGAGTGCTCTTGCCGGATTTTCACAAATCAAAACAAATCCTAAACAAGCAGTGGTAAGGTAACATGTGCATAACAAGTATTTAAAGAAATTGACTTGCTATAAATTAAACCGTACCTGTCACCACATCAGCCTGTTTGATGGCCTCCTATTGGCCAAGATTATACACCCTTGGTTGGGCCGGAGCATAGTGGGACGCGGTCGACTCCACCGCCTTGCCCTTCTCTTCGTAAGTAGCTCTCGGCTTCCTTTCGGACTTGGGGCGTCCGCTCCAACAATCGCGGGCAAAGTGCCCCGACTTTCCACAAGTAAAACACGCGGCCGGGGTTCGACTCGTGGTCGCCCCAGAAGCACCAGCAGGAGCTGGACCCGAAGTCTTATGCTTCTTAAAGAATCTTTGATACCCGGACTTTGAAGTAGTCGGCACTTTGAATTCAGACTTCTTGTCACCCAAGCTTTTCTTTGCCTGTACGTTCTTCATGTCCTTCTCCAAGGACCGGGCCGTGTTGACCAAGGTCAAGAACCCTGCGTCATCGACCCCGAGAGTAGTAACATCAACTCATCTCTCAAGCCTTCGTAGAATCGATTCATCTTGCGCTCCTCATCCGCGATGGTGGAGCTAGCATATCGACTCAAATGAGTAAACTCGTGGAGATATTCATCCACGGTCTTCTCACCCTGCACCAACTTCAGGAACTCGTTCTCCATCGAAATCCTCTGAGTAGAAGGGAGGCACCTTGCTAAGAACAATCCTGAGAACTCTTCCATTGGGACGTCTGTAAGTTGTCTACCTCTCAAATGATGCAGCTCCAATTCTTCCCACCACATTCTCGCTTCACCGTCCAAAAGGAACGTAGCAATGGTGGTCATTTGACACTCCTCCGTCTCCGTTGCTGTCATGACTCTTTTCACCCTGGAGAGCCAGTATTCAGCTTGAGATGGGGTTCCCAACCCCGAGAATACCGGAGGACTAAATCTCATGACATTCTTGAGCTGTCTCTTGGTTGCCCTCCTTGGCACCACCGGCTCCACTACCACCTATTCCACTCTCCTCGGCTCAACCTCTGGAAGAGGTTCCTGCTGCATCGCAGGAGCGGGCTGCTGCGTTTGTCTTGCAGGCTGCGCATTTATCATGGCCAACACTGCTTCGGCCACCAATCGTAAGTTCTCAGCCGATAGAGGTGTTGCATGAGCAACATCTGGTGCACTGCTAGCCTCAGAAACTCGACGTTCCGGCGGCCCAGCACCACTTCTGGTCACCTATAGTGGTACAAAACACCGTTAAGCGACCAAATCAAATTGCAAACAACAATTATAGGAACATGCAGGTTCCTCAAACACGTGTATTTTCATTCCTAAGTGGACATTCATGGGTTCTTTTACTGTTATAACGATGACGCACACACATGTGCTCACCACCCCTTAAAAATAATTCGCCCACGAATTCATTGTAAACCCGACCAAAACCAGTAGTCTGATACCAATTCATTGTGGGCCCATAACCCACAGGTCGGAGGATCGAAACCTCCCTCTGATACCAAATTGTAACACCCCCTATCCGTCGCATAGCATATAGCAGTAGGTCCGGCCGGGGCCCGACGTCATATACCACAGACAGACCGGGTGGTTACTCATGGAAACCATCCAACCAATCATAACGTCCTACACAGAGAATTCTAGCGAAAGCAGATTAACAAGTTGCAATAAAGAACCCAGCACAAAAGCATGAATGTCCACTAATACCAAATAGGAATGTTGTACATACATAAGTACAGGCCTTAAGGCCTTACAAAATGGTTCACTTGATATTACATGATTTACAAACCACGACACGCAGGCCGGTCATACATGAATAAAAGCAGTAAACACTCCATTTAGGCCTTCGAGGGCCGGCTTCGCAATTTGGGCTTTAGCCCGCTATTGACCGCTTGGTCCAGCAGCACCTGCAAGCAACAAACCACCGCACGGTGGCAAAGTAAGGCAACGGTCAGCAATGCTGACCAAATTATAACGATCCCGCCCCCAGCTCGGGGCGGCGATGCTCCTTCACTGCATTTCATTAGCATAAGCGAGCAATATATATATTCATTTCATCACAGACGTTGGCTCGCACGGCCACACGCCCCGTGCTCTCAGGGCACATTCTCGGTGAACCGGTCGATGTCATGTCAATTAAAGCCATAGACATTCCGGACTCACCACTGCCACTTTGACGGCCAAACCTATAAGCAATTTGTCTTCTTGGCCTGGGTCACGACAATTTAAGTCATAGACCGCCGAAGACCCTAATCTATGCCAACGACAAGTGCCACGTACCCTTAGGTCTCTTTAACCGAATGACATAGAACGGGTACGGTTCCATCTAACCCGTACTCACATCGCAACGACAGTTTAAGCCATATGTGCGGGTCAAACTTCTCCCGAGTCCCATTTCCGTCACATTTCACATAACTCGGTTATGTTCAAGTTGGCTCTCAGGCCACCAAGTTAGAAAGATCACGCATCCGCCCAGTTTTTCGGGTGCACCTTTGGGTTAATCCCCAAGGCTCCCTGTTGCAATCTACCACGTAGAAAACCCGAAAAACAAACAATCGCACGGAGTCTTCTCCGACATTTATGCAATGCAACATCACCGATCCAGACCAACATGTCCGGATAGGCTTGACACATCATGCCTATGTCCGTTCTCGCTTACAGACTCTACACAATGGGGACTTTACATATCTACCCGAAGGAACGCCTCCAACTCACCGCAAACTCGCGAGAGCGGGCTTTCTATGCAAAGAAGGAGAGCTTCACATGCTCAAGAAGAGAATCGTTATCCTAGTGTTCTTCTTTGGCGCCATGGAAAAGTAAGCGGATGAAAAGCACCACACTCTCTTTGCCTCCATGGATCCGGAGTCGGCTCGCGATTTGGAGCCTCGAAGCTCCTCCAATGGCCGGATCTAGCTTCTTCTTCCTTCCTTGGCTCTACTCTCTCTCTAAACTTTAGAAAGATAACCACACAAGTAAAAGTGAGGGTTTCAAGGGTCCAATCCCGGGTATATCCCATCAGGAACAACCCCCAGCCGTTGGATCCCAACTTATAGAAACGAACGGCTTTGATTCGGGCCTGAAATGTCCAATCTGGACCGAACACGGCCTGGCACACGCCTGTGTCCAGGGCCGTGTGCCTCATTCGCCGTCAAAATCGACGCGCCTGGAACAACACACGGGCATCCAACATGCCCGTGTTCGACCTGACACGCCCGTGTTCCCACTGACACGGTCGTGTGGCCGGCCGTGTACCCCCATCGATTTATCCCAAAAACAAGCCGAGAACTACACGGGTTCTAGAACACGCCCGTGTCCTAACCCGTGTCTACCTCAACACGCCTGGGCTCCAGGCCGTGTACATGGTCTCGACACTCGACACTTCATCGAGCGAAGTTCGTCGACCTCACGACACGGCCTTGGACACGCCCGTGTCCTAGGCCGTGTGCCTTGTCTCGACACATCGTCGAGCAAAATTCATCGACTCCCCGGGACGAGTGTCGACACGGGTCGACACGCCCTGCGACACACCCATGTCGTAGGCCGTGTGCCATGTCTCGACACTTCGTCGAGCGCAAAATGTCGACTTCGCGGGCTGAGTGTCGACACGGGTTGACACGCCCGTGTCGCAGGCCGTGTGCTCTGTCTCGACACAACGTCGAGTGAAATTCGTCGACCTCTCGACCAACTCGACGACACAAGCCTGACACGCCCAGGGACACGGGCGTGTCCCAGGCCGTGTGCCTCCTGCCAGAACCCAAAACTGGCCCAAAACGTCACCCGTCTCTCTTTTGAGTTTCAGGGCGTTACATGGCCATGGCCGAGGGCTAGGTCGTGGTGGTCATCGCCAGGGAAATCTCAGACATCATGATGATGATTACTCTACAGATGTTTATGACGAGACATCTACTACTGCCCCCAGTCAGCTTACTTCTCAGGAGTGGGGCGCT
Source organism: Platanthera guangdongensis (assembly GCA_039583875.1). NCBI lineage: Eukaryota > Viridiplantae > Streptophyta > Magnoliopsida > Asparagales > Orchidaceae > Platanthera > Platanthera guangdongensis. The sequence continues at coordinate 4,727,935 of CM077148.1, read as the reverse complement.
TTTCGTCGTCTACTGCACTCTCAGCCTGATCAACCACCTGGTGCATCTGCTTTCATTGCCTCTATTGCCATGTCAAGTGCTCCTACTACTACAACCTCCTCCTCTGAGTGGGTAATTGATTCTGGTGCCAACCATCACATGACTGGTTCCTCCTCAGGTTTCCTCTCTTACACTTCCTTGTCTGGTAAGGACAAGGTTATTTCTACTAATGGCATGTTGTCCCCCATTGCTGGCAAAGGACAGATCTCATGTTCCTCTTCTATTTCTCTATCATCTGTCCTTCATGTTCCATACTTTCCACGCAATTTGCTTTCTATTAGTGATATTACCCGCTCTCTCAATTGCTCGGTAACTTTTTTCCTGATTCGTATGTTTTTCAGGAACTGGGTACGAAGCGGAGCATTGACAGTGGTAGTAACCGCGGTGGTCTGTATTACTTGGACATGCCCTCATCTCAGGCCCTCTCCTATTCTACTGTTACAGCTGAAGATGTTCGTCGCTGGCATCGCCGGCTTGGACACCCTTCTCTTATCTATCTTCTGAAACTTTTTCCTGTTTTCCACATTTTTGAAACTCTTTGTCTGTGATGAATGTGACAGATTTAAACATGTGTGACATAGTACATCACATTTGTCATCTCCATATAGTACTCCTTTTGATATCATTCACTCTGATGTTTGGGGACCATCCCCTGTTGCATCTACCTTTAGTTTCTGGTGGTTTGTCACCTTTATTGATTGCTTTTCTCGCACGACTTGGGTTTACTTGTTGCAAAAAAAATGAGGTCTTTGCCTGTTTTCAGCTTTTCACAAAATGGTTCAGACTCAATTTAAGATGGTTATCCGAGTCTTGCGTAGTGATAATGGAGGAAAATATGACGATCGAGGAGCATTTGGCTCATACCTTGCTGATCATGGTATTATCCACCAGACCACGTGTGAGTGTCATACTGCCCGCTACGTGCTTCTTCTCAGCTCTTCTATATTGTTCGCTCAGTCTATGTAACATCCTGACTTTTATGGGTCCACCAGAACCCTAGTGGGCCCAATAAAAGTAACCCGGACCTCTAGGCCCACCGGGTATGAGGTAACCCTAGACAGGGTATATAGAGCTAGAGAATTCTGATTCGAGTTCTGTCAATTCCTATGGCTTCGTGTAATCAATACAAACGCATGGGAACTCGTCCCGTTAAACTCCAAGGTCATATGGTGAATATAGCCATTTCTCGTAAAACGTCATGAAAACGAGATTTTTGGATAATAAACTAAAGAGGTCTGAATTGAGTTCTATCAGTTTCTATGACTTCGTATATTCAATATGGACGTATTGGAACTCATTACGTAGCAATTCGAAGTCTAACGATGATTATGCGCACTTTGACCATTTTAGCGCGTCGCGACGCACAAATTTTGAATAGTTAGCAAACGAACTCTGATTCGACCACTGTTGGGTACATTGGAAAATATGTACCAGATTTGGAGAAGCCTCACCTAACTCGATGATATTCATCAAGGTGTATTTGATGGTGTGTTGAGTTTCAATGTGCAGGTTAAGGAAATGCAGAAAAAGTTTCTAAGTACAAGTGTCGACACCTGAGAAGAATTGTGTCGACACTTGGGAAAGGCTGTGTCGACACACAGGACTTGTGTCGACTCACAGAAAATCTGTCGACAACAACTGTGTTGACAAGAAGGACTTGTGTCGACACATTCCGGAATTCTATCAACAACACTTGTGTCAACACACAGTACTTGTGTCGACACACTCTAGAATTCTGTCGACAACAACTGTGTCGACAAGAAGGACTTGTGTCGACACATTCCAGAATTTTGTCGACAACACTTGTGTCGACACACAGGACTTGTGTCGACACACTCCAGAATTCTATCGACATCAACTTTGTCGAGACTAGAAGCTGTTGTGTCGACACACAGGACTTGTGTCGACACATTCCACAGAAGCTGTGTCAAGAAGAAAAAGAAGAGCAGTGTCGACAATATGTGAGCTGTGTCGACATCACCAAGGATTGTGTCGACACATGATCTATTTATGTCGACACATTTGAAGAATTGTCTCGACACTTTGCTGCTGAGTTGAAGTTCAATGAAGGATCAAGTATCACGACTGAAGACTTGACAGCGGTCATAACTGACAATGTTGTCGCATCTGTCAGAGCTGTCAGAAGGCCATTAGGAACCGGATCAGCTGGTAACCTCGGATGGGGTCTATATAAAGACCTATTCTATCAACAAAAGAAAGGGAGGGAATAAGAAGAGACAAACAATAACTAAGAGGAAGAAGAGAAGTCTTCATCCAGAAATCAACATGTCTCTAAGGGCAGATCCAGAACAAGTCTGCCAGAAGAATTCAGAGCCACATCTGAATAGAAGAAGGGAGCTGATTCAAGATCATCTCCAAGAAGATCAACCTTACGTTGTTCAAATTCAAGAAGCTTTGAAGAAGCTAAGACAGGTTGGATCTAAAGAAGTCAAATCTATCAAGAACTGACCAAGAAACCTTCAACCCTTTCTCTCTCTACCTGGGTGAAGGTTCTATTTGCTTTTTAATAAATTTCTCTGTAGGATCTTTTATAGATCTGAGTGTAGGAGAGTTATCTCTCTGATTTGTAAGCCTAAATCTATAAAGACTGAGGTAGGGCTGAGTGCCTGAGCTAGGAGATTAATTTCTCTGAGTTGTAGGCCTGTTGAAGAGGCTGAGGTAGGGCTGAGTGCCTGAGGTAGGAGATTAATTTCTCTGAGTTATAGGCCTGTTGAAGAGGCTGAGGTAGGGCTTGATTGTCTAAGTTGTAGGAGTGTGGACTCACTCTGAGGTAGGATTCTCTAGGAGGATCTGAGTTGTAGGACTTGCTGAAGTCTGAGCTGTAGGAACCTTTCAAGGTTCTGAGTTGTAAGATCTGAGGATCTGAGAAGAAAGAAGGGAGTTAGGCCGAATCTAGTACACTGCTAGATAGACGAAGGGGAAAAGTGGATGTACCCATCACTTGGGGAACCACTATAAATCTGTGTGCACTCTGTGATTGGTTGTGATTTCTTTTATACTGTCCTGTGTAAATTGTTGAATAAGTGATCTAACAGTAAAAATATTGTCTGCCTTAAGGAAAAAGAATTGAATCTATTCACCCCCCCCCCCTATGTGTTTAGGATATCTTGAAAACAAATTCTTTCAAGTGGTATCAAAGCGAGGTTACTCAAGAATAGACTTAACAGTCTGAGTGGATCTATAAGGCAGTCATCAGTTAGACAACATGGGTTCAGGTGAGAATCAGAAGGAACTTGGATCCATGAAGCTTCCTATCTGTAGGAAAGAAAATTTTGGCATATGAAAAGAGAGGTTCAGATTGTTCATGGAAGCATCTGATCCAAGAATTTATATCATAGTTCTAGAAGGACCATTTGTTCCGATGAACATATCAGTTCTTGATGCTAATGTCAAGACTCCTAAAAGTTATTCAGAAATGACTAAGGAAAAGATCATCCTGCCAACTTTAGACAAGAGGGCACAGAACATAATTGTGAGTGTCATAGATAACTCTACCTTCCAGAATCTAGACCATTGCAAAACCTCCAAGGAGATGTGGGACACCTTGATTGTCTACATGGAGGGAACAGAAGAAGTGAGAGAGTACAAGAAGTCTATGTTAAATCAAGAGTATGAAAGCTTTAGACAAGCTAAGACAGACAATATAGTTGAATGCTATAAGAAATTCTTTAGAATTGTTAATGAGCTAATGACTTATGGAAGATTTTTTAGCACTTATGAATTAAATGACAAGTTTCTCGGATCTTTAACCAAAGATTGAGATACTAAAATATGTGCCATCAGAGAGGTGACCAGGCTTGCAGATACACCTCCACCAACCTTATTTGGAAAAATGTTATCCTATAAGATGCAGCTCACTGCTAGAAATGAGGAGGAGAAAAGCAACAAGTCTGAATATAGAGAAAAGTCAGTTGTCTTTAAGGCTGAAGCTACAAGAAAGGGCAGGAGAAAGTCACCCTCTCCTTCTAGGAAAATAACTGAAGTTGAATCAGAAAATACTGACAACAATACTTCAGACAGTCACAACTCTGATGAAGACTTTGCTGTCTTCACAAGGCAGTTTCAAAGGTTCATGAAGAAGAAGAAATGGAGAACAAAGGCATCTTCATCCTACTCCAAGGATGACTATTACAAGAAGAAGAAAGCATCTAAGGATGACAGTTATGGCTCCAATCCCAGTAAACAAATTTCTTCTAAAATTGTTTGTTATTGCTGTAACAGGTCAGGGCATGTCATAGCTGATTGTCCTAATAAAAGAAAGGAATCTAAAGATAAAAAGAAGCAGCAAAATAAGGGCAAGAAGGAGAGATCTTTGATTGCAAAGAAGCAGAAAAGCTGTACTGATTCCTCATCATCAGATTCAGGAGAAGAGACAGAAGCTGAAGCTTATATAGGATTGTTCACTACTGAAGAGGATTCAATAGAATCTGAGTTCTTACAACTGCTGGACTCAATAAATGGGGTTGAAGATCATCATTGCAAAGGGCTGATGGCTTTGACTGAGGAAGATCAGTGCTAGGATTAGCCTGATCCCAGTAAGGTAAACAATCTTTCTACAGTTTCTGGTTATTATACTGGATCAGAATCAGAAGCATCTGCATCAAGAGATGTGGATGGTTCAGAATCTGAAGGGGATGTTCATCAACTTATTGATGAAATTGGTGATTTGTTGCAAGCACTTAAGAGAAGCAGAAATCTTGTCAAAACTAGGCTAAGGAAATTGCATCGCTTAAACTGGCTGCATCAGATTCAGAAAAAATGCTGGATCTGAAGAGGAATGAAGTTTCCAAACTAAAAAATATAACTTTTATTCAGATGGGTACAATTACATTCAAAAATGATCAAATCAAGAGTCTGGAAGTCAGACTTCAAAGAGAGAAGGAACTTGTGGCTAAATTCTCAAAGCCAAAGGCAGTCTTACTCTTAATTGATGACTTCATTCTCAAAAAGGGTAAGACATGATTAGGCTTCAAGGGAAGAACTAGGGCAGCTAATTCTAAAGGGAAAGGTAATGCCCCAGTTCAGCCACTAGCCTTCAAACCCCCTATTGTTTTCAGGAAAGTAATGCAGCTACTAACAAGTATGACCATGACATTACACATGGTCACGGTAAGCCTGGTATTCTGAATGACAAAGGTGTAAATGTCAATAGGGCAGCCCATGTACAAACACTTTATGATCATCATGAATCATTAATGTTTGATGAATCAGCCCCAACACTCAAGAAAACCACTATACATACAGCTTTTAAAACTGCTGACAGTAATGCTGTTAAGACTGTACTGAAAAGAAGGTACAATAGATATGAGTGCTGGTGTTGTGGCAAAGTGGATCATTATGTCATTGATTGTTGGCACAACACTACTGTTAGGAAGAATGCTTGCTTACCTGTAAGAAAGACTGTAGGCAAGCATGTTAAGTTTCAATCTAACCTGAACCTAGAACCCAATAATTATTGGCGTTCTAAGATTAAGTAATTGTATTTGATGCAGGTGAGTCCAAGTGACCATACCCCAATATGGTACTTGGACAGTGGATGTTCCAGACACATGATTGGAACAAGAAGGATGCTAAAGGATTACACTCTCATAGAGGATGGACCCAAAGTGATCTTTAGTGGATCTGAAAAGGGGGTCATCAAAGGGTTTGAAGGAGAAGATGGACAATCTCACCATTAGTGAAGACCAACCTGCAAGGCAGGATGAAGAAAATGATGGATACTGTCTAGGGGGAGTACAAGACCCACAAGGTGATGAAGAGAACTATGAAGTACAGCATGGTGAGATGGTTGGAGAAAATCAAGGTGTGGATAGATTGCCTCCTGTAATCAGACACCTAAAGGACCATCCAGCACACCAAATTATTGGTGATCCAAGACATGGTGTTCAAACTAGAAGCAAGGACATGAACACAGTCCTTTGCTCAATTTTCCTATCCCAGATGGAACCTAAGAAATTTGAAGAAGCCATACAAGACCCAAACTGGATTGATGTCATGCAGGAAGAGCTGAATCAATTCAGAAGATGCAAAATCTGGAAGTTGGTTCCTAAACCAAAGAATCACAATGTCATAGGGACTAAGTGGATCTACAGGAACAAACTAGATGAAAATGACATTATATTCAAAAACAAAGCAAGACTGGTAGTAAAAGGCTACAGGTAGGAAGAGGGAATAGACTTTGATCAGACATTTGCCCCAGTGGCAAGGTTGGAAGCAATATGGCTATTTCTTGTCTTTGCAGCTTATCAAGGGTTCAAAGTATTTCAGATGAATGTAAAGTCAGCATTTCTGAATGGTAACTTAAAGAGAAAGTCTATGTTGAATAACCCTCAGGTTTTGTAGATCCTCTCTATCCTAATTATGTGTATAGGCTTAAGAAAGCACTATATGGTTTGAAACAAGCCCCTAGGGCTTGGTATGAAACATTGTTTGCATTCCTCATTGAGAACAAATTCTCAAGGAGGAAAATAGACAAAACTCTATTCCTTAGGGAATCAAAAAGTAAGATGATCCTAGTCCAGATATATGTTGATGACATTATCTTTGGATCAACAGAAAACAACCTTTGTAGAAAGTTTGCCAAACTTATGCAAGGGAAGTTTGAGATGAGCAGTGTGGGTGAGCTGAAATTCTTCTTGTGACTCTAAGTTAGACAGACTGATGATGACTTGTCCATATCCCAGTCTAAGTTCACCAAGGAGTTGATTAAGAAATATGGTATGGAGTCAGCCTCCGCCATGAGAACTCCAATGGGGTCAAGTACAACTATAGGCAAAGATGATGTAGGGAAACCTGTAGATGAGTCTTTGTATAGAGGGATAATTGGCTCGTTTTTATACTTAACTGCTAGTAGACCAGACATCATGTATACTACATGTGTCTGTGCTAGGTATCAAGCCCGCCCTAAAGAATCTCATTATACTGCAGTCAAAAGAATTTTGAGATATCTTAAGGGAACACCAAATCTTGGCCTTTGGTACCCTAAGAATAAAGATTTTCTACTAACTGGGTATTCAGATGCATACTTTGCAGGATGCAAAGCAGACAGGAAAAGTACAACTGGCGCATGTCAGTTTTTAGGTGGAAGATTGGTGTCATGGAGCAGCAAAAAGCAGACAAGTGTGGCTATTTCCACTGCTGATTCTGAATATGTTGTTGCAGGCAGCTGCTTGTGCTCAGCTGTTATGGATACAACATCAGCTTGAAGATTATGGCATCTAGGTAAGTAGAACTCCATTGTTTTGTGATTCTACTAGTGTCATTTCTATTGCTAGAAATCTTGTTTCTCATAGCAGAACTAAGCACATAGAAATAAGATTTCATCTCCGTAGAGATCATGTTGAAAAATAAGATATAAGTTTAGAATTTGTCAATACTAATTTTCAAATTGCTGACATGTTCACCAAACCACTGGATGAAACTAAATTCAACTATTTTAAAATTGAATTAGGCATGCTGAACTTAGAATAAGAATGACAAATTTGACTAAGTAAATGTGTGTCGACACTTAAAGACAAAGGTGTCGACACTTAGTAGATGGTGTAGACACATAAGAAAAATTCTGTCGACACATCCAGAAGATTGTGTCGACACTCAGAATTTGGTGTCGACACATAGCTATCCTGACACTTAAATGTTGGTGTCGACACATACAGTCGTCTGTGTCGACACGCAGAGATTAGTGTAAGCACTTAATATTATTTGTGTCGACACATCGCAATTGGTGTCGACACATAGAATAGTAATTCTCTATCGAGACTTTAGTATTCTGTGTCGACACAATCCCAACAGTGTCGACACAATAAGAGTATTTCTACCCGCCTTTTGACCTTCTTTGTTTAGAAACATATAAATTGGTGGAAGTAAAACCCTGTCGACTACGCTCTCAACATTCTCGAGACCCAATCCTTTGTGTCGACAGACCTTCATCTCTCTTCTTTTCAATCTCTCATCCCTAATGGCGCCAAAGCTAGAAGAAAATATCAACGAGGGCTATAAACTCGTTCGCGATGCATTTGGGAGTGCAGCACAAGACATCAAAACCGTGATTACCATAATCACAGAGAATGGCTTTTAATACTTGGTCTCAGAACCTACCAAGATTTGGAAGAAGGAGGTTCTTGAATTCTACACAGCAGCAACACTGAATTCAACGGGCCTAAAAATTAAGTCATTCGTTCAAGAAACCAAGGTCAAACTCACCCTGAAGAGTTTGAGGAATACACTACAATTGCAAAGGGTTCAAGAAGAAGATGAAGTCGTATTTTTCATGACCAGAGAAGCTCTCCAATGGTGTGGACTGGATCCCACCACCAAGATTGGTTCTTCTATGCACAGAAAGAGAATGAAGTCCCAGGGAAAATTTCTTTCTAAAATTATAGGAGGACATGATAGGATATCTGCTTATATGTTCAATCTAATGACTAGAGTCATCTTCAAGGTCAAAACCAACTGGTCTGCTGTTATCTTTGAAAAGATCAAAGAAAGTTTAAAGAAACCAAACCTCGGCAGAATACTAAGCCTATATCTGACTGTGAATATTCCTGAAGTCATGAATCACACAGCAGGATCTAAGATAAATCATATGAGAAGAATGGATTTAAGGATACCTTCCAGATGGGAAAGGGTCCTGACTAAGGATGTTTCTACTCCACAGAAACAAACAAAAAATATACAACAAAAGAAGAAACCAATCCACAAGACAACTGAAACTTCCAGTGATTCAGAAGAAGAAGTGGTCTTCAGCTCAGATGAAGAAAGACCAGAGAATGCTAGGAAATCACCTTCTCCAGAGACTGTAGATGATGGTCAGGTGCAGGGGGAGCAGATTCCTGCCACCAACATCTCAGAAGTTCAGGTACAGGAAGAGCCTCATCAAGGGGGAGCTAATGAGCTTTCTCCAGCTTCAGCTCAACAAGAGGCATTACCTTCAGGGGGAGCTCAAGAACAAGATCCACCTATCAACATAGTTGCATTGGACAGTGAAGCAGCTACACAATCTATACTTGAGGTACTACTGGATATAAATCAAGCTGCTCTCAATTCAGAAAATACTACACTGACTGTACATATGAATGATGTTGAACAGACTAACCAAGAAAGTGTCCCAGCACATGACACTACAATGGAGGACACTTTTGCATTTGATGACACTCCATCTACTACACAAGATAAAGATATTCCTCCTGTTCAAATGCAGCAAGAGTTCACTCTAGAAGAGTTATTTCCTGACATACAAGATGCAAGGATTGAGGGGGAGCAGCCAAGGATTGAGGGGGAGCAGCCAAGGACTGAGAAGGAGTTGCCCTCTAGTGAAAGATATGGTACCTAAACACCTAGAGGGGGGGTGAATAGGTGACCTATTCCTTTTCTAACTTTACTGGCAGCAAACAGTTTATTATCACAGATTTTTAACTTTTGCACAACAATCACAAAGTATACACAGCATACACAGCACAATCACAGCACAACACAGTGGTTTATAGTGGTTCCCCAAGATATGGGTACATCCACTTTCCCCCTTCGTCTATCTAGCAGTGTACTAGATTCGGCCAAACTCCTCCACTGTCTCAGAACCCAAATTGGTTCCTACACCTCAGGCCCAAAGCCTTACAACTCAGCTTTATCCCAAAGCCTACACTCAGCCAATCAAGGCCTACACTCAGCCAACCAAGGCCTACACTCAGCCAACAAGGCCTACACTCAGAGATCTCTATCTCCTACACTCAGGCTAACAAGCCCTACCCTCAGCCTTTATAAATACAGGCTTACAATCACTCAGATCCAAAGGATCCTACAAGTTAAAATGTATTACAAATAATAACTCTATAACTCAGAAATAAAAGAGGGGAGTTGAGAGTTTCTTGATGAGTTCTTGGAAGAACTCAGCTGGATTCACTCTGACTTAGCTTTCTTCAAAGCTTCTTGAGTAGAACTGAATAAGACTGAATCCTCCTGTAGTAGTTCCTTGACCTCTGCTACTTAAGATCCAGAATTGTATCTGAATCCTTCTTCTCAGCCTAGTTCCAGAGGCTGATTTCTTGGATGGAGCCCTCTCTCTCCAACTTCTTAGATCTGCACTTGGACTGCAAGATCTTCTTGATTTGATAACTTGTTCTTCAACAATGTGATCCACTTGAACAACAATCTGAATCACTGAACAACTCTTCAATTCTGAACTACAGTTTCTGTAAACTGTAGGTGCCTATTTATAGGCTTTCTTCATGGTAACCGGCTGGACCGGTCCATAACTGACTTATGATATCTCTGATAGGTGCTGTAGACCGGCTGGAACGGCAGCTGTCATATCATCCAGTCATTTCTTGAAATTCTCTAACTGTCTGAAAGTGTCGAGACTTTCTGTCTTTAAGTGTCGACACTTATAGACCAAGTGTCGACACATGCTTTGTAAGTGTCGACACAAGTCTACAAGGTGTCGACACAACTCCTTGTATGTCTCGACACAGTTTCTTCTGCATGTGTCGACACTGAAATTGAGTGTCGACACAAGTACTTGTTCTTCTAGCTTTTGCTGAATTCTTCTAAGTGTCGACACATCTCCTTTGTGTCGACACAACTTCTTGTGTTGTATCTGTTAAGTGTCGACACTGCTTCTTGGTGTCGACACATAGTCTTTCTAAGTTGATTCTTGCTGAGTGTCGACACAGCTCCTTGTGTCGACACACCTTCTTCTTGTTGAGACTTCAGCTAAGTGTCGACACATTCCCTTAGTGTCGACACTTGTACTTAGAATATTTTTGTTGAACTTTCTAATCTTTGCTAAGTGTCGACACAGCTCCTTGTGTCGACACTTTCTTCAAGTGTAGAGTCTTTAGCTGAGTGTCGACACATTGTGCTGGGTGTCGACACTTACTACATGTGTTGACTCTTCTGGTTGTGTGTCGACACATTGTGCTGGGTGTCGACTCATTCTTCAAGTGCTGACTCTTCTGTTGAGTGTCGACACATTGTTCTGAGTGTCGACACTTTAACTTAGTCTCTGCAGACTTTTGCTGAGTGTCGACACAACTCCAAGTGTCGACACTTTCTGGTGTAGACACAGCTTCACTGGGTGTCGACACAGCTCCTTGTGTCAACACATTCTGTCTGCACTTTTCTTCACTGAGTGTCGACACAGCTCCAAGTGTCGACACTTTCTGTCTGCACTTTTCTTCACTGAGTGTCGACACAGCTCCAAGTGTCGACACAATGACTCCAAGTGTCGACACTGCTTGTCTGGGTGTCGACACAAGTCTTCTTAAGTGTCGACACTTTCCCTCTGGGTGTCGACACATGGACTTAGAAACTTTTTGCTTCAGTCCAGTGATTTCTTAACCTGCACAAGTAAACTCAACATACATCAAATACATTATGATGTATATCATTGAGTTGGGTGAGGCTTCTTCAAATCAGGTACATTTGACCAATGTACCCAACAATCTCCTCCTATTTGGAGAAGTCATAACCCTTAGTCAATGATATACACCATTCATAATTAAAGATTACAAAATGATGTAAAGCAGATTATTTACAGCAGGGTAAACATAAACATGTAATAATTCACACATGTATACACATTCATCATTTCAGAACAAGAAATAGACACATTCACAGAACAATCATGAAATATATTTATCATATATTGTTCTAACATTTTTCTAATACACCTTCAATGGTTTACAAAAATGTTTTACATTTAAAAGATTACAAAATAATCTTCAAGTAATTTCTTAAACTATTTCTGGTCTGGTTCTTTGATAACTATGCCTTTGCCAGGTTGGACTTGAGCTTTGACAGTGGCTTCAGCAGTTTCAGCAACAGCAGACTTCTTGCCTTTTAGATCTTTCTGTTTGAGTGCTTCTGCCTTGATCTTCTGCCTCTCAAAGTAGTGATATGGCTTGGGGAAGTACTTGCTAGGCTCCACTGCAGTAGGAGGTAGCTTTCCCATCTTTGCCTTTCTTCTATATTGAACAATGGCCTCCTGTCTTATTTCATGTTTCCTCCATTCTGCTTCAGAGAACCACTTGTTCCTTTCATGAGCATTGTCCTTGGCAGCTTTCCAGGCAGTTAAAATTATATTCCTAGAGGTAGGGTTCCACTGTTTAAAATCTGGCTTTTGTTCTGCTTGTTCCCTAAACCTCTTCTTAGACAACCTTGTCTCTTCCTCTTTTTGTAGAGCCTCTTGCATAGCTTCAGATATAGGTTGAACAACCTTGTCAATGTGGACATTGTCCTTGCCCTCAAGTGGGCTATACATTGTGCTTACATCTGCTTGAATCATTTCAAAGTCTGGAGGTGGATAAATGACCTGAGCTACTTCTGGTTGCTCACCTCCAAAATAGGCAGGGTTAATGCCTGATTCAGCAACTTCTTGGTCATCACACAGAGGAGGGTATCCAAGTGTAGCCCTGATTGAATTTGATATCCATTTTGCATGCTCAGAACTTGCCTTGACTAACACTCTCTCCCCCTTTATGACTTCTCTGGCCATGTGATCTCTGACATCATCCTTTTGAAATCTGATCTGTGCATCCAAGTATCTGATTCCTTCTTTAAAGTAAGGTTTAAGCTTTGTAAGTTGTTCAGATATGACCTTCTGGGAGGCTTGGATAGCAGTCTTGACAGCAGAAATTTCTTGTTGAAAGGCTTTGTCAAATTCTATTTTAGCAGCAGCAGCAGATGTAGAAGGTTCAGCACCCTTGGTCTTCAACTCAGTGACTATAGCATTATGTGAAGCAGTCAAATTGTCATTCATTCTTATCTGATTTTCTAGGATATACCCTTGCTTCAATGCTATATCATCTACCTGTGCCTTGATCTTCTCTTGGTGTGTTGCTAAATACACCACTGCATTTCCACCTTTGTGGAAGCAATCAGTCATTTCCTTTTTGTTAAGGTTCATTTCAAACCTTATAGACTTTATTTCCTGGGCCAGATCAAATTGAAGTGATTTCTGCCCTTCATCTACATACTTCTCTATTGCCTGCCTTTGCTCATCCAATTTTATCTGTAGGGCAACCATTAATGCACTATAATCAGCAGTTGGAGCTTGCTGAACTATAGGCTGTGGGGCAATGGATTGCAAAGCCTTCTTATAACTCTGGCTTCTCCTTTTGAAGACATAGAGTTTCTTCTTCTTGGCCCTAGCACTCTCCTCATCTTCAGAGGCAGAAGTGCTGGCAATATCAACCCTGTCCTTAGGGCTTTGAGGCTTTGCAGCTTGCACATCAGGTGCCTTCTCAGTTTCCAGCCTAATAGGCTCTTCCAGATCTTGTACTTTCTCCCCCTCAGCAGCAGCATTATCTCTTGTATCAGCATCCTTGTCCATGTCAAAATCTTCTTGATCTAGATTCAGAAATAAATCTTCCATGGTGTATTCAGGAGGGGATGGAGCTGGAGACAGTCTTTGCTCTTCAACTACTGAATCAGGTACCACTTCCTGGACAGCAAATGTGTCTACTCTAACAACATCTGGTTCTTGACTATGCAGCTGAGTTTGCTGAGGAACATCAGACAAATCAGCATCTTCTATAAGATATTCTAAAGTATTTAGGTCAGTGAGTACCTCTTGTATGATGGTGGTGGCTTGCTCACTGTCCAGAGTAGAGGGTTCTTCTACTACTGGAGGCTCCCCCTGGCTTTGATCCCTGGGGATAGGGCTAGCTGGAGGCAGCTCCCCCTGGATCTCAGCAGTCTCTTGAGCAGCAGGGGTATTCTCTGCAGCCACTTCCTCTTGGTCATCAGGAGTGAAAACAACATGTTCTTCACTCCCTGAACTGCTGGAGGACTCTTGTTCAACTGGAGCAGTTTTTCTCTTTTTCTTAGGAGGAATCTCCTTCTCAGTAATTGTCTTCTCAGGGGTTGGCATGTCCTTTGACAACACCCTGTCCCATCTTGAAAAGATCCTTAGATCCATCTTCCTCATGTGGTTTATTTTGCTACCTGCAGCTGCACTCATCACCTCTGGTATGGTACCAGCTAGGTAGAGACTAATGATCCTGCCCAGATTGGGCTTCTGCAAGCTCTCCTTAATCTTGTCAAATACTACGATTGACCAATCAGTTCTTAGATTAAAGATAATTCTTGTCATTACTCCAAACATATTGGCAGACACTCTGTCATGCCCTCCTGGCTTACTGAGTAAGACTTTTCCCACAATCTCAGACATGAATTTTCCTTGAGTATTCATGTCTTTCCTGTTAAAGACAGAACCTATCTTCATCTTTGGATCAAGACCACACCAGGTTAAAGCTTTCCGGGTCTTTGAAGCAGTAACCTCCTCTTCATCTTGAATTTTTGGTAGCTGAAGTACCTTCCTCAGATTTTTTGGTGAAACCTTGACCTTAGTTCCATGAACTCTGGATTTGATTCTGAATCCAGATTCATCTACGACAGCTCCATTAAGAAATTCAAGTACTTCCTTCTTCCAAATCTTTGTAGGTTCAGACAAGAGATATTCTAGTCCAGAATCGGCGACTAGGGTTACCACTGCCTGAATTTCTTGATCTGCATCGTCGAATGCGCCGCGCACAAGCTCATAACCCTCGTTAACGTTCTCCTCAAGCTTAGGAGCCATTAGGGTTTGTAGAATTTGTCTGTAGAAAATAGAGGTGTCGACACAGTAGTTTTGGTCTCGAAACTTTGAAAGCGTGTCGACAAACAAAGACAGAACCCTATTTATACCTTTCTGATTTTGAAGATGAACAGGCGGGACAGCTAACTTAAAATGTGTCGACACTGGCTATAAGTGTCGACACTGACTTATAATGTCTCGACACTCATGTGTCGACACAAGTTTAGTCAACAGATTTTATGTGTCGACACTTGGTTATGTGTCGACACAACATAACTCGACACATTGTCGAGACTTTACTTAGAAAAATTCTGAGTAAAACTTAAGTGTCGACACCATATTGGATGTGTCGACACCTACTAGACATGTGTCGACACTAACATTCTGAAGTGTCGACACCACATTCCTAGATGTGTCGACACTTTTTTCCTGAAGTGTCGACACCACTATTCTGTGTCGACATAGACTTGTCTATGTGTCGACACCTTTTTACTTAGTCATTTTCAAATCTGTAAACTTACTCTAAGTTTATCATTCCTAGTTCAATTTTGAATCTATTGAACTTAGCTTCTTCTAGTGGCTTAGTAAACATATCAGCTACTTGTTCATCTGTTTTAACATATTCTAATAAAATATCTTCTCTTTCTACATGCTCCCTAAGAAAATGATATTTAATCTCAATATGTTTTGTCCTACTATGGGATACAGGGTTATTAGCTATTGAAATAGCACTTGTAGAATCACAGAAAAGTGGAGTTCTACTTACCTGAAATCCATAGTCCTCTAGCTGATGTTGAATCCACAGAAGTTGAGCACAGCAACTTCCTGCAGCCACATACTCTGACTCAGCTGTGGAGATAGCCACACTGGTTTGCTTCTTGCTACTCCATGAAATTAGTCTCCCACCTAGGAATTGACAGGTTCCAGTAGTGCTCTTTCTATCCTCTTTGCATCCTGCAAAGTCTGCATCTGAATAACCTGTTAGATCAAAATCTCCATTCCTAGGGTACCAGAGGCCTAGATAGGGAGTGCCCTTTAGATATCTCAATATTCTTTTGACTGCAGTCAAATGAGACTCTTTAGGGCAGGCTTGATACCTTGCACAAACACATGTAGCATACATGATGTCTGGTCTACTAGCAGTCAAGTATAATAGGGAGCCAACTATCCCTCTATACAAGGTTTCATCTACAGGTTTCCCTGCATCATCCTTGCTAAGAGACATACTTGACCCCATAGGAGTCTTCATGGTACTGGATGAATCCATACCATACTTCCTTATGAGTTCTAGGATGAACTTTGACTGACAAATGGACAAACCACTCTCAGTCTGTTTAACTTGGAGACCCAAGAAAAACTTCAGCTCTCCCATACTACTCATCTCAAACTGACCTTGCATAAGTTTTGCAAACTTTTTGCAAAGGCTGCTTTCAGTAGACCCAAATATAATGTCATCTACATATATTTGGACTAGTATGACTTTGCCTCTAGATTCCCTAAGGAATAGAGTTTTATCTATTTTCCCCCTTGAGAACTTGTTCTCAATGAGGAAACTAGATAGGGTTTCATACCAAGCCCTAGGGGCTTGCTTTAACCCATATAAAGCTTTCCTAAGTCTATAGACATAATGAGGTAGAGTTGGATCAACAAAACCTGAAGGCTGCTCCACATAGACTTCTTCTTTCAAATTACCATTTAGGAATGCTGACTTGACATCCATTTGGTATACCTTGAATCCTTGATAGGTTGCATAGGCCAAGAACATCCTTATGGCTTCCAGTCTGGCTACTGGAGCAAAGGTTTGATCAAAATCAATACCTTCTTCTTGTCTATATCCTTTAGCAACCAGTCTAGCCTTATTCTTAATGATGATCTCTTGTTCATCCATCTTATTCCTGTAGATCCACTTAGTTCCTATTACATTGTGGTCTTTAGGTTTAGGAACCAATTCCCAGACCTTGCACCTCTTGAACTGATTAAGCTCTTCTTGCATTGCATCAGTCCATTGTGGATCTTGTATTGCTTCTTCAAACTTCTTAGGTTCAACTTGTGACAGAAAGCTGGAATAGATTGCAGCATTCTGATTTCTGCTCCTTGTTTGAACTCCTTGTCTTGGATCTCCAATAATCAGCTCTACTAGATGATCTCTAAGATGCCTGTGGGCTGGAGGCATCCTCACTTCTGGTTGAACCATTTCAGCATCTGCTTCATGCTGTACACCTTGTATTTCTTCAGCAACTGGCACATGTAGTTCTCCCCCTGGACAACAGCTACTCTCTTCTCCTTGCTGTCTTGCAGCAGGCACTTCTTCTATAGTAAGCTTGTCCATTTTCTTTGATAAACCTGTGGGGCTGCATACACTGCTAGACAACTCATTATTAATAAGTTTAGTCTCATCAAAAACTACATGCACTGATTCTTCTACAACTTATGTAGTCAAGTTGTAGACTCTATAAGCCTTACTATTATTGCTGTACCCAACAAAAATTCGCTCTTGGGACTTGGCAGCAAACTTAGTTAAGTAAGACTTCTCATTGTTAAGTATGAAGCATTTGCAACCAAAGATCCTGAAGTAGGATAGGTTTGGTTTCCTGCCTTTCACAACTTCATAGGGGGTCTTGTTTAGCCCTTTAGTGATGGTAGCCCTATTTATAACATGGCATGCAGTGTTAACTGCTTCAGCCCAGAAATACTCAGGCAGTGATGTATCACTTAGTAGGGTTCTACCAGCCTCTATCAAGGTCCTATTCTTCCTCTCAGCAATGCCATTTTGCTGAGGTGTTCTAGGTGAAGAGAATTCTTGAAATAACCCAAAGTCTTCACATAGTTTTGTCATGCTTTCAGACTGAAACTCAGTACCATGGTCACTTCTAATTTTGACCACAGTACTATTTAGTTCATTCTGAATTTGCTTGACAAAGCTGTAGAAGACACTAGGTGTTTCAGATTTCTGTCTTAAGAAGAACACCCAGGAAAACCTTGAGTAGTCATCTACAACTACAAGGGTATAGACCTTCCTACCTAAGCTGTGAACTGGCATTGGACCAAAGAGATCCAAATGCAAGAGGTACAAACACCTCACAGCATCTTTCTTTTCTATGCTTTTAAAGGTGGATTTAGTCTGCTTGCCCTTTTGACAAGCTGAGCAAATACCATCTTTGACACACTTAACTTGAGGACCATTCCTCACTAACTCTTTGCTAAAGAGTTTGCTAATAGTCTTGTAGTTAAGATGGGCTAGCCTCTTGTGCCATTTGACACAATGAGAGACTGTCTCATCAGCTACAAGACAAACTGGAGAACCATTGTTCTCAATCATAATGTCTAGGCAGTAGACATTCCTCTTCCTATAACCTGTCAAAATGATCTCTTGATCACTTGACCTCTTGATATGACAACCATTTTTAACAAATGAGATGTCATACCCTACATCACTTAATTGACTTATACTTATTAGGTTGTGTTTCAACCCTTTAACATAAGCCACTTGAGTAATGGTAACCAAGTTTGTAGAAATGTTACCAAACCCTTTGATGATTCCTTTTTCAGAACCACCAAAGGTAACCTTTGGACCATCTTTTACTGGAATGTAGTCCTTTAGTAATCTTCTTGTTCCAGTCATGTGTCTGGAACATCCACTGTCCAAGTACCATGTTGGGGTATGGCCACTTGGACTCACCTGCAAAACAGATTTAATGAACCTTAGAACCCAAAGAAGTCTTGGGTCCTTGGTACATGTTAGTCTGCAATCTGACAAAACTACCTACTGGCTTTCCACCAGGTAGCTTGCTACTCACCTTGGCACTGACATTGTGCCAACAGTCCACTGCAAAATGGCCAATTTTGCCACAGCACCAACATTCAAACTTGTTGTACCTTTGCTTAGGTACAGCCTTTGCTGTATTATCTACAGCAATCTGGTTGAATGCTGGGGCTTTGCCCTTGGACTTAGACTTGGACTGCTCAGTCCTTGCAGGTCTAATAAAGCCCAGTCCAGCCTTGCCTTTATGATGAACAAATTCATCAATTAAAGGTAGCACTGACTTAGGTTTAGAAAACCTAGCAACTAAGTCCTTCTCCTTCTGAAGATTGATCTCCAGACTCTTAATTTGATCATTCTTAAATGATATAGTACCCATCTGAATCACTGTTATGTGTTTCAGCCTAGCTATCTCATTCAACTTTTGATCAAACTGCTTCTCAAAATCTGTTGCACCAGCTTTAAGTTCAGCAATTTCCTTTGCCTGACTTTTGGCTAGGGATTTGCTTTTCTTGTAAGCTTGCAACAGCACCTTATATTCATCTATAAGTTGATGAATATCATCCTCAGACTCAGATACACTTTCATCACTTGATGAAGATGAATCTGATTCTGAACTAGAACAAGAAACTGAATTTAAACTTGAACCTTGTACCTGACTGGGTCCTGGCTGCTCCAGGATTTTGGCACTGTCTGTCAAAGCCATTATTCCTTGGCATTGATTGTCTTCTTGTTCATAAATAGACTCCATGATCTGCATGAATTCTTCCTCTTCTTCTCCAGCAAACAGCCCTATGTAGGCTTCAGCCTCAGACTCAGTTTCTGAAGAAGAAATGTCTGATAGAGTCTTCTCCTTCTTGGCAACAAAAGACTTCTCTTTCTTGCCTTTGAAGTGAGCCTTTTTCCTGTCACCAGATTCCTTTCTCTTCTCTGGACAATCTGCAATAACATGTCCCTGTCTATTGCAGCAGTAAAATACTATCTTAGATCCAGTTGTCTTGCTTGACTTTGTCCTCTTCCTGTCTTTCTTTGAAGGCTTTTTCTCCTGATAAAAGACTTCCTTTCCCTTTGAAGAAGAAGGTCTTGACCTCCACTGTTTCTTCTTCAAGAATTTTTGAAAGTGCCTAGTGAAGGCAGCAAAGTCTTCATCACTTTCACTGCTCTCACTCTTTGTGCTGACTGACTCATCAGACTTTGAATCAACTACCTCTGGAGGTGGAGTTGATGACTTATTCCTGCACTTTTGGGGAACTTCTGTCTTGAAAGAAACTGATCTTTCCTTGTGTTCAGTTCTTGTTGATTTATCCTCCTCTTTCCTCACTGTCAATTGCATCTCATATGACAATAACTTGCCAAACAGTGTAGGAGGAGGAATTTCCCCCAACTTAGCCATTTCTCTTATGACACAGATCTTTGTGTCCCAATCTTTGGTTAGGGACCTTAAGAACTTATCATTTAGTTCATAGTTACTGAACTCTCTTCCATAAGACATGAGTTCATTAACTATTCTGTAGAACTTCTTGTAGAACTCAGTTATGCTATCACCTTTACCTTGTCTAAAGCTCTCATACTCCTGATTTAGCAAGGATTTTCTATCTTGCCTGACTTCTTCAGATCCTTCCATATACACTATAAGAGTGTCCCACATCTCTTTAGCTGTCTTACAGTGTATAAGATTCTGAAATGTTGCATCATCTATGGCACTTACAATAATGTTTTGTGCCCTCTTGTCCATTGTAGCTAGGACAATCTCATCCTTAGTCATCTCAGAGAAATCCTTTGGAGTTCTCTGATTTGCATCCAAAACTGAAATCTTCATTGGCACATAAGGCCCTTCCTTTACTGTGATGTAGATTCTAGGGTCAGAGGCTTCCATAAATAGCCTTACCCTTTCTTTCCAGATCCCAAAGATCTCTTTCCTGCATATGGGTAATTTCATGGAACCCAATTCCTTGTGATTCTCAAAAGAACTCATGTTTCTTGATTTTCTTGAATTTCTTGAAACTGTGTTTTGTCTTACACTGAATCTGCCAAACATGATCTCCTCAGACTGTTAGTCCTTGTTTTGAGTAACCTGGCTCTGATATCACTTGAAAGATATGGTACCTAAACACCTAGAGGGGGGGTGAATAGGTGACCTAATCCTTTTCTAACTTTACTGGCAGCAAACAGTTTATTATCACAGATTTTTAACTTTTGCACAGCAATCACAAAGTATACACAGCATACACAGCACAATCACAACACAACACAGTGGTTTATAGTGGTTCCCCAAGATATGGGTACATCCACTTTCCCCCTTCGCCTATCTAGCAGTGTACTAGATTTGGCCAAACTCCTCCACTGTCTCAGAACCCAAATTGGTTCCTACACCTCAGGCCCAAAGCCTTACAACTCAGCTTTATCACAAAGCCTACACTCAGTCAATCAAGGCCTACACTCAGCCAACCAAGGCCTACACTCAGCCAACAAGGGCTACACTCAGAGATCTATATCTCCTACACTCAGGCTAACAAGCCCTACCCTCAGCCTTTATAAATACAGGCTTACAAATCACTCAGATCCAAAGGATCCTACAAGTTAAAATGTATTACAAATAATAACTCTACAACTCAGAAATAAAAGAGGGGAGTTGAGAGTTTCTTGATGAGTTCTTGGAAGAACTCAGCTGGATTCACTCTGACTTAGCTTTCTTCAAAGCTTCTTGAGTAGAACTGAATAAGACTGAATCCTCCTGCAGTAGTTCCTTGACCTCTGCTACTTAAGATCCAGAATTGTATCTGAATCCTTCTTCTCAGCCTAGTTCCAGAGGCTGATTTCTTGGATGAAGCCCTCTCTCTCCAACTTCTTAGATCTGCACTTGGACTGCAAGATCTTCTTGATTTGATAACTTGTTCTTCAACAATGTGATCCACTTGAACAACAATCTGAATCACTGAACAACTCTTCAATTCTGAACTACAGTTTCTGTAAACTGTAGGTGCCTATTTATAGGCTTTCTTCATGGTAACTGGCTGGACCGGTCCATAACTGACTTATGATATCTCTGACAGGTGCTGTAGACCGGCTGGAACGGCAGCTGTCAAATCATCCAGTCATTTCTTGAAATTCTCTAACTGTCTGAAAGTGTCGAGACTTTCTGTCTTTAAGTGTCGACACTTATAGACCAAGTGTCGACACATGCTTTGTAAGTGTCGACACAAGTCTACAAGGTGTCGACACAACTCCTTGTATGTCTCGACACAGTTTCTTCTGCATGTGTCGACACTGAAATTGAGTGTCGACACAAGTACTTGTTCTTCTAGCTTTTGCTGAATTCTTCTAAGTGTCGACACATCTCCTTTGTGTCGACACAACTTCTTGTGTTGTATCTGTTAAGTGTCGACACTGCTTCTTGGTGTCGACACATAGTCTTTCTATGTTGATTCTTGCTGAGTGTCGACACAGCTCCTTGTGTCGACACACCTTCTTCTTGTTGAGACTTCAGCTAAGTGTCGACACATTCCCTTAGTGTCGACACTTGTACTTAGAATATTTTTGTTGAATTTTCTGATCTTTGCTAAGTGTCGACACAGCTCCTTGTGTCGACACTTTCTTCAAGTGTAGAGTCTTTAGCTGAGTGTCGACACATTGTGCTGGGTGTCGACACTTACTACATGTGTTGACTCTTCTGGTTGTGTGTCGACACATTGTGCTGGGTGTCGACTCATTCTTCAAGTGCTGACTCTTCTGTTGAGTGTCGACACATTGTTCTGAGCGTCGACACTTTAACTTAGTCTCTGCAGACTTTTGCTGAGTGTCGACACAACTCCAAGTGTCGACACTTTCTGGTGTAGACACAGCTTCACTGGGTGTCGACACAGCTCCTTGTGTCGACACATTCTGTCTGCACTTTTCTTCACTGAGTGTCGACACAGCTCCAAGTGTCGACACTTTCTGTCTGCACTTTTCTTCACTGAGTGTCGACACAGCTCCAAGTGTCGACACAATGACTCCAAGTGTCGACACTGCTTGTCTGGGTGTCGACACAAGTCTTCTTAAGTGTCGACACTTTCCCTCTGGGTGTCGACACATGGACTTAGAAATTTTTTGCTTCAGTCCAGTGATTTCTTAACCTGCACAAGTAAACTCAACATACATCAAATACATTATGATGTATATCATTGAGTTGGGTGAGGCTTCTTCAAATCAGGTACATTTGACCAATGTACCCAACATCTAGTCTAAAAGACACAGTGGACATAGCAAGTTCATCTGATTCTTCTGAAAATGAAGAAGTTTCCAGGGCCAAGAAGAGGAAACTGATGGTCCTCAAAAAGAAGAGCGTAGGCTATAAGAAAGCCTTGTAGACTGTCTCCCAACCACCAGCTCCAGCAGTTGACTTCATTTCACTGTTGGTGGCACTGCAAGTTAAGATTGATGAGCAAAGAATAGCTCTTGAGAAGTATGTGGATGAAAGTCATAAGGAACTCCAATTTACTTTGGCTCAAGATATCAAATATATCAGAATTGAGGTAAATCTGCATAAAATGGAAATGACTGAATGCTTTCAAAAGGGAGGACATGTTGTTGTCTATTTGGTCAAGCAACAACAGGTGGCCAAGACACAAATAGATGACATAGCAGTGAAACAAGGCTATGTTTTGAAAAACCAACTCAGAATGAATGACAATCTAACAGAATCTCACAATGTTATTGTCACAGAACTTAAGAATAAAGCCACTGCTTTCACTTCTAACATTGCTCAAGAAAAGTCTGAGTTTGATAAACAACTCAAAGCAGATTTGGCTGATGTTCACACTGCTATTCAGGACTCTCAAAAGGTCATTGCTGATCAGCTGCTGAAGTTCAGATCATTCTACAAAGAAAGCACAAATTATCTAGCTAATCAGATAAGGTTTCAAAAGGATGATCTAAGAGACCATGTTGAACGAGAAGTCATAAATGGGGAGAGAGTGTTAGTCAATGCAGGCTCTGAACATGCTAAATGGATACTAATGCTATCAGAGCAACTCTTGGTTATCCTCCCCTGTGTGATGATGATAACACTGCTGAATCAGGCATTCAACCGGCTTGCAATGAAGGAGTTCAGCAGGAAGTAGCTCAGATTATTTATCCACCTGCTGATTTTGAGGGTATTCAATCTGCTGTTCAACAAATGTATAGTCCACCAAAGGAGGTACAGAATGTAATTATTGAAAAAGTTGAAATGTTTGAAGTCGCTTTGAAAAGAGAGCAAGAAGCTCAACTTTCCAATAAAAGGTTTAGAGAGCAGGCTGAATTAAAGCCTGATTTTGAAAGATGGAGTCCCACTTCCAGAAATATTATTCTTACTGCCTGACAAGCAGTTAAAGACAACATGCATGATAGAGACAAGTGGTACTCTGAACAAGAATGGTGCAAGTATCAGAAACGGCAAGATTCCATTTATCAGTTCAGAAGAGATATCAAAGCTGGAAAAATACCTGCTAACTCTGTGGAGCCTAGCAAGTACTTTCCAAAGCCTTATCACTATTTGGAAAGGCAAAAGGACAAGGTTGAAGAACTCAAGAAAAAGGATCTTAAAGGAAAGAAGCTGACTGATGACAATGAAGTCAATGTACAAGAAAAGATTCAGTTTTGCAAAGGCGTTGTCATTAAGGAGCCTGATCAGTCCTAGATTAGATTGACTAGACTTTAGAACTATGTAATCTTTTGTTTTAAAATCTATGTAATCTATTGTTTTAAACATTTTTGTTATTCAACAAAGACTGAATCATGTTCACTATATTTTATCATATTTTGTGATGATACAATATGCTGGTTTTGTTTACGTGTTACCCTGTCAAATAATGCTTTTATACATCATACTCTGTGTTTTATTATAAAGTGATGTATATCATTGACTAAGGGTTATGACTTCTCCAAATAGGGGGAGATTGTTGGGTACATTGGAAAATATGTACCAGATTTGGAGAAGTCTCACCTAACTCAATGATATTCATCAAGGTGTATTTAATGGTGTGTTGAGTTTCAATGTGCGGGTTAAGGAAATGCAGAAAAAGTTTCTAAGTACAAGTGTCAACACCTGAGAATAATTGTGTCGACACCAGGAGCCAGATTGTGTCGACATAAAGGACTTGTGTTGACACACAGAAAATTTGTCGACAACAACTGTGTCGACAAGAAGGACTTATGTCGACACATTCCAGAATTCTATCAACAACACTTGTGTCGACACACAGGACTTGTGTCGACACACTCCAGAATTTTGTCGACAACAACTGTGTCGACAAGAAGGACTTGTGTCGACACATTCCAGAATTTTGTCGGCAACACTTGTGTCGACACACGGGACTTGTTTCGACACACTCCAGAATTCTGTCGACATCAACTTTGTCGAGACTAGAAGCTGTTGTGTCGACACACAGGACTTGTGTCGACACATTCCACAGAAGCTGTGTCAAAAAGAAAAAGAAGAGTTGTGTCGACATTATGTGAGATGTGTCGACATCACCATGGATTGTGTCGACACATGATCTATTTGTGTCGACACATTTGAAGAATTGTCTCGACACTTTGCTGCTGAGTTGAAGTTCAATGAAGGATCAAGTATCACGACTAAAGACTTGACAGTTGTCATAACTGACAATGATGTTGCATCCGTCAAAGCTGTCAGAAGTCCGTTAAGAACCGGATCAGCCGGTAACCTCGGATGGGGTCTATATAAAGACCTATTCTATCGACAAAAGAAAGGGAGGGAACAAGAAGAGACAAACAATAATTAAGAGGAAGAAGAGAAGTCTTCATCCAGAAATCAACAAGTCTCTAAGGGCAAATCAAGAACAAGTCTGACAGAAGAATTTAGAGCCACATCTGAATAGAAGAAGGGAGCTGATTGAAGATCATCTCCAAGAAGATCAACCTTACTTTGTTCAAATTCAAGAAGCTTTGAAGAAGCTAAGACAGGTTGGATCTAAAGAAGTCAGATCTATCAAGAACTGACCAAGAGACCTTCAACCCTTTCTCTCTCTACCTGGGTGAAGGTTCTATTTGCTTTTTAATAAATTTTTCTGTAGGATCTTTTATAGATCTGAGTGTAGGAGAGTTATCTCTCTGAGTTGTAAGCTTAAATCTATAAAGGCTGAGGTAGGGCTGAGTGCCTGAGGTAGGAGATTAATTTCTCTGAGTTGTAGGCTTGTTGAAGAGGTTGAGGTAGGGCTGAGTGCCTGAGGTAGGAGATTAATTTCTCTAAGTTGTAGGCCTGTTGAAGAGGCTGAGGTAGGGCTTGATTGTCTGAGTTGTAGGAGTGTGGACTCACTCTGAGATAGGATTCTCTGGGAGGATCTGAGTTGTAGGACTTGCTGAAGTCTGAGCTGTAGGGACCTTTCAAGGTTCTGAGTTGTAAGATCTGAGGATCTGAGAAGAAAGAAGGGAGTTAGGCCGAATCTAGTACACTGCTGGATAGGCGAAGGGGGAAAGTGGATATACCCATCACTTGGGGAACCACTATAAATCTGTGTGCACTCTGTGATTGGCTGTGATTTCTTTTATACTATGCTGTGTAAATTGCTGAATAAGTGATCTAACAGTAAAAATATTGTCTGCCTTAAGGAAAAAGAATTGAACATATTCACCCCCCCCCCCTCTAGGTGTTTAGGATATCTTGAAAACCAATTCTTTCAACCACGGTCAGTAACATTGGACTCGTTTGATCAATACAAAGTCAACCGAGTGCGTACCGGTCAATTTTAGTGATGGGTAGTCAACCCGTGGTCAAATCAAGCATAGTCGTGCATCGAAAAGCGTGTGTAAACAAATTATGACACGACACCCCAATTTTGACCCGACTCCTGATATCATAGACTCACTGTGACTTTGACCAGCATGGGTGGACCCACCTACTGTTGACTTTCTTCAAACCTTCCTCTGATATATTTGTAAGCCCCGCCCCCGCCCCAACCTTTGTCAGGGTCGGGCCAGAGGGGATCTTACTTGCCCAAGACGTCCACCTAGTGCTCCTTAAGGGGTGATAACCCACACTACTAAGCACTAGCTTCAATGTGCGGGTTAAGGAAATGCAGAAAAAGTTTCTAAGTACAAGTGTCGACATCTGAGAAGAATTGTGTCGACACCAGGAGCCAGATTGTGTCGACACAAAGGACTTGTGTTAACACACAGAAAATTTGTCGACAACAACTGTGTTGACAAGAAGGACTTATGTCGACACATTCCAGAATTCTGTCAACAACACTTGTGTCGACACACAGGACTTGTGTCGACACACTCCAAAATTCTATCGACAACAACTGTGTCGACAAGAAGGACTTGTGTCGACACATTCCAGAATTTTGTCGACAACACTTGTGTCAACACACAGGACTTGTGTCGACACACTCCAGAATTCTGTCGACATCAACTTTGTCGAGACTAGAAGTTGTTGTGTCGACACACAGGACTTGTGTCGACACATTGCACAGAAGTTGTGTCAAAAAGAAAAAGAAGAGTTGTGTCGACATTATGTGATCTGTGTCGACATCACCAAGGATTGTATCGACATATGATCTATTTGTGTCGAAACATTTGAAGAATTGTCTCGACACTTTGCTGCTGAGTTGAAGTTCAATGAAGGATCAAGTATCACGACTAAAGACTTGACAGTTGTCATAACTGACAATGTTGTTGCATCCGTCAGAGCTGTCAGAAGTCCGTCAGGAACCGGATCAGCCGGTAACCTCGGATGGGGTCTATATAAAGACCTATTCTATCGACAAAAGAAGGGGATGGAACAAGAAGAGACAAACAATAATTAAGAGGAAGAAGAGAAGTCTTCATCCAGAAATCAACAAGTCTCTAAGGGCAGATCTAGAACAAATCTGATAGAAGAATTCAGATCCACATCTGAACAGAAGAAGGGAGCTGATTGAAGATCATCTCCAAGAAGATCAACCTTACTTTGTTCAAATTCAAGAAGCTTTGAAGAAGCTAAGACAGGTTGGATCTAAAGAAGTCAGATCTATCAAGAACTGACCAAGAGACCTTCAACCCTTTCTCTCTCTACCTGGGTGAAGGTTCTATTTGCTTTTTAATAAATTTCTCTGTAGGATCTTTTATAGATCTGAGTGTAGGAGAGTTATCTCTCTGAGTTGTAAGCCTAAATCTATAAAGGCTGAGGTAGGGCTGAGTGTCTAAGGTAGGAGATTAATTTCTCTGAGTTGTAGGCTTGTTGAAGAGGCTGAGGTAGGGCTGAGTGCCTGAGGTAGGAGATTAATTTCTCTGAGTTGTAGGCCTGTTGAAGAGGCTGAGGTAGGGCTTGATTGTCTGAGTTGTAGGAATGTGGACTCACTCTGAGGTAGGATTCTCTGGGAGGATCTGAGTTGTAGGACTTGCTGAAGTCTGAGTTGTAGGGACCTTTCAAGGTTCTGAGTTGTAAGATCTGAGGATCTGAGAAGAAAGAAGAGAGTTAGGCCGAATCTAGTACACTGCTAGATAGGCGAAGGGGGAAAGTGGATATACCCATCACTTGGGGAACTACTATAAATCTGTGTGCACTCTGTGATTGGCTGTGATTTCTTTTATACTATGCTGTGTAAATTGCTGAATAAGTGATATAACAGTAAAAATATTGTCTGCCTTAAGGAAAAAAGAATTGAACCTATTCACCCCCCCTAGGTGTTTAGGATATCTTGAAAACCAATTCTTTCAACCACGGTCAGTAACATTGGACTCGTTTGATCAATACAAAGTCAACCGAGTGTGTACCGGCCAATTTTAGTGACGGGTAGTCAACCCGTGGTCAAATCAAGCATAGTCGTGCATCGAAAAGCGTGTGTAAACAAATTATGACACGACACCCCAATTTTGACCCGACTCCTGATATCATAGACTCACTGTGACTTTGACCAGCATGGGTGGACCCACCTACTGTTGACTTTCGTCAAACCTTCCTCTGATATATTTGTAAGCCCCCCCCCCAACCTTTGCCCGGGTCGGGCCAGAGAGGATCTTACTTGCCCAAGACGTCCACCTAGTGCTCCTTAAGGGGTGATAACCCACACTACTAAGCACTAGCTGTCGCCTTGCTCAGCTTGAATCACAACATTCACACCACATCACAGAGTTTAGCGGAAGCATTAACAAGAAGTCACAGAAAATATATATATCAATATACATTTAAAAGGAAGTGCAAAAAGGTAGTAGCCATTGTTCACACACATAGCCCGTAGGCTATACAGTTTATATAGCTAATTACTCATCTCTCTCCAACTTTGTTAGCCAGCACTCACATCTCGAAACTCGGGAGACAACGGGGGTGCTTCTGCTCGGATGGTCCAATCAACTGGTGTATCGTCCTGTAGCAGCTGGTCTCTATAGTGCTGCAATTCTTGTGAATGTTTATTAAGATAACCATTAGTCATAGAGCTAAGTGGAATCAAATCTCCTACTCGCATCCATATCCTGGGACGAGCGCACGCACCCAACAAAATAAAATAGCTGAAGTAAGAGAGGGTTAGCACAACATTTCATGAATGAGCTAGCATGATATAATTAGACTAATAGCAGTAATATACATCAGTTATATTTTAGGCTCCACTAACATAGCTACATAGTAAATATTCAAAACTTGAATAAACTTTGCAGGCCTTCAAGTCGTGCATGCATCGCAGACATTCACAACCACGCACACATCGCAAGCATTCACAGTCGCGCACACATACCATATGTCGACATAATATGGAGCACTTCTCTTCAAGCAGGGTAGCGAGCCCCGCGGGCCTTACGGATGTGCCCGTCGGTGATAGTGGCCAGTCCTGCTACTTTTGGGGGTAATCGTACTGCATAGCCCAGGCCCTAACATACAACCATGTGTACTCTTGGATGTGAGTGACATCTGGCGATTCGACATTTTGGCCAACTAGTGGAGGAAACCCAACGAGGAAAAACGTAACGGTCGGTCACCCGTGGTACTCATCTCTCTGTTGCCTTAAGTCGTCGAACTCCCGCACCGGTACGAACGGTCTGCGGAAGTGACTGACCTGCCATGATCCACCGCAAGCAATCTACAAGCAATAAATAAGACAGTTTATTAACATGCACTAGGTGTTTGATGGTTTGCCTACTATGCTTTAAATAATTCGGGCAAACGACACTTGACTTGACTTTCGACAAGGAACGTGGGAGCACCTATTTGGGCCTAACTTAGGAAGAACATCCCGACTCCCGTTATCCCCAACTAAGGCTCAACCTATTAAATCCCCGCTCGTCAGGGTAGGACCCGTGCTCAGAATAGTAAATTGCAGAAATGAAAGTGCGGTAATAAAAATTATTGTTAGTATAATATACAGAATTTAAATGCTATAAAAAATAGGACTAGTAAAACAATGGAATAGTACTAAGAGGAATGAACTGAAAAAAAACTTGACCAGTGCGAGACTGGAATGATATTTTAAAGAAATGAACTGAACTGAAAGTAAATAGTTAGGGCCAATATGAAACTGGAATACTGAAAAAAGTACTTGCACTGAATAAAATAACTGGACCAGTATGAGACTGGAATAAAACATAAATAAAAGGTTAGTAGTCCAATCACTCATATTCAGGAGTCTTAAGTTTCATCTCCGTTCTCAGGAGTTTTAGTTCAGTTCCATCTCTATTCTCATGAGTTTTAGTTTAGTTCCATCTTCGTTTTCAGGAGGTTTAGTTCAATTCTATCTCCATTTTCAGGAGTTTTAGTCAGTTCCATCTACGTTCTCAGGAGTTTTAGTTCAGTTCCATCTCTATTTTCATGAGGATTCTTTGGGTTTTACACATTATTCAGGTCTGATGATAGTTCAGTTGCACCATTTATCATTGTGGCTTAATCGGACTTGAAGAATTTATTAAGGGTTACACTTTTATTATTCGCCGAGAATGATTGCTTGCACTTTCATTTTTCGAGTTTGTTCAAGTTACCCGAGAGTTTTTAAAATAGAGAAGAACGAGCCTCTTAGTGGTTCCACGAAATCTCAGAATGCTTAGAGCTTTAGCACTTACCTAAAACACTCTCGTTGATAAAAACAATTTGAACTTTTAAATTGATTAAAAAGGGGTAGTCGCGCGCTCCAATTTTCATTTCGAGAAAATCGGACGCATTAATTTTTGAGCGCGCACTTAGGCTCCATTAAATTAGAAAAACTTCTATTTTTATCTCAAGGTTTTCAAATTTTAATACAACCTTTAGGGAGGCCTAAGATGAGCATACAAATTTTCTCAAATTTTTTTGAATAATTTTGGGCCTTTAATTTGGCCAATTAAAATTCATTTGGGCTTTTTAAAATACCAAAATAGCTCCAAAAATTATCAAAAAATTGTGAAGAAAGCCCTCATTGAGGAGAACAATTTTCATGTTCAACACTTTTTCCCTAAGAGCTTATATTATTTTATAAAAAATCTCCAAGGTTCTTATTAAATAGGTTGTCTGCATATAATAGATCTAAACCCATCCTGCGGCCAGGATTGCACCAGACAAAGAAAATGGCCAGAGTTTCCCCACAGCAGATCGATAGTGAATCCGTTGTGGGGGGCACAAAAGATGAGATGGGGGGATAATGAAATCACAGCCGTTCATTTCATTACCGTGAGATGAACAAAGGTGATTTCTTCACGTCGGAGAAGGAGGCGGTGGCCCTTTACCACCGCCGGCCGGCCACTACCGAGTGCCGGCACCACCCCGGATCGACTCGTCGGGGGCAGGCGAGCTTCTGGGCAGTGGTCCGACGGCCTGTCGCCGTCGGCCGCCGCCAGAATTTGTGAAACCAGAGAGGCAGGGTGGCGCGGTGATGCGGTCTCAAGTGAGAGGGATTCAGGTTGTCATGGTTCAAGAGGAACCACAGGGTCGATTGTGGTCGTCCCTGACATGATATTGCATTAGAAATCTGCTTCGTTAGTTGATTAGGCATTGTGGGTGAAGCCGTAGTCGCAACCGTTAGTCCGACTTGGTGATGTTGTATAGCGAGCCTTAATGATTTTGTAGAAATCCGTTAGCGGTAAGACGCGTTTGTGATGATGTTTTCCCCCTTTTTCATGTGAGTACGTGTGGCCAGAACCAGACCGGGTGGAAATTAGAGTACACGTGAGGGTACGGGGATGGTATAGTACAAATGTTGGATTAGGGTGGGAAAGGCATGGGATTATGATATGATAAGGCGTGGTTTGTCTCTGTGGTCGGCTGGCTAGCCTGTGACGTTTTAAGGTCATGTGTGGAGAGTGTCCCGGCGAGATAAGTCCACTTCTGTGGAACTGACGAGAACGCCAAGCTTTGGACAAGCCCGAACGATCCCAGCTGGGTCTCGCTGGGTCTCCTTCGGTGGACTTGGTCCCGATATTGGAGCCGGGCCTGGGTCGTCGCAAACGGGTGGGGTCTAGCAAGGGTTCTTAGAATCGGTTTGTTTGTATGACGAAATCTTATCGTGAGAAGTCAAAGCTTGCAGGCAAGCCCGGGGTTTTGATACCCACGAGCGGGTGGGGCCTAGGCAAGAGTTTCGTTTGGCAGCTTGTTTGCCGATAGGGGAAATTGAAAGTACCCTTGTGTTAGTGGCTTGAATGCTGGCGGGGGAAATTGGAAGTACCTGATTGATGATGTGTTAGAAGCATACGTGTTAGGGTGCCTTGGGTGAAACCCAGGATTGCATTCATGCTGCATTGTAGACCCCTTTTATTACATGCTCAACTTAGAAACATGTTTGTTGTATGAGACATCCAAACCTGTTGTATAGTTTTACATGTTTATGTATTGTATACGAAGTGCTGACCTGCAGGGTGATGGTGTACCCCGGGGTCCGCTAGGGATGCTCGGGAGGAGATGTGTTGGTTACACAGTTGAGGTCAGCCTTTGCTGACCCACATTACCACCAATTTTTATAGGGTAAGGATCGCAAGAGGGAGCAAGCTCGCTATCCAAAAAGGCCTAAGCCTCATGAAGTGATTTCTATGCTTAGTAGATTATGTCTTTTTGAATGTTTTGCTCCATGATCTATATTTCTGTCTTGCATGCCGAGGTAGCCTAGGAGTGCTTATGCACATTGATGTTTGATATTGTTGTCATTCAGTTTTTGGACTTATGATGTGTAAGGTCTTAAGGCCATTTTGATACTCTTGGATTAGTGGATAACTTCCTGTTTAGTTGTATGTTTCCGGTGTTGTAATCTGAGTTTTGATTTTGGGTAGTCTTATATCATCTTATAATGCTTAAGCTGTGGCGTTTGTATGTTGTGGGGCCCCGACTAGACCCATATTATACGATCATTTTAGGGAAGGTATTACAATTTGGTAACAGGGGGAGGTTAGTGTCCAAGGTAAAGATTCGTGGTCGAATGTCGTAATCGGATCTCGTAGTGAAGTTATCCACTTAGGAGTATCGCAGGACTATGAGTGTCCTTGTGTCTAGTTTTGTGACTAGAAGCTGATTCTTATTTTACTTTGCTTTTTTGAAGGGTGCAAGCGACGAGGCGGGGACGTCGAGGTCACGAGAAGAGCCTTCAGCGAGCAGTGCTACTGCTCAGGGTCCTTTGGGCATGGGAGTAACCCCGACCGTTTTCTATTGCATGCTTGCAGAAGCAATGGTGGCAGCCCAAGCTATCGTAGTAGGGCAAGTTGTGACCCCCGTTGCACAGGTAGCAACTCCTGCTACCCCAGATACGGCAACAGTCGTGCCAAGCGGAGGAGCCAGGCAAGTAGAGTCGTTGGCTGAAAAGTTTTTGTCGGGCACGGAGACCAACAAATGAAATATTTTCTAAGATTCCATCCTCCGATGTTTAAGGGAGTTGACACGCCGATTAATGCAGAGGATTGGTGGGCAAGGATTCAAGAACTGCTGAGGGCGGCAGAGATGCTAGAGGATAAGCAATCTCAATTCGCGGCCTTCATGTTAGAAGGTGATGCTAAGTTGTGGTGGGTGAGCCTTAGCGACCGTCAGTTTCCTGGACGCACCCCGTCCATGGAAGAGTTCAGGAATGCCTTCTTAAGGAAGTATATCCCAACATCGGTAAGGTTATCCCTTCAGAGGCAATTTTTGCACTTGGTGCAACGGGACAAGACGGTATACGAGTATGTTCAGGTGTTT
Organism: Platanthera guangdongensis; assembly: GCA_039583875.1. NCBI lineage: Eukaryota > Viridiplantae > Streptophyta > Magnoliopsida > Asparagales > Orchidaceae > Platanthera > Platanthera guangdongensis. The sequence continues at coordinate 4,694,464 of CM077148.1, read as the reverse complement.
ACTCGGTTAGGTCATTATGCTGGAATGACCATGGCTGACGATGTGGAGAGGGACAACCTCTTATACCATGGGCTGAGGGAGAATCTAAGACAACCCCTCATAGATATAAAGAATGCTGGTTTCAATGAGTTGGTTGAGGCTGCCAGAATGTTGGAGAACGATATGGAACGAACCCAACATCGGAAGGGTTTTGCAGTCAAGCAGGGGGAAGGAAAGTCTTTTCAATCGCAAGGGAAGTCTGACGGAAGTAAGTGAAAGAAGAAGTCTCATCCCTACAAGAATTGGGAGAAGAGTAGTACGACGTCAAGGGGGTCTTGCTTCAAGGGACCACTATCGTGCTACAAGTGTGGCAAGCCTGGCCACATAGCTCGTTTATGTACTGAAGGTGGCGCTAAGTAGGAGCCAAGGCAAGAGCAGTCGGTGCGCTTTGGACCCTGCGCAGTGGAGAATGGAAAGATGGTGGAGTCTAGCACTTCTCGTTTCCAACCCGTGCAGCCAAGGGCTTACAACCTAGGGCAGCAGGAAGCGATCCGCTAGCCCAATGTCGTGACAGGTATGGAAAGTTTAAGTGTAGTTATTTACTGCTTTAGACCTTCAAGACTGTTTATGTATGTCGCCCATGTTTTAGGCTTTTTGCTAGTTTCCGGATACCCTGCTAGGGTATTGTTTGACACGGGAGCATGTCACTCATTTCTTGTGGAAAGCTTTATCCGGAGAATTGGAGTTTAGTCATTCTCGGCGGACGTAGAGATGAAGGTGTGCATGCCCAATGGGTCTTCCATGACTACCAGGGTAAAGGGGTGCATTTGTTGGAGTCTAGCCAGAGTTGACTTCATGTTGGAAGCAGCGGTTCTACCGCTAGTTGAGTTCGATGTGATATTGGGAATGGACTGGCTTGCAGAACAGCGTGTCAGTATTGATTATCTATCTAAGGTGGTGACCCTGAGAACCGAAGGGCAGACAGAGGTTAAGTTTGAGGGCCTTGGTGGAGTGGCATGTTCCCTGATTTCGGTCATACAATTGGTGTCGGCAGTTAACCAGGGAGGAGTAGCTCTTGTAGCGTTGTTGGAGGTTTGCCTTTCCAGGTTATCACTTGGAGAAGTGTCGATAGTGGTTGAGTTTGAGGATGTGTTTTCTAAGGAGCTTCCTGGAGCACCTCCTCGACGGGAGATCGATTTCTCGGTTGAGTTAGCGCTAGAGTCTAGGCCGGTGGCACGTCCTCCTTTTAGGATGACACCAAAGGAGTTGGTCGAACTCAAAGTACAGTTGCAGGTACTATTGGAACAGGGGTATATTAGACTCAGTTCTTTGTCGTGGAGCGTGCCAGTGTTGTTTGTGAAGAAGAAAGATGGTAGCATGCGGTTGTACATAGACTACCGAGAGTTGAATAAACTAACTATCAAGAATAAGTATCTTATTCCTCGGATAGATGACCTGTTCGACCAGTTGGTGTGGTCAATGGTATATTCTAAGTTGGACTTGAAGTCAGGGTACTATCAGTTGCGGATTCGAGACGAGGACATACCCAAAATAGCTTTTGGTACGAGATATTGTCACTTCGAATTCTCGGTGATGCCGCTCGGGTTGACGAACGCGCCATCAGTATTCATGGATTTGATGAATCAAGTATTTCGGGAATACTTGGACTCTTTTGTTATCATCTTTATCGATGATATTTTGGTATACTCTAAATTGGAGGCAGAGCATGTGACTCACTTGAGAATAGTCTTGTAAGTGTTGAGAGAGAACCAGCTAGTGTGAGTTCTGGTTAGAGAAGTTGGCGTTTTTGGGTCATGTGATTAGTGGTGATGGGTTGGCGGTGGATCCGATGAAAGTTGAATCCATCATGGATTGACCGATTTTGAGAACCGTGGCGGAAGTCCGAAGTTTTCTTGCACTAGACGGGTACTATAAAAGGTTTGTGGAAAACTTTTCGCAGATAACTCTACCTCTCACTTCTCTGACTTGTAAGAAACAGAAGTTTATGTGGACTCAGGAGTGCAATCAGGCATTTTTCACCTTGAAAGGAAGGCTGATGACAGCTCAAATCCTAAGTCTACCTAAAGGGACTGAAGGATTTCAAATTTTCAGTGACGCATCAGGATGCGGTTTGGGTTGCGTGTTGGTGCAACATGGCAGTGTGATAGCCTTTGGGTCTAGGTAGTTGAAGCCTCACGAGAGCAATTACCCCGTCAATGACTTGGAATTGGCGGCGGTAATTTTTGCATTGAATTTGTGGAAGCACTATGTGTATGGTGCAAAGGTGGAGATCTTCACGAACCATAAAAGCCTGAAGTATCTTTTAGATCAAAAGGACATGAATATGCGGCAGCGCAGATGGGTCGAGTTCCTTGGAGACTACGACATGGTGATTCAGTATATGTCAGGCAAAGCCAATATGGTGGCGGATGCCTTGAGTAGAAAATACTCTGGACAAGGGAGCTGGATCGAAGCTCATGATGAGCGGTTAATGAAAGACTGTGAGTCCCGTGGCATTGAGTGTGTAGCAAGAGGCGTGTCTAGCATGGCTCGATTGAATTGTATTGAGTTGCAAAATGACTTATCTGATCGTGCTCGGGAAGCGATTAGTTTGGATGAAGAGTTTCGGCCATTTGTGGTGGAAGCTCAAAAGGGCGAAGGTAACTCCTGGGAGATGATTGATGGGATCCTGAGGAAGGACGGAAGGATATGTGTACCGCAGTTCGGCAAGCTCCGTGAGGAGTTGATGTTTGAGGCTCATTTTACGAAGTACTCAATTCACCCAGGCAGTACAAAGATGTACTTGGATATGAAGAAATCCTTTTGGTGGCCTGGTCTGAAGCGGGATGTAGCTTTGTACGTGAGTCGGTGCCAAACTTATGCCTTATTTAAGGCCGAGTGTCAGAAGTCGGGCGGGTTCCTGAAGCCTCTTTCTATTCCCGAGTGGAAATTTGATGACATCTTCATGAACTTTGTGCATGGCTTACCTCAACCGCAGCAGGGTAACGACGCGATTTGGGTAATCGTGAATCGCTTGACCAAAGTGGTCCATTTCATCCCAAATCGGAAAGAGGGCAGCGTGGAGAAGCTGGTAGAGTTGTATGTTCGCAACATTATGCGACTATATGGGATTTCTAAGAGTATAGTTAGTGATCGTGATGGACGTTTCACGTCCAAAGACTGGACGTTGGTTTAGAAGAGTCTGGACACGAAGCCTAAGTTCAGTATGACGTTCCATCCTCAAACCGATGGACAAACAGAAAGAACGAATCGTACAATGGAGGATATGCTGAGAATGTGTACCCTCGATTTTGGGAAGAAGTGGGAAGATCATCTCTTCATGGTAGAGTTCACCTATAACAACAGTTACCAGGCAAGTATAAAGATGGCGTCATACGAAGCTTTGTATGGAAGGCGGTGTTGAACATCGATGTCTTGGACAAAGACGGAAGATATCAATCGTTTGGGAAAAGAAGTGGTGGCTGATGCTTGTGAATTGGTGTGTACCATTCAAGAACGCATGAAGGTTGCCTAGGATCGGCAAGCAAAGTATTTTAATGCTCGTCATAGGAATGTGGAGTTCGCGGTAGGCGACTGAGTTTATCTAAAGATTAAGTCGTTCAAAGGCATTTTGCGGATTCGCCGACTCAAGAAGCTGAGTCCGAGGTTTTTTGGTCCATTTAAGATTATAGAACGTATTGGAGAAGCAGCTTACCAGTTAGCATTGTCTGCAGAGCTGAGTGGATTATACGATATCTTCCATATCTCCGTCTTGCAGAAAGCCATGGTGGAGGCTAGTGTTGTGATCGAATCGGTGATGGTGCCGGTAGAAGAGGACTTGAGGACGAAGGTCTGTCCGGTTGGCGTAAAGGATTCAGAGGTTCGGCAGTTGCGGAACAAAGAGGTTAAGCTCGTGAAAGTGCGTTGGGACAACTGCGGGCGAGACGAGTTCTCTTGGGAGCGTGAACAGGCAATGCGGGAGGACTTCCCAAAGCTATTTACTTCAGGTATGCTTTTGTTTGAGTGAATGCTTAATTTCGAGGACGAAATTCTTCTAAGGGGAGAGGAGCTGTAACACCCTGGTTTTCCAGACCTTGAATCCCTGGAAGTAAACGTCAAATGGATCCTTGAGTTTGACGAATGTTGAAATGTGTTCTCGGGTTCGACGAACGTCAAACGGATAGTTCGACGAACGTTGAAAGGATCCTTGAGTTCGACGAATGTCAAAAGGCGTTCTCGGGTTCGACGGACGTCGAACGGATAGTTCGACGGACGTCGAACGGATCATCGAGTTCGACGAATGTCGAAAGGCGTCCTCGGGTTCGACGAACGTCAAACAGATAGTTCGACGGACGTCGAACGGATCCTCGAGTTCGATGAATGTTGAAATGCGTCATCTGGTTCGACGAACGTCGAACGGATAGTTCGACGAACGTCGAACGGATTCTCGAGTTCGACCAATGTCGAAAGGCCCATTCGTCGAGTGCCGAGTTATGGTAGATGTTTCGTCGATTGGCTTCGTAGCCGTCTGATTTCACATTAAATCTGATCTAAGGGCCCAGGAACTTCCACCCAAAGGGCTTAAGAAGGGTTGAGCGGGATTTCTCCCTCATTTCTCCTCATTTTGGAGTTGACTTAGGGTTTGAGCGAGAGAGTTAGGATGAGGAAGAAGAGAGCTTTCTTCAGCCATTGACGGAGCTTCAGACCTCCGATCGTCGTTCTGAGGCCAGATCCGTGGAGAGGACGCAGCGGCGCTCGTTTTCATCCGTGCAAGACAAGGGCTCCATGGCTAAAAAAAGAGTCGTAAGGTAACCACATTTCTCCACTCGGTTTTAGGATGCGTGCATGACATCTACCCTTTTCTTGTTTTCTTTCAAGCATTCTAGACACCGGATCTCTCAAGTGAGAGGGATTCGGGTTGCAATGGTTCAAGAGGAACCACCGGGTCGATTGTGTCCGTCTCTAGCATGATATTGCATTAGAAATTCGCTCTGTTAGTGGATATGGCAATGTGGGTGAAGTCGTAGTCGCTTCGGTTAGTCCGACTCGGTGATGTTGCATAGCGAGCCTTAAGGATTTTGCAAAAATCCATTAGCGGCAAGATGTCATTTGTAATGATGTTTTCCCTCTTTTTCATATGAGTACGTGTGGCCAGAACCAGACTGGGTGGAAATTAGAGTACACGTGAGGGCATGGGGATGGTACGGTACAAATGTTGGATTAGGGTGGGAAAGGCATGAGATTATGATGTGATAAGACGTGGTTTGTCTCTGTGGTCGGCTAGATTGCCCGTGACGTTGCAAGGTCATGTGTGGAGAGTGTCCCGGCGAGACAAGTCCCCTTCTGTGGAACTGACGAGAACGCCAAGCTTTGGACAAGCCCGGACAATCCCAGCTGGTTCCTGCTGGGTATCCTTCGGTGGACTTGGTCCCGATATTAAAGTCAGGTCTTGGTCGTCGCGAACGGGTGGGGTCTAGCAAGGGTTCTTAGAATCGGTTTGTTTGTGTGTCGGAATCCTTAAGCGAGATGTCAGAGCTTGCAGGTAAGCCCGGGGTTTAGATACCCACGAGCGGGTGGGGCCTAGACAAGAGTTCTGTATGATGGCTTGTATGCTGATAGGGGAAATTGGAAGTACCCTTGTGTTTGCAGCTTGAATGCCGATGGGGGAAATTGGAAGTACCCAATTACGATGTGTTAGAAGCATACATGTTAGGGTGCTTTGGGTGAAACTCAGGATTGCATTCATGCTGCATTGTAGGCCCCTTTTTATTACATGTTCAACTTAGAAACATGTTTGTTGTATGAGACATTCAAACCTGTTATATAGTTTTACATGTTAATGTATATTACATACGAAGTGCTGACCTGTAGGGTGATGGTGTACCCCGGGGTCCGCTAGGGATGGTCGGGGGGAGATGTGTTGGTTACACAGTAGAGGTCAGGCTTTGCTGACCCACGTTACCACCAATTTTTACAGGGCAAGGATCGCAAGCGGGAGCAAGCTCGCCGGCCAAAAAGGCCTAAGCCTCATGAAGTGATTTTTATGCTTAGTAGATTGTCTTTTTGAATGTTTTGCTCCATGATCTATATTTCTGGCTTGCATGCTGAGGTAGCCTAGGAGTGCTTATGCACGTTGATGTTTGATATTATTGTCATTTAGTTTTTGGACTTATGATGTGTAAGGCCTTAAGGCCATTTTGATATTCTTGGATTAGTGGATAACTTCCTATTTAGTTGTATGTTTTCAGTGTTGTAATCTGAGTTTTGAGTTTGAGTAGTTTTATATCATATTATAATGCTTAAGCTATGACGTCTCTATGTTGTCGGGCCCCGGCCGGACCCATATTATACGGTCATTACAGGAGAGGTGTTACAGTTACTGCCCTAGAATCAGGTCTCAAGCTGTTCTTGCCAATCATCATAAGGCATTTGAATTTTAACTTGGGGCAGAAGCTGGGGGGAGTCAGGCCCAACAATCCCCAGGCGAGCAGGTAGTGACGAGCCGGGATCTCGATAACTACTAAGGGTGGCATTATTTAAGCAAGGCAAGGTCAAAGACGGCGAGCCGAGGCCGTTCTCGGCACTATACTCCACCGCATCGAGATTTTACTTCGAAAATTTTGGTGCCTAGAACGAATCTCTAAAGGGAAAGAACCTCACAAGCGAGCAGAGTGGTCGCGGGCCTAGCTCGGCGAGTGGTCTACTTTCTACTACCTAAGGATGGCGAGGTCTCGAGGTCTCAGCGCGAAAATGTATCCTAAACTAGCATACAGAGAAAAAAACTGGCTAAGTATTTTCTTTTATTAATGTATTTCATTACAGAAAAGCACTCGCCGCAGCGAGGTTACAAAATGAGTGGGAGATCATTACAAATAGAAAGAGAAAAATTCATGAGCTAGCTCTTTCACTCCACTCCAGAATGGTCGTCGTAGAAGCCAAAGACATCCTTGATGTGCGAGTCAAAGTTGTCCACATTCTCGTCAGGGGGGAGCGGGAGGGAACAGCTCTACCGCCAGGTCCCTTGCAGTCATCTCCTCGCAACCCGCCGTCAACACTTGTATGTCTCACATGACCTACATGGTGTAGTCGGCGGTGCTGATAGAGTTATCCCGCAACTTCTCGGCGACCTCTGCCTCGCTGAACACCTTCGACCTCTTGGCTGGGATGCCCGACTCGCCGACAGTGGGAGGAAGGAAGATGTCCATCAGGCAAGCGAGCTCACCCTGGATCCCCTTGTTCGGCTCCTCCAGCTGCTTGTTCCTTTCTTCCAGCTCGGCAGCGCGAGCGTGCATGCGGTTCGCGGTCTCGACATCCTACAAGGCGAGAAAGGTAAGAGAGGAAGTCGTAGAAGTACTTAGTAAAATGAAGAGGGGTTAGCTGATACTTACTACCCCGCCGACATTTCTGCTAAGGATGTCCTCGACAATCCCCAGTCGCCTTGCCAGGTCGGCGACATCGTATTTAGCGGCATCCCGCTCTTGCTCGACCTTCGCCAAGTTATGGCTGAGGTGGAAGCCGCGATGAATTGACATATGCGTGAGCTCCGCTGCGCGCATCTGGGCTCGCGATCCCTCATGGGCGAGTTGCTGGAGGCCCATGTCATTGTGAGTCTCGGCATCCTCGCGGCCATATAGTCCGAACCCAACGGCATAAGCGTGCCCGCCGAGGCCAATGTTTTGGTGGTCTTTTGGAGGGCCCGGATCGCGGACCGGGAACTTCTCGGCAGCTGGGGATGCAGGAGGGTCTCCGCTGCCTTGATATTTCTCCGACGAGTCGAGGACGATTTGCTACCGCCTGGAGATCGCCACCACCTATTTCATCTTCTTCGGCGGCGGGGGGCGGCGAGGAGAGCTGGAGCTCGCGGGGTCGGGTCGCCTCTTATTGGAGGGGGGCCTGGCCGACTCTGATTCCATACGGCAGGTCGCCGTGGCTACCCGCTCGCGCGCGAGTGCGTCGGGGTAGAGTTATAATGCCCCTGATTTTTCGACAATTATTTAATTCTCTTGGTGACGTCATAATGATGTAAGAGACATCACATTAACGTGCAATTGACGACGTGTCGCCGTTAGTGCGTTTTCGCGTATATTCGGTCGAGTCAGCCAAATTCGTGAATTCTTGTCGAAAATGGAAAATTTCACGTTAGGAAATTAAATTAATTAATTTTTGGCATGTTCGTCAATTTTCGTCGTGATCCGAGCGATATTCGAGCCTCGACGAATTTTCGAAGTTTTGTAGAATTTATGTTCGCTGTAGGCTTTGAAAATTTATATCTCGAGAAAGGCTCGTTGGATTTTAGTTTTGTCTTCGATGTTAGATTCGTTGAGCTGACATTCTCTTACGTTGTGAATTTCATTCGAATCGGGGTATGTTAGCCCTGTATCGTCATTTTATCCAGAAGTATGAGACAAAACTGATTTCTCGAGAAATAACATTGATTTCTTGAGAAATAATATTATTTATCGAGAGATAATGTTATTTCTCGAGAAAATAGGTCATTTCTCGAGAAACAGCATTGTATCTCGAGAAACAGCAATGTTTCTCGAGAAACAGCAATGTTTCTCGAGAAACAGCTTTGTTTCTCGAGAAACAGCTTTGTTTCTCGAGAAACAGCATTGTTTCTCGAGAAACAGCATTGTTTCACGAGAAACAGCTTTGTTTCACGAGAAACAAATAGCTTTGTTTCTCGAGAAACTGCAATGTTTCTGGAGAAACAGCAATTTTTCTCGAGAAACTGTTTCTCGAGAAAAAGCTTTCTTTCTCGAGAAACAGCATTGTTTCTCGAGAAGGTCATTCCTGCACTTTTCGTGAATGTTCAGGTGCCATTGTTAGGGTCAAAACGGCGTCAAATGAAAAAATTGTTAACATGAAATTTGTTCGTCTCGACGAGATCTACAACTTTCATGTTGATCACTTTTCGATTCGAGGCTATCTTAAGCCTCTATATTTGTCTTCCGCACACCCGCACTTAAATTGCACGGCTCCTTCCTGGTTAGACAAATATATATTATATATATATATACATATATATATATATATATATATATATATATATATATATATATATATATATATATATATATATATATATATATATATATATATATATATATATATATATATATATATATATATTCATATACTTAAGTATATATAGAACAACTTCATCTTCTTCTTGACCGAACCAGAGAGCGAGAGTGAGGGCGCGAGTTCTAAGTCGTGAAGCTTCGGATCGCCGCCGTCGGAGCTACGGTGCTTGGATTCGCAAACCGAGCATAAATTCAGAAAGCTCTCGCCGAGATCTTCACGTTTATGGTAAGTATTTCTCGTTTCGTGTAAGTTTTTCATTCGGGTTTTCGGCCCTAACCTCTCTTTTGGCCAAATTCTTGTAGATTCCGCTTCCTCGCGCCTTCTTTTGGCTAGATCCACGACGTGGAGTATATTGGAAGACCGATTAGAGTAGAAACCGAGGCAAGTGGTGTTCTTGCCCTCCCTCTTGCTCTTTTCTTCCAAATTTCAGTCTTATGTTGTAGATTTGACATGTTTAAGTTAACCTTATCATCGAATTGCTAGTTAATTGTTTTGAATTATGAAGTGTGTTTCACCTAGAACCATTTCTCCCAAATTTTATTCCGTAGATTTGGTAAACAAATTTGGTTGTCGTGCCACTTTAACTATCGAGTCATTATGATCGTTGCGACACCTCGTGCGTCCCGTTGTTTTGATCGTACCTCACTTTGCTTAACCCTTGTAATGACCTTATGCAGTCCAAATCGTTTGTTGACCATTAGTTCATGTTGAATAAAAGAAACTCTGTGTGTATAATTATGTAACTAAAGAAAACTCTGATGGTCTGTGCGCATTAGGATTTCTCCCTTGGCACAGTGCCTTATGGCTGAGTCTGTGCGCGTTGTGGACCTTCATCCCTGGCACATTACCTTAGCTATTGGTCTATGCGCGTTGGGGTTTCTCCCTCGGTATGGTGCCTTTGGGCTGGGTTTGTGCGCGTTGTGGACCTTTTTCCCCGGCACAGTACTCTTTCCTGTTGAGCTAATTAGTCTCATTTAAATGATGAATAACATGAATAATAAAGAAAGATGAATGTATGAACTTCTGATATTTGATACTATGTTCTGTCCAATTGTTGTGATTAGCCTTTCTTGCTCAGCTAGATTTACTGTTTTGTTTCTATTGCTTTGCTACTGACTTTTGTTGCTGTCAATTTGTGGTCCCTCGTTAACTTTGAGGTTTGTTAGTCTTTCTTTTACTCTTTTGTACCACTTGTAACTTGCTTCTGAGATGTTCTTCTTTTGAATGTCTCAGGTCCAGAGTAGTAGCAGTTTTAGCTGACAGAGTTGTGCTTCTGGTGCTGCGAGTTGCTGCAACCGTTTGTTTCCACCTCAGAGTATTGAGGTAGTTGTCTTTGTTTATACTTAACAGATTTTCCTATGGGTTCGTGTCAGTTGTTGGCGTTCATAGTCTTCGACTTTTCTGTGTTAGACTACTTGTTACTTTTACTGTTGTTACTTATACTTGTTTATACTTGCTCTCTGGGAATGATTTATGTTAGGATGCATATAGTTACTTTTAAGTATACAAAACTGCATTCTAAAATATTAACATGGCATAACTTTTTAAATGCAAAACTTACTACTTTTAAGCGCTATAAAAGTTTTTTTTATTTATATTAAATGTAGAAGTCACATCATCATTACATTATGATAGGCTTTCATTCTCATATAGGATAACAAATGAATCAAACTAAGTATTTTTTCGCTCCGTAAACTTATATATTTTTCACCTATGGACTAATGATTCACCAGACCGAGGGACACGGTCAGTAAACTCAAAGAACTTATATATATTTTTAAATTTAATTTCATAAATCTTTTACATAAAGTAAATGTGAGGACGAGTCGTCTGAGCGTCTACAGTTGTCCTCTGCATGGCATGACATCACGGCGCGTATTTTCTCTTACTCTGACGTATTATTTAATATGGAGAAAATGTGGGTTGTGATAGTTGGTATTAAAGAGAGGTTTTGCAAGAGGGTTGGTTGGTTTGGCAAGCCAGTCGAACAACTTTCCCTTAAGCAAAACTCTAATCATATCATTTCATTGCATACACACACTGATATGTCATCAGTAGATCTTGATGGAAGCATGAACACTACACTCATAACATAATAAGAAGTATACGGGGCATATTATGTAGTATGAGATGCATAATATGTGTTTGTATATGGATCCACCATATGTGGCAACATGTGACGATTATGTAGTATGAGATGCATAACCATCATCACATGGATGTCCATTAGCACATTTTACTTTTTCGTTACATACAATATTATGTAGTATGAGATGCATAACATTGTATGTGTATGCTGCTCATAACATGCACTAAGGCCCTTTTAGAATGCATAATACTGCATACATAACATATCATCGCATAAGCACGCGTGCCAAGTTAAAGATCTGCACGATGACATATGTACACTCATGATTTGAAATGAAATTTAAACATTCATGTATTCATATTATAAGCACAAGTTAGAAGCATAGCATCATTTCATGATTTTCCAGAACAAGGTAACAGCAAGAGCAAGTATCTGTTTGTTTTTGATCTGATCTGAGTCGGTTCTTTCCTGATTTGATATGAGTCAGGGTATTCGAGTTTACTAGATTAGGTTTCTTAAGATAGGTCCTTGATAAGTCGTTTGTTCGTATCGGTAGAATATAACCCCGAAACAGTTTTGCTAAGGGAATATCTTCCCAGTTTGTGATGTCCTAGGCAAGGTTTTGACTAGATATCTGTTTGTTCTGTAGAAATGCCTCCTAAACGCGTTGTGACGAGGTCAACTCCCCAGTCGAAGGGTGAGTCTTATGGTGCCCAGAGTGAAGCAATGATTGAAGGACTACGACAGAGTAATGAGGCCCTGAATAGCCAGATGGTGGACATGTAATCGCAGATACAATCATTGTTGGTTGTCGTCGCCGGGCAGCAGACTAGAGCGCAGGACCCTACTGTGGGTCAAACTGTTCCTACTCCTCCTGCTGCTCTAGTACCCCCAGTTGCACTGCCATTAGAGATGAATTTTATTTCTCACTTCCAGCGACTAGGACCTCCTACGTATGATGGTAAGGCAGACTTCATGGCGTTGGATGACTGGATCATCGCCATCGAATAAATGTTTTCTTATTCTGGCATTTTCTTCTATCAAATGGTGATGATTGCGGCGTACCAGCTCAAAGGACTTGCGAAGAATTGTTGGATTAGAGAAAGGGAGAATCTTACTGATAGGTGCTCTTGGGATTCGTTCAAGAGTATGTTGCAGAAGAAGTTTTTGTCATCGATCGAGCAAGACTGTCTGATGAACAACTTCTTACACCTGAAGTAGAGGCAACTCACTGTTAGTGAGTGCGAGATTGAGTTTAGCAAGCTCAGTAGTTTCGCCCCAGATCTGGTAACGTCCTAAGAAGGCAGAGTAAAATGCTTTTTGGGTGGTCTGAGGTATGACATCCAGCAGTTGGCTAGCGCGTACAAATCTGAGACCTTTGCAGAAGTAGTAGAAGCCGCCTTGAAGGTTGAGGCGATAGATAATGCGAAGAATCGGGGATTGCATGTAAAGAAGGACAAGAGTAAATTTGATGATGGTGGAAGTACAAGGGCATCGGGCCCTACAGCGAAGAAGAATCGAAGGGAAGCGTGTAGCTTCTGTGGTAAGCTAGGCCACCCTTTTGAGAAGTGCTTTAAGAGACTGGATGTGCAGAAGCAGTCTCAGGTACACGCGATTCAGGATGCACCAAATGGAGGCCATGTCTGTACTTATTGCCAGAAGAGTGGGCACGATGCGGGCCGTTGTCGCAAGAAGGCTGGAGCTTGTTTTCTCTGCTGCCAGAAAGGACACATGAGGGCTAATTGCCCGCAGAGCCAGCCTACGCTGCATGCAGTTCCGTTGCAGACTCTACCGCTGCCCACGCCTCATATGGAAAAGGGAAAAGGAAAGTTGAATGTGATGACCAAGGAGGAAGCCTAATCATCGACTCAAGTGATCTCAGGTTAGTCTTCGACTCAGCTAGTAATATCTTATGGTAGAATTATGGTTTCTGCATTTTAGTTGCGCGCGCAATGTGTTTAGGTGAATTTAAGGTGAAGAATAAGTGGGCACGCGTTCTGTCCGATTCGGGTGCTACTCACTCCTTTGTGGCAAGGAGTTTTGTAGACCGACATCGCTGGGCTCTCGACCAGTTAGACACTTCCCTAAATGTCAATTTCCCTTCAGGAGAGCTGGTGATGTCATGTCAGGGTATCCAAAAATGTCCTATCTTCCTATGTGATTTTCTAGCATTCACGGATCTGAATGTGTTAGACTTGGAAGACTTTAACGTGATTTTGGGCATGGACTGGTTGTCCAGCTGTGATGTCGTCATTCAGTGCAAGCTCAAGCGCTTGGATTTCAAAGGCGACAATGGCCAGCCCATGAGTGTGTATGGTTTGTCGCGTCAGGAATCTCCAATCATTTATGCGGTATGTGCTCGTAAATTTCTAGAGTCTGGCTGCGATTCTTTCCTTGTTTCCGTTTTTGTTCTGGAAGCTGCACCTGTTATGCCTCGGGTTGAGGACGTTTCTGTGGTGCGTGAGTTTCAGGATGTATTTTCTGTTAGTCAACCTGGACTTCCTCCTGAGAGAGAGGTGGAGTTCATAATAGATCTCGTGTTAGGCACTCGCCCTATTGCAAAAGCACTGTACCGCATGGCACCGCGTGAGTTAGAGGAGCTGCGTAATCAACTGGATGAGTTATTACAGTGTGGTTTTATTAGACCCAGTTCTTCCCCCTGGGGTGCACCAGTCCTCTTCGTGAAGAAAAAGGATGGAACGATGAGGCAGTGCATAGATTATCGAGAACTGAACAAGGTGTCTGTCAAAAACAGATATCTGTTGCCTAGGATCGATGACTTGTTTGACCAGCTGCGGGCTAGTTGCGTTTTCTTGAAGATTGACCTCCGTTCGGGCTACCATCAGTTAAGAATCCGTGAGTCAGACGTTTCGCGAACTGCTTTTTGTTCCCGATATGGTCATTTTGAATTTCTAGTAATATTGTTTGGATTAACGAACGCACCGTCAGCTTTTATGGACAGGATGAATAGGGTGTTCAAGGACTTTCTAGATAAGTTTGTATTTGTATTCATTGACGATGTCCTGGTATATTCCAGAAATACGGAAGAGCACGCCTTACACTTCCGCTTGGTCTTGGCCACTCTGAGGGAGCACAAGCTGCATGCGAAGATTAGCAAGTGCGAGTTCTAGTTGTCTCATGTGTCATTCCTTGGACATATTTAAGCAAGGACGGTATCTCAGTGGATCCCGCAAAGATAGTCGCAGTCTTGGATTGGAAGAGACCTCCATCACCTAAGGAGATAAGGAGCTTCTTAGGGTTGGCAGGTTACTACAGAAAATTTGTGAAAGGATTCTCCATGCTTTCTGCGTCATTGACCAGGCTTGCGCAAAAGAGCGCAGCTTTTGTTTGGAGTGATGCCTGTGAGGAAGCTTTTCAAGAGCTAAAGAGAAGACTATGTTTTGCTCCACTTTTGACATTTCGATGGAAGGTGTAGAGTATACTGTTTATGTGGATGCCTTGCGAGTAGGACTCGGTTGCGTGCTGATGCAGGACGGCAAAGTGATTGCGTATGGATCGAGACAACTAAAGGTCCATGAAAGGAATTATCCTACACACGACTTGGAATTTGCTGCCGTCATTTATGCCTTGAAGTTGTGGAGACATCTTCTGTATGGAGTGTCATGCAAAATTTACACGGACCACAAAAGTTTAAAATATGTCTTCACTCAGAAGGAGTTAAATTTACGCCAGCATAGATGGTTAGAATATGTTGCGGACTACGAAGTCGATATCCTTTATCATCCTGACAAGGCTAACGTAGTAGCGGATGCCTTGAGACGAAAGCCCGCTCATATCTTTAACCTCTCGGTGCAATCCCTTGTAGAGGAGTTTTTGCTCATGGACATAACCGTAGAGAATAGCGCTTCGCCGAGTATCTTGGAGGTGGAAGAGCCTTCGTGGATTACTCTCAGTAGGCTACATCAGAAAGACGATCCTGATTTGCAGCACCTCCGCAGTAGGACTGAGAAAGGTGAATTACCTGACTTTTCAATTGATGATGTTGGTACCCTAAAGTACCGCGACAGATATTGTATTCCCGCTGTTGCGGACATCCGAGCAAGAATATGCAGTGAAGTGCATGGTTCAAGTGTTGCTTATCATCCTGGTTCCACGAAAATGTACAGAGATTTGAAGCAGATTATTTGGTGGTCAGGCATGAAGAACGACATCGCAAGATTTGTATCTGAATGTTATACCCGTCAGCGTGTCAAAGCTGATCAAAGAAGGTCAGGTGGTAAGTTAACGCCTTTAGACATACCGAGTTGGAAATGGGAGAGTTTATCCATGGATTTCATAACTGGTTTGTCGAGATCTCCTCGAGGGCATGATGCAGTATGTGTTATCATGGACAAACTAACCAAGTGTGCCCACTTTGTGCCTTTCAAAATTGATTATTCTATGGAAAAGATAACTGAAATTTATCTGGACGAAGTCATCAGGTTGCATGGTGTGCCTACGAGTATCGTGTCAGATAGGGATTCCCGGTTCACGTCTCGTTTCTGTAAAAGCTTGCAAGGAGCTCTAGGTACTGACCTTAGGTATTCTAATGCCTATCATCCTCAGACGAATGGTCATACTGAGAGAGTGAATCAGATATTGGAGGATATGATTAGATGCTATATTTTGGACCATGGTGGGGATTGGGATAAACGCCTCGGACTGATGGAGTTCGCATACAATAACAGCTATCAGGAAAATTTGCAGATGACGCCCTTTGAAGCTTTATATGGAAGGCGTTGTCGAACTCCCCTATTTTAGACATAAGTTGGTGAGAAGCCTTTGCTCAGTCCGGAAGCGTTGGAGGATATGAGCATTTCAGTGACGCATATTCGTGAAAAGCTGAGGTGGGCTCAGGAGTGATACGAGAAGTACGCAAATCAGCGCATAGTTGATCTGGAATTTACAGTTTCGGATATGGTATTTCTGAAGGTCTCTACGATACCAGGTGTTAAGAAATTTGGAAGGAACCATAAGCTAGATCCCAGGTATGTGAGATCTTTTCAGATTCTGGAGCACATCAGAGTTTCTACCTATAGACTGAAATTGCCTGATTCTTTCCCTTGTGTTCACGACGTGTTTTACGTGAGCCAGTTGCGAAAGTGCATTCGTAGTGATCGACATGTCCTTGACTTCGTGCCCCAGTTGCAGTCTAATCTCTCGTATGTCGAAGAGCATGTCCGTATTCTGGAGACGCAAGATCGTGTGCTAAGAAAGAAGACAATTCTGATGGTTAAGGTTCTCTGGCTCAATCAAGATGCTAAAGGTGCAATATGGGAATTGGAATCCGCAATGAGAGAATCTCATCCTCAGCTGTTCTCCTAGTCTTCCTTGGTTAGTATTCTTGTTTAATAAATTATTCTGCCATGTCTCTCCCTCTGCTCTCTTGTTTTGTTTCGTGTTCCAAGTTTCGGGACGAAACGTCCTTTTTGGAGGGGTGACTGTAACGCCCCTGATTTTCTGACAATTATTTAATCCTTTTGGTGACGTCATAATGACGTAAGGGGCGTTATGTTAACGTGGAGTTGACGGTGTGTCGCCATTAGTGCGCTCTCGCGTCTGTTTGGTCGAGTCGGCCAAATTCGTGAATTCTTATCGAAAATGGAAAATTTCACGTTAAGAAATTAAATTAATTAATTTTTGGCATGTTCGTCAAGTTTCGTGGCAATCCGAGTGATATTCAAGCTTCGGCGAATTTTTGAAGTTTTGTAGAATTTATGTTCGCCGTAGGCTTTGAAAATTTATATCTCAAGAACGGCTCGTCGGATTTTAGTTTTGTCTTCGCTGTTAGATTTGTTGTGCTGACATTTGCTTACCTTGCGATTTTCATTCGAATCGGGGTACGTTTAGCCCCTGTATCATCATTTTATTCAGAATTATGAGACAAAACTGATTTCTTGAGAAATAACATTGATTTCTCGAGAAATAATATTGATTTCTCGAGAAATAATGTCATTTCTCGTGAAAATAGGTCATTTCTCGAGAAACAACATTGTTTCTCGAGAAAAAACAATGTTTCTCGAGAAACAGCTTTGTTTCTCGAGAAACAGCTTTGTTTCTCGAGAAACAGCATGTTTTCTCGAGAAACAGCTTTGTTTCTCGAGAAACAACATTGTTTCTCGAGAAACAGCTTTGTACAGCATTGTTTCTCGAGAAACTGCTTTGTTCCGTTGTTTCTCGAGAAACAACAATGTTTCTCGAGAAAAAGCTTTCTTTCTCGAGAAACATCAATGTTCCTCGAGAAGGTCATTCCTACACTTTTCGTAAATTTTCGGGCATCATTTTTAGGGTCAAAATGGCATCAAATGAAAAAATGATTAACATGAAATTTGTTCATCTCGACGAGATCTACAACTTTCATGTTGATCACTTTTCGATTAGAGTCCATCTTAAGCCTATATTTGTATTTTCCGCGCACACGCACTTAAATTGTCCGCCTCCTTCCTGTTTAGACAAAACAAATTATATATATATATAGATAAATATATATATATATATATATATATATATATATATATATATATATCTGTGTGTGTGTGTGTATGTATATATATATTCATATACTTAAGGATAAATAGAACAACTTCATCTTCTTCTTGACTGAACCAGAGAGTGAGAGTGACGGCGAGGGTTCTAAGTCGTGAAGCTTCGAATCGCCGCCGTCGGAGCTACGGTGCTTGGAATCGCAAACCGAGCATAGATCTGAAAAGCTCTCGTCGAGATCTTCACGTTTATGGTAAGTATTTCTCATTTCGTGGAAGTTTTTCGTTAGGGTTTTCGGCCCTAACCTCTCTTTTGGCCAAATCCGTGTAGATTCTGCTTCCCCGCGCCTTCTTTTGGCTATATCCACGACATGGAGTATATTGGAAGACCGATTGAAGTAGAAACCAAAGCAAGTGGTGTTTTTGCCCTCCATCTTGCTCTTTTCTTCCAAATTTCAGTCTTATGTTGTAGATTTGACATGTTTAAGTTAACCTTATCGTCGAATTTCTAGTTAATTGTCTTGGATTATGAAGTGTGTTTCACCTAGAACCATTTCTCCCAAATTTTATTCCATAGATTTGTTAAAAAAAAATTGGTTGTCGTGCCACTTTAACTATCGAGTCGTTATGATCGTTGCGACACCTCGTGCGTCCCGTTGTTTTGATCGTACCTCACTTTGCTTAACCCTTGCAATGACCTTATGCAGTCCAAATCGTTTGATTACCGTTAGTCCATGTTGAATAAAAGAAACTCTGTGTGTATAATTATGTAACTAAAGAAAACTCCGATGGTATGTGCGCGTTGGGGTTTCTCCCTCGGTAAAGTGCCTTATGGCTGAGTCTGTGCGCATTGTGTACCTTCATCCCCGACATATTACCATAGTTATTGGTCTGTGCGCGTTGGGGTTTCTCCCTCGGCATGGTGCCTTTTGGCTGGGTTTGTGCGCAGTGTGGACCTTTTTTCCCGGAACAATACTCTTTCCTGTTGAGCTGATCAGTCTCATTTAAATGATGAATAACATAAATAATAAAGAAAGATGAATGTATGAACTTCTGATGTTTGACACTCTGTTCTGTCCAGTTGTTGTGATTAGCCTTTCTTGCTCTGCTAGATTTATTGTTTTATTTCTGTTGCTTTGCTGTTGACTTTTGTTGCGGTTGATTTATTTCCCCTCGTTCACTTCGAGGTTTGTTAATATTCCTTTTACTCTTTTGCACCACGTGTAACTTGATTATGAGGTGTTATTCTTTTGAATGTCTCAGGTCCAGAGCAGTAGCAGTTTTAGCTGACAAAGTTGTGCTTCTGGTGCTGCGAGTTGCTGCTGCTGTTTGTTTCCACCTCAGAGCATTGAGGTAGTTGTCTTTGTTTAGACTTATCAGATTTTCCTATGGGTTCGTGTCAGTTGTTGGCGCTCATAGTCTTTGATTTTTTTGTGTTATATTACTTGTTACTTTTACTGCTGTTACTTATACTTGTTCATACTTGCTCTCTGGGAAGAATTTATGTTATGATGCATATAGTTAATTTTAAGTATACAAAACTGCATTCTGAAATATTGACATGACATAACTGTTTAACTGCAAAACTTACAACTTTTAAGCGCTATAAAAGTTTTTTTTTATTTATATTAAATGTAGAAGTCACGTCATCATTACATTATGCTAGGATTTCATTCTCATATAGGATAACAAATGAATCAAGCTAAGTATTTTTTCGCTGCGTAAACTTATATATTTTTTCACCTATGGACTAGTGATCCACCCGACCGAGGGACACAGTCAGTAAACTCAAAGAACTTATATGTATTTTTAAATTTAATTTCATAAATCTTTTACATAAAGTAAATGTGAGGACGAGTCGCCTGAGCGTCTGCAGTTGTCTCCTACATGGGGTGGCATCACGTTGCGTATTTTCTCTTACTCTGACGTATTATTTAATGTGGATAAAATGCGGGTTGTGACACGAGTCTCGAACCCGCAAAAAGCGAATGCTCGGGAATCAGTCGCTCCCCTGCAGGAAGTAACTTGTCAGAAAATTAGTTATATTGGCGAGCCCATTAAAAGAAAAGGAGAAAAGCTATACCTTCACCGGGATGAACCGGAGGGAGCGAGTCGAGGCCCCTTCGAAGGAAAGCGACCTCGAAGTCCTCGCCGAGGAAGAACTTATGCAGCTTAGCATCGTTGCCCGTCACGGTGGGCGGCCTATATACCTCCTCGCTCCGCTGCTGAGGCGAGAAGGGAACGTTGCCGAGATCTTCCTTAATGAAGACAAACTTTGAGAACCAATTATGGTTCTTGTTGGTCGCCTCGAGAACTTTGAGCTGCCAGCCGGCAAGGAAGGATATTGCATCATTGGTCGCGAGGTAGATGAATAGCTTGCGGAAGACGGTGAGGTTAAACTATTTTCGCTCTCGGCAGAGGAATCAAGCGAATGCCACCATCATGGAAATCGCGTTCGGGTTCAGCTGCGCGGGAAATGCCTCGTAATACTTCAAAATCTGTCAGATCTCCGACCAGAGTGGACGGCGCAACTCCACCTCAAAGTGCGAGATGGGGAAGGCGAGCTCATCAGTAAAAAATGTGTTGATCGCCTCGCCCCTCCCGGGTCGGCGCGCAGGGAAACCCGAGAGAACGTAGTCAACAATGAAGTCTGCGAGCTCCGACTCGGTAGTATTCCCTTCATAGAAGGTGTACTTTGAAAATTGCCTCGCACACTTTGACTGCCCATCCGCGTCAGGTCATGTTTTGCCCATCTTTCTTAGTATTGGCGCGAGTGCAGTTAGCGAGAAGGGCAATAGCAGGGGGTATGATTCTGCAGTAAAGGTGGTGGTCTGGGGGTAGGTGAGGGGGCCTATTTATCAAAAACAAATTAATTTCCAAGCCGACCAGTCAGTCCGGCTCGCTGGCCCCAACATGCCAAACCTCGTGACCTGCCCTATCCTAGCGCGAGCCGAGTCTAAAGCGCAGCATGATTTACGGATCACAAGCATTGAAAATTAAATATAGAAAAAATAGTTAAAACTTAATACACAAATGTCAAATAATCAGTTCAATGGAATTATTAAAATATTTGAGCTGGGGAACTGGGGGGCGAGTGTCGGTAGACTCGGCTAGGGAGCCATTTCCATCTACCCCAGACTCGCGTTCTCATCCCCGGAGGTCGTCGCGGATTGTTGAACTCGCGGACCAGCTCTAGATCATGATGGATAAAGCCCATATTCTCACTAATTCTGTCCATGAGTGGGGTGGGAGAAGTCATCCCGCCTGGCGAGCCGCACCGAACCTTATACGCCAGCAACACATAGTCTCGCACTATTGCGTGCAGCCACTCACGGTCAACTGCTCTCTCCTCCTGGATGTCGCGCAGTGTGAGCACATACTTCTGGAGAATCCCAATAGTTTGCCTCCTCAGCTTGACAGGGTCCAGCGAGGCGTCCAGAAAATCCTCTATCGTATTGGGTGAAGGAGGTGGTGAGTGGCGAGCTAGCTCGAAAGATTCTTCGGCTTCCGAGCGGTCGGGGAGGCCTGCGAGAACAACAAATTTAGATGAGGAGCTGAGAATTGCAGAAATGATAAATGCTAGACTTACTTCGCGAGATGATCCCGCCGAGGTGGAGCTGCCGAGAAGAACTTGACTCACCCTTATAGGGATGAGCGAGAGGAGGTTGAAGGGCCTTGCCGCGACTCGGAGCTTGAGAGTTTGGGGAGGTCAGATTGAAGTTCGGGATGTGGATAATCCCAGCACCCCCCCCCCCCCCCCGCGAGTAGAGGCTCGGGGGGGTATGAACCCGCGACGGCTCGCGAGCCGACGACTTCAGCAGTAACAAGCCCAAACTAGTGGCACCAAAGGGAGGCGATGGGTTTCTCGCACGGCCTCCAGGAGATGCTTGAGGGAGCGAGTCACCGCAAGGAGAGTTTACTCGCAGCTCAGAAGTTTCGGCACCATTATGATGAGTGTCCGGGTCGGCAGGAAAGTTGATGATCTATTTTCCTTTTGGTTCGGCCCCTGTCTTGGAGGAAGAAGCGAGACCATGATCTGGGGTTGAGGCCAAATAACGGTAGACCGACCCGACAACTTTTGGGGTAGATTTGTCCTTCTTTGGCGGGCTGGTGTTTTGGCGACTCGCGCGACAAAGGACTGGGCGACAGGTAGATCATCTCGGCAACACGAGTAGTATTGATCTCCTGGGCGCGGCTAAGCCTCTCTTGGAGCTCCATAAAGAGAGGCATCTCGGCAGAATCAGAGTAAGGGGAATGGCAAGGGTCGCCCAGGTAGGGGCGTATATTTATAGTAGCTTGCGGACCCCACCAAAATATTCTGTCCCGCTCCCGCAGCGCTCATCAAATAACTGGAGTTGGATGTTTCTTTCTGAACTTTGCGGAAGCTCACAAAGAGCGAGGATTGTGTACAACCCTGTATTCGATGAGTTGGTTCCTTTCCAGGATCAATGTTTTGCAAGATCTTCAGGAGCGAAGTCGCTCATGAAGGGAGACCCCCCCCCCCCAAGTATCCGCGAGACGGGATCTTGGCATCGAGTGAGGCGAGTTCACTCAACGTCTTCCCCCTTCAGCATCGAGTGAGGCGAGATCACTCGACGCCTTCCTCCTTTGGCGTCAAGTGAGACGAGATCACTCGAAGCCTTCTGCCTTTGGTGTTGAGTGAGGCTAGTTCACTCAACGCTTTCCCCCTTAGGCGTTGAGTAAGGCGAGTGGGGTCTTCGCGAGCCGGGTTGGCCAAGTCAGGCAGTCCAGTCCCATGCGAGTCGACAGGAAGAAGGCGAAAACTAGGCAGCCTCATCGACTTGCCTAGGCGGTGCGAGGTGGAAGAAGAGCGAGTGGAGAAAGTGGGCTCGCACTCGCCCCTAGCTCTCGGCAACATCGGGCGAATGTGGCAAGTCGGGCATGCACTCGCCCAGGGCCCTGGGTAGGCAGTGAGTTTCATCCTCATCGAGCACTCGCCGCCCCAAACGAGTGGAGATTTTTGGGGACCACTCGCCCAGTGATCTATGCTTTTTTTACTATTTTACCCCTGCTGGCCTGCCCATAGCTTTTTAGAATAGCGAAGTAAAGCTGTTGGCAGGCTACCTTGTATTGCATATAGTCGTTCCAAACAACGGAGGTACGTTGTTGGCAGACCAACTTCAAAAAACTATAAATAGATCCAAGGGGGTACCTCAGAAGGCAAGCTTTCATGCATTCCAGTCTCCTTACTCTCTGATCTTCTAGTACTTTATGAGATGCCCTCAGCTCACCACAGGTTAAGGAGGAGAAGCGCTCTAAGAACTTTCAGGTGTGTGATGGGACATCCGTGTTGGAGCCTTGGTTCGGTTCTGGTTCTAAGTCTTTGGTCATTTAAGCTCACTAGGGAGAAGTAAGTGTACGTTCACCCCTTTCCCAAGGGTTTAAACTCCACAAGAAGCCGGTTTCCGGTTTCAACATCTGCTTCACTCTCTTGTTGTATGGATGATGCTCACAAAACCCTAAGTTGTCATTTCTCTGAATTCATGTCTATGTGGATTTTATTGTGGTGTTTGTGATTTGTATTGTGCTCGCGCTCCATCCTCCATCTCTCCATCATGTTGAGTTGACACACTAGTAATTTCCAGTGGTGTGCATTGCTAAGAGGTGCATTTGACCCACATTTGTCATTGCAAACCACTCCGTAAGCTTGGTCACTTGGGCCTCCACCCTTGCGAAGCGGTGCTTTCGACCCACACTGGTAATTTTAGTTTGAATTTTGTATCAAAATCCCAAACCAAGCCATGTTGTTTCGTAATGCTCCTTGCATTTAGTTTTCTAAGAACTTGAAACACGCACCCACTCTGTGTTCCTCAAGATTTCAATATTGGGGGAAAATCTCTATTTTATATTACTTGAACGACCGGTGCACTTGTGGAACGCGCATCAAGTTTTTTGCATTGTTGTTGGAGAACGCAGACGTTGTGTGAATCTATTGCTAAGGAAATTATTGCAAGTGTTGATGTTTTTATTTTGTAGTTGTAAGTGTATGCAAAGGCACGACTCTGGTGTGCTTGTTTTATTATATGTTGTGATTGAGCGGACGTTGCGCGTGCGTCGCCATGCTGCTGTTGCAATGGATGATATTAGGAACAATGGGAATGAGCAAAGGGGAGAGGACGTGTCCCTAATTAGGCAAGTTGCCGATGAATATGATGTGATCTGACCAAGGTCCCGGATGATGCGTGAGTACACTCCTACTTTTGGGGGTGTGTACCCTGGCTTTGGCCCGGTACTTGGTAGAGTTCTCTGAAATCTATGAGACAATCTGGTATGCTGGTATCTCTAATGAGATGGTGAAATTAAGACTATTTCCATTCTCCTTACGTGACAAGGGCAAAGCATGGATCCATACTATTCCACTGGGAGCCGCTGCTATGTGGGATGCTTTGTCATCACTCTTTTTTACTAAGTTCCATCCAGTTGACATGGTTATTAGTTTGAGGCGTGAAATTGCCACCTTCCGGCAGAACGATCAGGATAAACTTGCTGAGACTTGGGAGCGGTTCTCGAATCTATTGAGGAAGTGTCCCCAACATGAGTTCCGACCACACAATCTAGTGGAGAAATTTTATTTCACAATCGAGCCGCGCTATTGTGTCATGATTGATGCTGCTGCTAGAGGGATATTAATGAATCACACTCCTGAGGAGGCACTCAGAATCCTGCGAGACACAACTGCTCGTAGTTCCTACTAGACTGTCGGAAGAAACGCCCCAGAAATATAAGGGGGCTCTTCGAAGTGAACATGTTGGGTATTGTATCCACACTAACCCAGATTCGATGAAGTCACCCTTGAACTAAGATGAATTAAATTGTATTTGATACTTGGTTTGAGTTATGTGTTTACAGGATTCTAATGGGAAGTGTAGACCAATTTCAGTCTACAATGGGTCACCAATCACAGGACCATATAATGTAATCCCTCATTGTGTGTTCCAAAGTGTTGACTCATATGTAGCCTCTCTATTGGGATACACTTCATATTCAAGCTCTAGGACTATGTGAAAAGACTTGATGCTGATTTCCCTTAGAAGAATAAAATCTGTCAGAAAAATTTTTCCTAAGTACTCGAGTACCTTCTTATTTATTCGAGTAAGTTACTGAGTTTATACTCGAGTAGTAATTCACTTACTCGAGTAGTTAAGATGTACTCGAGTAGTCTAATTATGGCTCTTGAGTAATTCATCTTGTATACTCGAGTAATTTCCTCTTATCTCTCGAGTTTTCAGATTTTCTCTTCTCAAATTTATCTAAGTGAAATACTCGAGTAGTATTATATATACTCGAGTAGTTCTATCTTCTATCTCAAGTTAATTGTATTCTGACTGTCATGTAGTTCCTATTACTCGAGTAGTCTAAATTATATACTCGAGTAGTTCATCTACTACTCGAGTAGTCAAATGCTTTTGCTCGTGTAATCCAGAATTCTATTCCAGAAAAACTTCACTAAGTGAATTACTCGAGTGGTTCATGTTATATACTCGAGTAGATCATTCTGTCTCGAGTAGTTCATGTTACATACTCGAGTAGTTCAATTTTTCCTGTTCACGAAATTTTCTATGTGTTTGTCTCGAGTAGTCTCTTATATACTCGAGTAGTGCATTTCTATATACTCGAGTAGTACTTCTTGAACTCGAGTAATATACTCCACCTCTCGTGTAAGTACTTAAGTACTCGAGTAAGTCATTTTTGTTACTCAAGTAACTGAGTCCCTCTCATTCTTATTTACTCGAGTAGTTGACTTCATGTACTAGAGTAATGATTTCTTTTTCTCCCAAGTAAGTTTTCTCATGTACTCGAGTAGTCACTTTCTACCTACTCGAGTAGTGCTGCATATACTCGAGTAGTCCTGCTTGACTCGAGTAATTTACTTTGACCATTTTCAGAAATTCCTTAAGTCCAGGTCTAACGGTCTTATTCTTAAACTCTGACGTGATTGGTCCACGTGTCTTTTTCTTTATGAATAATTTAAGTCTAATCTTCTTGTCTCCTATAAAAGGTTTTGTCAAACCGACAAACACTAAGTTTTCAAAGAAAATTATTCTAAGAAAGTTTTTGCAGCCGTCTCTTTCCAAAAATATTTTTGTCTCCTCTCTCTCTACAAGAACCGGAAACTCGCCGCCGCCGCCATCTCTATTTTCCGACCGGCTAGGGTTTCTTCTTTTCAGAGGATTCAGATTAAGAAGACTCTACAGATCGAGATCTCCGCTCAACGCTTCATCTTCTCATTCGATCGTGTAAAGTCGAGAAGTTCCAGATCTGATATTGCCGAAATTCTTCTTCAATATTTTGATAAAGCCGCACGCCTAGAAGAAGGATTTTCTGATTTTCTGTGGCAGATCTGAACCAGATAATTTACTGTTTGTATATCTGTACTACTTTATTTCATTATTGTAGGAGAAGATTTCTCCGAGTGTAGGGGTTTTTTTTTCAACTCCGAGATTGTAGGAAGTTTTGCCTTCCGAGTGTAGATCCGTTTGTGCATCGAGTTTGTAGGAACCTTGTTCCGAGGGTAGGATTGTTTTCCAATCCGAGATAGTGGAGTAGCCGAGTCTAGTATATTGCTAGATCGGTGAGGTAAAGTGGATGTACCTAAGGTTAGGGAACCACTATATATCTTGCCTCATCTGTGTTTTCTTTTTTGTTAGATAGATTTGTGCTTTGGTTGAGATTTTCTTTTATTCCGCAAAAAGACGCACAACTCACCTATTCACCCCCCTCTAGGTGATTTAGGTTGGCAACTATTATCTTTCATAACACAGCGGTGATACTGACTACTGCTTCTCCAGCTCCGTTCGAGAACATGATGTTGCTGACAAGACCTGCTTCTGCTCCTGCGTCAGTTTTGGCAATTTCATGCCAAGGTTGCGGGAACTCCGGGCACCACGCATTTGAGTGTATGGCTGGTGAGCTATCTTCTGATTTATCTAACTTGAATATTGATGAAAGCATTAATTATGTTAACAATCAGAACCGTTCAGCACCGTATTCCAATACGTACAATCTGGGTGTGATAAATCACCCTAATTTTTCTTGGAACCAAAATGCTCCAGGACAATGATGGCAACTGGGTCAGCATCAATTTGATGATAATGCTTCCGGAAGCCAACCGAGGCTGCCACATCCGGGTTATGGTCAGGGTGCCCTAGTGTAAAGGAAGAACGCGCTGGAAGAAATGATGGAGAAATTCAATGGTGTGGCCCAATCCAATATGGCCAATCAAACCGCATCCATGAGAAACTTGGAGATGTAACTGGGACAATTGGCTCAGGTACTCTCTGAGCGGGCTCAGGGCACTCTCCCAAGCACAATTGAGAAGAATCAATGAGTGCAAAGAAAGAGTTTATCTGAGCTTGTTGGTGACCATGTTGATGAAATGGTAGTAAAATGCAAAGACAATAATGTTGATACTACTGCTTTGTGCAACTTTAGGTCGTCACGCAACATACTTGCATTGCAAGATGTTGATAAGTTTAATTTGAATATTAATGTTGACTAACAACCATCACTAGTTCATGTTAATGGTACAGTGGTTGAGACTGAAGGTGTAGTGAAAGAAGTTGAAGTTGTGTTAGATGGAGCGGTGGTTGTTGTTGCTGAATCCCAAGTTCTGGGACCTATGGAGAATGACTCCATACCCATTTTGGGGGTCCCGTTGTTGAAAGATAGTAGCGCCACTTTTCACATTGTTGATGGACGTGTATCCTTGCCTCCCAAGGAGCCATTCCAATTCTCCCCATCTATTGCAGCCAAGAACCTCAGTTTCATGAAGGAGAATCATGAACTATCTATTGTTATTTTTGGTGAGGTTTTGAGTGGTGTAGTCTGTAATTCTGAAAAGGAGGATTCAATATGCAAGAGAATGGGAAGGAAGAGAAGATAAAGCTAAGAGTGGATTCTGTGTTGGATGAGGTTGTTAATGTTCGGGATGTTGAAGAAACAAAGCGAGCTGATGTGGTTGAGGAAGGATGTCGATGATGTTGCAAGGTTGTGTGCGAAGGCGGTGGCTGCCGCTGCTATTACTTCAGTTAATTCAAATGATGTTAATTTGCTGCCTAGACAAACTAAATAGGTGAAGTGGGCTGATCTTCTACCTGTATTAGGAAGAGAAATGAAGCCACCATGATATTCCTCTGACTGTTAAATGCGATTCTGATTCTGTATTGTGTGAGCGATGGCGCTCTCACTCGGTGGAGAGACTAAAACTTGAGAAACTGTTGAGTGATGCTCAATCTGAGGCCCTCCGGCATAAGAGGGCGGAGGCTAGAGGCATGGGAAGTAAATCTCTCGTGGGCTCTAAAGCTTTCACCTCCTGTCTGTCTCGCATGGTGGGGGAGAACCACCACAAAGTCGGAATATAGTTGATGCGTGACGGTTCTCCGGGCCGTTTTTCTTCTTTGTGTGTTTTATCTATGCGCCTCTCTCATTTAGTTCTTCTTTGTGTTTTCTTTTGGTAGTGTTATTAGACATTGCTAAGTACATTCATTTGTTTTATAAAACTACTAATACATGTATATGGTCCACCTTAAGAATGGTAAAAAAAGGCTTTCGGGAGACAATTCATGTCGCTGTTTTTGCTTTTTCTAATGCTAAATTTTGTCACCGCTTTTGTTGTGTCGAGGTTTCTTCTTGTAGGCTTGGTGGTACTCAGGCTGCGTGTGTGAATCTACATCCAAAAAATTTAACGCTAATCTTCTGGTATGCTCATTTTTGTGCATGAGTAACTCCTGTCTCTCCGCTCTTTTATTTATTATTAATGCTTATTGTATTTTGGATTGTTTAGATTAAGTTCGGGGAGGGGAGTGTTATTACGTGTAATCTATGCATGCACATCACAACATAGTAGAAGCACTTGTTTTCATTTTATTATTATGTTCATGTTTTCTACAGATCACAAAACCCACTCGAGTGCGCACTTAAGCATTAGCACGTCACATGCTAAATTTATTTCTTTTGTGTGATTCGAAAGATTGTTGTGTTGGATTAGTATTGTGAGACAGAGTAAGATTTGACTCATGAAGTGCTCCTAGTTGAGTGCTTGCGTTGTACAACCTCGTGTTCGCCGAGCAGGTCCGTCAAGCCAGTAGAGCGGACCGGGCTGCCCGGCCCACACTGGAATAACATGCGAGGGGCAAGAGGCAGGATGCCAGCTCGCTCTCGCCCAGGTCGGGCGGGCGAGCCACGCGAGTTGCCCCTTCACCCCTCTCGCTCGCTCAGAATTTGTCGAGCAGAGTCTGGGTCGCCATTCGTCGAGCAGAGTTTGGGTCGTCGTTCATCGAGTTGAGTTTGGATTGCCGTTCGTCGAGCAGAGTCTGGGTCACCATTCGTCGTACAGAGCTTTTCGGTTGGCATTCAACGAACTGATATTAGGGGATGGATTCGATGAGTCCGAATTGGCGAGCCCTCCTCCGAGGCTCCCATGGTTGCAGTTGGAAGCCTGGCCGCCAGCCCGCTCTCCTATGCGCGACTCGGCTGCTGGCCCGCCTCGGCACGGGTATTGGCGGGTCGCAGCGGCCCGGCTCGCGCTCGCCCAAGGAGAGTAGGCGTGTCGCAGGAGCCAGGTCGCACCCGCCTCCCGCGAGGGGAGAGCAGCGGCGAGCTGACCTTCATATCCCTGGGGTGGGCCCAGTAGAGGCCCAGAGGTAAAATTACCTGGATGCCCTCCCCATGAGTGCAAATAGCTAGTTGAAACAGCGGAGCTACGCTGTTGGCTGACCAAGCTGGGCTGCATATAGCTGTTCAAAACAGCGGAGTTTGGCTATTTGCAGACCGTTTTCAGAATTCTATAAATAGAACCCAAGGGGGCACCTCAGAAGGCACGCTTTGATACTCACTAGCTCCTTAATTCCAGAGTGCTTTCTGAGGTTGCCTTAGCTCGGTCTGTGGCTAAGGAGTGGAAGTACTCTCAGGTCTTCCGGGTGTGTGGTGGGTCCTCCCCGCCGAGCCCTTGGGTCGGTTCTTCCCTTGTCTATTTTGTTGTTTTGTTTGCAAGAGCGAAGTAGGTGCGCGATCACCCCTTCCCCAAGGGTGAACTCCACAGGAGACCGAGATTTCAGTTTCAACATGTGTCTCATATAAAAATTTTTCTAGATTCAATTTTTTTTATGCTCGTAGGATTATATCTTTTCAATTAGTGCAGATATTGTTTACTCTACCCAAATTGGTGAATCCGATCGTGAATTGAACGATAGCGTGGGATTATGTGTAGATGTTTGATAGCCTCGTATTGCTCGAGTTTGGAGGACGGTTAGTCTTTTTCAATGGCTAAAAATTTGTCTCAAGCTACTCTCAAAGCATGGGTACACTGTTAGTCAAGCGCGAGAGTGTGATTTTGGCCATCATTTCTGCTCGATTGAGCTTTTGTGCTCATCCTATCATCTTATCCTCGTTAGCATCGATGTGCCTACCCATCCGTTGATTCAGCTTCACTATTATCTCACAAAAGCCAAATAGTCAATCCTAGCAACACACCTAAATTTTAGATTTAGTGTATTTTATTTTTATGTTTAGGGTGTTGATGTGGCGATCATATGTGAATGTGTGGATATGCTTTATTGATAATATATGTTGAAAATGTTGTGTAAAAAGAAAGAAAAAATGAAATAAAGAAAAGAGAAAGAGAAATTGCAAAAAATGTTGTTGTGAAAATAAAGAAAAATTCAATTGAAAATCTTTTTGTGAAATTTTGTGAAGTAGGCGGTGCAAACACCCAAGTAGTCAAGTCTAAGTCTGGGGGTGTGTTGCACCCGCATTTTGTTTTGTGGTGCTCGAGAATATATTTTGTGCTAGCTCATTTGGGATTAAGTGTGCAAGCACATGGTGCTCCCTGTTAATTTTTTTATGTTTTTTCTTTTTTCCTGCATGTGCTGGAGGTGTGCTCCAGGCTGATTGGTTAGTTGTGCAGGTAGGCAGATCCCCCTTGTTGCAATAGTATTCTCTGTGGACATTGTATGGTCTTGCATTTATCTTGACTCACGATCGCTTCGACCGTGTGATGCCTACAGGTCCCCCGTATGGGTGATCTGTCTGGGCCGTGTGATTTGCTCTCACACAGATTGTTTGCCTGTTCATGACCAAATCACACAACCCCGTCTTTTTGTCTGAAAAATTTATATTTATTGCTCGTCTGTTTTTCCTCACGCATGATTGGATTCAACTACGCGCGATGGAAATCACACGGTCTTTGTTTTTGCCTGGATATTCAGAGTTTTGTCCAGCTCCGTGTGTTTTGACCGCGCATGGGTGTTTGCCTGTATGTGAGCAAAATCGCACGACCTACTTCTTCTTTCAAGTTGGGCCATCCTGCGCTGTAAATTTGGCATGATCCACGCACGGTCATGTGTTCGACCGTGCGTGCCCCATTTTCTAACTGTCTACTATTTAAGCTACATGAGTCACCCTAATTTGGGATCACTCAAGTTTTTACGTTGTGAAGTTCGGAGTCGCCCCCTTTCACCCCACCATTGTCGCCCACCATCAAGAGGAGCTCTGACCTACTTCTGTAATGCCCCCATCCGTTGCATAGCATATGACAGAAGATCCGACCAGGGCCCGACGTCATATACCACTGACAGGTAAAGGAGTTACTTATTGTTTCCAAATCCAAGTTCAACTATTAACGCATCCTAACTCTGAGCATTTTAGCAGAAGCAGTTTAAGTTTTGAATCCAACACATGGAATGTCCACTATACACCCACAAAGGAATGATATATATATATAAATACAACACATGTTTCGGTCTTTCAGCCTTACAACTGTTTTGTTTGCATCAAGTGGTTTCATGCATTGGCACGCAGGCCGACCACACATGAAAACAGTAAAAGTTCGTTTTTGGGCCTTCAAGGGCCAGCCAATCGCAGTACAAGGGCATCAGCCCGCTACTTCCCACTTGGCTCTCCAGCACCTGCACAAAACGGCACACACAAATGTGGCAAAAAAAGCAACGGTCAGCATTTTGCTAACCAATTTATAACGACCCCACCCCTTACTCGGGGCGGCTGTTCTCCTTCCCTGCAAATAGCAGCATATCTATATATATAGTGACAACAACAAAATGCATTCAAGCACCATTCACCATAGACGATAGATCAACAACCACACACCCCGTGCACTAAGGGCACATTTTCGATGGACCGGATTCCCCGTGTACCACCACCGTTCAGAGGTCCATGACTTAACGGTAACTTTGTCGTTCAGAGGTACTTAACTTGACGATTATGTCATTCAGAGCTACTTTACTTAACGACCAACTGCCCGTTCAGAGGTACTTAACTTGACGACCCGGTCGTTCAGAGGTACTTAACTTGATGACACAGTAGTTGGCATCCACGGCTCAACTCAATCACAAGCCACACAGCTTTTTACCATTTCAGGCCGGTACTCACCATTGCTAAGCAGTAAAGCTCACAACTTCGTATACATTGGCCCCCATGTCTCCTAGAGACAGTCCTCACAGAATTTTAGCTCATTGGGAGATATCGCCTGACGACATTGACTGTCGCCTGGCGACATCAACAGTTCTCCAAACAATGATGTTTCCTGGGTATTTTCCTAGAGTTGAACTCAAGTACTCTCTGTTACTCTTCTTTCACAGGTACAACCCTCAGACTCCGTATAACTACTCATTTATACTCGGAGTCTTCTCCGACAGGCAAAATAAACATCACCAATACAGATCAACCCGTTTGGATGGGGTTTACACAGTATGCATATTCTGTACTCTACATTTCTGGATCTATATGCAATATTAAACTGGGATCATACCGATCTACCCATTAGAAACCACCTTTTTTTCACCTTTTGGTAAGGGGTTCCATGCAAGTATGCATATTGAGAACTTCATTTGTCCAAGGATAAAATCATTACCCATGTAATCTATTTTGGAGCCATGACGAAGCTTTTCTACGATGATGGAAAGGAACACCTCACTTCCCTCTTCGCGGATCTAGCCTCAGCTCTGCCTTCCGATTACCGAATCTCCTCTAGCACTCTCACAAAGATCAGCCAAACTCTTCCTTAGCTTCTTCTTCTCAAGAGCTTTGAATGAAAGGAAGAGAGAGAGTGAGAAGAAGAGAATGACTTCTCATTCCTCCACTCCTTTGGTTAAGTGGCCTCGGGATTAATCCCAGCCATAGGCTTATTCCATCAAGAGAAACGAGTGGATGCAAAATTAGCTAAAAAGTCAAAGTAGTTGTTATCGCCGCGTGAGATCGATGTCGCATAGCAACATCGACTTCATCCGCTTGACTCCAGTCAACCACCGCTCTTTGGCCGCTTCACAGCCATCTGACATGTGTCCATATCACGTGGCACTATCGTCTGGCGATATCCACTGTCGCCATGCTACATCAAGTCAATAGCTCACTCAACGCTTTCAGGCGTTGAGTGCGTTGAGTTCATTCAACACTTTGTCGCGTTGAGTGCATTGCTCTCACTCAACGCTTTCCTGTTATCGGCCAAGCGGTACCCATTGTCACCCGGCGTTAGCGAAGCTATTAGCTCCCTCAACGCTTCGAGGCATCAAGTGCATTGATCTCACTCAACGCTTTCAGGCTTTGAGACCTATCGTTATCGCCCTGACGATATCCATTGTCCCCCGACGTTTACGACCAAAAGTTCTGCTGTCAAATTTAGGGTGTTACAGCTTTTTCTTGCAATTCTAAAGATAGGGCTCCCTCTTCGGCTCCACCATCATCGCCCAACTCAAAGCTTCGTTTCGAGGTAGCTTTCACTGCATCCATGGAGTTCTCTTGCTAGGGACATCACTAGAGGCAATTAGCGGAGAAGACTGGTCAACTGGAAGGAAGTGACGACCCTTCTTTACCCCGGACGACAGTCGTGAACCGAGCGCGGACAAGGATTGACAACCCTTTGATTCCGGCTGAGAATCTTCGATGAGTCTCCTTTCTTCGGTTGTATTTCTCGCATTCCTCCTAGCTGTAGTGTTTTCTACATCACTCTCTTGTTGTATGGATGATGCTCACAAAACTCTAAGTTGTTATTTCTCTAAATTCATGTCTATGTGGATTTTATTGTTGTGTTTGTGATTTGTGTTGCGCTCGTGCTCCATCCTCCATCTCGTCATCATGTTGAGTTGTCACACTAGCAATTGCTAGTGGCGTGCGTTGCGAAGAGGTGTCTTCGACCCTCATCAGCCATTGCAAACCACTCCATAAGCTTGGCCACTCGGGCATCCACCCTTGCGAAGCGATGCATGTGACCCGCACTAGTAATTTTATTTGTTTGATTTCTGTTTCGAAATCCCAAACCAAGCCCCATTGTTTCATGTTGCTCATTGCATTTAGTTTTCTAAGCACTCGAATAACGCACCCACTCCGTGTTCCTCAAGAGATCGATACTTGGGGAAAACTCTCCATTTTATATTACTTAAGCGACCAACGCACTTGTCGAACGCGCATTAGCTATCTCCTTACTGGGTCACTGGTCGCGATTCAGCTCTCCTTGTGAGGCGATGCCCGAGATAGGTGCATCCACCTTGCCTCGGTATGCGAGTAGTCCCCTCACCATTCCTTCCATTGACTTCATGAATTCAGCCAATTGACTCTGCGTCACGAACCCACCAGATGGTTGCGGGTTCTCCTGGCTGTCTCCTTGCTCTCCATGTTCCGTCGTGGCACTGTCAGACAAGTTTTTCTTCAATAACTGCTACTTCACGCTCAACGCAACCAAAATGTTGGTACTCAGATACGGAGTTTGGACTAAGAGGGAGCAGTTCAAGTAATTGGACTCGTCATCAGACGCACAAGGATGAGGTAGTCTGAGTTCAGAGGTGGCCCTCTCTAAGTGAGAATTAGCTTCATATGCATAGACCCGTCGAGCTGTAGCGGAGAGGTCCCGCCACACACCCGAAAATGCTACTCACGACTTCCCCTCCCAAAGCCAAGCTGAGCTCGACACCTTGGATGACACAGAGTGAGAACTAGCAAAATCGGTAGCTCTAGGAGTCTGGGTCTGCCTTTCCAATGTGCTTTGGGGTCTATTTATAGGAAATCTCTCTTCGAGGGTAAAATGGTCTTTTATGGAATGTCCATTGTGGCCTCCGCCTTTTTGCTTTTACTACCCACAACCACCTATTGGCCCGCGGACAGCGGAATCCCGTTGTCCGAGAAGGCTAAGGGCTGACCCTAATGGTCTGCGAGTAGTCCAGTTGAGTCACTGGAGATTCCTGAAGGCGGGGCGAGTATGCGAGACAACATAGGCGAGGACTTGCCACGCTCGAGGGCTGGGGGTCACCCAATTCTTCAACTCGTCTCGCTCAGTGAGGCACCTTGCCTACCCGTGTTTGTCGTGCTCGTTGTTTGTCGATCCGGATTTTTTGCCGAGCTTACTAGTATGCCGAACTTGCGGCCATGCAGAGCTCGGTACTACGTCGAGTTCTTTGTCATTGTGTCAAGCTCGCTACTATACCCACTTTGTTGCCCATTGTCCGCAGATTGCCCATGACCTTAAAGCTCGTCTGACCTCTCTTGAGTCGGGTCTGGCTAGGCTCGCAAAGTTGGAGTTGTACAATAAGCTATAGGTCATATGTTATAAGAAGAAGTACAAACCTATATAAGTTATAAACTATATGTTATAAGAAGAAGAAAAAGCATATATAAGCTTATTAGCTTCTTCTCACAAGGTCACTCGTAAAATAATAATAAATAAATATCTTTTAAATAATTTACAATTATTATATTAAGTAAAATTTTTATATAAAGGTTTTGTTTGGGGGGGGGGGGGACTTATTTTTACCATTCAAGCGGTTACAACCGCATGAATCAAATCTTAATTAAGGTCTGGTTCATGCGGTCGTTACCGCTTGACCGGTGAAAATAAATCTCCCCCAAGCAGAGGCAAAGAAGTGATATTTTTCAATTTGAAATATCACTTGGGAATTGCCATAAATGTAATCCATGTACCAATATAAAATTGATTGCAAATGGACGACGGTCAAATACCATTCGACAAGTGCGTAGAACGTTGTTAGCTAAATCCAAACTGATTTTGGATTCTCTCTAAAAATAATTTTGAAAATTTCTCCTAAAATACTATAAACTTCTTCCTATTTTTTTGAGCAGTTGCATTGAGAACATTAAACATCAATCAATCAATTAAAAAATAAACTACTAAATAAATAAACAAAAAAGCATTCAAAGAATGCGAACACATCTCAACTCGCGCGGAGATGATCACATCTCGCTTTGATATGTGTGCATGAGAGCTGAGATGTGCTCGCATAAGTTGGATGTCCCGCACTGCACCGTAAAGTGTAGCAGGTGCACTTTACTTCCCCGGTTCGCTCTGTTGGGTCCGGCGTTCCTTCACTTGACCCGTGGCGCTTTGCTACTTATTTAAGAAATTAAGTAGCGCCCTCTCCAACAGTCCGGGCTTTTGGTGTAGTTGGGTATGCGCTTGATCCTTCAATTGGTATCAGAGGAGGTCACGGGTTCAAGACCAGGGGGCACTATTTAATCCTGATTTTTCCCTTCTACCTGTGTGGGTCCTGCGGGTCAGGCAACCGTGGACATGTGGTAACCCCACCTCTGAGCCAGGTGGGCCATGTGGTAACTCCACCTCTGAGACGACGGGTTGTGCTGGACGCCGGGGGGGGGATTGTTGGGTCCGGCGTTCCTTCACTTGACCCGTGGCGCTTTGCTACTTATTTAAGAAATTAAGTAGCGCCCTCTCCAACAGTCCGGGCTTTTGGTGCAGTTGGGTATGCACTTGATCCTTCACGCTCCTTATTGGTTCATGACAGCCACCATCGTGCCAACAAAAAATTTTTTTGTGCGCCTAATGTGCATAGATCTATGCACGCTAGGCACATTTTTATGTT
Source organism: Platanthera guangdongensis (assembly GCA_039583875.1). Classification (NCBI taxonomy): domain Eukaryota; kingdom Viridiplantae; phylum Streptophyta; class Magnoliopsida; order Asparagales; family Orchidaceae; genus Platanthera; species Platanthera guangdongensis. The sequence continues at coordinate 4,657,967 of CM077148.1, read as the reverse complement.
TCAAATGAAAATTTTCAACTTGTAATTTTTTTTTAAATTATAAAATATTAATGTTCATATTTTTACGCTTATTTTAAGTAACATATTATCCATATTACGATGATAACAGAAAAATAAGGACCGTAATTTCATGCATTACAAATGTAAAATGACATTACAGCCGTAAAATGAAAATACAATTCTAATGTCATTTTACTATTACAATGCATTATTTTATGGCTAAAATATCGTTAATATGGTAATAAAAATGAGTGTAAAAAGAATAATGTTAATATTTTGCGATTTTTTAAAACAGTTTTTTTTTAGATTGGAATAATTATTTCAGTGCATGAAAAATTAAGGGCGCTGATATTTGCAGCCTCATAATCGATATTTGCAGCCCTTAGATATTTGCAACCCCCAAATCGATATTTGCAGGTCCAACGGATATTTGCAGCCCTTTTTAAAAAAAATTAAAATTGATTTTCTTTAACCTTTTTTTCCTCCTAGTAATTAATAATATGAAATAAACCAAAAAATACAAATATATCATTGAAACAAAATCTAAATTTTATCTTTCAAACAATTTTTTTGAAAATTAAAAATGACATTTCGAATTGTTGTCAATTCTCATTGAAAATATTGAATTGGTTTTAGTGATACTGGATTGATAAATAAGACTTTTGCTCCTGCAAGGCCACAATTATTTTGAGTTCTCTCTCTCATGCTTGATGTCACCAGTTGGAAATCACCAATCTCTATTATATGGTACATCGGCATATTCATTTATATATCGACATAATTTTTAGTTTATATGGAAAAATATAATTGAAAAAGAATAAAAATGAGAGGATTTCACCAATTTTTAATACGCGTGAGAGTGAAATATTAATTTATTTTATATTTATGTTAATATGTATATGTATATAATATATTTTAAGAACAAATAAGAAAAGCCAATTGGCTTGGTGGTCCAACACTGGCAGATTTGTAGTTGGCAGGGGTTTGAATCTCAGACAACCAATATTTTTTGGATAGTAAATTATTCTCCTTGGCCCGCCCGTTTTGGTAAACCCGTTTTCGTTTTCCGGCTCACCGGCCCGCCCGCCCGATTTTCCTGTTCTTGGGCGGTCTTTTGTTCTACCGGGTCACTAGTCTTGACCGGACCGGGCGGTGGTCCGGCCAGCAGCCCAACCGGTTGGACCGGTCCGGTCCGGTTTTAAAAAAAATGGTTTCAAAACTCTCTGTGAGGCAGCGAGAGTTCAAGTCAGACATGCATAAGAGAAATCGTGAAATGAGCATAGATGAGACTGCAATTAGAATCTTTTATTTAGGTTATAAATTAGGTAAATTTTAAAAAAAATAGGCCTGCAAATATCCTTTTTAGACCTGCAAATATCAGCGCCCAAGATTAAAAATGCGTCTATGCACGCTAGGCGCACCAAAAATTTGCCCTGTGCCAGTGCCAACGGATCCGGATCCCCTGGAGTTCCTCCGGGAACTCCAGGGGGTGGAGTTCTCATTTTGAGACTTGTTCGAGCGGAATCAAAAAAATGATCAACACGAAAGTTGTAGATATATTCGAGACGAATAACTTTCATTTCCAACATTTTTTGATTTGAAGTTGTTTAGACCCCCGATTTGAGCCCCGAAAAAACTCACTCAGATGGAGGTTGATCGTTAAAAGGTTAACACCTTGATCAGATCCTTAAATAGTTGTCATTTGAGATCTACCAAATGGACAAGGCTAAAGATTTTGCCAACCTTCCTTTGTGCAACAAAAATAATTTCCCTATGTGGAAAGAAAGAATCAAGTTCTTCATGGAAGATGTGGATCCAAGGATCTTCATGATAGTTGAAGAAGGTCCTTATGTTCCCATGACCGTCTCCACTATAGATCCAACTAAGAAAGTCCCCAAGAAACTTATGGATCTAGATAAGGATGAGATTGCACTTGTCTTATTGGACAAAAAGGTAAAAAATATCATAGCAAGTGCAGTCGATGATTCAATGCTGCAAAATCTGATTCACTGTCAGTCTGCAAAGGAGATGTGGCACTCATTAGTTACCTTGATGGAAGGTACGGAGGAAGTGAGGGATGATAGAAGATCGCTACTTAATCAGAAGTATGAGGCTTTCCGACAAGGAAACAAAGAAACCATTGCTGACACATTTGAGAACTTCTTCAAGATAGTGAATGAGCTAAGGGTATACGACAGAGTCTTCACTAATGGAGAGCTAAATGAAAAGTTCTTGAGATCCCTGACTAAGGAATGGGATAACAAGGTCTGTGCTATCAGGGAGTTTGGAAAACTGGCCGAGACAGATCCTCAGAATCTCTTCGGGAAGCTGATGTCCTATGAGCTCTAACTCAACACCAGGAAGGCTGAAGAAGAGAAAAACAGGTCTGCATTCAAAGAGAAGTCAGTCGCTTTAAAGGCAAACACCTCTAAGAAGTCCAAGGCTGTTCCTCCTACTCCAGCAACAGAAGTTAGTGAAGAAGAAACCTCAGATCCAAACACCTCATGCTCTGAACTATCAGAAGGAGAGTTCTCACTACTCTCTCGGCAGTTCAAGAAATTCTTGAACAAGAAGAAGCAATGGAAAGGCAAGGATGCCTCTTATAGAAGATCACGACGCGATGGTGATCGGCAAAAAAAAGGCTCAAGCAGCCATGACAGGTATAATACTAAACAGAACAAACATATTTCGACTAACATTATTTGCTATTGTTGTAATAAGCCAGGACACGTCATCGCTGACTGCCCTCACAAAAAGAAGGAGGGTGGTAGAAGAGAGGAAAAGAAGTCCTCGTACAGCAAGAAGAGGACAGAGAAGAGCTTGATGGCCAAAAAGGGCAAAACTCTTAGTGACTCTGACTCATCTGAGTCGAGTGAAGAAGAAGAAGTCTATTTTGGACTCATGACTCAAACTGATGTTGAACAAGAGCCCCAGTTCACCGGGAAGGTAAACTCTCACACTCCTCTCTCTGATTCTGAAGTCTCTGAACATGATTGTGAGGATAGCTCTTCTGACGATGAGTCAGAACTCATGACCCAATATAAGGAGTTAATCATGGCTTATGACAAATGTTGTCGAGTTGTGAAAACTCAGGCTAAAGAGATAAAGTCTCTCAAAACTGAAGAGAGCATCTTGAGAGAGAAAGTCGCAAAGACTGACTCCCTTGAAGAAAACTTCAATAATGTTATTGAAGAATATAACAAGGCTCTTGAGCACCTTGACCTCAAAGAGAAAATCATCAAGGAACTGGAAGTCCAACTTGCTGCTGAAAAGAAACTAGTTGAAAGTTTCTCGAAGCGCAAGACAGTTCTTGCATTCGTTGCTGAATTCTCAGTCAAGGCCAAGGGTGCTGGATTAGGCCATGAAGAAGCTCCTAGTAAATCCTCTGGGAGAAATAAGGCTCAACGAAAGAATAAGGCCGCCAAAAAGGCCTTAGCCAAAGAGAAGGGGAAAGCCCCTCAAGATCAGACCACGTTCAAGAAGGTTATATTTCCTTCAAATGAGTTTGATTTTGACTCATCCTACAGGCACTTTGCTAGTCCTACCTATGTAGAGTCAAAGTCCCGTTATCAAGGATGGACTCGACCCAGAAACTCTGGCGAAAGTGTCTTTAAGGCACCTTATGAAGAAGTCATTCTTCAGAGCTATGGCCCTTTCAATCATGCTCATAACTTCAAGAAGGCACCAAAGACAAAGCTTGTTGTAGAAAAGCCTATAAAGGAGAAGAAGCCATGTGATTGTCATCATCATGAGACATCTTCCTCCAAGAATGCTGCCCCTGCTAGACCACAATTCCAAAAGATCAAGCAGGAGATCTTAAGGCGAAGATACAATAGATTTGACTGTTGGTGTTGTGGCAGAATTGGTCAATTTGCCATTGATTGTTGGTTTAATCCTAGAAATGCTGCAACCCCACATGTTGGCAATATGAGGAAGACCACTCCTAATGCTAATATTCGTAGGGGGGTGTTCTAACCCGAGACCAAGGACCCAAACGTATTTGGGTTCCTAAGGCTAACTGATTGTGATTGCAGGAATGTCCAAAGGCCAACAAAACGTCAATCTGGTATTTGGACAGTGGATGCTCTCAGTATATGACCGGGACAAGAAGCCTTATTCATAACTTTACTCCAGTTGTGAACGGACCAAAGGTCATCTTTGGAGGTTCAGACTGTGGAATTACTAGATGCTATGGTATGATTACTAACGTCAATGTATCCTTCTCAGATGTGGCTTACGTTGAAGGTTTGGAACATAACCTTATAGGCATAAGACAACTCTGCGATAAAGGATACATAGTTGAGTTTCACGCTGACAAGTGCTTGATAAAATCTGTTGACAATATGGAAACGATTTTATCCGACACTCGAAGCAGAAACATTTTCTGTTTGAATTTCACTTGTATAGATTCTTCGACACTAATGTGCTTTTTTAGCAAAAGATAGTGCGTCTCTTGGTGACCAATGGCACAAAAGATTAGCACATATTAATGAAAGTCCACCTAGTGTCAACTATCTTCACCATGGGGGGGAATAGGTGACGTGCAGCATTTTTGCGGAATTTAAGATTGTACCTGCACAATAAAAATACACAGCACAGCACACAGAATACACAAGCTATTTATAGTGGTTCCCCGATTTGGGTACATCCACTTTCCCCCTTCGACCTATCTCCCAACAAGGGACGACTCGGTCTCTTCACCAACAGGATTGAAATCCAATCCTTGCACTATCGGAAGGAACCCTTCCACACGTAGGAGTCAACACTCCCACAACACGGGTTGCACCCAACCCTTACAACTAGGAACCTACGTTCCTTTACAACAAAAGTAAAACTAGAATGTATAAAAGATACAAACTACGTTTGGAGACTAAGGTGTCCCTCTTTGTTGACGACGTGTTCTTGAAGTCCACAAATAGTCCACAACCCTAGATCTCTCTTGGAGAGGATCTCCCCGGAACCGGCGGCGGCAAGATGGGCGGCGGCTAGGTTCACGGGATCGGCGGCGACGACGATGTGCGGCTGCTGTACTCTGGAGATCCAAACTTCGTAGCGAAGCAAGCTAGGTATACCAACGGTCACTCTAGGATCAGTCGTCTCGATCGATTCGGACGGGGAAGTTTTTCCCAATCAACAAATCGAGAGACAAGGGATCTCTGGATAGACGCGTGAGACTCTAAGCTTGGCTAAGCTTCTGTCGCCGGAAGATCAGGAAGAAATCTCGATCAAGGTCGGCGAACGACTTGCTTGCGCGGCGACGGCGGAGCAGATTCGCGATTTTAGGTTAAGATCGGCTCGGCTTCTTTCTGTGTATTTTATTCTGTAGTTCTACTGTTCAAAAATAAGCCTGTATTTATACTGTAGACAACTTCAAGATGACCGTTGTGGGTCCCACAAGTAGAAACCCTAAATCCGGTTCAACATAGCGCCAGCGGCAGAATCCGGTCCAGCTTAATCCAGAAAAATACCCAAGTCAAAATCGGCGAGAATCAAAAGTGAATCTCGTCGAATCGCCGAGAATCAAAGGTGATTCTCGACGATTCGGCGAGAATCAAAGATGATTCTCGTCGAAGTTGACTTGGTTGCACGCACTGATTCAGCCGGGTCGAGACGGCGAGAATCAGCCAGTGATTCTCGACGATTCGGCGAGAGTCACTAGTGATTCTCGCCGAATCGGCGAGAATCACTTGGTGATTCTCGTCGATTCTTACTTAGAATCAGAGATGCTGCTTTGAAGTAGCTGGATCGAGTCGGCGGTAATCAGCCACTGATTCTCGACGATTCGGCGAGAATCACTAGCGATTCTCGTCGATTTACACTTAGACGAATTTTCGTCTTTCCACCCATGATGTGCTCCTTGACCCATCCTTGCTCCTTGTCTGCTCTTGCAAGATCACAACCTTATACTTGAAATTAAGTACACTCCAATAGAGAGAGTACACGTAGGGCAACACACTGATCTGATCAACGAGGGATTACGTCGTGCAGACCCGTGTATATTGACCTACTGCACCCTGACATTGGTGTGCACTTAGCGTGGAAAAACTGCAAGCACAACTTGAAATATTTTGTCAAAAACATTGCTTATTTACCTTAGCTTGTTCAGGGGCTTCTTCAAATCAGGTACGTTGTGGATACAATACCCAACAATCTCCCCCTATTTGAAGAAGCCTAAACCCTACAAGCTAAGGTGAATAAAGCGTATGAGAATGAAAATCATAACCTTGAAATAAGTTGAGAGAGATATTCATTACTGATACCAATTTCGTGCGGGCAAACTTTGGAGCCACCTTAGCCGTAGCCGAGAGGGTAATCTCCCCCTTTTCGGCTTCTGCAAATCTGGGTCTGTAGCATTTGACCCCTTGCTCCCCCTCAGTTCTTGCACGAGCCTGGAGCTTCTGTAGTCTTCATTCCTCATAATTTAGCATTCCCAATTCAGTCTTGAAAAGACTGAACTTGGCCTCGTCTAAGGGCTTTGTGAATATATCAGCAATCTGCTTGTCCGTGGGGACATAACAGAGAGAGATGTCCTTGTTCTCCACGTGCTCCCGAATGAAGTGGTAGCGCACTTCAATATGCTTCGTTCTGCTGTGCGATACCGGATTGTTGGCAATTGCAATTGCACTGGAGGAGTCGCAGTACATTGGTATTTCCTTGAACTGAAGGTCATAGTCGGCCAACTGGTTTCTGATCCATAGGAGTTGTGCGCAACAGCTGCCTGCTGAGATGTACTCAGACTCTGCCGTGGAGGTAGCTACACAATTCTGCTTCTTGCTGTTCCATAAGATAAGCCTTCTTCCGAGGAATTGACACGTCCCGGAAGTGCTTTTCCTGTCATCCCTACTCCCTGCAAAATCAGCATCTGAAAAACCTATTAGCTCGACATCATTGTTTCTCGGGTACCACAAGCCAAGATTGGGAGTACCTTTAAGGTATCTTAGAATTCGCTTTGCAGTGACATAGTGAGATTCCTTAGTGTTCACCTGATATCTGGCACAGACACATGTGGAGAACATGATATCCGGTCTACTGGCAGTAAGGTAGAGCAGGGATCCAATGATGCTTCTGTATTTGGTTTCATCGAAAGGTTTACCTTTCTCATCCTTATCCAGAGACATAGTGGATCACATTGGAGTCCTCATAGAGGTTGCATTCTCCATACAGAATTTTATGAAAGCTTGGGTATCTTTCATGAGTTTTCCTCTCCTCATACTCCACAACAAAATGGAGTGGCCGAGAGAAGGAATAGAACGCTCATAGAGGCCTGCAGGACCATGTTGAGTGATGCTTCACTTCCGGAATATTTCTGGGCTGAAGCCGTCAACATTGCATGCCACGTGCAAAATCGATCCCTCATAAACAAAAACAACGATAAGACACCGTACGAACTTCTGAAAGGCAGGAAACCAACAGTCTCATATTTTAGAATTTTTGGCTGTAAATGCTTCGTGCTAAATAATGGCAAGTATCACACTACTAAGTTTAGCGAAAAGAGTTTTGAAGGTATTTTTGTAGGTTATAGTAGTCATAGTAAGGCATATAGGATTTTTAATAGAAAAAACCCTGGTGGTAGAAGAATCGATACATGTTGTATTTGATGAGACGAGTTTGCTGCAAAGCAACTCTTCTAGTATGATTATTGAAGATGCAAGTGCAAAGCTGAAAGAAATTAGCTTGGATGAACCGTCCGAAGACAAAGGCGAAAAGTTCATCAAGATCACCACTCCAACCCCTATTGTAGAGGCTGATGATCAAGATGAAGAAGTCATCCAAGATGAAGAAGTCACTCCGGTGATAGAAGACAATCCAGATGCACGGGCTCTAGAGCACAGACATTTGAAGGATCATCCCATGGACCAGATCATAGAAGATCCCCGATATGGTGTCAGAACTCGTAGAGGTACAACTAATGAGAATCTATACTTAAGTTTTCTCTCGCAGGTTGAACCAAAGAAGTTTGAGGAAGCAAACTCAGATGCATCGTGGATAATGATAATGGAAGAAGAACTGAACCAGTTCAAGCGCTGCAAAGTGTGGAAGCTTGTTCCAAGACCCAAAGGTAAGAACGTCATTAGGACAAAATGGGTCTACAGGAACAAGATAGACGAGGATGGAACGATAGTAAAGAACAAGGACAGACTTGTCGCCAAAGGTTATTGTCAAGAAGAAGGAATCGACTTCGACCAGATATACGCTCCAGTGGCAAGACTGGAGGCTATAAGGCTATTCCTAGCATATGCTGCACTTAAAGGCTTCACTGTCTACCAGATGGACGTGAAGTCTGCCTTCCTTAATAGTGACATAAAGGAAGAGGTGTATGTGGAACAACCTCCAGGTTTCGTTGATCTTAACTTTCCTGATTACATTTATTTACTGCATAAAGCATTATATGCTCTGAAACAAGCTCCTCGAGCTTGGTATGAGACATTGTCTAGCTTTCTACTTGAGAACAAGTTCACAAGGGGAAAGATATACAAGACATTATTTCTTAGGGAAATTAAGGATAAGATTTTGCTAGTGCAAATCTATGTCGATGACATTATTCTTGGCTCTACTGATGACAACCTCTATAAGAAGTTTTTAAAACTTATGCAAGGGAAGTTTGAAATAAGTAGTATGGGCGAGCTGAAGTATATCTTAGGACTTCAGGTAAAATAGTCTGAAGATGGAATTTTCATCTCGCATACTAAGTTTACCAAAGAGCTGATTAAGAAATTCGGAATGGAGAATGCAACCTCGATGAGGACTCCAATGGGTTCAACAATGTCTCTGGATAAGGATGAAAAATGGAAACCTTTTGATGAAACCAAGTACAGAAGCATTATTGGATCCTTGCTCTACCTTACTGCAAGTAGACCTGACATAATGTTCTCAACATGTGTATGTGCTAGATTTCAGGTGAACTCTAAGGAATCTCACTACGCTGCTGTGAAGCGAATTTTGAGATACCTTAAAGGTACACCAAATCTTGGCTTATGGTACCCAAGAAGTAATGATAACAAACTGATAGGCTTTTCAGATGCAGATTTTGCAGGTAGCAAAGACGACATGAAAAACACTTCAGGGACTTGCCAATTCTTTGGAAGAATGCTTATCTCTTGGAGTAGCAAGAAGCAAAACTGTGTGGCAATCTCAACGACCGAGTCAGAGTACATCTCTGCAGGCAGTTGCTGTGCATAGTTACTTTGGATAAAGAATCAGTTCGAAGACTACAACATGAAGTTTGCAAAGATTCCATTGTTTTGCGACTCCTCCAGCACAATAGCAATAGCCAACAACCCAGTCTCGCACAGCCGGACAAATCATATAGAGTTAAGGTATCACTTCATCCAGGAGCATGTAGACATAGACCTTTAATATGTCCATACAGATAGGCAAATTGCAGATATTTTCACGAAGCCGCTGGACGAGACCAAGTTCTCGTTCTTCAAAACAGAACTTGGGATGCTCAATAAGGAAGACTAGAAGAGGCTGGACTTTCAAGAAGGCTCAAGGCTCAGAGGTTAGTCAAAAGTTGGATTTTTTCCAAAAGTTCAAGGTTTTTACTTGAGTAAGTAACATCATACTCGAGTAAGTATATGACCTACTCGAGTAGTAGAATGACATACTCGAGTAATCGACTTGACCTACTCGAGTAGTGGAATGCTATACTCGAGTAGTCAACTTGACATACTCGAGTAGCAGACTGGCATACTCGAGTAGTCAACTTCACTTACTCGAGTACCTCATTGACCTACTCGAGTACTTCCATACATCTACTCGAGTACTTCTGTATTCTTACCCGAGTACTCCAGACTTATCTACTCGAGATATTCTCCTCACTCATGTATATGCCGAGTCATCTCTTATTCAAATTTTTTTAAGCACAAACCAAAGGCTTATGCCGCCTATTCTATAGTTTACTTCAGTATTTCTTTTCAAATAATTAGACCTAAACCTAGGGTTATATAAATAAGAAAATCCGGAAATTTCATCTACATGAAATCATTTCCGTCTCTCGAGTACCCGGCTGCCTCTTTGCCTTCCTCCTTCAGTTGCAGAGCCGCGCCTCTTTCCGTCTCCCCGTCGACATTCTCTAGGGTTTCGCCATCTCCAAGACTTCTGAATCATGGCCGCCTCATCTAAGATCGGTGTTGGTTCGGAATTAGTCGCCGCAGGGATTGCAGACCTATCCGCCGGTTTCCATAATCTTCTGATTTTGCTCGACACCGCCGGCTTAACATTCAATCTCCAAGAACCATGTCATATCCTCTTCCCCGAAGTTGCAGAGTTTTTCAGGAATGTCAAGGTCAAGCACCATGGCACAGTCTTGAAGTCTTCAGTCAAAGGTATCACCATTGAACTCACTGCAACCTCTGTTTCTCGACTTCTCCGACTGCCAGCTCCAGATGCAGATGATTTTCTGAGTGATGAAGACTATTCCAGAACCTGCTCTTTTTGTGGACTTTCTGCTGATGCTAAATACATCAATAGGTCTGATATGCATGATGAAGGGAAATTCTTGGTTGATGTTATTGGTAAGATTCTTCTCTACAAAACCAACTCCATCAGGGACATACCTCTTTATTTCTTTGAATTGATGCAAGCTATAGTCTGTAGAAAAGCCTTTCAGTTTGGCTTGTTGATTCTGACTAAGATTAAGGAGAGTATAAAGTCCCCAAACTATGCAAGGATAATTTCCCTGCTTCTCCATGAGATCAATCCAGAGGTTTTCAGTTTCTCCAAAGGAAGTATCATTCACCACATGAAGAAGGTCTCCATCTCCTCCATCCAGAGATGGGAGTTAAAGTTGCAAAATCCCTCTCAAGCTGCCAATATTACTGAAGTTGCAGACATAGAGGACAGGACTCCATCTCCTTCTCCATCTCAGGTCCCCAGCTCCTCTGGTGCACCTATTGAGGGGGAGCCTGCTCCTACTATTCAGGCCAGGCCACCTACTACTCCACCTACTCCTCCTCCAGTCACTCTAGAAGATATCCTCTCAGATCAACAGGTTCAAGAAGTACTCCTTTCTACTGATGCTGCTATAAATGAAATGATAGAAGAGTTAACTGCAGATGAACTACCTCCTCCTCTATCTCCACCAGCTCCATCCACTAAAATTCCCAAGGACCCAACTCCTGGACAATCTCTAGACACTTCTCCAGCAAGGACACCAGTAAAATCTCTTGATGCCCCCAAAGAACAGCAAGAAACAATTCTCATTTCTGATGAGCTCTCACCTGAGCCAGCTGATGCTCCTCTCAGAAATTTGGATTTTACTATCCCTCAGATTATGAATGAAGAGGATGCCATGATACCCACTACAAGAGCTCAGAGCTCAGTCGGTCTCTCTGAAATAGCTCCATGGGTGGCTCCTCCTATTCCTTCTACTCCATCAACTTCTGTTCCTCCTGCTGCTCCAGCTCCTACCTCCACAGACTTGATGTCTCAGATTGTACTTCTTCTTCAAAACCAGAAAACATACTTTGATACTTGTCTTAAGACTGTCACAAACAAAGTAACTGCTCTAGAAACTAAGATGAGCAGAGGATTTGCGGAGATCCAGCACAACACTGATCAGCTCAAACATCTCTTCCAGATTGGTGGCAAAGCCTTAGACCACACCATCACCAGTGTTGGATAAGTTATGGAGCAAGGTCTGACTCTTGCCAATAATCAAATGGAAATGGACAAAAGGACTGAGGTAACTAAGATGAAGATTTGTGAGGAAGTTGGAACTTTCAAAGATGATGTCATCTCTCAGCTATCTGTTGAAGTCAAAAAGGGGGAGAAGTTGGTAAAAGAATATTTAGAAAAATTAGATGTCATCCAGAAAGAAGTATGGGAAGCCAAAGTTAAAGAGATTCATGATGATGTTCTAGCTCAGATACAGAGTGTCAAATTCCACACTTATGATACTGCTGTTTGGATGCACAACCAGATTCTGCCAGAATTTGCTGTTGATCCTAACATTATTCCTCATCACCTGAACCCACTAGCTGCTGCTGATGCTCCTGCTCCTCCTCTGCAACCCACATTTTCTCCTAGGCCTGGTGATTCTGTTGCTCCTCCAGATTCTTATGCTCAGGATTGGGAAGATGATCATGCTAATATCTTTCTCAAACCCCTCCTGATATACTGACTTACAAGAAGAGAATGAAATATGGTGAAGGTCCTTCTGCTAGCAAGTCTGTTCCTGCTAAAGCTCCTGAACATGCTGAGGTCTGGTCTCCTACTTCCAAGTCTCTCATCCTGGAAACTCTCAAGTTAGTTCTGGACTTCCATGAAAGCAGAAACATTCACTACAGTTCCCATAAATGGGAGTTGTATGAGAAGTCCATGACCAAAAGGAGAATCTATGACAGAGAATATGGAAGAAATAATCCAGCTGCTCCTCCCAGAACCCCCAAATATTATCCTAAACCCTACAGCTATCAGAGAAGACATCAAGAGAAACAAGACAAACAACATCATCAGAGCTAGCCCAAAAGACTCATGAGCTATGGAAATGGATTTTAGTTGTTAATGATATTTCTGGATAATCCTATTTATATAATTCAAAGTTTTTGATCTTATTATCTTTTTCATAGTTCCTTGTTTTGCTTACACTATTTTATTACTTAGCATTCCTTTTATGTCCATAATTCACCTTAGTGTAAATGGTTCTGACTTCTACAAATAGGGGGAGATTGTTGGGTATTGTATCCACACTAACCCAGATTTGATGAAGTCACACTTGAACTAAGATGAATTAAGTTGTATTTGATGCTTGGTTTGAGTTATGTGTTTGCAGGATTCTAATGGGAAGTGTAGACCAATGTCAGTCTGCAATGGGTCACCAAACACAGGATTATACAATGTAATCCCTCATTGTGTGTTCCAAAGTGTTGACTCATGTGTAGCCTCTCTATTGGGATACACTTCATATTCAAGCTCTAGGACTATATGAAAAGACTTGATGCTGATTTCCCTTAGAAGAAGAAAATCTGTCAGAAAAATTTTTCCCAAGTAAAGTACTCGAGTACCTTTTATTTACTCGAGTAAGTTACTGAGTTTATACTCGAGTAGTAATTTACTTACTCGAGTAGTTAAGATGTACTCGAGTAGTCCAATTATAGCTCTCGAGTAATTCATTTTGTATACTCGAGTAATTTCCTCTTATCTCTCGAGTTTTCAGATTTTCTCTTCTCAAATTTGTCTAAGTGAAATACTCGAGTAGTATTATATATACTCGAGTAGTTTTATCTTCTATCTCGAGTTAATTATATTCTGACTCTCGTGTAGTTCCTACTTACTCGAGTAGTCTAAATCATATACTCGAGTAGTTCATCTACTACTCAAGTAGTCAAATGCTTTTACTCGTGTAATCCAGAATTCTATTCCAGAAAAACTTCACTAAGTGAATTACTCGAGTGGTTCATGTTATATACTCGAGTAGATCATTCTGTCTCGAGTAGTTCATGTTACATACTCGAGTAGTTCAATTTTTCCTGTTCCAGAAATTTTCTACGTGTTTGTCTCGAGTAGTCTCTTATATACACGAGTAGTGCATTTCTATATACTCGAGTAGTACTTCTTGAACTCGAGTAATATACTCTACCTCTCGTGTAAGTACTTAAGTACTCGAGTAAGTCATTTTTGTTACTCGAGTAACTGAGTCCCTCTCATTTTTATTTACTCGAGTAGTTGACTCCATGTACTCGAGTAATGATTTCTTTTTCTCCTGAGTAAGTTTTCTCATGTACTCGAGTAGTCACTTTCTACCTACTCGAGTAGTGTTGCATATACTCGAGTAGTCCTGCTTGACTCGTGTAATTTACTTTGACCATTTTCAGAAATTCCTTAAGTCCAGACCTAACGGTCTTATTCTTAAACTCTGACGTGATTGGTCCACATGTCTTTCTCTTTATGAATCATGTAAGTCTAATCTTCTTATCTCCTATAAAAGGTCTTGTCAAACCGACAAACCCTAAGTTTTCAAAGAAAATTATTCTAAGAAAGTTTTTGCAGCCGTCTCTTTCCAAAAATATTTCTGTCTCCTCTCTCTGTCTACAAGAACCGGAAACTCGCCGCCGCCGCCATCTCTATTTTCCGACCGGCTAGGGTTTCTTCTTTTCAGAGGATTCAGATTAAGAAGACTCTACAGATCGAGATCTCCGCTCAACGCTTCATCTTATCATTCGATCGTGTAAAGTCGAGAAGTTCCAGATCTGATATTGTCGAAATTCTTCTTCAATATTTTGATAAAGCTACACACCTAGAAAAAGGATTTTCTGATTTTCTATGGCAGATCTGAACCAGATAATTTACTGTTTGTATATATATACTACTTTATTTCATTATTGTAGAAGAAGATTTCTCCGAGTGAAGGGGGTTTTTTTTTCAACTCCGAGATTGTAGGAAGTTTTGCCTTTCGAGTGTAGATCTGTTTGTGCATCGAGTTTGTAGGAACCTTGTTCCGAGGGTAGGATTGTTTTCCAATCCGAGATAGTGGAGTAGCCGAGACTAGTATATTGCTAGATCGGTGAGGGAAAGTGGATGTACCCAAGGTTGGGGAACCACTATATATCTTGCCTCGTCTGTGTTTGCTTGTTTGGTAGATAGATTTGTGCTTTGGTTGAGATTTTTTTTTATTCCGCAAAAAGACGCACAACTCACCTATTCACCCCCTCTAGGTGATTTAGGTTGGCAACTATTATCTTTCAGAACACAACAGTGATATTGACTACTGCTTCTCCAGCTCCGTTCGAGAACATGATGTTGCTGACAAGACCTGCTTCTGCTCCTGCGTCAGTTTTGGCAATTTCATGCCAAGGTTGCGGGAACTCCGGGCACCACGCATTTGAGTGTATGGCTGGTGAGCTATCTTCTGATTTATCTAACTTGAATATTGATGAAAGCATTAATTATGTTAACAATCATAACCGTTCAGCACCGTATTCCAATACGTACAATCCGGGTGTGAGAAATCACCCTAATTTTTCTTGGAACCAAAATGCTCCAGGACAATGATGGCAACCGGGTCAGCATCAATTTGATGATAATGCTTCCGGAAGCCAACCAAGGCCGCCACATCCGGGTTATGGTCAGGGTGCCCTAGTGTAAAGGAAGAATGCGCTGGAAGAAATGATGGAGAAATTCGATGGTGTGGCCCAATCCAATATGGCCAATCAAACCGCATCCATGAGAAACTTGGAGATGTAACTGGGCCAATTGGCTCAGGTACTATCTGAGCGGGCTCAGGGCACTCTCCCAAGCACAATTGAGAAGAATCAATGAGTGCAAAGAAAGAGTTTATCTGAGCTTGTTGGTGACCATGTTGATGAAATGGTAGTAAAATGCAAAGACAATAATGTTGATTCTACTGCTTTGTGCAACTTTAGATCGTCACGCAATGTACTTGCATTGCAAGATGTTGATAAGTTTAATTTTAATATTAATGTTAACGAACAACCATCACTAGTTCATGTTAATGGTAGCGTGGTTGAGACTGAAGGTGTAGTGAAAGAAGTTGAAGTTGTGTTAGATGGAGCGGTGGTTGTTGTCGCTGAATCCCAAGTTCTGGGACCTATGGAGAATGACTCCATACCCATTTTGGGGGTCCCGTTGTTGAAAGATAGTAGCGCCACTTTTCACATTGTTGATGGACGTGTATCCTTGCCTCCCAAGGAGCCATTCCAATTCTCCCCATCTATTACAGTCGAGAACCTCAGTTTCATGAAGGAGAATCATGAACTATCTATTGTTATTTCTGGTGAGGTTTTGGGTGGTGTAGTCTGTAATTCTGAAAAGGAGGATTCAACATGCAAGAGAATGGGAAGGAAGAGAAGATAAAGCTAAGAGTGGATTCTGTGTTGGATGAGGTTGTTAATGTTCGGGATGTTGAAGAAACAAAGCGAGCTGATGTGGTTGAGGAAGGATGTCGATGATGTTGCAAGGTTGTGTGCGAAGGCGGTGGTTGCCGCTGCTATTACTTCAGTTAATTCAAATGATGTTAATTTGCTGCCTAGACAAACTAAATAGGTGAAGTGGGCTGATCTTCTACCTGTATTAGGAAGAGAAATGAAGCCACCATGATAGTCCTCTGACTGTTAAATGTGATTCTGATTCTGTATTGTGTGAGCGATGGCGCTCTCACTCGGTGGAGAGACTAAAACTTGAGAAACTATTGTGTGATGCTCAATCTGTGACCCTCCGGCATAAGAGGGCGGAGGCTAGAGGCATGGGAAGTAAATCTCTCATGGGCTCTAAAGCTTTCACCTCCTGCCTGTCTCGCATGGTGGGGGAGAACCACCACAAAGTCGGAATATAGCTGATGTGTGACGGTTCTCCGGGCCGTTTTTCTTCTTTGTGTGTTTTATCTGTGTGCCTGTCTCATTTAGTTCTTCTTTGTGTTTTCTTTTGGTAGTGTTATTAGACATTGCTAAGTACATTCATTTGTTTTATAAAACTACTAATACATGTATATGGTCCACCTTAAGAATGGTAAAAAAAAGCTTTTGGGAGACAATCCATGTCGCTGTTTTTGCTTTTTCTAATGCTAAATTTTGTCACCGCTTTTGTTGTGCCGAGGTTTCTTCTTGTAGGCTTGGTGGTACTCAGGCTGCGGGTGTGAATCTACATCCAAAAATTTAACGCTAATCTTCTGGTATGCTCATTTTTGTGCATGAGTAACTCCTCTTTCTCCACTCTTTTATTTATTATTAATGCTTATTGTATTTTGGATTGTTTAGATTAAGTTCGGGGAGGGGAGTGTTATTACGTGTTATCTATGCATGCACATCACAACATAGTAGAAGCACTTGTTTTCATTTTATTATTATGTTCATGTTTTCTACAGATCACAAAACCCACTCGAGTGCGCACTTAAGCACTAGCACGTCACATGCTAAATTTATTTCTTTTGTGTGATTCGAAAGATTGTTGTGCTGGATTAGTATTGTGAGATAGAGTAAGATTTGACTCATGAAGTGCTCCTAGTTGAGTGATTGCGTTGTACAACCCCGTGTTCGCCGAGCGGGTCCGTCAAGCCAGGCGAGCGGACCGGGCTGCCCGGCCCGCACCAGAATAACATGCGAGGGGCAAGAGGTAGGAGGCCAGCTCGCTCTCTCCCAGGTCGGGCGGGCGAGCCACACGAGTTGCCCATTCACCCCTCTCGCTCGCTCATAATTTGTCGAGCAGAGTCTGGGTCGCCATTCGTCGAGCAGAGTTTGGGTCGTCGTTCATCGAGCAGAGTTTGGATCGCCGTTCGTCAAGCAGAGTCTGGGTCACCATTCGTCGTACAGAGCTTCTCGGTCGGCATTCAACGAACTGATATTCGGGGATGGGTTCGATGAGTCCGAATTGGCGAGGCCTCCTCCGAGGCTCCCATGGTTGCAGTTGGAAGCCTGGCCGCCAGCCCGCTCTCCTATGCGCGACTCGACTGCCGGCCCGCCTCGGCACGGGTATTGGCGGGTTGCGGCGGCCCGGCTCGCGCTCGCCCAAGGAGAGTAGGCGTGCCGCAGGAGCCAGGTCGCACCCGCCTCCCGCGAGGGGAGAGCAGCGGCGAGCTGACCTTCATATCCCTGGGGTGGGACCAGTAGAGGCCTAGAGGTAAAATTACCTGGATTCCCTCCCCATGGGTGCAAATAGCTAGTTGAAACAGCGAAGCTACACTGTTGGCAGACCAAGCTGGGCTGTCCATAGCTGTTCAAAACAGCGGAGGTTGGCTATTTGCAGTCCGTTTTCAGAATTCTATAAATAGAACCCAAGGGGGCACCTCAGAAGGCATGCTTTGATACTCACTAGCTCCTTAATTCCCGAGTGCTTTCTGAGGTTTCCTTAGCTCGGTCTGTGGCTAAGGAGGGGAAGTACTCTCAGGTCTTCCGGGTGTGTGGTGGGTCCTCCCCACCGAGCCCTTGGGTCGGTTCTTCCCTTGTCTCTTTTGTTGTTTTGTTTGCAGGAGCGAAGTAGGTGCGCGTTCACCCCTTCCCCAAGGGTGAACTCCACAGGAGACCGAGATTTCGGTTTCAACATGCGTCTCATATAAAATTTTTTCTAGATTCAATTTTTCTTTATGCTCGTAGGATTATATCTTTTCTATTAGTGCATATATTGTTTACTCGACTCAAAATTGGTGAATCCGGTCGTGAATTGAACGATAGCGTAAGATTATGTGTAGATGTTCGATAGCCTCGTATTGCTCGAGTTTGGAGGACGGTTAGTCTTTTTCAATGGCTAAAAACTTGCCCCAAGCTACTCTCAAAGCATGGGTACACTGTTAGTCAAGCGCGAGAGTGTGATTTTGGCCATCATTTTTGCTCGATTGAGCTTTTGTGCTCGTCCTATCATCTTATCCTCGTTAGCATCGTTGTGCCTACCCATCCGTTGATTCAGCTTCACTATTATCTCACAAAAGCCAAATAGTCAATCCTAACAACACACATAAATTTGAGATTTAGTTATTTTATTTTTATGTTTATGGTGTTGATGTGGCGATCATATGTGAATGTGTGGATATGCTTTATTGATAATATATGTTGAAAATGTTGTGGAAAAAGAAAGAAAAAATGAAATAAAGAAAAGAGAAAGAGAAAAAGAAAAAGAAATTGCAAAAAATGTTGTTGTGAAAATAAAGAAAAATTCAATTGAAAATCTTTTTGTGAAATTTTGTTAAGTAGGCGGTGCAAACACCCAAGTAATCAAGTCTAAGTCTGGGGGTGTGTTGCACCCACATTTTGTTTTGTGGTGCTCGAGAATATATTCTGTGCTAGCTCATTTGGGATTAAGTGTGCAAGCACATGGTGCTCCCTGTTTATTTTTTATGTTTTTTCTTTCTTCCTGCATGTGCTGGAGGTGTGCTCCAGGCTGATTGGTTAGTTGTGCAGGTAGGCAGATCCCCCTTGTTGCAATAGTATTCTCTGTGGACATTGTATGGTCTTGCATTTATCTTGACTCACGATCGCTTCGACCGTGTGATGCCTACAGGTCCCCCGTATGGGTGATCTGTCCGGGCCGTGCGATTTGCTCTCACACAGATTGTTTGCCTGTTCATGACCAAATCACACAACCCCGTCTTTTTGTTTGAAAAATTTATATTTATTGCTCGTCTGTTTTTCCTCACGCATGATTGGATTCAACTACACGCGATGGAAATCACACGGTCTTTGTTTTTGCCTGGATTTTCAGAGTTTTGTCCATCTCCGTGTGTTTTGACCGCGCATGGGAGTTTGCTCGTATATGAGCAAAATCGCACGACCTGCTTCTTCTTTCAGGTTGGGCCATCCTGCGCTGTAAATTTGGCACGATCCACGCACGGTCATGTGTTCGACCGTGCGTGCCCCATTTTCTGACTGTCTACTATTTAAGCTACATGAGTCACCCTTATTTGGGATCACTCAAGTTTTCACGTTGTGAAGTTTGGAGTCGCCCCCTTTCGCACCACCATCGTCGCCCACCATCAAGAGGAGCTCTGACCTACTTCTGTAATGCCCCCATCCGTTGCATAGCATATGACAGAAGGTCCGGCCAGGGCCCGACGTCATATACCACTGACAGGTAAAGGAGTTACTTATTGTTTCCAAATCCAAGTTCAACTATTAACGCATCCTAACTCAGAGCATTCTAGCAGAAGCAGTTTAAGTTATGAACCCAACACATGGAATGTCCACTATACACCCACAAAGGAATGATATATATATATATATATATATATATATATATATATATATATATATATATATATATATATATATATATATACAATACATGTTTCGGTCTTTCAGCCTTACAACTGTTTTATTTGCATCAAGTGGTTTCATACATTGACACGCAGGCCGACCACACATGAAAACAGTAAAAGTTTACTTTTGGGCCTTTAAGGGCCAGCCAATCGCAGCACAAGGGCATGTTCCTGCTACTTCCCACTTGGCTCTCCAGCACCTGCACAAAACGGCCCACACAAATGTTTCAAAAAAAAGCAACGGTCAGCATTTTGCTAACCAATTTATAACGACCCCACCCCTTACTCGGGGCGGCAGTTCTCCTTCCCTGCAAATAGCAGCATATCTATATATACAGTGACAATAACAAAGTGCATTCAAGCACCATTCACCATAGACGATAGCTCAACGACCACACACCCCGTGCACTAAGGGCACATTTTGGGTGGACCGGATTCCCCGTGTACCACCACCGTTCAGAGGTCCATGACTTAACGGTAACTTTGTCGTTCAGAGGTACTTAACTTGACGATTATGTCATTTAGAGCTACTTAACTTAACGACCAACTGCCTGTTCAGAGGTACTTAACTTGACGACCCGGTCGTTCAGAGGTACTTAACTTGATGGCACAGTAGTTGGCCTCCACGGCTCAACTCAATCACAAGCCCCGCAGCTTTTTACCATTTCAGGCTGGTACTCACCATTGCTAAGCAGTTAAAGCTCACAACTTCATATACATTGGCCCCCATGTCTCCTAGAGACAGTCCTCACAGAATTTTAGCTCATTGGGAGATATCGCCTGACAACATTGACTGTCGCCTGGCGACATCAACAGTTCTCCAAACAATGATGTTTCCTGGGTATTTTCCTAGAGTTGAACTTCAGTTCTCCCTGTTACTCTTCTTTCACGGGTACAACCCTCAGATTCCGTACAACTACTCATTTATACTCGGAGTCTTCTCCGACACGCAAAATAAACAGCACCAAATCAAGATCAACCCGTTTGGATGGGCATCACACAGTATGCATATTCTGTACTCTACATTTCTGGATCTATATGCAATATTAAACTGGGATCATACCGATCTACCCATTGGAAACCACTTTTTCTTCACCTTTTGGTAAGGGGCTCCATGCAAGTATGCATATTGAGAACTTCATTTGTCCAAGGATAAAATCATTACCCATGTAATCTATTTTGGAGCCATGACGAATCTTTTCTACGATGATGGAAAGGAACACCTCACTTCCCTCTTCGCGGATCTAGCCTCAGCTCTGCCTTCCGATTACCGAATCTCCTCTAGCACTCTCACAAAGATCAGCCAAACTCTTCCTTAGCTTCTTCTTCTAAAGAGCTTTGAATGAAAGAAAGAGAGAGAGTGAGAAGAAGAGAATGACTTCTCATTCCTCCACTCCTCTGGTTAAGTGGCCTCGAGATTAATTCCAGCCATAGGCTTATTCCATCAAGAGAAACGAGTGGATGCAAAATCAGCTAAAAAGTCAAAGTTGGAGTTGTACAATAAGCTACAGGCCATATGTTATAAGAAGAAGTACAAACCAATATAAGCTATAAACTATATGTTATAAGAAGAAGAAAAAGCCTATATAAGCTTATTAGCTTTTCTCACAAGGTCTCTCGTAAAATAATAATAAATAAATATCTTTTAATTAATTTACAATTATTATATTAAGTAAAATTTTTATATAAAGGTTTTGTTTGGGGGGAGACTTATTTTTACCAGTCAAGCGGTTACAACCGCATGAATCAAATCTTAATTAAGGTCCGGTTCATGCGGTCGTTACCGCTTGACCGGTGAAAATAAATCCCCCCTAAGCAGAGGCAAAGAAGTGATATTTTTCAATTTGAAATATCACTTGGGAATTGGCATAAATGTAATCCATACCAATATAGAATTGATTGCAAATGGACGACGGTCAAATACCATTCGACAAGTGCGTAGAACGTTGTTAGCTAAATCCAAACTGATTTTGAATTCTCTCTAAAAATAATTTTGAAAATTTCTCCTAAAATACTGTAAACTTCTTCCTATTTTTTTGAGCAGTTGCATTGAGAACATTAAACATCAATCAATCAATTAAAAAATAAACTACTAAATAAATACACAAAAAAACATCCAAGGAATGCGAACAAATCTCAACTCGCGCGGAGATGATCACATCTCGCTTTGAGATGTGTGCATGAGAGCTGAGATGTGCTCGCATACGTTGGATGTCCCGCACTGCACCGTAAAGTGTAGCAGGTGCACTTTACTTCCCCGGTTCGCTCCTTATTGGTTCATGACAGCCACCATCGTGCCAACAAAAAATTTTTTTGTGCGCCTAATGTGCATAGAGCTATGCACGCTAGGCGCATTTTTATGTTTCAAATGAAAATTTTCAACTTTTAATTTTTTTTAAAATTATAAAATATTAATGTTCATATTTTTACGCTTATTTTAATTAACATATTATCCATATTACGATGATAACAGAAAAAATAAGGACCGTAATTTCATGCATTACAAATGTAAAATGACATTACAACCGTAAAATGAAAATACAATTCTAATGTCATTTTACGACTATAATGCATTATTTTATGGCTAAAATATCGGTAATAGGGTAATAAAAATGAGTGTAAAAAGAATAATGTTAATATTTTGCGATTTTTTTTAAAACCGTTTTTTTTTTTGAGATTGGAATAATTATTTCAGTGCATGAAAAATTAAGGGCGCTGATATTTGCAGACCCATAATCGATATTTGCAGCCCTTAGATATTTGCAATCCCCAAATCGATATTTGCAGGTCCAACGGATATTTGCAGCCCTTTTTAAAAAAAATTAAAATTGATTTTCTTTAACCTTTTTTTCCTCCTAGTAATTAATAACATGAAATAAACCAAAAAATACAAATATATCATTGAAACAAAATCTAAATTTTATCTTTCAAACAATTTTTTTGAAAATTAAAAATGACATTTCGAATTGTTGTCAATTCTCATTGAAAATACTGAATTGGTTTTAGTGATACTAGATTGATAAATAAGACTTTTGCCCCTGCAAGGCCGCAACTATTTTGAGTTCTCTCTCTCATGCTTGATGCCACCAGTTGGAAATCACCAATCTCTATTATATGGTACATCGGCATATTCATTTATATATCGGCATAATTTTTAGTTTATATGTAAAAATATAATTGAAAAAGAATAAAAATGAGAGGATTTCACAAATTTTTAATACGCGTGAGAGTGAAATATTAATTTATTTTATATTTATGTTAATATGTATATGTATATAATATATTTTAAGAACAAATAAGAAAAGCCAATTGACTTGGTGGTCCAACACTGACAGATTTGTAGTTGGCAGAGGTTTGAATCTCAGACAACCAATATTTTTTTGGATAGTAAATTATTCTCCTTGGCCCGCCCGTTTTGGTAAACCCGTTTCTGGTTTCCGGCTCACCGGCACGCCCGCCCGGTTTTCGTGTTCTTGGGTGGTCCTTTGTTCTACCGGGTCACTAGTCTTGACCGGACCGGGCGGTGGTCCGGCCAGCGGCCCAACCGGTTGGACCGGTCCGGTTTTAAAAAAAAATTGGTTTCAAAACTCTCTGGGAGGCAGCGAGAGTTCAAGTCGGACGTGCATAAGAAAAATCGTGAAATGAGCATAGATGAGACTGCAATTAGAATCTTTTATTTTGGTTATAAATTAGGTGAATTTTTAAAAAATAGATGTGCAAATATCCTTTTTAGACCTGCAAATATCAGCGCCCAAGATTAAAAATGTGCCTATGCACGCTAGGCACACCAAAAAATTTGCCCTGTGCCAGTGCCAACGGATCCGGATCCCATGGAGTTCCCGGAACTCCAGGGGAACTCCAGGGGGTGGAGTTCTCATTTTGAGACTCGTTCGAGCGGAATCAAAAAAAATGATCAACACGAAAGTTGTAGATATCTTCGACACGAATAACTTTCATGTTCAACATTTTTTTGATTTGAAGTCGTTTATATCCCCGATTTGAGCCGTGAAAAAACTCACTCCGAAAAACATTAATTTAATGTTTTTCGGAGTGAGTTTTTTCACGGCTCAAATCGGGGTATAAACGACTTCAAATCAAAAAAATGTTGAACATGAAAGTTATTCGTGTCGAAGATATCTACAACTTTCGTGATGATCATTTTTTTTGATTCCGCTCAAACGAGTCTCAAAATAAGAACTCCACCACCTAAAGTTCCGGGAGGAACTCCACTGTTTCCGGAGGAACTCCCGGGGATCGGGATCCAGTGCCAACCCGTCGTCCGTTTTTGATACGCATCTATGAAAGTGCTGGAGCAGATCTGGTCGGGGGATTTTGCAAAACTGGGTCAGCCTCATTAGCCAAACTCATCCCTGCTGAAATAATAATAAAAAATTCACTTTGGAGTTCCGGCGTTCTCCTTCATTCGAGCGCGGCATCTGTCGCCGGATAACAATGTCTACTGAAGCGGCGGCGGCGGATCCCATTGAGGAGGAAGGGCTCATTAGCATCTACCGAATGGCAAGGAGGATTAAGAAAAGAGACAATTCCATTTTCAATGCCCTTCGTTCCATCTACGAGGATTCTATCTTCGTGGGAGAGATCGCCGGTCTTTGGCCGGATCTCCCCTTAGTCGCTAACCTCCGATGTGGATTATGGTATTCCCGGCGGTTCGACGCGACTTGCTATTTCAAGTCAACCGACGGCCACGCCAACAACTGGTCTTTCAGCACCTCCCGCCTCAACCTTCATCTCGCCTTTCTTGCCGGTACATTACGAATGAATTTATGATTTTAGGGTTTTCTGTCTTTTTGGCAATTTGCATTCCCAAATTATCCTATTTTGCCCCAAATTTTTAAAATTGTCACTTTGCACCCCATAATTACAAATATTTGGCACCTTGAACCCCAAAGCTGAAATTTTAGGGGTATTTTTGTCCGGGTACCACCGAAAATGCTCATTTTGGCGCTTTGCAAATAGCAAAAATAAGATAGTTCGGGGTGCAAAGTACCAAAATGAGTATTTTGGGAGGTGCCCGGACCTAAATACTCCTAAAATTTCAGCCTTGGAGTGCAAAATGCCAAAAATCTGTAATTAGGGAGTGCAAAGTGTCAATTTCAAAAGTTCTGGTGCAAAATGCCAAAATAAGGTAATACAGGGATGCAAAGTGCCAAAAGCCAGGTTTTCTGAGTGAAATTCCATATGGTGGTTTGGCAAATATCACGAATAGGGCTTTTTGGCGGAATGTACCTAAAAATTATTAGCTTTTGACAGAATGTACCATGAAAGTTTAAATATAGCATAATGCGCCAAAAAAATTAGTTTTTTTTGGCTATGTGTATCCTGCGTTGAAGGAATAAATGTGAAGAAATTATAACAACATAGGGTGCACATTGCCAAAAAATTGATTTTAGGGAGTGCATTGTGCTATATTTAAACTTTCATGATTCATTCTGCCAAAAAGCTCACGAATTATTGCCATCTTTTGAGTTCATATTTGCTGTGGTAGGGCAGAGAGGAGGTTGCATTATAGTTGATTCTACACGCAAGGGCAAGCGCTTCCCAGATAGCATGTCGAAGACGATACCTGTATGGGCATGTGTATTGAATCGAGCAATAGAGAGGCGGTTAAGGAAGACTCCCGAACAGGTTAAGGGAGATGGGCAACAAGTATGATAAATGATAGTTTTATTTGGGTTTTTTTCAGCTTGTTTTGTTGTATCAATGGTGGCTCAGTTGCTAATGTTCTTTTATATTTTCTGTTAGCTGGCCCGCTTCATGAACTAGATCTCCATGACGCCGAAGATCGGAGGTGATGACTTTAAAACTTTAATGGTTTTTATACCGACCCTCCTCTAGGTTGGTGCTCTCACTTCTTCCCAAGAAAATCGACGTGCATACTAGATCTCCCAGATTTAGACGTTCTCCCAGGACAATTTCCGCAGATTTTCCCATAAATCCGACGATCTCCCAGACCGATTTCCCACAAACTCCTCCCAGGAATTTGACGTCCACACTGGTCGATTTCTCCGCACAGAATACAGTAAACAATGAAAAGATGAAATAAAGAAAGTATAGAATAAAGATTTTGCTCCCTCAAAAATGAAAGTAGATCTTGATTGAGAATGGGCTCTGCCTTTATTATTTTTTACTTGTACAATCATATACTAAGGTTGCCATTTTTTTGGAGTATACCTAAACAAATAAACTTTCATGTGTGTGTGTGTGCACGCTAGATTAATAGCCTGTATTCGGCTGCTCTTGATTGAGAATGGGCTCTGTCTGTTTGTGAAAGTTTTTGTTGGGCATGAGCAATGTTGCAGATGTCAGATGTCAGTGACACGTCGGTTTGAGTTTTCATGTCGGTTTTTTATATATCGGGGGATATATCAGGGATATTTCATATATCAGATTTTAATATTTAATTAATTATAGATGCAATTAAATATTATTTTTTATACATGTCACAGTAATATCTATTTTACAATATATTGAACTTTTAAATATTAAAAGCTATATGTAACATTTAACATACAACACTTTAAAGATAAAAATTTGTAAAACTAGTGATTTTAAGAAACTATCAACCATATATTATTTTTATGAGATCAAAATTTCAATAATTAATTTTCAAACATACCTCATTATTCGTCACTTAAAGACTCATCTATAGTTGACAGATTAGATAGAATATGATCTCCATCAGATGAACTCTCTAGATCTCCCTCGTCCACCTCAGATACTTTTCTCTTTCCCCTTCTTTGATAACTAACATCCATTTCTTTGTTTCTAGCTGGTCTTGGAGGCCTCCTTTCATCATGATTAACATCGACTATATTGCCATTTTGCACCAATGTCAGCCCCTCTCCAGGAAAGACTTCATCATCATCATCTTCATTTTCGTCCTCTGCAGGATCAACATTCACCATCCACTCTTGTACCATTCCAGAATCAACATTGTTAGCTACAAGTGGATCTCGAGATGTATCTGAATATTTTGACTTCAGCAAAGCATTGAACTTTACAAATACTAAATTTTTCAATCTTTTGCTATCGAGTTTATTCCTCTTTTTAGAATGTATCTACAAAATTTTTTAAATAGTTAAATAATTTATACAATTTTATAATAAAATATTCATGTTTAACTAAATAAATTAATGCATATCGTATCGAAAGTGCTCTAGTTCCTCTCACTGCCAGAGCATAAAGTAGTTAGACTTAAAATCTTCATACCCATAGTTTTAAGGTACAAAAGGATCTTCAGTCTCGTATCATTCAAACTTTAAAAACATCCCACATTTTATTTATCAAAAGACACAAAACAACAATTAATAAGACAACAACCCGTATACATTCATCATTGATTGCAAAATGAAGTTGAATAAATAACTAATAATAGAGACATTTCAAATCATCTGTTGACTAATAAACGAGCCAAATAAAAATAAGGCAGCAACTAATAAGGCAACAACCCACAAGGCAGCCGACCTATAAGGCAACAACTAATAAGACAACATGCAACAACTAATAAGGCAACAACCCACAAGACAGCCGGCCTATAAGACAGCAACTAATAAGACAACATGCAACAACTAATAAGACAACAACCCACAAGGCAGCCGACCAATAAGAGAACAACTAATAAGTCAACGTGCAACAATTAATAAGGCAACAACCTACAAGGCAACATTGCAACGAATATTAATTGAGGGAGAGGTAGGGAGAAGAAAACACCAGCGCACGAGAGAGAAGAGAGCACCAGTGAGCTAGAGAGAACTAGAGAATCACAGAACCAAATAGCTAGAGAGCACCAACGAGCCACAGAGAACCAGAGAGAGGGAGAGCACCAGAGAGCCAGAGAGAGGGAGAACACCAAAGAACCAGAGAGGGAGAGCACAAAAGAACCAGAGAGGGAGAGACTATAGAACCAGAGAGAGCGCCGACATTGCGTGAGAGAGGGAGAGAACCAGAGAGGGAGAGCACCAGAGAACCAGAGAAATAAAGTGTCGACAGCGCTTGTGAGAGGGAGAGCACCAGAGAAATAAAGTGCCGACAGCGCGCGAGAGAGTGAGAGCACCAGTGAGCTAGAGATCACCGGAGAACCAGAGAACCAGGAGCGACGGGGAGAGTTAGGGCAGAGCGATGAATGGAAATGAAATGAGCGGAGTCGGGAATTTAAAACAGCGGAAGATGTTAAAACCGACACGTCGGCCCGTTTTTATCAAAACGCCACATTCAAAATCTACAACAGTGTTGTTGCGTTTTTGCTCCTAAACCTACATGTCGGGCGACATGTCGGACATGTCGGCCGATATCCACAACACTAGACATGAGCTATGCCTGTGCGCACACGCATCCAAAGTAGGGACCAATGTGATTTCCCAGGTGTGCTACATGACTCTACTCATACGACTAAGTTGAAAAGAAAAAAAACCTTGCAACATTATTTTAGAGATAAAAAAATAAAAAATCTTTCCCGATGAGCCTAAAAAATAAAAATGCCCTTCCTTTCGAATCTATCCAAAAAAAACTTTGGGTAGACATTTACAGTATGCCCCTTCCCGGTGAGCCCTTAAGGTATCTCATGATCTTATGGGCCTTATCGAGATGTTTGGTCTTCGGTGAATGTATGAACTGATTGTTGGATCTAGTGACCAACCTTGAGGGGGGGGGTGAATAAAATTTGCAACAGATTACATGAGATTAAAAATTAATCAGAGGCAAGAGGCAATTTCTCTGGAGCTATCGCCGACGATACCGATAGAGACTTTATTCCTTGCTTCTGAAGATTGTATTGCAGTAGACACACGTATGAGATCAAACTTTTAACAATAAGTACATATGATTTAAGCCCAAACAAACAAACATGATTTTATTGAAAAACAAAATAGAGTTTACAAAATTTGAACTAGATCTTCATAACGCCAGAGATCAGAGGCGGTGTTTTTTAAACTTTTAGGGTCCGTTCAGATCACATGTTTTGGTTTTGAAGAATTGGAATCAATAAAACCCCAAAACCAACAGATTTTGATTTTCCTGAATTCTAAATTTGTTGTTCGACTGCGGGAAGGTTTTCAACTATAGGTATTGAAATTGGACAATTTTGCTGTTCGGCTGCAGGATGGAATTCATCCACAGGAATTGCATGAAATTAAAAATTCTGTTTAGAAATATAAAACTACATGCATAACACAAATTTTAAAACATAAATATTAATAAACTACTTCAAATAAACATAAGCATAATAACAATGATAACAAAAGAGCTATCAAACATGGAATGTTTCAGTACACTACATGAAACTAAGAACATAAATCCAAAAGTTAATAATATACAACAGTCCGCTAAACATTGAAAGTAGAAATACAACAACAAACTGCGAACAAACAAAAACATGACATCATCATGTGCTCATAAGTCATAGAACTGCAAGTGAAGCCACGTCGTCCTCATGTGATTTGGTAGTGCCATGAACGCATCAAACTTCAGTTGAGTGGCACCTAGAAGATCCATGGCTTTCGCTAATTCGAGATTCTGCAGATCCGGTAGTTGAGCAAGTGCTTCATAGATTTGAGTCGTATTTACCCTCAGAGCTTCATTGCTTCTTGTGATTGCGGCCGCTGCGTGATTCATACTGTCTGCCATTCTATTGATTGCATTTGCGATAGTGTCGCCAAGAGTTTGCTTCCTCTTCCTCTGCCTACTGCTCCCTCCTGATGAAGACTCTGTCACGTAGTTGCTTTCTTCACCCATTGACTCCTCATTCAACTCAATGACTGGCTCATTTGTCGTCCCTGCAAATGTACCTGTTGCCTTGTCATTACCGCACAATATACCTAAGTCCCCGCAATTAATGATCACCTTATCTCTGTAGTGCTTCACAGTAGGATGAGTCTGCACAACATGATTAAACAACATGAATAAAAATGGTAAAATAATTAAAACAAAGTTATAAAATGCGATAAATGAATATACTCTGACATAATTGATCCAAACATCTTCACCGTCGACTTTCACAGTATTTCGTTCTCAATCCCATCCAAAGCCACTTGTGTCCAACATTGCGGATACCTCCTTATAATATTTATTCAATGTCTTCAGTCTGGCCATGACCTTCTCTTTTGTGAAGTCCAGATTATGCAATCTTTCATGACCTTGATTGCTGCTGTGAAGGCCACTGCTTTCCATCCATTCAGCGTTTTGTGACCTTTACCATGCTCCTCAAGTAAAACACTGGAAAGAGTACGATCCATATCATTTGTCCAGTGAACATACGATTTCTCTTTTCCTGCCCCGTTTTCCATTTTATAATCTTTGTAGGTATATGCATTACATTAACATCAAATATTAAGCAAATATATGTATCAAATAACATCAGTTTTTAAGTAAACAACATATACAACTGTGCCAAAAAGTACTTCAATTCATGCATGACTTACAAAAATTTCTATACAAGCATGCATATCAAAACATGATTAAACAATATATATATTTATAATATCCACTAAATTGCAGTACGGGTTTGATATTCAGTAAACATTTCTATAGCTAAGTTATCTCTAAATTGAGTCCAAACATTTGACGATTGAATTGAATTAATGTTATCATCATATTCATAGAGTTCTTCTTCTTCTGATGCTTCAACAGCTATTAAGTCTGCATTGAGCTCGACAAGCATTTGTGAATCAGTGGTCAGTCTTTTAACGACAAAGAAATTATGTAAGATGCAACATGCATTTATTATTTGCACCTCTATTAAAATTTCATATTAAGATCCTAAACCAAATACAATGTGAAATCTAAAGTCACATTTTTCGCACCTGAACCTATATATGAAAGAAATATGGTTCTCGTAGTATTGCCCAATGTTTCTTCAACAACTCAAATGTTCTCTCTATTACATTTCGTTCTCTAGCATGACGTAAATTAAATAACTCCTTATAATTAGAAGAGTTGTTTCCTTGTGTTGACCACTCCTATAAATGATAACACGTTTATCGATACGGTGCAAGAAAACCTAGACCATTGGTGTAACCCACATCCACTAGGTAGCACTTACCTAGCGCACCAATATATTAATTTTTCTAATTAATGAATGTATTAGAAAAGCCCATGTAAAAAGGCCCATTTGATGGCCTATTTTTCTTCCTCCTTCTTTAGTCCCACATCATGTATAGGATTTATTCTTCTCTCTCCTCTCCTATATATTTGTATTCTCTCCTTGTATTTACATACTGAAATAATACATACAAGCTTTGGGCTCTTTCAACATGGTATCAGAGCCAGGTTACGTCTAGCCGCGGACTGCCCCTTCTCTGTCCGCCCGGTCTTCTGCGGACTGCCCCTTCTCTGTCCGCCCGGTCTCCTGCGGACTGCCCCTCTGCTTCTGTCCGCCCGACCTCGTGCGGACTGCCTTCTGCATCCGCTCCGGTCTCGTGCGGACTGCCCTTCTGATTCCGCTCCTCTTCTCTCCCTCCGTGGTTCCACCCTCCCCAGACTTCTTATAGCCATCTTCTGCTCTGACTCGTGGGCCCCACCTCTCTCCATCCGCTCCGGACGCTCATTCCTGTCCGCTGCGGGCTCTGCTTGTATCCGCTCGAGCCTCCTTGCTCGCGGACTGCTCCCTCTTGTCCGCTGCGGGCTCCGCTTGTATCCGCTCGAGCCTCTTTGCTCGCGGACTGCTCCCTTTAGCTTCCCTCTCGCTCGCTGCGGGCTCTGCTGGTATCCGCTCGAGCCTCCTTGCTCGCGGACTGCTCCCCTCTAGCTCGCTCCCTTTTTTGTCCGCTCGAGCCTCTGCTCGCGGACTCTCTCTCTCCGCCTTCCCTTGCGGACTGCTCCTGTCCGCTGCGGGCTCTGCTGGTCTCCGCTGTGCTCCTCTGTGGCCTTCCCTTGCGGACTGCTCCTGTCCGCTGCGGGCTCTGCTGGTCTCCGCTGTGCTCCTCTTCCAGCGACCTGCCCTCAGTTCGCCGCGACCTCTTGCGGACTGTTCCTTGTCCGCTGCTGCGACCTGCCCCAGTTCGCCGCGACCTCTTGCGGACTGTTCCTGTCCGCTGCTGCGACCTGCCCCAGT
Organism: Platanthera guangdongensis; assembly: GCA_039583875.1. Taxonomy (NCBI): domain Eukaryota; kingdom Viridiplantae; phylum Streptophyta; class Magnoliopsida; order Asparagales; family Orchidaceae; genus Platanthera; species Platanthera guangdongensis. The sequence continues at coordinate 4,626,198 of CM077148.1, read as the reverse complement.
TCGCCGCGGCCTCTGTCGCGGACTGCTCCTGTTCGCCGCGGCCTCACTCTACTCGCCGCGGCCTCCAGCCCGCCGCGACCTCCAGCCGCCGCGACCTCCAGACCGCTGCGGTTTGTTCTCTCCGCGCCCTGCTGCTCTTCCGTCGCCATGTCCTCCAGCGACTCCACTACCTCTCAACCCCCTGCCGACCACGTGGCTCCTCTCGAACTCCGGGATGAGCTTCGGATTACTACTATTTCTCTCTCTGGCAAGGCTAATTTCATTCCCTGGGTCCACTCTGTCCGCCGGGTCTTACAGGCCAAGGGCCTTGCCCGCCACCTTACCCAGGGCCCACCAACTCCGTCTACTGATGATTGGCTCCGCAATGACGGCCGTGTCCAGACCTGGATCCTCAACTCGGTCGAGGGTGAGCCGTACCAGATGATCATGTATCATGAGACTGCTAAAGCCATGTGGGATGAACTTCATTCGCTGTACTCCGGAAAGGACAGCCTTCAACACCTTTTCGACATCCTCACTGATCTTCAAGCCTTGGATGTTGGCAAAGCTCTGGACATGACCTCCTTCGTGGCCCGTGCTAAAACTCTCACGGAAGCCTGGATTCAGCACCAGCCCACGACTACTGATCTCGCTGCCCAACGCGCCCAGAAGGAGGCTGTTTGTATTGCTATGATTATGGCTCGCGTCCCGCCACACCTACATAGTATTCGGGCCCAGGTTCTGGCTTCACCCACTACCCCTTCTTTCTCTGATGTCTGCTCGATGTTACTTCGCGTACCACCTCCTCCGGAGGCTCCTGCACCACCCTCGCCGACTCTTCTTCAGCAGGCCCTTCCTCCTTTACTCCCACAACCCTCCTTTCCTCGGGGTGGCCGTACGGGCTCCCGTGGGCGGGGCCGTGGTGGCCGCGGACGGCCCAAGTGCACCTACTGCGGCCGGGATGGCCATACTGAAGCCGTTTGTCACAAGAAACATGGCTACCCCCCTCGCCCGCCTACTGCTGCTGTTACCGATAGCTCTCCTCCGACTGGTACGGATCTTGAGGCTCTTCGCCTACAGCTGCAACAACTCCAGGGGCTCCTCAACCCCCCTTCGGCTTCCCATGCCTCCACCTCCCATGCAGGTATTGTCTCCACCTCCGCTGCAGGTACTGCCTGTCTCTCTTCCAGCTCTCGCTGGATCCTGGACTCGGGAGCCACCCACCACATCACTTCCATGCGGCCGCCCCAGTTCTCTGCTGCTGCTCACCCCCCGTCTATTACTGTGGCCAATGGTGCGCTTGTCCCGGTCTCCGGCTGCGCGGACCTTCTCCTCCCTCCCTCTCTCTCTCTTCGCTCCGTTCTTTATGTGCCGACCTCGCCTTTTAATTTACTCTCTGTTGGTCGTCTTACTACTGATATGAATTGCTTTATCACCTTCACCTCTTCTGGTTTTTTGATACAGGATCGGCAGACGCGGATTACCATTGGTAGGGGTCGGCTGCAGAACGGGCTTTACCTCCTCGATGTCTCTCCCACATCCCTTTCCTCCGTTTCCTCGTCTGATTGGCATTGTCGGCTTGGGCATGCCCCTCTACCTATCCTCCAGAAGGCGCTTCCAGACATTTCTCTTCCTGCTTTTCAATGTGATTCATGTATTATTGGCAAACAGCCTCGCTCTTCTTTTCCAGCTCATTGTACTAGGAGCTCAGCTCCCTTTGATTTAATACATTCTGATATTTGGGGCCCCTATAAAGTTCCTAGCATTTCTGGTTATCGTTATTTTATAACATTTATTGATGATTACTCTCGTACTACTTGGTTGTATCTCCTGCATGATCGCTCTGAGCTTCCGCGTGTCTTTCAGACGTTTGTGTTAGAGACTCGTACGCAATTCTCTACCACCATTAAAACTTTCCGCTCTGATAATGCTCGGGAATACACTAGCCACGAGTTTGCCACTCTCTGCGCAAACTTCGGTATTGTTCACCAGACCTCGTGTCCCTACACCCCTCAACAAAACGGGGTCGCTGAACGCAAGAACCGCCACTTGCTCGATGTGGCTCGCTCTCTCATGCTTCACATGCACGTTCCCAAAGTTTTCTGGAACTTTGCGGTGTCCACAGCATGTTTTCTTATCAACCGTCTCCCCTCTCCCGTTCTCCACCACGCTACCCCCTTCAGCCTTCTTTTTCCCTCCACACCCGCCTTCCCCCTCACCCCCCGGGTTTTCGGCTGTACCTGCTTTGTCCATAAACTGGGCCCCACTCTTGATAAACTGGATCCCCGCGCGGCCAAACACATTTTTGTCGGCTACTCACGTACCCAAAAGGGCTATGTTTGCTACTCTCCGCTCACCCGGAAGGTCTCTGTTTCGGCTGATGTTACTTTCCGGGAGGATCAACCCTTCTTCCCTCCTCCTTTGCCACCACTTCTACCACCACCTGCTACAACCTCCTCCCTTCCCCGGCCGGTGATCCCCGTCCACTCACCTCCCACCATCCCTCCGCCTCCTCCAACCATTGACCCTCCTCGACCCCCAGTTATTCGGGTCTATGCTCGTCGCCCTCTTCCTCCCGTTGCTCCTCTGCAGTCGGCTTCGACCTCGACTTCTCCGTGTTCTGCTGCTCCGGTGTCGGCCTCTACCGCTCATCCAATGGCGGACTATGTTTCTCTCCATCGCCTCTCTCCACCTCTACAGGCCTTGGCTACTTCGCTCTCCTCGGTCTCTATTCCTACTTCTGTCCAGGACGCTCTTCAACATCCTGGGTGGCGTGCGGCCATGGAAGAAGAGATGGCTGCTCTTTGGGCCAACCAGACTTGGACCCTGGTGCCCCTTCCTCCCGGCCAGAAACCCGTTGGGTGCAAATGGGTTTTCGTCATTAAACATGCTCCTGATGGGACCATTGATCGCCTCAAAGCTCGGTTGGTTGCTCGTGGCTTCACCCAGCAACCGGGGCTGGACTATGACGAGACCTTCTCTCCGGTCGCTAAGCTCAACACGGTCCGCATTCTCCTCTCTGTGGCTGTCCATCGCCAGTGGCCCTTGTTTCAACTCGACGTCAAGAACGCTTTCCTGAACGGCGACCTTCAGGAAACGGTTTACATGCAACAACCTCCCGGGTTTGAGACCACGGGGGAGTCACGGGTTTGTCATCTTCTCAAATCTCTATATGGTCTCAAACAATCCCCTCGGGCATGGTTCGACAAGTTCAGCAAAGCTCTCCGGGACGTTGGCTTCACTCGCAGCTCGGCTGACTTCTCATTGTTTACTCGTCACCAGGCCACTGGTACGGTTCTCCTGTTGGTATATGTCGACGACATCATTATTACTGGCAGTGACTTGGACGGCATACAGGCCGTTAAACTACATCTGAGCTCCGTCTTCCAAACTAAAGATCTGGGTCCTCTTCGGTACTTCCTCGGTCTGGAAGTGGCCAGACGGTCAGATGGATTGGTTCTCTCTCAGCGCAAATATTGCCTGGATCTCCTTCATGATGCAGGCTACTCTGGTTGCAAACCTATTAACACTCCCATGGATGCAAATCACAAAATATGTGCTCAGGGCTCAGATTCTGATTCGCTTCTACCAAATCCAGAATATTACCGTCGTCTAGTTGGGAAGCTTATCTATCTAACAGTTACAAGACCTGATATATCTTTCGCTGTGGGACTTGTGAGTCGCTATATGCACTCTCCTCGAAGCTCTCATCTCCAGGCTGTGGAACGCATTCTCAGATATCTTAAGACAGCTCCTGGCCAAGGACTTGTATACAAAACCTCATCCCCCATTCCTACACTAGTGGCATACTCTGATGCCGACTACGCTGGCTCCCTCGACGATCGACGATCTACTAGCGGGTTTTGTACCTATTTTGGAGGACATCTGATTACTTGGCGAAGCAAGAAACAAGCAGTGGTTGCTCGATCCTCAGCAGAAGCAGAATATCGGGCAATGGCTGCTGTGGTCTCTGAACTCACATGGATTGAGAGTCTCCTTACCGACCTTGGAGTTAAACTACCTTCACCAGCTCTCCTCCTTTGTGACAGTCAAGCTGCCATACATATTGCCAAAAACCCGGTCTTCCATGAAAGAACGAAGCATATTGAGGTAGATTGTCATTTCATCCGAGAGAAAGTCCACATGAAGAAGATCGAGCTCAAGCACGTTCCGGGTACTGAACAGGTTGCTGACATCCTCACCAAAGCTCTTCCTAGTACCCTCTTCTATCAGTGCCTATCCAAGCTTGGCGCATACGACTTGTACGCTCCAGCTTGCGGGGGAGTATTAGAAAAGCCCATGTAAAAAGGCCCATTTGATGGCCTATTTTTCTTCCTCCTTCTTTAGTCCCACATCATGTATAAGATTTATTCTTCTCTCTCCTCTCCTATATATTTGTATTCTCTCCTTGTATTTACATACTGAAATAATACATACAAGCTTTGGGCTCTTTCAACAGAATGAAATGTTTTTAAAACCAATAATTGAATATTAATGACTTACCAGTTGATACTTCAAAACGATCAGTTCTTTCTAGTGCATCGCATAATACTCTTGAATTTGAAGCCGACCCTTCCCAACCCGGTAAAACATATAAAAATTTCATCTGATTATCACAAACACCCAAGACATTCGTCGTTATTGCTTGCTTCCGATTTCTATATCTGTCATGATCTTTTGTGGGCACAATCACTTGAATATGCATACCATCTAATGCACCAATGCAATTTTCGAACCATCTCCATCTACGTTCCGACCTTGACTCTGGCAATTTGATGTAGTCTCTACTTAACTGTAGCACAGCTCTAAGCACTATGTTGAAGTGTCTGCTAATAGTATCTGTGTACCGGAGATACGTATATCCAATATCGCGAAACTTCCTGTTGTGTGCTATAGTGCATAGAAATAGTGCAACATATTCCTTCACCGACACATGTTTGGTTTCGTGGACAAGCCCTCTAGATGATAAAATGTGGCGTAATTCACCGAATGGTTGTCTACCCATACGCAAAACGCTGAAGCAGTTGACATCTGGACCCTCATATATGCATTTTAGCAATGAGGAACATAGTACAATATTCATATCACGATTTACTGGTTCTAGAGAAATATACTCTAACGCTGCCAATGCACTAGCAAGTGCTGTGAGATGCCCGTATTTCATAATATATTATTTTATTAATTTCTCTCGCAATTCCGCTAATATTCATCTAACATATGACAATGAAATTTAAATTGTCACAAACATCATCATTTTCATGTGAAAGATCAAGTGAGCGCTATATTCATCCAACATATGTAAATCTTTCATGCCACATGTGTTCCTACCCCATACATGACAAGCACTTCACAAATATTTTAACACTAGCACTTCACACATATTTTTATTACCTTAAGAATTTGTTCTGGCAATAGCCTACAATAATGAGGAAAAATCAAAATGGAGAAATGGTAATACCTTGGGATGAAGAAGGTAAATAAGAGGGAATGGCTGGAAACACCTTCCACCGACAAACATGACCTGAAACCCAAAAAATAGGAACATAATAATTGAAATTCACAGCAGGGATAAGAGAATTACAAGGCTTCTTATCAATCTGTGTGGGATTGACTCAACTAAGTACTGATCATGCGTCAAATTTTTTTACTTTTATTTGAAGATGTTCTAATTCTTTGGAAGCCATTTAATTAAGCTAAAGGGTTGCTCGTAAAGGGAAGAATTTGCATGTGAGTGGGGTGGTGGCTATTGATTGTGTATTGTGGATGTAGAAAAGAAGAAGTTTGGAAATTATTGGGTGAACGTTTTTCTTTTCCAACTGTAGCAGATTTGAACAAAGAGGCCGCTGGAAACAGTGAACAATCCCACCGCTGGAAACAAGAGGAGAAATTGAAGCACCAATGAACAAAGAAGCCGCTGGAAATAAGGAGGAGACAAGAAAAAATCATAAGATGAAGAAATAAAAAAAATCGGGGATGAACAAGGAGAGGAAAAATCTTACCACCGACAGCAGAGAAGGGGCGGCAAGAGCAGGGTGTCACGAGGGTTTCAGAGGAAGGAACTCCCGTCTGCGTAGAAGAGAAAAAGGCGAACCAAGAAGAAAAGGAGCGGTGAATGCACGGTGTCGCGGGTTTCTCAGAGGAAGGAACTGTTGATTGCTTGTGGAAGAGAAATAGGCGAAAAACAGGGTAATGGGACAGGAATCGCAGAAAGCATAAATGAAAAACTTACGGTTTTGCGGAAAACCAAAACCGCGCTTATTTCTGTCCAACCGAACACACGCAAAAGATTTATTAATCGCCAAAACCAAATTTAAATTCCATTTCCCTCCAACCGAACACACCCTTATGGTTTCTATACCGACCCTCCTCTAGGACCAGTTGGTTTTATCACTTCTTCCCAAGAAGATCGACGATCATATTGGATCTCCCAGATTTAGACGTTCTCCAGGACGATTTTCGTAGATTTATCCCATAAATCTGATGAGCTCCCAGACCGATTTCTCACAAACTCCTCCCAGGAATTTGACGTCCACACCGGACGATTTCTCCGCACATAATACATTAAATAATGAAAAGATGAAATAAAGAAAATATAGAATATAGATTTTGCTCCCTCAAAAATGAATCTCTGGAGGTGGCGAACGATTGGTGCTTTTGATTCTCGTGGCTTGGGCATGCGATCGTCTTCAGAATCTCGTTCTAGCATTCTTTCTCCAAAGATCTTCTTTGTTCATGCAAGAGGGAAAGAGTTCCCCTCCCTTCTTGGATGGTGGCTCTCAATAACAAGGACGACAAGACAACGCCTTTGGACATTCTAGGGTTCAAGCACCTCCATCAGCAAAGAAAATTTTCTTTTATAGCATTTTAACGCTATCGCTCGACGATAGTGGCTTTCGCCTGACGATATCTTAATTTAGTACCGTCGCCGCTAGCTGTCCCGCACTGGAAAGGAAAGGTGGCATCCCCTTCCTAATTTATTACCGCTATCGCTTGACGATAGTGATATCGTCGGGCGGTAGTGAGTTTCTTTTTATGGCTTCCCGCGTGTTCCAGCAGTCCACAAATCGCTGACGTGTTCACTTCAGGCTATCGCCCGACGATAGTGGTTATCGTCAGCGATAAGTCAAAAATCGCCGATCTTGAAAAACTTCACACCTGTAAACCTGCACACTATACCCAAAGAGTGTATGATCAAATACAATTTGAGATTTGATATTATCAAACCTGAGAAATGCAGAACGCATGTTCCAACAAACTTCTCATTTTGATAATATCAAATCCCGTTCATGAGTTATAAATCATATAGAATAGGAAGTAACTTGGTATAATGTAAACAACTATAGTCAATAAAAAAGGTTTATATGTCAGAATGGCACTAGGAATTATCATGAAAACGCTATTTTGTGTGAACGTGCACGCGAGGTACGCCACTCCCTACATTTGTACTTCCCTTATCTATGCGTATGAATCCCCCTACATGTGATCTTCCCTAAATACCTATCATAGGACTAGCTCTTAAACAATATAATCTCCGCTTTTCTTATTATCGAAAGAACTAGGCATAATCAAATTTGTTTAGAAAAAATGGAGAGATGTAGTTTAGTTAGTATGTAAAACAAAATAATGTACGTTTTAAAGATAAGCATGAAAAATATAGTATAAGGGTGGCCAAAAAGAAATTAGAGAATTGACAAAAAAAATTGCGGGTCAAACGTACGAGCGGAGCAACAAGACCACAATACTAGACAACACAAGAAAATCACATGATTTATAAATTGGTAGAGCATATGAATTTGGGCAAAGCATACAAAACTAAATACACTAGATTTGTCGTACAATGTTAGGTGATTTTTAGAGTTAATACACTGTAATATTGTAAGCGTCATGAATAACAATCGTATACTAGTACAATCATGCGATAGACAAAAAGGGAAGTTTAAGTCTAATTCTTATGCAATCGAAATACACTCACATAGATAAATACACTTTAACATGTATACACAAGACTTTACTAAGGTAATTTTGGCCCAACGTTCTAAGCTTTATATGTGAAAATGAACAATGTGATTGATTTTTCAAGTCATTCCTAGCATGCTAGACACAACATCACGAGTTATAACATGTAAGTTTTGAAATTTATACAAGAGTGCATTTTTAGAAATGTGTGATAAATGAGATGTCATTATTCTACCTAAATCCTCATACATACCTAAAGACATATTAAACATACACTATCCTATTTAGTCGCACTCGGAAGCTAAATACCAATAGATTGGACACATCATGACAAAGACATACAATGTTAAGCAGAGATTAACAATCTTAAATCAAATATTGGACGTAATTTTTATGCTTTTCGTTTTAGTCATGTATGCCCCAAAAATAATGGTTGTACCATTTTTATTGCAGTTTTTTTGAAATTATGTTTTAAATGAAACAAACAAATATGAAGACTAAACAAAAATATATTTTTGTGATTTTGGGCTTTTATATATATTTTAATTTTGTTTACGAAACATAAATAAATAAAACGAGTAGATCCAAAAATATTTTTGTGATTTTAGGGTTTTATATATTTTTTTGAGTTTTAAAAAAAACCCAAATTGACACTCAGAAACAGAAGCATAAAAAATAACCCAAAAATAGAAAAAATGTGGTAGAAAAAAATCAAGGTTTTTCAAACAAAACACACTATTGCTAGCGATAGTGCTTATCACCGGGCGATATCAAATAATGACTCAAATATTTTTTTTTAAATTAAGCCCATTTTTCGCTGTTTATGTTTTTTTTGTGGAAAGTGTATTATCGATGTATGCTATTAAATGCAGCGAAAAACATAAAGAACTAGCAGAAAAGCTGCGGATTTATTCATTTAGCCTATAGATCAAAACCCTAATTCTAAGCAGAGCCTGGAGAAACGTGCGTCAGGAAGGGGTTTGGTAAAATGTCTGCAAGTTGTTCGTCTATTCCAATGAAATTTACTCTCACGTTTTCCTCTTAATGTAATCTCGAATGAAGTGATGTCGTACGTCTATGTGTTTCGAGCAAGAGTGGTGCATCAGATTGTTTGTTAAGTATATGACACTCTTGTTGTTGCACCTACGGTCAACGTTCTTGAATGAAAGACCAAAGTCCTATAACATTTGTGACATCCACAATGCTTTTGCGCAACAACTCTTCAAGGCAATATATTCGGCCTCCGCCGTGGAGAGGACAACAAAATTCTGTTTCCTACTCGACCATGATACTGGTGCAAGCCCTAAGAAGTGACATGTGTCACTTTTGCTTTTACGATCAAGTGAGCATCCGACATAATCTGAACCGGAATACCCATGGAGCGTCAAAGTGTTGGTGTGAGGATTCCAAAGACCTAGATTTGGCGTGCCTACAATATACCTAAAGATGTGTTTAACGAGTTTGAAATGAGATTCCTTAGGATTAGCTTAATACCTAACACTGAGACATACCACAAATATGATGTATGGTCTAGATGCACTGAGATACAGTAGTGATCCAATCATAATTCGATATATCGTTTGATCTACAGAAATGCCACTATCATCTTTTCCTAATTTGAGTGATTCCTCATTGGAGTTTTAGTGTATTTCAATTTCTCAATGCCAAATCGTTTAAGCATATCTTTTATATATTTTGATTGACAAATAAAAATACTATTGTCTCGTTAAGAAATTTGAAAATCTAAAAAATATGTCAATTCTCATACTAAATTTATTTCAAATTCACTTTGTATCACTTCAATAATTTCTTCACATAATATTTCGTCACATAATATTTCGTCTGTGACATCAAAAATTATATCATCGACATATATTTGCATGATCATTAAATTTGAATCACTATGTTTTACAAATAATGTAGCATCCACAACCAAGACTCGTCATTTAATGCTTCAGAAATGTTCTTTGGTTCAATTTCAGATATAAAACATAAGTTTGAAAATGATTCATGCAGGGCTGAACGAGTTTTAATCCCATGTGAAAGCTCTCCAATTACTAATTCTCGGGGATGATTTTTTTGAAAAATTTAGTTTACTTGGAGGTTTATATTATTCAGCGTGAACTAGTTCATCAACTACTTTCTCTATCTTTACACTCTTCTCTTCTTGTGGAATAACATCATCAACTTCATTTGATCTAGAGTGCTCTTTTGGAGTATTTTCGTTAAAGTGTACATAAATTGATTTTTCTACAACCAAGATTATTTTATTATAGACTCTATAGACACGACTCGTGGATGAATATCCTAAAAAATGCTCATGTCAGATTTTTCATCAAATTTCTCTAAATTATCCTTGGTGTTAAGAATTAAACAATGGCAACCAAAGACTTTAGAGTAAGATACACTCAGTTTCTTTTCAAAATAGAGCTCATATGGATTACGCTTAAGAATTGGGCGAAGTATGGTCCGGTTCATTATATAGCATGCTGTACTAACCACTTCAAACTATAGGTATTTGGGTAAGCTATACTCAACAAGTATAGCGCAAGCTAATTCTTGTAGCGTCTGATTTTTCATTTCCACAACCCCATTTTGCAATGGAGTGGAGCAGAAAACTCGTGCCGAATGCCTAAGTTATTACAAAAAGAGGTAAAATTTTTATTCTCAAATTCTCTCCCGTGATATGACCTTATACATTTAATTTTTAATTCCATTTAATTCTGAATTTTAGTGCACATGACGAAGAATTCAGTGCAAGCATCATATTTATTTGTAAGAAAGATAATCCAACAAAATCATGAGTACTCGTCAATTATGACAAATGTGTACCATTTCCCTCATAGAGTACAAGTACTAAGAGGACCAAACAAATCCTTATGAATTGGTTGAAGTGGTCTAAAAGTGATAATATCATTTTTGCTTTTAAAAGATGATTTTGTGAATTTGCTCTTTTGACACGGAACACAAAGAAGTCAAACTACCACTTAGTTATGGAAGTCCACAGATTAGTTTTTCTTTCGATAGTTCGACTATTAATTTACTTCCGGAATGATCGAGTCTCCTATACCAAAGTTCTAACTCTTCATTTTTAACGACTAAACATTTTAGATTTGAAGAAGATAATTCATCAAACATGATAATGTGTTTCCTAGGTGCGGTTAACAATATATTTTGTGATTTAACATCAATGATTTTACACATATTTGTAGAGGTTTCAAATAAAACATTCAAGCCTTTATTAAATTATGCATTAAACCATCTACTAACAGTACGTTTGAAATAAAAAATACATGTTACCTATGTTGCCGACGCCCAGAATTCTTCCTTTGTTGTTGTCTCCAAATGTCACCACGCCTCCCCTTTTCTTTTTCAGGCTAAGAAACTTGTCTTCATCTCCCGTCACGTGCTTGGAACACTCAAATTCCAAGTACCACACGTTCCTATAGTCCTTAGCCTGCCACCACACCTAAAAAGAGGATGAGGGTAAAGTTTTGGTTACCCAAGTTGTTCCACCCATAGTATATAGGTAGATGACTTTGACATCCAGATTTGTGTAATTTTTGTTAATCCTTTCTTCAAGCACAAGCCAGAAGTGTGACCAAACTTGTTATATTTGACACACTTGGTGTAGGCGGTAGATGCCACCTTTTACGTTCTATTTGGGCTCATGCTGGAAAGCTTCCCGTTTTAATATAGTTCATTTTATTTTTCTGATGTTTCTTGTTCGGATTTGCTGGAGAAGAGCTATCGCCAGCGATAGTGATATCTCAGAGCGATAACTTCACTTGTTTGCATCCCAGCCCGAACTTTCCAGATCCCTGACACTGATAGCCCAACAACATATTCATTGATTTTTGGCATATTCTAAACTTTTGGACGACACAGTTCAGGTCATGGATCTTCGCCTTCAACGCAGTGTTTTTCGTGACAAGCATCACATACCGTCTTGCAAATTGCTTCTTTCCATCCTCAATATGGCTAAGAGAAGTCTGTAGCCTCTTCTCCAATACCTTCATCTCTTTTGTAAGAGTTTCATTTTTGAAGGATGTCTTGGAGAGACTCTCTTTCAGTTCATTTATCGTGCTCAAGGAGTGAAAACATTCTTGACACTCGACCTTCTCTTTTCCGCATTTGATTAGTTCATTATTAAGACATTTTAAATCATTTTTATTTGCTTATTTTTAGATTTTAAGAATTTATTTTTATCACACAAATCATCTAATTTATCACATAATTTTTCATATAAATCATAAAGTTCTTCATAAGTAAAAAGGGTTACCTCAGTGTCACTATGAACACTGGATTTGCCGTCAGACTTGTCTTGGTGCTTCCCCATGTGGTACAGATTTGTCTCTTATTCACTGCTTGAGCTCAAGGTATCTAACTCGTCTAAGGATATATCGTCCCCATGTTGACACCTTAAAAACCTTCTTTTCCTTCCCACGGGTCTCCCTTTCCCTTTCCTCCTTCAGAAGCTTTGGACAATCACGCTTGAAGTGTCCAGATTTACGGCAGTGAAAGCATTCCCTGACAAATTCTTCTTCATCACTATTTGCTACTTTTGATGGCTTGCTCAACCCTTTTTTATCTTCCGCGCCGTTCTTCATGAATCTTCAAAATTTTTCTCGTTTTTTTGGGTTCCTCATGAACTTTTTGAACCCGCGGGTGCACAAGCTCTCTTCATCATCAGTCTGCTCAATTACCTCATTTTTCTTGCCCACCTTCAGAGCCAGTGCCTTCTTTTTCTGTTCCCTGTGATATTCCCCGGCTTGAATTTTCAGTTCGAGCTCATGGGTCTTTAGGTTCTCAAGGAGACTCTCTATCTCCAGGGTACTGATGTCGTGAGATTCAGCAATGACGGTCACTTTCGGATTGAACCGCGAAAGGAAGGATCGCATGATCTTCCTTACCAAGTCTCCATTTTAAAAGGTTTTCCCGAGAGATCTTGAGGCATTGACGATCTTTATGAAGCGAGTGTACATACTATCCACCTCCTCGTCGATCTCCATCCGGAACTGTTCGTATTCAGATTTCAGTCGAAATAGCTTTGTCTCCTTCACTTGCGAGGTGCCTTCATGAGTTAATTCAAGTAAACGACATATATCAAAAGCAGTTTCCTAGTTACAAATTTTATTAAATTCAGCTTTATGTAATGTACAAAATAAAGAGTTCATAACTTTTGCATTATTGGTACACCTCAGCTTATCTGCATCACCCCGTTTATCATAATGTTTTTCCACAATTTTATCTAATACAGTAATAGAGGGTGCAGTGTATTTTATTTCGACCATGACCCACACGTCCATGCTTTATGTCATTAAAAATATTTTCATACGAATTCTCCAATGACTATAATAGTTCCCCATAAATAGTGGAGGTGTACTTACTCCTTGTCTCTCGAGAAAGGCATGATTAACGTTGGCCATCTACTTCAGGTTTTTAATCCTTTTCGAAGCAATCTTGCTCTGATAGCACTTGTTGGATCTGGTCAACCTTAGAGGGGGGGGGGGGGGGGCGTGATTAAAAATAATCAGAGGTAAGAGATAATTTTTCCCGAGCTATCGTCGGGCGATATTGAGATATCGCCGGCGATATCCACAAAAACTTTGTTCCTTATTTCCGAAGATTGTATTGCAGCAGACACACGTATGAGATCAAATATTTAATAATAAACACATATGATTTAAGCCCAAAGCAACAAACATGATTATATTGAAAAACAAAATAGAGTTTACAAAATTTGAACTAGATATTCATGACGCCGAAGATCGGAGACGGTGACTTTCCAAAAATATCGACGAGCCTAATAGATCTCCCAGATCTAGACGTCCTCGTCGGACGATTTTCACATATTTCTCTCAGAAATCTGACGACCTCCTAAGCCGATTTCCCACGAACTCCTCCCAGGACTTCGACGTCCACACCAGACGATTTCTCCGCACAGAATACAGTAAACAATGAAAAATAGAAATAAAGAAAATATATAATAAAAATTTTGCTCCCTCAAATGAATCTCTGGAGGCGGTGAACGATCAGTGTTTTTGATTCTCATGGCTTGGACACGCGATTGTCTTCAGAATCTTATTCTAACGTTCCTTCTCCAAAGATCTCCTTTGTTCGTGCAAGAGAGAAAGAGTTCTCCTCCTTGGATGGTGGCTCTCAACCAGTGGCGGAGCCAGAAATATTGGAGCGTGGGGCACAAGATACTTAGAATCAGGAGTCGGGAGAAAATGACGCGGCCCGCGGGGTCGACTCCAGGCTTAGGGTTTTGGGAACTCGGCTGCGGACCTGCGGTTCACTGAACTGGACCGAAAAATGCATGGGGGCACGGGCCCACACAGGTCCCTAGATAGCTCCGCCCCTGCTCTCAACAACAAGGACGACAAGATAGCACCTCTGGACGTTTTAGGGTTCAAGCACCGCCATCAACAAGGAAAAAATCTCTTTTATAACATTTTAACGCCATCACCCGACAATAGTGGCTATCGCCCGGTGATATCTTAATTTAGTACCGCCGCCGCCAGCTGTCCCATGCCGGAAAGGAAATGTGGCATCCCTTTCCTAATTTGCTACTGCTATCGCCGGTCGATACTGATATTGCCGGGCGGTAGTGAGTTTCCTTTTATGGCTTCCCGTGCGTTCCAGCAGTTCACAGATCGCTGACGTGTCCACTTCAGTCTATCGCCCAACGATAGCTCAAAAATCGTCGACCTTGAAAAACTTCACACCTGTAAACCTGCACACTATACCTGAAGAGTGTATGATCAAATACAACTTGAGATTTGATATTATCAAACCCGAGAGATGCAGAACGCATGTTCCAACACTGGCTAAATCCAACAACATATGTAATGTAAAGTAGGGTGTGCAATTGATAGATTAGAACCCCACTAATATATGGTATTTAGAAATTTTTTGGATTGCTTTCCCTTTGCCCTTTCTAATCTATGGTTTGCTTCAATAGATGTATCAACATGTCTACACCAACTCATTCCATTTTGTTCAAGAAGGTTAAGTGCATACTTTATTTGGGAAATGAAAATCATATGTTTTGATTTGTCACTTTGATACACAGGAAATATGTAAGATTTTCGAGGTCTTTAACCTCAAACTCCTCTGCAAGATGTTGTTTTGAGGTTTGTCTTTCGACGAGAGCTCTCTTCAAGAGGTATATAACCTGAAAGAATAGGTAGGTGAACTATAGGGGGGCTCGCTTCATTCTCTATTATAGAGTCCCCCTGAAGTAAGATCTTATTGATTTGTGAGATTTATTGAAGGTGGTGGAGATGTTAAGGACGACAAAAGGATTTGTACTCCCCAAAACGGGATGGGTGGCAGTGAGGACCGCATCGGCGCATCTTCCCAATATTGCCCGGGCATATGCATAATGAGGAGAAGACACTTGACAACTTCTAAGAAATGGCAGTTCCGCTCAACCACACCATTTTGAGCAGGAGAGTACAAACATGATGTTTAGTGAATAATGTCTTGATTCCCAAGATAATTCTTGAAGAAGGAATCAACGCACTCATTCTCATTGTTAATAAGTAAAATTTTTATGGAGGAACCAAATTGATTAACAATCATCTTATTAAATTTTCAGTAGGAAAAACTTCATTCTTGTGTTTATCCTAAACCCACAATGCGAGAATAACATTCAATAAAAGTAACAAACAAGAAGCAACCAATAAGCGAGCACGAACTCTACACAAATAATATGAAAATGCCTAAGGCTAGGTAACGAAACATGAGTAAAAGAGGTACAATAGTGTTTTGCCAATTCACCTACCAATTCCACACACAAGTTATGAGCAATTGATGTAAATTAAAGCTAGGGTTTTGAAAGATGATGTTTTTTATGCGGTTAATGTATAGGCCTGGGGGCCAAATCAAATTTTGTGCATGCGAAATTACTTTCAAGACTTTAAATTTCGTTAACAACCTTTAATTTTTGTTTAGGGAGAACTTTCAAGTATTTAACGAGACATTCCGTCATGAAATCAATACATCCAGAAGCAAAATCACAGTAACAATTTATGAAATAATGGTAATAAAAGTAGTGCAAAAGACCGAGGCAAGTTATATTTAATTAAGTAAATTGCATAAGACTACACTAATAAATAAAACAAGAGAGACAGTAGAATTACCCAAGCATATGCAAAATTACGGCAAGGCGGATGCCACTTCAATTCCAGTTGCACGGTTGCCGGTTGGATTGGCTTTACTGTAGTTGGAGGCGGTAGAACTTACTCACGAGTCGAATGAAATTCGACTTTCTATAACAGATATAAGAGGCACAGTAACAAGTAGTTGAGGGTCCAGTTGCCGTCTTCTGGAAGGGAACTTGCAGCGCGATCGCCAAAATAGGCTGTCGGGGTCGACGACGACCTGAGGGCGGAAGGGCGTTCTCCACAGGTTGAGCGGGTGCGGTTGAAGTCGGGTATAGGGAGGTCTGACGATGCCGATGGGTTCGGCTGGGCTCCGCCAGTTATATTCTCCGATGTTGTCCCTGGATGGTCGGGCTGACAGGAGAAACTTCCTCGTCTTCTTCTTGATGCCCTCTTTTCTTTCAGGGAAGGTTTTATAATAGAGGTTCAGGATTTTTTTTGGTTTAAAGACTATTTTATTTGTTACCAAAATAATATCTTCATTCTTTTTCTAAACTTATTTCCTGCCTAAAGTTTTCTCCATTTTTAAAGTGATAAAATAATAATCTCTTAATTGAAAAATCATTTCCAGCTTTAGACTTATGTATCCTTATTTAATTAAGCTTGTCTCTTTCATCCTAACTATTTAAAATTGCCGCACCATTTATTTATAGTCTCATCAGGTGGTCAATCCAATGAGCCGACAATATAAATTGATGCGCAAAAAAGAGAAATACACGACACAAAATAAATAAACAAATAAAAAGGATAGATGATACAGGCGTTGGTGGATGCGACGGAGGATGCATCAAAAATGAAGACGGGCAAATGAAATTTAATATTTCAAAACAAAAAGTGAAGGGTGTCCTAGGCGACTTTCTGAGGAGGGGGGAGCAGGATACAAAATCTGAGGAGCCAATCATGTGATGAGTGGCTTTAGAGTCAATGATCAATTGAGTAGAAGGACGAATGGTGGCAGAGTGAGCACCCAGTATACCTGAATGAGAATAGACTTAGTAGAGCAATTTTTCAAATTGTTCTCTTTTTACTTAGTCGGAGGGAACTGTGATTATATTCGTTCATGTTGATGATATTATTATTAGAAGCAACGATATGGTAGAAATCTCTCAGTTTAAGAAGCATCTGGAGAGACATTTTCAAACAAAGCAGGTTGTTTCCCTTATCCAATATCAGTGAAAATATTGCACAAATCTTAAATGGGATGTTAGTCACTTGAGGTGTAAATCACTTAATACACTTATGGATGTGAGTGTAAAACTATCATCTATATCCTCTACTTCAGGCTCACTATTGTCTAATCCTTTGTACTACTAATGCATGGTTGGGAAGCAGATATACATGACCACTGCACATCCAAATATTTTTTTGCAGTGGGTGTCATGAGTCAATTTATGCATCTTTCGCGACCTTCCCATCTCATATGTTGACTGTCAAGTGTATTCATGGATATGTGAAGTGTGCCGTTATAGGGATTAGTTTGGCAGCCTTCTACTTTTTCTTTAATTTTTTACTTAAATGCTGACTATGTTGATTGTATTGATAATCATCACTCTACCCGTGATCTTTGTAATTATTTTGGTGAAAATTTGTTCATATAGAAGTATAAAAAGCTGTTTGTCATGGATCTGTCTTCTGCCGTGTCTTCTGCCGTGATGAATGCTGCTCAATATCCCTTGTGATTTCCATGCTCACTTGGCGTAAGAGCCTTCTAGTCGACCTTGTCGACGTTGTCGTGTCATTGTCTGCATCAACAGTTCTCTTACATGGCAATCAAGTTATCAATCATTTTGTTAAGAACCCAGTCTTTCCTAAGCACATGAAGCACATCAAGGTTGATTGTCACTTCATTTTGGGCAAGGCGTGCTATGCGTGATCCAACTTCTTCATATTTCTTCTACCTCCCAAATTGCAGATATTCTCACAAAATCTTCACTTTGCCCCTTATATCTTCTCTCCAAGCTTGGAGCATCACATGTATTCCATCTTGAGGTGAAGTATAGAAAATATCCATTGTATTTTTTTTATTTCTTTCTTTGTTCTTTAGTCTCACATGGCTTAGGCTTGTAATACATGGTACATTTCTTTTGTATATACATATATATAACATTCCATGATCCAATAATATCAAGTGAGACATCTTTTCCTTTCTTCTATATAAATCATTCCTCTCATAGTCTTCATGTCGATCATATCTTTGTCAAAAAGGTTACTGATGCAGCCCTCGCCGCATCCGAGGACACATGATGCCACCACACACCTTTATTTATTTCATGCAGTTTTTATTTTTGATCGTTTCGTTTGCAGCTATTTATTTCATGTATTTCCCCTTCATGCAATCGTTATTAGTCTCGGCTCATCGGTGTGACCTTTAATAAAAAGGTCTGGTAATTCGAGTAGTTAGAATGTAAGGGGCAAACTTAGCTTATTTAAATTGAACGTATAAATTTAATTAAGAGAGAATCAAATTAAGGTGAAAATTATTATTTGAAAAAAAAAAGTTATCGAAAATTAAGTATGAAAAATATTTGAAAATCTTGGCCCAAATAAAACTTGGCCGGATTTCATGTTGTAATCAAAAACAAAATAGGGAATATGATGTTATTTGACAAGAAATTGAAAGCAAAACAAATCGGGGAATATGAAGTTATTTGGCAAGAAATTGAAAGCAGTTTTTTTAACTCCTATAAAGTGGGGCCGCAACAGGGAAGCAAGCACCGGAAAATTAAGAGGAAAACAAGTCATTTCGTTTTTCCCTCTATTGCCGGCCCGACTCCCAGCCTCCGTCCTAATCTCTGTCCAACGGCTGCTGCCAGAGCTGACTTCGCGGTCTCCTCCACTGCCGCCCTCATCGGCGTCCTTCCCGCCCAGGCGAGCCATCCGCCGGCCTCTCCGCCTGGACAAGCTTCCGCCGACCAGCCCTGTCAATTTGGTAGCGCGCGAGCGTCCCGTCTCTAACAAAATTCAACGAATCAATGAAAACTCATTACGATGATTGTGATATCGCACGCAACACTTGACTTGGCCAACTCGGACCACTCAGCTCATCTTTAAAAATAAAAACTCCTTTTATTTTCAAAAGAAAAAAACACTAGTTTATTTTGTAACAAAATACAATATTTGCTTAAAAGTGTTTATTTCGAAACGCTAACCCTAGTTTACATCAGTTTGGTATCAAAGAACTGTGATTTGCTTCTATCGCGAATCACGCGATCCGCTTTTCAATTAATTTTTTTTAAAATAATAATAATAATAATAATTTTAATAAAATATATATTTCTCTAATTCAAATTATTTTAAATGGAAAATTGTGTAGGAAAAATCGAAGATAACATCATCGCCCGGAGTACACAAATTCAAAACCTCACGAACTCTATTGAAGCGCTAACCACAAGTATCAACGAGAACCAAAGGAGCGTAGGTCAAGCGATTACTGGGTTACGTGCGAGCGTGAATGCGTTAGAGGCCAACCAACACTTAGGACTAAATCCACCACTCCCGGCCGAGCACTATCCAAATCGTAGGAATTTGGAACAAGAAAATCCACGACATCTCGAGCCGGTAGTCCACAATGTAAGAGAACCGCCTCGTTGAGATTTAAGAATAAAACTAGATGTCGGCGATTTTGAGGGACGTATAGAGCCTAAGAGTTGTCTATATTGGTGTGATAGGATGGATCGTTACTTAGTTTGGAAGCAATTGCCACCAGCTAGGCAGGTAGAGCACGTTGTCCTTAGGCTAAAGGGGTCTGCCTTAGTCCGGTGGGGACAATTAGAACGCGCTAGATTTAATTTAGAGTTACCTCTCATCATGACCTGGAATGAATTTAAGGCCCAACTTTGGAAGCGCTACGTGCCCCATGATTATCTCCAAACTTTATATCATAGATTCCATAATCTACGACAAAAGAAGTCAATGGTAGATGAGTACACTGATGAGTTCCTTGTCCTACAGTCGAGGCTAGATCTTCGTGAGGATGATGACATGACTGTATCTCGTTATCTTAATGTGTTACGCTATTCCATACGGGTTCAACTAGAGTTGCACGACTATCGCAATTTAGGGAAAGTCTCTAGTAGAGCCCGTAGAGTGGAGTCACTACAGAAGCGCACATCCGGCGTCAGATCTACGGATAAGTCTACAACGGGTATCACCCCGACCACCACGGCCAGGATCTCAGATTACCCTCACCTCCCTGTCACCACCGGGAGTCCAACCCTATCCACTATCCCTTCCAAGGGTAAGGAGATTATTGGGGCTAAGACCAACATTGGGGGTATTCCGATGCTTCAAGTGTATGGAGCCGGGACACAAATCATCTGAGTGCCCGCGATGCCACTTCGTCGCCGTTATCGATTATACTGATGGACATGAGCCTGAATATGGAGTCTACGTTAATGAGTCTCACCATGGGCATGAGCATGAGCACGGGTTTGAGGATATCATAGAAGTGGAAGGCGAACACGCCGAACACTTAGTTTGTGTTTTACGATATAGTCCGATCACCCCTAGTGAGCCTACTGAGGATGACCATAAGAGGCATGATATTTTCCGCACTACTGCACGCATCCGGGGGCGATTTTGTTCCATTATCATCGATAGCAGTAACATGAAGAATTTTGTGTCTCAGTGCATGGTTGATCTCTTGAGTATCGAGACGCACCCGTTAGAACAACCCTACAGCTTATCCCGAGTCAATAGTCATTTGACTATGCCCGTCACACATTACTGTCTAGTAGAGTTTTCTATAGGGTGTACGTATTCTGAAAGAGTTTTATGTCATGTCGCTGACATGGATGTTTGTCACATACTTTTAAGGCGTGCCTGGCAGTATGATCGACGTGTCATGCATGACGGCACGAGGAACTCTCACTTCTTCGAGCATCACGAGCATAAGATTGTTCTTCTACCCCCGAAAAATTGTCTTATTCCAAGGGCACGCGAGAGAACCTACATGACTCATAGTTCACTTTTTGTTACCTCCACCGCGTTACTGCTCACTGCACTTCCTCCTGAACCCCCACCCCATGAATTAATTCGTGGCTCAGGTGTGTCGCTCATACCACATTTATCGAGTCCCGACGTGCCACCTGATATTTCCCAATTTTCTTACACTTTATCCGACGGATATTCACTCAGCACACCACACTCGGCCGATTTCATATTTAGCGAATACACCTTTTCGCATCACTATCACTTGATTATACACATATATGTGGAATTATATCATTATCTTAAAGGATTCCCATCATATTGGTGGAATATATTATGTGGTCGCCTGAGAAACAAACTCGGGGATAATAATGCTTATCTCTCTCTAACTAATGGGTTGTCTAAGGTTGTTGAAGGTAGTAAGATGGGTCTTCTTAAACGTCAAACTATAGCGAATATAAACCAATTAGATCTTGTATATCCACGAGCACCACTCACATGTAATAATTCTGACAATCATCTCCATAATAAATCTCCTTTCGAGATTTTGTGTTTGCATTTGTTACATTATCTTCATGACCGCCACCCCATCCATTTCCATGAACATATTTCCTTCGATGTGCAAGCTCGTGCTAATCATTTAAAAGAGTTATGAAAAATTAATACTGATAATCTGCAAGAAATCTTTGAATATTACAAACTCACGGTCGGTCGTTATCACCATGAGTTGTATTTTTCAAAGAAGATTGAGTTTTTGTTTATTACAGGAGGATTGTTCCTTTCCAAATTCCGAAGTACATCGAGGCCCCAGACATTCCACCTTATTTAGCACCAACATCAATGCCCGATCTCTATAGTACCAGTTTCTGTGAGTTCTTGCCGGGGTTGAGCTCTGTCAACTACGGGGGAATTGATGCAGCCCCCGCCGCATCCGAGGACACATGATTCCACCACTCACCTTTATTTATTTCATGCAGTTTTTATTTTTGATCGTTTTCTTTGCAGCTATTTATTTCATGTGTTTCCCCTTCATGCAATTGTTATTAGTCTCGGCTCATCGGTGTGACTGAACGGTGAGACCTTTAATAAAAAGTCTGGTAATTCGAGTTGTTAGAACTTAAGGGGAAAACTTAGCTTATTTAAATTGAGGGTATAAATTTAATCAAGAGAGAATCAAATTAAGATAAAAATTATTATTTGGAAAAAGAAGTTATAAAAAATTAAGTATGAGAAAATATTTGAAAATCTTGTCCCAAATAAAACTTGGCTGGATTTCATGTTGAAATCAAAAACAAAACAGGGAATATGATGTTATTTGGCAAGAAATTAAAATCAAAATAAATCAGGGAATATGAAGTTATTTGGCAAGAAATTGAGAGTAGTTTTTTAAACCCTATAAAGTGGGGCTACAACAGGGAAGCAAGCACCTGAAAATTAAGAGGAAAATGAGTCATTTCATTTTCCCCTCTATTGCCGGCCCGATTCCCAGCCTCCGCCCTAATCTTCGTCCAACGGTTGCCGCCAGAGCCGACTTTGCGGCCTCCTCCATTGCCGCCCTCATCGGCGTCCTTCCCGCCCAGGCGAGCCTTCCGCCGGCTTCTCCGACTGGACAAGCTTCCGCCGATTAGCCCTGTCAAGCATCGCACCCCAAATCCCAGTCCCAACGGCAACCATGTTTCTTCCTCTCAGGCTGCCGTCGACGACAACATTTCTTTCCGGTGACCTGGCCCCGTTCTGTACAGTCCAGCAGAGGAACGATCACCCCCGTTCATATGCCACAGAGTGCCTAGAGCTCTTCCTCACGGTTGGATTTGGAAAGCCACTGTCCGGCCTGGGTTACGCACTCTTTCGCTGCTTTCGAAATATCAAAATTAATTTTATGTGACTCTTTTAAAGACTGCTAAGCTTGCCTCGAACGTTCGATCTGCCCTTATTACCATATTTCATAAGTTGTTATTGGGATGTGCTTGTGGTTGTGTAATCCTCGTGAAATATTCAATTTGGTAGCGTGCGAGCATCCTGTCTCTAACAAAATTCAACAAATCAATGAAAACTCATTACGATGATCGTGATATCGCGCGCAACACTTGACTTGGCCAACTCGGACCACTCGGCTCACCTTTAAAAATAAAAACTCCTTTTATTTTCAAAAGAAAAATCACGAGTTTATTTTATAACAAAATAAAATATCTGCTTAAAAGTATTTATTTCGAAACGCTAACCCTAGTTTATATGACACATATAAGCAATCATGTACAACACTCTTATTGGATATATATGATTGAATAACCAAAACCACTAATATTCACATCAACAATAATATATATATATATATATATATATATATATATATATATATATATATATATATATATATAATTACCCAAATCTCCCTTGTAAATTAACATAATTAGTGAGAGCACTCCTCTTATTTTTGAAATTACAAAAAACTCCCCTTAAATTTTCATTTCATTACAAAAACCTCCCCTGGTTATTTCATTTCATTGAATTCATGAAGAAAAATTCCCCTTGGCACTGTACACCGAGGGAGGTGTTTTTGTGCATGGATGTTATGAAATTAAAACTTCAGGTGAGGTTTTTGTAATGATATGAAAACTTTAGGGAAGTTTTTGTAATTTCGAAAATAAGAGTGGTGCTGTCAGTAATTTAGCAAAGTTAGAGTGGAGGTCCCGGTAAATGGCCATATATATATATATAAACAACATTCAAGCCTTTATCACACTATAATGGGGTCGGCTATATGGATCTTTTGCCACCATTGTGCCATATCTTTTGTCATAATCTCACTAATGCCTAAGTACATCATGTCTTTTCTTATAGTTTCATTCCAAGTCTTTATTGGTCTACCCCTCCCTCGTTTAACATGCCTAGTGACTAGACTCTTATAATGCCTAATAGGTTCCTCTAATGGTCTCCTTTGTACGTGTCCAAACCATCTTAGACGAGCTTCTCGCATCTTCTCTACAATTGGTGCTACTCCTGTCTTATCCCTGATACTTACATTCCTAATTTTATCCAATCTCGCATCTTCTCTGCAATATATATACACATATATATATATATATACATACATATATATATATATATATATATATATACATACATATATATATACATACATATATACATACATACATACATACATATGAGGGTGATCACAACACCCAAGGTGAGCCTATGTTATGTTTACCATATAAAATGTACAGTATATCTAACACCCCCTCAAACTCACAGGGATCATACACTGAGAGTTTGAACAATAGATATGCATGCTGGGTTTACAACTACGACTTACTCATCAAATCTGCAAGTTGCTGCTCGAAAAGAATAAAGTAAGGAGCAAGAGTGACATGACCGTACTGCTCACGTAGGAAGAAAGCATCCAACCCGATATGTGTTGATAGTGAGTTCTTCACCGGGTTTAGAGTAATTTGAATGGTATCAGTGTTATCACAATGGAGTGGACTAGGATTTGGAGAAGAGACACTAAGGTCCTCGAGAAGCTAACAAAACAAAATAATATTATTAGCGGTGCTAGCCATGACCCAAAGCTTAGCCTTAGTGCTGGAACGAGAAACATCAATCTGTTTCTTGGACTTCCATGCAACAAGTGAAGAACCCAAGAACAGACAAAAACAATAACATATTGACGGTCAACAGGATCACTGGCCCCGGTAACATTCGAGTAAGCACGGAGCTAGATAACTACAGTTGGAGAAGAAGAGGCTACGAGAAGTCATTTGTAAGTTGTGGAATGTCTTTTCACCTAGAAGGGGGGGGGGGGGTGAATAAGTGATATCATTTTTTCCCGAATTTCATGCGAAATGGTTAGAATATAAACAATAAGCACACAATCACAACAAAGTCCACAACACAAACACATAAATCTATAGTGGTTCCCTGTTTTGGGCATGTCCACTTCCCCCTTCACCTATCTAGCAGCATGCTAGCTTTGGCAAGCTTCACCAATCTCAGATTCGCAGATCCTACAATTCAGAGACAACGTCTCCTACCTCAGAGCCACTGATTGGACTCCTACCTCAGGCCACACGGGACTCTACAACTCAGATTCCCCGCAAGGAATCATACCTCAGAAGCACTGAATGGATTCCTACCTCAGGTCACAAGGACCCTACAACTCAGGCCACGCAGGACCCTACCTCAGGTTGTAAGGGACCCTACAATTCAAATTCCCCGCAAGGAATCCTACCTCAGAGACAAAGTCTCCTACAACTCATTTCTCAATGAGATCCTACAGATTAATAATTTTTTACAAAAGAAAAACTTTCTCTAGACTCGACATATGATTCTTGATTGCACTGGAGTCTTCTTGGCTATGTTATTAAAGGTGCGCCTCAGGCGCGTCTAAGGCTTCAAGCTCACCAGGCTCAAAAGTGTGCACCTCTGTGCGTCTTATTTGCGCCTTTAGAATATAAAAGGAGCGTCTATGTGAATTTTTTGTTGTAAATTTTTTTCTTCAAAAATTAAGAAAAAATAATGCAAGAACTCAATAATATTTTGTAGATTTAATGTTTGTAATAGATAATTATGTGTTGAGACTTAGATATGATATAAGTAACCACATTGATTATATTTTTTAAAAAATATAAACGATAGTAATGAATGATTAATTAGTAGATTAGATGAAAAATTTGATCGAGAAGTTGAAATAATGTTTGATGCTAATTATTTAAAATGAACGTGGTCGCGCCTTGTTTTGCGCCTTTAATAACTAAGCTTCTTGGCCTCTGGTGAGAGAAGACCTTCAGTAATTTTCAGGCAGGGCTTGAATGATGTCCTCAATGAAAACTGTTCCTCTGCTCTTCTTGAAGATCAAACTGCTGCTTGTTATAAATAAATCTATCAGGAATATGAGTAACTTCTACTTGAATCGATTTGCTTAGGGAGAACCAAAATATTTTCTCTGATTAATCTTCTCCATACATTTGCTTTCAAATTGTATATTTCCTTCAAAAAGATTCACGGCGAAAAGCTTGAATTCAAAACGTATCGATTATTTTTTACAGATCCCATCACTTCCTTTTCTAAGACCATGATACTTTAACGGCCGACGAGATTATGTCAGAAATCTTTTCCCTTAAAAACCAAACCTGATTGGCCCTTTCCGCGACAACATTAATGGAGATAGCTACATAATGACACGTTTTTGAATTTCCGCCTTTTCTGGATAATTCGACTAGATGTCTGGTCAAATTGTACTGTTCATTCTCCCTTATAACGCTGTTTGGTCGATTCTGCTTGATATCCAGTCAAATTACTTCTCCAGTCTTTCTTCTAATCGAATGAGGCATATCTGGTCAAATTTGGCAGTTCATTCATCTTGATAGTGTGATCTGGTCGAATCTCCTCACTTCCAGTCGAATTGCGTCACTTCCTGTCTTTCTCTCGTCAAATACGGACTGAGAATATTTTCCTCCGAAGTTTTCTACTTCTTTCTATCTGGTCAAATTGATCTAGTCGGATTTCCAGTCATTCAACAAAATTATAACTTGAGATATAATCTTCAAGTCAGCTTTGATCTTTTGGTTGATTCGCCTTCAACTTTCTCCACGATTGTGTAGATAATAGAAATGATTCTTCACTATAAATGATTCTTAACAGTTTTTTATCAATACTTGTCATCTACACGAATCGTCTTGATTGTTCAGCACGATCGTCGTGTTCCTTTGCCGAATCTGTACTTAGATTTTTCACTTTCAAGAGACTTCTGCGCATTTGATTTGATCATCAAGGAGAATCAGTGCCTTAATAGATCTTTTGTTCTCTGTTGATATGTGCGCGATTCGACATAAAGCTTCAGTGCATTCAGTGTTAGATCTTCTTTACGTTCGATTAGATTTCTAGTTGAATTCTTACTTGCACAATTTTCAATCTAATCATTTATCTGTCCTTTGCATTCCTTGAGCTTCTAGACTCCGTTTATTAATCTTTTAGGATTGAGTATCAAGTCCGTTGAAACCGAAAGCTCGGTGTCTTGTGGAGTTCACCCTTGGGGAAGGGGTGATCACGCACCTACTTCACTCCTGCAAGCAAAACAACAAAAGAAATAAGGAAAAACCGACCCAAAGGCTCGGCGGGGAGGACCCACCACACACCCGGAAGACCTTAGAGCACTTCCCCTACTTAGCCACAGACCGAGCTAAGGCTACCTCAAAAAGCGCTAGAAGACTAAGGAGAAAGTGAGTATCAAAGAGTGGCTTCTGAGGTGCCCCTTGGGTCTTATTTATAGATTTCTGGAAACGGCCTGCAAATAGCCAATGCCCGTGCCGAGGCGGGCCGGCGGCCAGGTCGCGTATAGGAGAGCGGGCTGGCGGCCAGGCTTCAAACTGTAACCATGAGAGCCCCAGAGGGAGGCTCGCCGATCTGGACTCGTCAAGCTCAACTTCGAACATTAGTTCGACGAATGACGAACCCAAACTCTGCTCAACGAATGGCGGACCAAAACTCTGCTCGACAAATGGCGGGCGAGAACTCTGCTCGACGAATGGCGGACCAAAACTCTGCTCGACGAATGACGGACGAGAACTCTGCTCGACGAATGGCAGGCAAGCTAGAGGGGGGAAGGGACCAGCTCGCGTGGCTCGCTCTCCTGACTTCGGCGAGAGCGAGCTGGCCATCTGCTGCCTACCCACATGTTGTTCTGGTGCGGACCGGGCGCCTTGGCCCGCTCGCCTGGCTTGGCGGTACCCACTCGACGAACACGAGGTTGTACACAATCCCCGCTCTTTTGAGCTTGTCCAAGCTCGGAAAGAATCATCCAACCCGCGTGTTCGGTGAGTGCTGTGGTGAGCTGTCATGGAATCTTCTGGTGGGCCCCACTCCCTGGCTATAAATACACCACCGAGTCCTCAGGTGAATCCTTACCTTCTTGTGCCTTTCTGAGTGAACTGTAGCCGCACCATGCCAGTCAGTGAGGAGGTGCGAGCCCGTCTGGCAGCTGCGAGCCAGAAGACTCGGGAGGAGGCCCTCGAGGCCGCTCCGTGGCTGGCGCGCGGGTCTCCCGGCCCTCTATTCAGGCCGGTAAAAGGAAAGATCGTTAGGCGGTCCCCGGGGAATGATTTCCCGGGCTCCAGCTCGGCAGCCGGCAACGAAGTCGTCCCTGCGGTATGCGCACCTCCCTCCTGTCCTGTTGCTTCAATTCTAACTTTTTACCTCGTAGGTACTGCCGCGCGAAGAGGAGGGTGGTGGGGGGGTGGGGGGTGGGGGGAGGATCGCTCTCTCTTGCTGACAACCGAGCGGATCGCCTCCCCCTTGGGCCAGGGGCGTCCTCCGCCGAATACCTCTCGGTCGCCGATTCCTCCCGGGCTAGGGAAATCCCTCGCAGCTTTTGAAGGAGAGCCCTTCCAGGGACGGTCGGTCTCCTCTCGACCGTCCACCGGTGCGGAGGACGTGCCTACCCCAGGTAAGCATGCACTCGACGTTTGTTTTGTTCTCGCCTGTCCCCTCTGAATCTCTTCTTTGCAGGCTACAACGCGATCTCCTCTGAAACCGAAATGAGTGAGGAGTATTCGCCTCCTCTTGACGTGGAGGGCGTTTCAGAGTATCTGGCCGACCCGGCGGATGCGGTGGGGATGAAGAGATAAGTGACGCGGCTGTTTCAGAAACATACTCTGCTGCTTTAGGAGCTTTGCAGCCGGGTGGACCGGGATAAAACTGCGATCGAGGCGCGAGTCGCGGCCTTGGAGGGAGTGCGGCGCCCGACGGAAGGGGAAGAGGCTACTTCACCTGGCGCGCCTATCACGCGAGCCAAGGAGCGACTCAGGCACGCCACAGAGCAAGTCGGCTTGGCCCAGCAGGAGCTGGTGGCGGTTCGCGACTACCATTACCCTCGCGTGCCGCCCCAAACCGGGACGCGGGGGCAGGGTAGGTGGAAATGGATCCAGTAGTGACCCGCCTACCCCTTCCCCGCGTTCTGTTCGCCGGGCCAGGCCGCATCCAGATTCCAAACCGACTAATTTAGAGAGGCTTCCCACTATGAAACTCTTTTAATGTCTGTAATAATCTGCGACTTCTCTTGCCCGTCTGCGGGTCCGACTTGTGATTTCTGATGTGTGTTATTTTCTGAGTGCTGCTGTTTTGCTTTCCTTGGGGGGGGGGGGGGGATGGACGGAGCCGTCTTGCTTGCCCATGGATTTAAAAAGGCGGGTGCGAGGCCGTATGATATGTTTACCCAGCTCGCCAACCTGATCTTGGCGGGAGCGGGCCGGGAACTCGTGGGTTGTGAGTTTCCCTGGCTCGCCCAGAGTTCTCGACGGGTGCGAGGCGCAGCTCGCCCGCCCCTTGAGCGGACGCGGGTGGGCACGACCCGTTGCTGAGTGGTTTTGGCGGCGTGGTTGCTAGCCGGGAAGTCGAACCGTCAGGCCTGATTTTTGCTATCTACAACTTTCGTGTTGATCACTTTTCCTAAAAATACATGTACAAGACGTACTTTGGAAATATGCTCAGGTTTTGCGTCTTCTCGTCGATATCTACAACTTTCGTGTTGAACACTTTTCCTGAAATTGCATGTACAATGCGTATTTCGAAAAGACGCGAATAATTTGGAGATTTTGGGGTGCGACTAGCCAATTACGGGTTGCGGTTAACAATCACCTTAATAATGAAGGGCTTCTATTTAAAGGGGCAATTGATTTGACTATTATAAAATATTAAAGTGAATTGTTTCATTTTAATATTTTAAGGGCGGCTGTTTATATAATATTAAACAGGGGGAAAACATGATTGAGGACTGACAAGGGGGTTTCAAAAGAAAGGTCATAATTAGCTAGCTATAAAATATTAAAGTGAGGAGTTTCTCCTTTTTTTATTGACTGGCTGTTTTGGCTTTGGCAGTTTTGATATTAAAGGGGAATAAAAGAGGAGGAAAAATATCAAGAGTTATTATTTTTTAAAAAATTGAAATTAGACAATTAATGCCCAAAGATATTAATTTCAGTTTTAATTATGATTTAATAGTTTCATTCTTCGCTTGCCCAAAACATCCCTAGTCCTAATTTGACGGACCAATTTATTTAAGATCTTATTGGTCGGTCACACCAATAAGCCGCACGAACTATTACGCAAATGCGGGAAAAAAAGATAAACTGGCGACATGCGCTACAAATATTTAAACAAAATGCGATAAAATAAAATAACGATGCAACTCAGGTTGCATCAAAGTGCCTCCAACTCAGCAGACATGATGGCTTGCCACTCAGGTATCTGGGTAGCCTCACGGTAGAATGTCAGTTCTGGAGTATGACAGACAGTTGCAGGAAGGGCAGACAAGTCCAACGATAGTGTAGCAAGAGTAAGATAGTCGGGAAGATATCTCTCACGAAGTGGGTAGTGGCGTACAGGAGAATCATCCACAAGACACTCGCTCGAGTAGATAAGTACCGAGTCTGGAGGCATTGAAGGCAAGTGAACAGAAGGGGGATGACGAGTGTAGTGATATGGAAGGGGGGCAACGTGCTCATTAGAGGAAGAAGTGGGTAGCGTAGGGGAGGAGTGAGCAATGTGGTCATAATTTCCTTGTTTATATCCAAAGAGGATCATAGCCTATGAAATCTACCAAAATGTGCCACGAGGAATTATTTCAGACCATAGAGGGATTTGTTGAGGTGACAGACGTTTGCTTCTGACCATCATTGAGAGAGGCCATGGGTAAAACATGTGTACCTCCTCTTCTAAATTACTATAAAAGAATGTATTTTTCACATCTAGTTGTTGTAAATCCATCCAAGACCATACTGAATGCCTCCCGTATTGAGGATGAGGAATGCAGTGAAAAATAGGGTTTAACACAATATCAAACTCCATGTTTAATCCCATGAGAAAGATGTGCGCTCTAAATCGACCCTCCTTTAATTATAATTTAGTTACTCTTACTATAATCTTTCAAACCTTGAGAAGTGCACCAAGTCAATCATATATCCCCGCTTCACCTTAAGGACACAACCAATAAGCTCATACACAATGGAGATGCCAATATGTGAGTAGGTCTTGTTGGCATGGGTTCAACCTCATAGGAAGAGTCTATAAGCATGTAATTGCTATAGACAATAAGGGACATTGAGCGGAGAAACCATGTGACAGAGTTGCCTAAATCTCACTTTTTCCATGAAGGGTTAGTATGTGGAGGTTCAATCACAGTCCCATCAATGTATCCAGGATGACTTCGGATCACATGTTGGGAGATTCATGACCATTCAAGATAGTTGGTTCCATCCATTGACATTGTGATGAGGAGGGTTGGGGGGGGGGGGTACTTTGAGGCATCTGGATGTTGGAAGAGGCACTTTAAGAATCACCCATGAGGATAAGTTGACCACGTACCAACAAGGGTCATATTGAAATAAATGAAAGTCGAAGGAGTGGATCACCAAATTATTCCAAGCACCTTAATGCATCAGTCGTTGGAGACAGTAGAGAATGGTGATTCATAAAGGATGGTTCCGACATCCACTAAAGGGGGAAATATAGCCTAACTGGTTTGGAACCAGCTTGAAGTTCCTTTGACTGGCAAAGGGATCTTCGATGAGGACCGACGGGCCTTCCTGGAGTGGCGGCGTTGTTCGGAGATCCTTCTAGGACCAACTCTGAGGACTGGCGATTTGAAGCCACGAGGATTATAGAGTTAGGTGCTAGGTCTTGCAAAAGAGCAGGGCGCCCCTTCGAAGACGATCGTTGCTCTGCTGGAAGCAATGGAGTGGTAGCGAAGTCACAACAGTCAAAATCAGGCATAGAGATTTTCGGCGGAGCGTGCTCACCTTGCAAGTTACTTCCATGAGGGCGAGCGCGCTGTGTGACTAGTGAGTATGTTAGACACAACTGCCACAGTGCCACAGCTGCTAGCACTAAACAGTCTACCGAGTGCCCATTTGAATTCCAGTATTTGCACCACAATTTAGAAATCTTTACTATTTATTCTTACATTTTTTATGACTATAAATATTAACTCCATACATGATTGTTGAAGTGATGATATTTCAATCAACTGAAAAGACATGTCGGGTTAAGGTTATTTTAGTATGCTGCATATTTCGTAGGCTATATTTTGGTACTTCAAGAATTATGATGGATGAGTTGGAAACTTTACCAAGGGATTTCAATATGTAGTAGTGTAATCATTGGACTACTCTCACCGCCATTTCAGCTCTTCTTTTAAAATATATTAAACAGTTTCTGGATGATGGGATATAACTAACTTACCGCCGCACTATTTGCAGCTTCAATTGAAAATTTCTATAAGAAAAATCTGTGTTCAGTTCCTAAGGCATTTCTCATGTCGCAGGACTTGAGAACCTCCTCCTGCAAAACTTTGGAAAAGAACATGCCACCTAATTGGGATTGCACCCTGCATCTTCCACTATGGGTTTCTAATACTGAGAGGGCTTCTATAGAGCATCTTATTGAGGAATGGACCAGACAGTTGGAAGCTTGTGGTGCTGATATTGATTCACTTGCATCAATAATTGTAAAGCCACTCCGTCCATTGTGGATTTCTCAGAAGACTGTTATCTGGTTGAATGAAGTACCCGAATATGATTCTTGGAATTTCACACCCATCATTCTGGTTTCCGCATCAGCATCACATGGAAAGATTCAGCTAAGAAGCACCTCAGAATATAGTTGGCATTACATTCCTGGAGCTGGAGACGATGAGGAGAGCTGGGCACGAGGTTTACATCCTAATTTATTTTGGAAAAAGGTATATGATATAATCGACTCAGGGCCTAGTATGTGCAACCAAAAAGTTTCTGAGCTCGTTGAGAAAGACAGGGTGTACCGTGCCCAAAGGTGTGATTTTTCTCCTCCAGTTACAGCCAGTACTTGTAAAAAACTGGCAAATAATGGTTCTATACCCGGTGAACAGTCCTGTTTGTCTGTGGCATCAGAACTTTCAATTTCTAAGAGTCCCAAATCGCCCAATTCAGAATGTGCATTATTTTGGATTGGCTTGACTAATCTTGCAGTTGGAACTGCTGTAGCTGGTAATATAACCATTCACATTTTTTGTTTTTTACAAATTTATTATGACCGGTAATGTATTTTGGCATTTTCTAGTAGAGTATGTTTCAGATCAAGTTTTTATTTTTATTATTTTTTCAAGTGTTTAATTAGGTTCACTTCAGCACAAGTATGCCTAGAGGTTAATTTCTTGAAAGAAGGATATTATGAGCAGTTTTTTTCTGGATGGACCACAATGTGATGCACAATTGTCCCACTCTATTTCCCTTGCCTTGAAGAATCGACATCTCTTTCGCTACATCAATGACACCACCACTGCTCTTGCTCCGACTTCTACTGTTTGGCCTAAATGAGAGTCAGAAAACTCCCTTGTCATGTCATGGTTTATCAACTCCATGCAGGAATCGATTGCACAAAATTCTTTTCCTGGATACTACTGCACACATATGGAAGCACGATGAGTCTACCTATTCCCGTAAGGGGTATGAAGCCCAAATCTTCCAGCTTCGCCGCAAGATCGGAAATCTCCGTCAGGGGGATCGTCCTCCTTCAACCTATTACCTTGAGTTCAACTATCAGAAGTACGATCATTTTTACTCTCTCGTCATGGTGTGCAATGCGGATGCACTCTTGCTGAAGAATCGCGAAAATAGAATTTGGGTATTTGAGTTCCTACATGACTTGCACAAAGATTTTGATCAGATTGCGGTCCAGATCTTGGGGCGTGTTCATGTTCCCTCACTTCCTGAGGTCTACAATATTGTTCAACAAGAGTTTGATCGACGAAAATCCTGGACCACCTCCAACCTTCCAGAGGGATCTGCGCTGGTGGTTCATCAACCCCATTTTTGGCAGTCGTGCCCCTTGTGATTTCAAGCCCAAGCCGACAGATAGGGATCACCTCACATGTGACTATTGTGGCAAGACTCGTCATATTCGGGATACTTGTTATAGCCTCCATGGTTTTCCTCCTCGAGGTGGATCGACTTCTCGTGGTGGTCGCGGTCGTGGTAGGATTCCAGACAGATCTCTGCTCATCTGATCGAGACTTTCAATGGTGGTTCTTCTCAGTCATCCTCCTTCTCTGCTGAAAATATGAAGGCCCTTCGTCGTTTGACGCATGATCTTACTACCGAGCCTACCGATGCTCCTATGCCATCATCTGCTCTTGCCCACACTGGTACTGCGAGCGTCAACTCCGCTTCTACTGGTCCTACTCAATGGATTATCGATTTAGGCGCCACCGATCACGTGACTGGTTCTGTTTCAGATTTTTTTCTTATTCCCCTCTTTCAGGAAGGGATAAAGTGAGCATTGCCGATATGTCCTTCTCTTCCATTGTTGGGAAGGACTCCATTTCTTGTTTTTCTCTCAATTTATCCTTTGTTCTTCATGTTCCAAAATTCACCCGTAGTCTACTTTCTGCTAGTCATTTGATTAATTCTCTTCATTGCTCTGTTTCCTTTTTTTTTCCCTTCTCATTGTGTCTTTCAGGATCTGAAGACGGGGCAGGTGATTGACTCTGGTAGCATGAAGGATGACATGTACGTGTTTGACTCCACTTTTGAGACTACGCCACAACAAGCTCTCCAGTCTTCGCAGACCTCCACCTTGCTTACCTGACATCGTCGTCTTGGACACCCTTCCGCTGCGACCATGCAACGTTTATTTCCAGTTTTTTCTTCTTGGTGTTTTAAAAATTTTGTTTGTGACATCTGCGTTGTTGCCAAACATCATCATACTCATGTTCATCATGTGTCATTACCT
Source organism: Platanthera guangdongensis (assembly GCA_039583875.1). Taxonomy (NCBI): domain Eukaryota; kingdom Viridiplantae; phylum Streptophyta; class Magnoliopsida; order Asparagales; family Orchidaceae; genus Platanthera; species Platanthera guangdongensis. The sequence goes on along the minus strand of CM077148.1, from coordinate 4,591,402 downwards.
AGTACAACTCCTTTGCATATTATTCATTCTGATGTGTGGGGGTCATGCTCCGTTGCCTCTATTTCTGGATATTTTTGGTTTATTACATTTATTGTTTCTTGCACACTACCGGGGTTTATCGGGTGAAAACTAAAAATGAGCTGGTTTATGTCTTCAAAATTTTTCATGCCATGATTTCTACTCAATTTTGGGAAGAGTCAAAGCAGTGTTTGGAAGTGAAGAATCATATGCCCATATTAAAATCCTCCGTAGTGATAATGGTCGGGAGTATGTCAACGCTCCAATGCAGGACTATCTTGCTGCTCATGACATTCTGCATCAAACCTCGCGTGTCCACTCTTCATCTCAAAATAGAGTTGTGGAACGAAAGAACCGTCCTCTCTTAGAGGTAGCTCGCTATTTACTCTTCACTATGAACCTTCCAAAATACTACTGGGGGATGCCGTTCTCACGACTGTCTATCTCATAAATCGCATGTCCTCGTCAGTATTGGGACATCAAACCCCTCTTACTACCTTAGGGGTGACACCGACCTCTCTACCACCTAAACTTGTGGTTGTGTCTGCTTCTCTCATATAGACTCTCCGGGCAGGTCCAAGCTTGACCCTCGGGCTCTTAAATGTGTGTTAATTGACTATTCTCCCACTCAGAAGGGGTATAAATGTTATCATCCCCCGACTAAAAGGGTTTTTGTCACGGTGGATATCTCATTTCGTGAATCTGAAACTTATTACTTGCCCTCACTTCAGGGGGAGCACACATATACCAGAGAAGTGAGCTCACCTATTTTATCCTTGTTGATTCTTCCCTCACATTCTTTACCTACTATTGAGACTCTCAATCAGGGGAGCTTCCTTATAAATAAAAGGAGTTACAAGTGTACCCCAGACAGAGTAGAGATAACACACAGGCTCATCCTACGCCATCTGCACCAATGCCAGCTCCGTCATCGGATCCTTCTGAACTTCCCATCTCCCTTCGAAAAGGTATCGGATCTTGCACCCAACATCCACTATCTCATTATGTTTCCTATGAGGCTCTAACTTCTTCGTACAAAGCTTTCATCTCCTCCCTCGCTTCTGTCTTCATCCCATCCACATGACATGAGGCTCTTGGGCATCGAGAGTGGAAAAAGGCTATGATTGAGACAGTGAATACTTTGGAAAAGAATTGTACCTGGGACCTAACTCATCTACCACCTGGCAAGAAGGTCGTCAGTTATAAGTGAGTGTTTACCGTAAAGCAGAATTCTGAAGGTTTAGCTGAACGATTCAAAGCAAGGTTGGTTGCAAGAGGGTATACTCAAACTTTTTGAATTGATTATCAAGACACATTTTCCCCCGTCGCAAAAATGAAGTCCATACGAGTTTTGATATCATGTGCTGCGTGCAAGGGTTGGGAACTTAACCAATTAGACACGAAGAATGTCTTCATGGAAATTTAGATGAAGAGGTATATGTCTATACCTCCAAGTTTTTCCCCTTCCGGATCTGAAGGGAAAGTGTGCCATTTAAAAAAGGCACTTTACGGTTTGAAGCAATCTCCGAGGTATTGGTTTGGTCGATTCCACGAAGTTATGATTTCGCTTGGATACAAACAAAGTCATGTTGATCATACTTTGTTTATTAAACGAAGAACAAATCTAATAACTGCTCTCATTGTCTATGTTGATGATATCGTCATAACATGAGATGATATTGAAGAAGTAAAAGCTCTTAATGAGAATTTGGCAAGTAAATTTAAAGTAAAAGATCCGGGGAAACTGAAATATTTCTTGGGAATTGAGATAGAACGATATAAACAAGGTATCTTCATCTTCCTGAAAATATAAACCCGTGATTTGTTGGATCAATCTTGTATGAGTGGCTGTAGACCCGCCGATACACCTATGAAGGTGATTCATAATCTTGGAAGAGATGATAGTGATCATGTTGAAAACGTAGCTGACTATCAACGCCTTGTTGGAAGATTAATCTACCTATCCCATACTCGTCCCGACATAGCTTATGCAGTTGGAGTCATTAGTCAGTATATGCATGCCCCGAAGACGAGACATCTAAATGCCTGTTCATCGAATCTAAAGGTATTTGAAGACTTCACCAGGAAGGGGGATCTTTTTCACTCCCAATACAAATTTGAAAATTGAAGTTTTTACTGATGCTGACTGTGCTGGGTTCGCTGAACACAGACGATCTACATCAGGGTATTGCTCATTCGTTGGTGGAAACTTAGTCACTTTGAGAAGTAAAAAAACAATCTGTCGTCTCAAGGTCCAGCGCTAAAGCTGAGTTCAGTGCAATGACACATGACATATGCGAAGGATTATGAAAGCGCTCTTTGATGTGTGACTTGTGTTTGAGTGAGTCAAGTCCTATTCGATTGACAACAAGGCTGCAATCAACATTGCAAACAACCATGTCCATCATGACCACACAAAGCATATCGAGGTGGACAGACATTTCATTATGGAGAAAATAAAAAAGAAGATTATCTGCATACCGTTTGTTTCCTTAGAGAGACAAGTAGTTGATATCCTAACTAAGAGTATTGAGGGAAATCTTTTTTGTGTTTGTATTGACAAGTTGAGTATGGAAAATATAATATGCCCAACTTGAGAGGGAGCGTTAGACCATATTTTGTTTATATTTTGCTTACGGTCTAGTTTGAACCACAAGCATTGAGGCCTAGTTATCTTTTATGGTCTTTTATTATTGTCATCATTGTCTCTTATTAATTATGTAATGGTAATTATGTGCTACTTGTGAGTTAACGGTTATAAGCTAGGAGTTGGTAATTTGAGCTTAATGTCTTATAAGCCTATAATAAGGCATATATATGCTTGAATTAGTTATCAATGAATGAAGTTATTCTCATTTCCTCGCCCTAAGAGATTTTAGAAGCTATCCCTCTTGAGCACTTCCCATAACATCTTCGTTGTTGGGTTTTACTAGATGACACAACAGTTGTGCGTGCAGCGGAAATAAGGAACAAGAAAACTCAAAATAAGTTCGGATCTAGCAATGAACATGGATCAAGAAGAAAGTGCAGTAAATTAAATTTACCTTTGCGGGATTGAGTCTATACTCAACCTAGATGCTCCAGGAGATCTGCGGATGACTAAGCGGCTATAGTCCTTAGTACAGAATAACGTCCACACCTTTACAGAAAATCCACACGAACGGGAGAACCCGTATACACTTGCCGAACAAGAGCTAGGTCGGGAGAGGAAACTCCGCGTCTTCACGGACTGCTAGGTCCGTTACAGAAGAGGCGGCGGCGACACTCGCCGGAATCGGACTTGGCGACGGCGACGGGATCGACGGAGGAGGAACGACTTCCGTCGGCCTTTAGGTCTCGGGATATCGCATAGTGCGGCTCATGTGCTTTTTAGGATTACTGTTCGATAGTAAAGAAACCCTAAAATCTTATATTTATACCCAAATGAATAAACAGAATACCCCATCGCTATTCGCAGACCCAGGACTTAGAATCCAGCGTTTTCTACCAAACAACCCTTGTCTCGACGAATTGTCGAGTATACAAGCTATACTCGACGAATCGTCGAGTATACAAGCTATACTCGACGAATCGTCGAGTATCCATAAGATATTCGACGAATGGCGTTGAGTGAACTCATCGCTCTCAGCGCCAAACCCGTCGAATCAACACTTGACTCGACGAAGGCGTTGAGTGGACTCAACGCACTCAACGCCTAAGTGCCAGATTCGTTGAGTCAACCTTTAACTTGACGAAGGCGTTGAGTGAACTCAACGCACTCAACGCCTGAGACTCAGACTCGTCGAATCAACACCTTGACTCAACAAATCGTTGAGTGAACTCAACACACTCAACGCTTAAGTGTCATACTCTTCGAATCAACTCTTTGACTCGACGAATCATTGAGTAAACTCAACACACTCAACACCATCATTCGACAAATCCACACTTGACTCGACGAAAGCGTTGAGTGGTTTCAACGCACTCGATGCTTCCAAAGCCTGGTTGTGCTAAGTCTTTTCCACTCATCATATGAGAAAATCATACTAAGCCAATCTCCCAATTTCTCCAAACGATCTTATGTGCGACCTTGATAGGCTCATACTACGTTGGCAGTGAGGCTACATACTTGATCACTTCCAGATCACAATGGTAATACCAACAGTCTCTCACTTGATCTTGAAAGTATCAAACAAAAGCTTCACAAACGAGTTACACGGTTGACTCCAGTGGCCGGCCGACCGACGGTGACACGGTTGTCTTGGAATGAGTTACAAGCACGGAAGGAGAAAGACCTTTGCTTTAATTGTGATGAGAAATTTACGCCAGGACACAAGTGCCAGAAGGTCCAGGTCTTTATGTTGCATCAGGAGGAGCAGCTGGAGGAGGACGAGTTTCCGGAGGAGTTGGAGTCTGGGGGGGACTTCGACTTGACGGAGTTGGGTGTGTCCCTACATGCCATGGAAGGGTGCAATCCACCTCCTCTTACTATGCGGCTGGCGGGGAGGATTCGGCAGGAGAGGGTGACCATTCTGGTGGACAGTGGGAGTACTCATAATTTTATTCATCCAGATGTGGCACAAAAGGTGGGGCACGTGATTGACGTAGGAGCGGCGTTCCAGGTTATGGTTGCAGACGACAGCAAACTACAGTGTCAGGGAGTGTTGAAGGCGATGGAGCTTCGGATGCAGAGTTATGTGGGGTGCACGGATGTCTATCTCTTACCGATCCGAGGCTCAGATATGGTGCTTGGAGTGCAGTGACTGCAGCAGTTGAGGAGGGTGACTTTTGATTGGGACCAGATGACGATGGAGTTCTCGCAAGGGGAGCGCCAGTTCTGTTTGAAGGGGCTCAGATCTTCTCCGGTCAAAGAGATCTCCATTCGCAGCCTACAACAGCTTAAGGAGTCCAATAGTCTGATGACGGTCCTGTTGGGGGTGCGGTCTGACGAGGATAGACCGACGGAGGTTCCTGACCAGATGCGGGCATTAGTGGAGGAGTATGATGACATTTTCCAGGAGCCGGGGACGCTTCCACCGTCACGGTTCCGTGATCACCAGATTGTGCTACAGACTGGGGCGGAGCCGCCCAACACTCGTCCTTACAGGTATCCCCACATGCAGAAGGCAGAGATCGAGCGTAGTGTGAAGGAAATGCTTGTTGCCGGCATTATACGGCCTAGTACCAGTTCCTTCTCGGCACCGATTATTCTGGTTAAAAGGAAGGACGGATCTTGGCGTTGCTGCGTAGATTACCGTGCCTTAAACAGTGTTACCGTGAAGGACAAGTTTTCGATTCCCGTGATTGAGGAGCTGTTGGATGAGTTGAGTGGGGAGACTATATTCACGAAGCTGGATTTGCGATCCGGCTATTATCAGATTCTTATGAAGGAGGAGGACGTGCATAAGACGGCTTTCAGGACTCATGACAGCCACTATGAGTTCTTAGTGATGGCGAATGGATTGACGGGGGGACCGTCTACTTTTCAGGCTAATATGAACGAGAGTTTTCGTCCATTCCTGCGACACTTCGTCTTGATCTTCTTTGATGACATTCTGATCTACAACGCTACTTGGGAGGATCATTTACGTCATGTGACTCAGGTCTTCTCTACTCTTCGGCAACATAAGCTCTATGCTAAGAGGTCCAAGCGTTCTTTTGGACAACAGGAGGTGGAGTACTTGGGGCATCTAGTTTCAACTGATGGGGTGAAAGCCGACCAACGGAAGATCGAGAGTATGATTTCTTGGCCACGACCTCTGACCATTCGGGCGCTGAGGGGGTTCTTGGGCCTCACTGGGTACTACCGGCGTTTTGTACAGGATTATGGGAAGATTGCTCGGCCACTTGCGCAGCTGCTACAGAAGGATGCTTTCTCGTGGCAGGATGAGGCCGAGACCGCCTTTCAGGCGTTGAAGAGGGCGGTGACGACGACTCCAGTGCTGGCACTTCCAGATTTCACTAAGGAGTTTGTGGTGGAGACGGATGCTTCCGGCGTGGGCATGGGAGCGGTCTTGATACAGGAGGGACGACCGATCGCCTTCTACAGTAAGGCCTTGGCTCCACGGACACTGGGACTATCGGTGTATGAAAAGGAGATGCTAGCGGTTATTCATGCGGTGGCCCTATGACGGCCATACCTGCTGGGACATCGTTTTAAAATACGGACAGATCATCAGAGCTTGAAGCACTTTCTCGAGCAGCCGATTTCTTCCCCTCTTCAACAGAAGTGGGTCACCAAGTTGTTGGGCTATGATTATGAGATCGAGTATCGACCGGGGAAGGACAATCGGGTGGCTGACGCCCTATCACGCTTACTAGAGGGAGCCTTGGCGCACATTTCTATGCCACAGTTGGAGTCGATGGATGAGATTCAGGAGGAGGTGCAGCGAGATCCCGAGTTACGGGTTATTGTGGAGAACCTGCGGCAGGCTCGTGAGGTAACCCCAGGTTATTACTTACAAAATGACCGGCTATATTATCAGGGACGAGTGGTCATTCCTGGGCAGTCAGCTTGGAGGACGGTGATGATACATGAGTTCCATTCATCGCCGACGGGCGGTCACGCGGGTATTCTTCGCACTCTCCAACGGGCTCGGGCAAATGTATTTTGGAAGGGGATGCGCCGTGACATTCGGGAGTTTGTTCAGAAATGTGATGTCTGCCAAAGGCAGAAATATGAGACTACTTCTCCAGCCGGGCTACTCACCCCCTTAGAGATTCCGCATCAAATTTGGGATACGGTTTCTATGGACTTCATTGATGGGCTGCCCAAGTCGAAGGGTAAAACGGTTATCTTAGTGGCGGTGGACAAGTTGTCCAAGTATGGGCACTTCCTTGCTCTGGGCCACCCTTACACAGGGGAGTCTGTGGCGGCTTTATTTGTTCGGGAGATTGTTCGATTGCATGGGATTCCCCGGGCGATCATTTCCGATCGGGACCCTACTTTTGTTGGCAGATTTTGGACGGAACTCTTTCGCTTGCAGGGGAATTCATTACGTTTCAGCACGGCTCACCATCCCCAGACCGATGGACAGACGGAAGTCTTGAATCGGGGCGTGGAAACTTACCTTCGTTGTTTTATCATGGATGAGCCAAGGACATGGGCCAGTTGGTTACATTGGACGGAGTACTGCTTCAACACTTCGTATCACTCCGCTAGCAAACTCACCCCCTTTGAGGTCGTCTATGGTCGGCCACCTCCCTCCTTGAGCAGTTATGAGTCAGGCAGTACCGCAGTGGCAGCAGTTGATCGGGCACTCCGTGATCGTGATTGGACCCTCGCCACCTTGCGCGAGAATCTTCGGGCGGCGCAGGATCGTATGAAAGCACAGGCAGATCGACATCGGATGGAAAGGGAGTTCCGGGTGGGGGATGAGGTTTTCCTCAAACTTCGCCCTTACCGGCAGTTGTCTGTGGCGCAGAGGACAAATCAGAAGCTGGCACCCCGCTACTATGGACCATTTCGGATCACGTGACGGGTCGGGCCAGTTGCGTATACCTTGGCATTGCCCGAGGGCTCACGGATTCATCCTACCTTTCATGTCTCCTTGTTGAAGCGTAAGCTGGGTGAGGCTGTTCCGGTCTTTCCCGTGGTGCCAGAGGCTACTTCTGGAGGCGAGCTTCGCCCCATTCCGGCAGATGTGCTGTTGATCAAGTGGAAACGTCGGGGCACGGTGTACTGTCCAGAGCTGTTAATTAAATGGAAGGATCTCTCCGCGGAGCACAATACTTGGGTGGACTTGCTAGAGTTCCGGGAGCTTTACCCCGATTACCCACTTGAGGACCAGCTGACTTTTGATGGAGAAGGGAATGTTAAGCCTCCAGACGAGGCTAGACTATTTGGGCAACATTACCAGCGGCGGCAACGGCGCGTGCAAGGCAACAACGGGGCTGAACTATTGGGTTCAACCCCCTCTTCTTAAAAGATCGGCTCAAGGGGGCTGAACCACATTTGGTTCAGCCCCATGGGGGCCGGCCGGCCCTAGGTTGGCCGGCCTTGGGTCTCGGGTTATATATACCCGGACCCCTCTCTTTTGGAGGCATGCAAGTATTATCCAAGGTATTTCCCTTCCCTCTTATTTCAACCCTAATCTCTATCTTCTTCCTCTAGTTCTTCTTCTTCTTCACTAGTTCGTGCTTAACACCCACACACATACAAATACACAAATACAAATTCATCCACACACATACACACATACAAATACACAAACACACATTCATCCACACATACAAACACACATTCATCCACACATACAAACACACATTTATCTACACCTACACACCCACACACGAACACACGACACACCTATAAACACATTCATCCACACATGTATACACATACAAACATACAAACACACATTCATCCACACACACTCACATACACACCTACAAATACACACAGGGGAGTCTGTGTGTATTGACATATCTAAATCCCAAATACATCCAAATGGGTAAATTGTTTTTGACATATCTAGCATATATACTATGAAATCGCAACGTCAATGGGGGAAGCAAAAATCCGTCAAATTAACCACAAAGAAGCTCTTGGAATGAGGAAAAAAATGAAAACAACTTACCTTCGATCGGATGGAGAAGAAAAGAGGAGAGCCTGTCGTCGGAGAAGTAGCAACCTGGTGTCTCGCCGGAGAAGTAGCAACCCGGTGTCTCGCCGGAGAAGATGCAACCTGGTGTCTCGCCGGAGAAGATGCAACCTGGTGTCTCGCCGGAGAAGAAGCTTGGTGTCTCACCGGAGAAGAAGCCCAAGCTCGATAGGAGAATGGGAAGGATGCGTTTGCTCGATGGGGTTTTTAGGAGGGAGATGCGGGCGAGAATCCTCAATTCATTTCATTTCCAATTCCCATGACTTCTTTTGGCCACCGAACGACGGAATTGGAATTGGGAATTGAATTCCAATTCCTTTCCTCTAATTCCGCCAAACTAAAAGGGCTTAAGTCAATTCCTATTTGCTTGGTTTCTTTCTTCTAATTATCTCTGTAAAGAGAGGCCTCAAACCTTGTATATACTTCTTGAATAACAAATTACAAGTGTGTATACATTTATATAGGAAAAGAAGAAGAAGAGAAATCCCAATTCAAGATGTGGGACTAATACAAAGAGAGAGAAGAGAGAAAATTGGGCCCCTAGATGGGCCATTAATTAGGTTTTTCTAACACTCCCCCGCAAGCTGGAGCGTACAAGTCGTAGGCACCAAGCTTGGATAAAACTGGTAGTATAGCGGCCGGGAGAGAGCTTTAGTCAGGATGTCAGCAACTTGGTTTGTAGCAGGAATATGCTCCAAATCTATCTTCTTTGACTGTACCTTTTCCCGGATAAAGTGACAGTCAACTTCAATATGCTTTATGCGTTCGTGAAAGACCAGATTCTTGGCAATATGTATTGTTGCTTGACTGTCACAAAATAGGGTCGCCGGTGATGGGAGATGAACACCCAAGTCTCCCAGAAGGCTCTCAAGCCAGGTTAACTCGGAAACAACAGCAGCTATTGCCCGGTACTCGGCTTCAGCAGAAGAGCGAGCAACCACAGTTTGTTTCTTGCTATGCCAGGTTATGAGATGTCCACCGAAGTAGGTACAGAAACCAGTTGTGGAACGCCTATCATCAATGGATCTTGCATAGTCAGCGTCAGTGTACACGAGAAGAGATAGAGATGTGGATGGCTTGTACACAAGCCCTTGTCCTGGAGCGTTCTTGAGATATCGAAGAATACGCTCGACGACTTGAAGATGAGATGTCTGAGGAGCATGCATAAAACGACTCACGACTCCCACGACAAAAGAGATGTCTGGTCGAGTAACCGTAAGATAGATTAGCTTCCCAACCAAGCGTCTATAGTATTCCGGACTGGTAAGCAGCTTGTTGGAGTCAGAGCTGTGGGCCGAGAGCTTGTGATTGACGTCCATAGGAGTATCCACAGGTTTGCATCCAGAATAGCCGGCATCATGAAGGAGATCCATACAATACTTCCTTTGGGATAACACAAGACCATCAGGGCGTCGTGTAACCTAAAGCCTAAGAAAATATTAAAGGTTGCCAAGATCTTTGGTCTGAAAGGCGGAGTTTAACTGTTGCTTGATATGTTGTATCCCTGTAGTATCGTCGCCAGTAATGAGGAGATCGTCAACATAGACAAGTAGGATCACAGTTCCGGTTGACCGGTGTCTGGTGAAGAGAGAAAAATCAGCCGAGCTCCGAATGAAGCCAATATCGCAAACAACCTTGCTGAATTTTTCAAACCAAGCGCGCGGGGAATGTTTGAGACCATAAATAGATTTCCGAAGATGATAGACCCGAGACTCCCCCGTGGTCTCAAACCCGTGAGGTTGGTGCATATAAACAGTCTCCTGTAGATTGCCGTTGAGGAAGACGTTCTTAATATCCAACTGATAAATAGGCCAATGGCGATGAACATCAAAGGAGAGAAGAACGCGGACCGTGTTCAATTTGGCCACTGGAGAGAAGGTTTCCTCATAATCAAGGCCATGTTGAGTAAAACCCCGGGCCACGAGGCGGGCCTTTAAACGCTCAACGGTGCCATCCACCGCATGTTTAATAACAAAGACCCACTTGCAGCTAACATCGGGATGACCTGCAGGAAGAGCAACCAGATCCCAAGTCTGGTTAGCCCAGAGAGCCCGCATTTCATCGTCCATGGCCGCCCGCCACCCCGGTGTTGAAGCGCCTCCTGCACAGTGTTAGGAATAGAAATAGAGGAAAGAGAGGTGACAAATGCGTAGAGAGGTGAAGTCAGCCGACGGAGAGAAACGTAGTTGGCCAAGGGATGAGCTGTAGAGGCGGGAGCTGTACCTGCCGTTGCCGGGGTGTCGCTGGGAGCTGGGAGCTGGTGCAGGGAACCATCCTTGGAGCCACGACGAGTGTAGACACGGATAAGGAGCGGAGGAACCTTAGGTGGGGCAGGGAGGGAGGAGGAAATAGATGGCAGAGAAGAGGGAGTGATAGGTATGGCAGGCCGGGGAAGAGGAGGAGAGGAAGACAGGGTGGGGGAAGGTAAGTGAAAGGGTTGGTCTTCGTAGAAGATGACATCCGCTAAGACGACCAGCTTGCCATCCGAAGGAGAGTAGCAAACATACCCCTTTTGAGTACGAGTGTAGCCAACAAACATAAATTTGGCCGCCCGAGGAGCTAGTTTGTCGGACAGGCGGCCAAGAAGATGAACATAACAAACACACCCGAAGACCCGCGGGGTGAGAGAAGTAGGGTTGGTGGAAGGATAGAGGAGTTGGATAGGTGAGTCAAAGTCAAGAACAGACGAGGGTAGGCGGTTGATGAGATGACAGACCGTGGAGACGGCAAAATTCCAATATTCGATCGGAACCTGCATTTGAAATATGAGGGATCGAGCACACGAAGTTTGATGGATGGTGTTAGAATAACCCATGTATTGGGCCCATCTTTTGGGCCCATTATTGCTCTTCTCTTTTAGTCCCACATCTTGTATATGATTTATTCTCTCTCTCTTCCTCCTATATATTTGTATTCTCTACTTGTATTTACATACTCAATCAATACATACAAGTTTTTGAGCTTTCTCTACATGGTATCAGAGCCAGGTTCGGCCTCTCGCAGCCTCTTTTTTTTTGTCCGCCTCTGTTGACCTCACACGGCCTGCCTCTCGCGGCCTGCTTCCCGCGGCCTGCTTCCCGCGGCCTGCTTGTCTCTGTCCGCTTCTATTCTGCGGCTTGCCCGTCTCTGTCCGCTTCTTTTCCGCTGCCTCCAGTTGCTCTCTTTCTCCCGTGGTTCCACCCCCCTGGCTTCTTATAGACATTTCTCTTCCTGATCCGTGGGGACACCTTCTCCCTTGTTCTCCGCTGTCCGCTGCGGGCTCCCTGCTCACAGACAGTTCTTGGTCGCTGTTATTCTTCTGGCGAACTGCTCCAGCTCGCCGCGGTCTGTCTTCAGTCCGCTGCTCTGCTATCCGCTGCTTTGTCTATCCGCGATCTGCCTTGTCCTACCCGCGACCTGTTCCAGCTCGCCGCGCCCTGTTCCAGCTCGCCGCGACCTGCCTTCTCTATCCGCTTGAGTCTTTCTACTCGCGGTTTCCTTCTCCTCAGACCGCTGCTGTGATCCTCCAGACCGTGCGGGTTGTTCCTCTCCCGCATTTTGGTCGCGGTCTTCTTCTGCTCTTCCTGTCCGCGCGTCTTGTCTCTGTCTGCTCGGCTTGTCTCTGTCCGCTGCGGCCTTCTTTTCCCAGTCCGCTTCGCCTTTGGTCGCTTCCTCCTCCTGCCGCTGGTGTTTTCACATCTAGACCGGGCGGTCTCTGCTCTAGTCGCGCGGGCTCTCCTCTCTTGCGGACTGCTCTTGTCCGCCGGACTCTCTCTCTTCTTGCGGACTGCTCCTGTCCGCTGCGGACTGCTTCCTGTGCTCTGACCGCTGCTGTGTTCACCTAGACCGTGCAGACTCTTTTTTTTCCGCATTTTGGTCGCGATCTGACTAATCGCTGGTGACCGGCGCGACGGTGCGGACAAGTGCCTTTTCCGCTTTTTTTTTGTCGCGGTCTCCAGTCCTTCCTGTTGCGGCCTTGTCGTGCAACCTCTTGCTCTTTTCGCGGAGGTCTCCCTAGGTGGTCTAGTTCTGCGGTCTGCCTCTATGGCTTCTTCGGGTAACTCCACTAGCTCGGCGGCCAGTCCGCCTATTGACCGCCCGGCCTGTCCTACAGACCACCCGATTTGCTCTGCTGAAGTCCGTGACGAGCTAAGGATCACTACCATCTCTCTTTCTGGCAAGAAAAATTTTATTACTTGGGTGTACTCAGTTCGACGGGTTCTTCAGGCCAAGGGTCTTCTGCCTCACCTTACTCAGGCACCTCCGTCTCCTCTTACCGTTGATTGGCTCCGCAATGATGGCCGCGTTCAGACTTGGATCCTGAATTCATTAGATGATGAGCCTTATCAGATGACTATGTACCACGACACCGCCAAGGCTATGCGGGATGAGCTGCATTTCTTATACTCAGGCCGCGACAGCCTTCGGCATCTCTACGACATACTCACTGACCTCTTTACTCTTGACACTGGCGGGGCTTCAGATATGACTTCGTTTGTCGCTCGGGCTAAAACTCTTGTTGAAGCCTGGATCCAGCATCAGCCGTCCACCAATGATCATGCTGCTCAGCGCGCTCAGAAGGAAGTCGCTTGCATTGCCATCATCATGGCCCGTCTTCCATCTCACCTTCAGAGCCTTCGTGCTCAGATCCTGGCTGCTCCCACCACACCATCTTTCTCCGATGTATGCTCCATGATTCTCCGTGTATCACCTCCTCCAGATACTTCTGCTCCTCCCCAGGCCCTTCTTCAGCAGGCCCCTCTGCTCCTACCATCCCCTCCTACTTCTGCTCGGGGGGGGGGGGGGGGGGCATTCGGGCTCTCGGGGCCGTGGCCGGGGTGGCCTGGGTCGGCCAAAGTGTTCCTTCTGCGGGAAAGATGGTCATCTTGAGGCGACCTGCTACAAGAAAATTGGTTATCCTCCTCGTCCGACGGCATCTGCTGCTACTGGCGCTAGTCCTCCTGATCTTGAGACTGTCCGTCTTCAGCTCCAGCATCTTCAGGGTCTGCTCAACCCACCATATGCCTCCGTCGCCTCCGTCTCCAACACAGGTACTGCTTGTCTATCCACCAGCCTGGGCTGGATTGTGGACTCTGGTGACACTCATCACGTTACTTCGCAACAGCCTGCCCAGTACTCGGATTCTCGTTATCCGAAGACTATCACTATGGTCAATGGGGCGATGGTTCCTGTCTCCGGCTCGACAGATCTTTCTCTCAAGCCGTCGATCACCCTTCGCTCGGCTCTTCATGTTCCGAGATTACCGTTTAATATATTTTCTGTTGGACGTCTTACGAATGATCTTGATTGTTCGGTTATATTCACCTCCTCTTCCTTTGTTATACAGGATCGACAGACGCAGACTATCATTGGTAAAGGCCGGCTGCGGAACGGGCTCTACCTTCTCGATGAATCTCCCACCATTTTGTCTTCTATTTCTTCTACGGCGTGACATCATCGTCTTGGGCATGCCCCTCTGCTGGTTCTCTAGCGGGCTCTTCCAGATATATCTTTTACTCCTTTTCAGTGTGACTCATGTATCCTCGACAAGCAGCCACGTTCTTCTTTTCCTGCGCATTGTACTCGGAGCGCTGCTCTCTTTGATCTCGTACATTCTGATATTTGGGGCCCTTTTAAGGTTACCAGTATTTGTGGCTTTCGTTATGTTATCACATTTATTGATGATCACTCTCGCACTACGTGGCTATATTTACTCCGTGATCGCTCGGAGCTTCCCCGTGTTTTCCGGGCTTTTGTCCTCGAGACCCGTACGCAATTCCACACCACACTCAAAATTCTACGCACCGATAATGCTCGTTAGTACACCAGCCACGAATTTACCGCTTTGTGTTCTGAATACGGGATTCTACATCAAACCTCCTGTGCTTACACACCCCAGCAAAATGGTGTTGCCGAAAGGTGGAAGCGCCACTTACTCGATGTTGTCCGCTCCCTCATGCTTCAAATGCATGTTCCCAAGCCGTATTGGAACTTTGCGGTTTCGACTGCCTGCTTTCTCATCAACCGTCTCCCTTGCTCCGTCCTCAATTATGCTACTCCGTTTAGCATATTGTTTCCCTTCACTCGGGCTTTTCCTCTTCCGCCTCGTGTCTTTGGCAGCACCTGCTACGTCCACCGTCTGGGCCCCTCCTCTGATAAGTTGGATCCCAGGGCTGCTATACACATCTTTGTAGGCTATTCACGCACCCAGATGGGCTATGTCTGTTACTCTCCCGCTACTCGAAAGATCTCCGTTTCTGCTGACGTTGCCTTCCGGGAAGAACAACCGTTTTTTCCTGCTCCTTTACCTGCTGATCTACCACTAACTCCTCTCCCTCCATCCATCCCACGCCCCGTTATTCCCGCTATTACACCACCTTCGCCGGTTTCCCCTGCACCGTCTCCCGCTACCGCCAAACCACCCGTTATCCGTGTCTACACTCGTCGCCCTCCCAGTTCCGGTGCCCCTCTGCATACGACCTCTACCACGTATACTCCGCGTCCTTCTGATCAGGTACCCCCTTCCACTGCTCATCCTTTGGCCAACTACGTCTCTCTTCATCGCCTCTCTCACCTTTTGCACATATTTGCTACTTCTCTCTCTTCGATTGTTGTTCCTAACTCTGTGCAGGAGGCGCTTCAACATCCCGGCTGGCGGACAGACATGGAGGAAGAAATGTCTGCTCTCTGGGCTAACCAGACATGGACCGTCGTGCCCCTTCCTCCGGGTCAGAAATCGGTTGGGTGCAAGTGAGTCTTTGTCATCAAACATGCTGCTGATGGGACAATTGACCGTTTGAAGGCTCGTCTTGTGGTTCGTGGCTTTACCCAGCAACATGGACTCGACTATAAGGAAACTCTCTCCGGTCGCCAAGCTCAATACCGTTCGCGTCCTCATCTCTGTCGCTGTTCATCGCCAGTGGCCCCTATTTCAACTGGATATCAAGAATGCCTTCTTAAATGAGGATCTCCAGGAGACGGTTTACATGCAACAACCACCCGAGTTTGAGACCACGGGGGAGTCTCAGGTCTGTCGCCTTATAAAGGCTCTGTATAGTCTCAAACAATCTCCACGAGCATGATTTGAAAAAATCAGTAAGGTCCTTCGTGATATCGGTTTTACTCGAAGCTCGGCCGACTTCTCGCTGTTTACTCGTCACCGACCAACAGGGACGGTCCTTCTGTTAGTCTGCGTTGACGACATCATCATTACATGAGATGACTCACAAGGGATACATGCCGTCAAAGTACATCTAAACTCGGTCTTTCTGACAAAAGACCTGGGACCTCTACGATATTTTTTGGGTCTTGAGGTTGCCAGACGACCAGATGAGTTTATTCTATCTCAACGGAAGTACTGTCTTGACCTTTTTCATGATGCTGGTCTTTCAGGGTGTAAGCCAAGTGATACCCCTATGGATGTAAACCACAAGTTGTGAGCTCAGGCATTTGACTCGGATCTACTTCTCCAGAATCCTGAATATTATCGACGACTCGTTGGAAAATTAATCTATCTCACGGTTATCAGACCAGATATTTCTTTTGCTGTTGGTCTTGTCAGTCGGTACATGCACTCTTCTCGAAAATCTCATCTTCAGGTTGTTGAACGTATTCTCAGGTATCTAAAAACAGCTCCTAGTCAAGGACTTGTTTACCGGTCCTCTTCTTCTGCTCCAACTTTAGTGGCATACTCAGATGTTGATTATGCTGGTTCTCTTGATGACCGGCGATCTACTAGTGGTTTTTGCACATATTTTGGAGGACATTTGATTACATGGCGAAGCAAGAAACAAGCGGTCGTTGCTCGATCATCAACTGAGGCAGAATACCGGACAATGACATCTGTTGTATCAGAACTGACATGGCTTGAGATTCTTCTCACTGATCTGGGTGTAAAATTACCGTCACCGGCTCTTCTCTTTTGTGACAGTCATGCGGCTATACATATTGCCAAGAACCCAGTCTTCCACAAAAGAACAAAACACATTGAAGTCGATTGTCACTTCATTCGGGAAAAAGTTCAAATGAAGAAGCTCGATCTAAAGCATGCCCCAGGGTCGGAACAAGTTGCGGATGTCCTCACAAAGGCTCTTCCCAAGGTACTCTTCATCAATGCTTGTCCAAGCTTGGTGCATACGATTTGTACGCTCCAGCTTGCGGGGGAGTGTTAGAATAACCCATGTATTGGGTCCATCTTTTGGGCCAATTATTGCTCTCTTCTCTTTTAGTCCCACATCTTGTATAAGATTTATTCTCTCTTCCTCCTATATATCTGTATTCTCTCCTTGTATTTACATAATCAATACATACATGATTTTGAGCTTTCTCTACAGATGACACCAAATTCGGTGCAGAGATTGGAGAAGGTGCGACCAGTATACTCACAAGCATTATCAGTGCGGATGACCTTGAGAGGGGTGGCGAATTGCGTACGCATTTCAGTTAAAAAACACGAAACACAAAGGTAAGTTCAGTACGATCATACAGAAAATATAATCATGTAATACGCGAGTAATCATCAATAAAAGTGACAAAATAGCGAAATCCAAAGATACTGAGGACTTTATAAGGACCCCATACATCAAAATGAATTAAAGATAATGAAGTACTACTCCGGGTACAGGTAGGGGGGATGGAAGAACGATGTTGTTTGCCGTAGATACAAGATTCACAAGAGAATTCTCGTAAAAGAACATCAGTAAGCGCCCGCTTGAGAAACGGAAGGGGAGCATGCCCAAGGCGGCGATGCCAATCGACATTGGAGACTGCAGAGAGAAGAGTGGGTGGGATATCCAAGATGTACAACCCATTCAACAGCTGCCCCTTACCAATGATACTCCGGGTGCGGCGATCCTGCATAAGAAAAGAAGGAGAAAAAGTTATGCAACAATCTTGTTATGCAACCTCCCTCTGATATCATGTAAAGAGAGGCCTCAAACCTTGTATATACTTCTTGAATAACAAATTACAAGTGTGAATACATTTATATAGGAAAAGAAGAAAAAGAGAAATGTCAATCCAAGATGTGTGACTAATACAAAGAGAGAGAAGAGAGAAAATTGGGCCCCTAGATGGGTCCTTAATTAGGCTTTTCTAACAATCTCTATTGAGAATGTTGAGACGACTTAGGTGGGCCATTACCTATTTATTCCACAATGAAAGAGCAGCTACATAGAATCTGTGCAGATCCCAAGGACAAATAAAGAAAGGAAAAAATACAACCCAGCACACTGTACCCTAAATAATCGAGTTAACTCAAACCATGATGATGATCAACACCTATGAAGCACCGACATTCCAAAATTCCCATCGTACACCCGTCCGATTCTCCGACACATTCGGACACTTTCCGACACTTTCCGACACTCGTGTCAGAAGTCCTACATGCTGGCTCACGCGGGACTCGCGTGTCCCACTCAATCAGACACGTGTGTCTCTAAGCTAGTTACTCATGGTGAGGCGGGAGACAATTTGTCTTGAAAGTGTAATTTTTGTGAAAAATATTTTATATGTTCATATGCAAGAGTGAAAACACATTTGTTAATGATTGGTGAAAAAAAGAATTTGAAAGTGTGTAAAAGTCTCAAGTAGTGATCTATTTGAGGTGAAAAAACTTGAAAAAGATGTGAATGATAGAATAACGAGTTTTGTACCTAAAAAAATGTCTTTGCCAATTTCTAGCATTTCAAGTAGTGAAGGTGAATCAACTAGTGCGGTAAATATTTTCTCTAGAAAAAAGAAGATTGAAAGTGGGGAAAAAAGTTTGTTTGAGAATCCATTATTTTTACAGATCATATATCGTTTTTGACCTTTTGTTAAGTTTTGCATTTGAATATTTGATGAGTAATATTCAAACATGATTTAGTTTTTTTGAATATTTGTTGATTGTTGATTTTTTTTATTTTTTATAAAATGTTTTAGGATTTTCATAATTATGAAAACTAAATATTTAATATACATGTCCCAACGTGTCGAAATATGATATTTTTGAGAATTGACGAATCGCGTGTCGTGTCGTGCGTCGGTGTCGGTGCAACATAGATCAGCACATGATGAAGTCTGCTGATTTATGCAAAGTCTTGCCCAAGTATGTTGTTTTCTTAAAAAATAGTCTCTTTTCTTGGGGTTCTTGACATATCAAGCTAGGGAATAAAATCTAAGTCCTTTTTTTTATTAACGAGAGTATCATTTTGTGCAAATGCTTTTAAGTTTCTTATTTTTGAATTGTTTTAGTATTTCCTTGCGCTTATAGTTTTAACTTTCTTGCATGGTATTTTTGTAGGACTGAATGGTATTCATGGTGCTGATTGTGTATTGAATTGTGACCCAAAATCAGCATCTTATTCTACTTCAAATGATGAATATTTGGATTTACCTATTCTGGTGTGTTATTGAAACTGAATAGTTAGTCTGAGTTGATGAAAGCATTTTCTTTTGATTTAGATGAATTTTCAAGTATCTTTATTTTGATCTTTTCCTCCTCAAACAGTCCTCAAAGCTGGACAGGTTCTCCTTAATTAGTAGCCTTTACACGGCTATAAAGTTTGCAGAGTTGCACTTGAAAAGAGGGAAGAGATTACTTATTTGCTGTCACAATGGTAAGTCATAGATATTTGCTATTGATATCGGCTATAGAATTTACTCTATTAATGATATGTGGACTACAATTTACTTATTTTGTGACTTTCAAGGAGACATCAAACAATTTTTTTGACACGTTCGTATTCATTAAAACAGGAATTGTGGTGGATATTTTTTTATAGATGTTATTGCTAACATCTTCCTTCTCCTATTAAGTAAAAATGTTTGATGATTTGGAAATAGAGAGATTTTTTGTGCTTAGTGCCCTAAATTTGTTGAATTACCAACGACCTTGAAAGCACTAGTCTGGGTACATGTATGTGGTACGATATGTATCCGGTACGTCGGTACGACAAAAAACAAAGATATGACTACTATTAAATATGTTTATTTATATCAAAAGTGCAATAGAAGGTCTTCAAAACAATGAAACATCAAACATAAATCATAACTTGAAGCAAAATACATAAAATTCCAAATTTAACCTCTTAATGTCTTATATTGTTCAACTACAAGATAATGGTGGTTCATCAATCTTTTTTCTTCGTTGTTGGAGATCAACGCAGCTTCATTCTCTGGCTCATCTAGGGATAAGTTAGCAACACCAAGCATGCCGACATCATCAAAATGATTCACCCATGCATCATCTCTAATATTCCACATTCCACTTCTTCCTTCATTATGTATATTACTTCTTCTTGATTATAGATGTAGATTACTATGCACATAAACCATGTCATCAACTCGTTGTGGTTTAATTTTGTTTCTTCTCAAAGAGTGAATAAAGAGGTATGCGCTCTAAATTATCTCACAACATGAGGATGAAGAGAATTTTACTATAATCTTCATAGCAAACCTGTGCAACCTTGACATTAAAGCTCCGTAATAGCTCCATCAATTTTTGGAAAGTAAGGAAGCTCTACATGAAAAGCTTGAGCAAGTCCCGTGAACCTAGAGAACTCATTGATGACTAGATTCTGTTGTAAAATAAAAATAACAATAGATGATGCTTTATTTTTCCACATTTGAGGCTATTTACAACATTACAGAGGCTCTTCAACACAGACAAACGATGTGAGACTAAACCCAACTATTATTAGAAAACACTAAAAGACCGACATTACGAGACATTTCCAACACTCCCCCTCAAGCTGAAGGGGGAACCTTCAACTTGGACACATCAAATAACAACAATGGTGGTTGTCAATGCGGGAAAAAACATCAGACGAGTCATCAGAGGAAATTCCAAATCGGGGAATCAAGCCGGGGACATAGCTACAAATGACACTGACCCACATACGATGTGGGCTCGTTGGAAATCGGTCAACCAACATCACCTAAACACATAACATGTGAAAGAGAACGAAAGATGTGAAGCAAATCATCAACTGTGCAACCTGGGATAATCCGTCAGGGATAATCTGTCGGGGATAATTCGCACAAAGTGCGGACCCTCATGACACATTCCGCATGACACGGTCCCACGCGACACGACCCGCTGAGATTAAAAAACCAACATCACTCGTGTCTCAACACACGACCGATCGAAAGAAAACATGGGGAGAGACATACATCATACAACATAAGCTTGGAGGGCGTGTAAAACTAAGACAAACAACGGGAAAGATCATCTGAGTCGCCCTCATCCTAAACACTCTCCCTCACGTGGAACACACATACATATAAGCATAACAACAACAAACACTGACAATAATCAAGCAAAGGACATTGAAAGACACCAAAAAAGCACATACAAAGGACCAAATCCACACGAGGCAGCATCATCACCGACGAGAGAAGTGAGCAGCGACACGACGGGAAAAAAGCCCCAGCACAGGAAATTGGCAATAGGAAAAGCCGGCAGCGGGATAGATGGTTGCGAACAACGGGATTTGCCGCAGCAGCGATGAAAAGCTGTCGATCGAACCCAACAAGAGCGACGACAGTAGGATATGAACCTGCGTAGGTAAAGCCCAACTAACGACGGGCACTACGACAATCAACAACGACGATGAGAACGAACAATGGCTTATACAAGGATGAGCGGAGGGATCGACTCCTCCGTCGAGGGGAAAAGTGGCCACTTCTGTCGATGGAATCAGACGGTGATTTCGCCGACCGGAGTCGGAAGAGAGCGACTCCCCGTGAGCCCTAGCAGCGCAGGACAACGAGGTTGAAAGAGGAAATAGAAGCGGGAGTAAGTGACGACCACAGGAAAAATTTAGGGTTTTAGATCAAGGCTCTGATACCATGTTGTAAAGTAGAAATAACAATAGTGGATGTTTTATTCTTCCACATATGAGACTATTTATAACATTACAACAGACTCTTCGACACAGACAAACGATGTGGGACTTAACCCAACTATTACTGAAAAACACTAAAAGATCGACATTGTGAGACATTTCCAACAGATTTCTTTCAACCACATACGTGAAGTATCTCCTTAAGCAATTATTTCTTTCCAAAGAAATCTTATAAAATGTATTTGGAGCAACTCTATTTGACCATCCATTAAACCATTATTGGCTACATCACCTACGAAAATTTAAATAACAATTTATATCGTGAAATAAATATATCATATCAAATACCCAATGTAGCAGCGTGCAACACTTCATCAATCAACAAGCACATTATAAACTTCCTCATAAAGAGGTCAATGGGAGTCTAGGTCCACCAATTTCTCATTTGATGTAATCCAGAATCCCAAAATTGTTTTTTAATTTAAAATTTTGAGTTGTTTTGTAAATATGTAGCAGAAAAGAGATTTTCTCACATAACCGTAACTCCATAAGCAAAAATCAACCTCGGGTTTGCATACGCGCATAAATACCAACATTTATGTGCACAATAAACATGAATTAACTTTCCATAGACATGTTGGTGAAGAACATTAAAGTTTTTCGAAATTGATGACAAAAAGGCACAATAATAATTTAGGTAAGCATATTCTGAATATTTAGATCAAATTTAAAATTAAGCATAAATAATTTAACAAGTAATAGAGCAAGAGATGAATCAAGAGGAATACCCAACATCGCAAGGCAGGGTTAAATCTAAAATACACTAGATCAAGTTAGCATGTGGTTTAAGGAAGGTCACTGGACCAAGCTGAAATGAAGTGGCTGACCGTAGAATGAAACAAAGGAGGCATTAGAAGGAACTTGGGATCACACGAGGAAGGAGTCGATGCTGTCAAAAGGAGGGAGCGGACTGTTCGTTGGAGCCCACAGAGGCCGTTGACAACAGTGGTGGAATTGGGGGGGGGGGGCTTAGCGCCGTCTTGAGCTGTAGATTCGACAAAAAGCAATGTAGAGCCTATCTGAAGGTGGCTAAGGAGGGTTCGCCGGAACCTTGGGAAGCCGCGAGTGGTAGTAGCTAGTCCGACAAAGGGACTACAACGGCTGGAATTAGGGCTAGGGCTCGCGTCGCGTGAGGGCAGAAGAAGTCGAGTTGGACAGTTGGGGCTGGATCTTTTGGGAAACAGAAAAATGATTTCTCTATTCCCAAAATTTGTCGAAGTTGCCTTTCTTTGGAGGGGCTCAAGCTTTAAATAACTTATTATGAAGTTTAAGATTTTAGGTAAATTACCAAAAAGGAATTGATTTTGTTTTAGGTAGGAGATTTAAAGGACAGATATTGGGATATCAACGATTTCTCCACTTACTAATTTCCATCGTAAAGTAATTCTGAAAATTGAATTTATTACCTAATTTTAAATATGCTTAATTTAAATAAGTCATTTTTTGAGTGTTTGTCTTAATTGACATTATACCTAATTTGACGTATCTTTTTATTCAGAGACTTATTAGACAATCACCTCAATAAGCCATAACAACGATTGTGAACGATGTGCATGATACAAAATAAACGAGCACATGCATGATAAAAATAGACAAGTGCTAAACTAAAGATATGCGAGTAAAATAAAGACACAATACGATGATGCAACACTGGTTGCATCAAATCTCTCAAGGTTTGAATACCTCAACCCCGTCAAGCGTGTAATGTAGTCTGCGATAAAGAAGTCCATTTGTCGATTTGAAAATACTTAGCTACTGTCATGCTGTTGTGTATCCAAGACTTGAGTAACCTCTGCCAAGATAAGTCTGAAAATAAAACCGGGTATGGGAAACTCTGGGATGTGGTAGGTATTGGGGCAAAAGAAAGATCCTTCACTATAGCTCATGACCTGTAGGCAAACTTTCTTTCCTGAAAAATACAGGAAATCAATCTCCTTCGGGAAATATAATTCCCGATGGCCGATGATAAAATAAACCATTAAATTATAGTTTTCCGAAGACGTCCGCGAACTGTTAGTCATAATTTTATGCATAATATTTAAATAAAAGGGGGGCAACCCGGTGCACAAAGCATCCCCACGCAACGAGGGTCCAGGAAAGGGTCCCACAACAAGTGTGAAATGTAGGCAACGAGGGTCTCCTGCAATCTTTATCGGCCCGTTGTCCCCCAAAAAACTAAAAGTTTTTCGATCTTCCTTAAATCTTTGTCGAACCCTTCTTATCGCACTGAGACCGCCATAGTCATGGTTCATCGATCTGATCACTAGGTCTTCGACAATTGCCATCAAAAATGCAGTTTTGGTCTTTGTAATCAGCTGTTTTGTACGGAACTTATGCAGATAATGATAAATTTTTCTGTTATGTAATCTATGAACCATGAAAAATAGGAAAATGCAAGTGATGACATTCAAATTTTTTTCATAACGTTTGGATTTGAACATCAACTCTTAATCTTTACGAGTCTAATGATATTCTCACCACAAGTGAGAATACCACCTAGCTATTCAATACTCCATTTGTTATTATATTCAACACCCATCCTCAAGCCAATGAGTATATATCAAGGAAATCTAGCTTGTTACAACAAAATGTAGAAAATTATTATTATTAGGGTTTCATACTCAATGCATGACCTTTGCATAGGATGTCAACATAGTAGTAAGAACCGTTGTATGGCATTCAAGTTCCCTTTCAAATCGGGAGTAAATATCATTTTTTTCCAACTTGGACATGTCATTGATGGAATTATCACAATCTTTCCCATTGGCAAAGATGTTTGTCAGTTGATCTTTGGAGTGAGCAAAGGATGTGCACTGTGCAAATATTCCCTTTGTCCAAGTGGTCCTTGATAAAATGTCTACCACTTTCTTGTAATTATGTTATGTAATTAAGGTTGCTTATATATATATATATTTACTTTCATTATAAATGAGTTTTTTGGTCTTTATGCCACCACTGTAAGTGGATATATATTTCCTCTTATTTTAGTGAGATCTAAACATTTCATATTTTGTACCTGGTATTAGAGCTTTCTTGTAGGAATTGCGTGCGATAGCCACGACGCTCTGCCTTCATTGGAGTGCTTGATGAGATTCAAGAGGCACATTTCCTAGCCACTGCCTGCTGCCTTCATTACCATCCTCAACGAGAAAGACACGACATTTGTGCTCGACGACGAAGGGGAATCTCGTGCTCGCCACTGATTTTGACATCGACCCCGTCTTCCTCAGCCGACATCAATTCCGTCTGCGATTGTTGTTCCCGTCTTCTTCTGCTAAAGTCGATCTTGTCGCCGAATGATCTTGACGCTCCTTCTGTTTCTCGACAAACCTACTCCGTTGACTCCCTCTACTGGACCATGCAACCTATATTTCTTTATGTCAACCTTCATTCTCCTTCGCCGCTGCTTCTTCAAGGTGCTGATACTATTCTCGTTGACTTCCTCTACCGCTCTAGTGTATTAGAAAGACCGGCCACTCTAAATCATTTGCCGGCTCCTCAACTATGACGATATCTCACCTTAGCCCCAATTATCTTCGTGTCTTCCTTCACAACTATTGCCTCAATGGAAAAGATTACCTTCAATGGGCCAAGTTATCTGCACTACTCTGAAAGGACGAAGAAAATTGAATCTCATTGGAGGAACTACGCTTGTGAAGACTGATGTCATGTTTCAAGGTTGACAAGATGAAGACCCTCTTATCATAACTTGGTTGTGGAATTCCATGACACCCGAGATGTGTCAAAATTGTATGTTCCTTCCTACCCACAACACAAGATATCTAGGAAAATTTGTGTCAAATCTACTTCATGAAGCAAGATGTTGTCACTGCTATGAGTTGAAGACATAGTTCCTTTACAAAGCAAGGGAACCTCTATATTATAGATTAGTGGATTACTATGGGATATTGAATGAACTAGCGATCGAACTGAACCAATATTAGAATTTGAAGTTGGAATGTCATAAGGATGCCTATACCTTGTCTACCTTTGTTGAAACAGAGGATTTTTGAGTTCCTTTTAGGTTTGAACTTTGAATTCGATCCCATCCATGTGTAGGCTTTAGGGAAGGAAGGACTTACAATCTTATCTGAAGCATTTTATACCATTGAGGTGAAGAGAGTCATAGGGGCATTATGATGTACGACAAGTCCAACGACATGTCTGCTCTTGCTGCAAGTAAGAATGCCGAATCTAGCAACATCGTTCCATGTCATACTCCCTGAACCAATAGTGACAACCGCTAGTGCACTTACTGTAAAAATATGAACACATTAAGGAGAATTGTTATAAACTACATGGGAAGGAGCAAGTTCTTGGTCATATATAGGGCTTTAAAGGGATTCAATGAAATCACTCCAACCGAGATGCATTTGAGACCACAAATGAACTTCATCATGAAGTCAAAGATGGAGTTGTTGATGGTATCCCAACTCTCAGCTAAGATGAGTTAGAAGCCTGTGAACCCCTATTGGTTCCCTCAGTAATCCATTTGGTACTTGCACACTTGCTATGTCTTATAAGAACCTATGTTCCAAATCATTTAACGTTTCAAGTATCTGTGTTGGTGTTCCATGTGTTACTAACTCAGGAGCTACTAATCACATAGTTTCTCGTAAAACTTATTACTCATCCTTTGTACCTTTTTTTTCTCACCACAATTTTATCACTGATTCCAATGGATCCAAAAGATTGGTTATTGGTAAGGGAACCATTGAGCTATCTCCATCCCTTCACCTAAATAATGTTCTTAATTTTCTTAAATTATCCACCAACCATATTTATGTTCATAAATTAATTACTGAGCTAAATTGAATTGTAAGCTTTCCTTCACATTGTGTATTTTAGGATTTAGGCACGGAGATGATTCGAACTGTTGAGGAGGACGAGTTATATCACTCTCTTCAGAAGTCTGATGGGACTGCTCATCAGTTTTTCATTCACACCGTTAGTTTGAGGACACTTCTATGATCATATAGACGACTAGGATACTCTCCATTCTCTCTTCTTAAAATTATATTTCTGCATTATTTCTTAAACAATATGTTGAGTCATTTTATTATGAAACTTGAATTGGCTAAACATTTTCATGCTTCTTTTCATCCAAGTGTTTATGTAAGTAGTGAATCATTTGTTCTCATTCATTTTGATGTTTGGGGTCTTGATTCTACTACCAGTATTTCTGATGCTAAGTGTTTTACTTTTATTGATATTTGTATTATAGTATCTTGCGTCTTTTTAATGAAAGATAAGTTTAAAGGGCAGCCAGGTGCACAAAAGCATCCCCGCGCAGCGAGGGTTCGGGGAAGGGTCCCACCACAAGTGTGAAATGTAGGTAAACTATACTAGTTCACATGCTGCTACCACCACACTGTTTAATTGAATCATCCACTCAGGGAACACAAACCATATGATCGGATATGCCTCGGGTTTTGTTTTGTACACTTGGTAAGGACAAGGTCATCACTGCTGATGACACCTTGTCCTATATAGCCGGAAAAAGCCACATCTCATGCTCTCCATCCATTTCGCTTACTTCTGTTCTTTATGTTCATTCTTCTCCCTATAATTTACTTTCAATCCACAATATTACTAGATCTCTTAATTGCTCCGTAACATTCTTTCCCGACTCTTTTTTTCAGGAAATGGGTACGAAGCAAAACGTTGGCAGTGTTAGGAACCGTGGTGGCTTGTACTTCTTTGACACTAGCTTCCGTCTCAGTCCCTCTTCTCTACTACAAGTTGCACCATTACTGTTGAGGATGTTCGAAGATGGCATCAACGTCTCGAACATTTTTACTCGTTTTATCTTCAAAAACCTTTTCCCTCGTTTATGTCTTTTATTAAATCTTTATCTTGTGATGTATATGAGTTGTCTAAACATCTTAGACATAACATTTCACATTTGTCTTATCCTAACTCCAGTCCTTTTAATGTATAGTACATTCTAATGTTTGGGGGCCATCCCCTCTTTATTCCTTGACTATATATCGATGGTTTGCCATTTTTATCGATCGCTTTTCTCGCACTAATTGGATTGATCTTCTAAGAAAAAAGTGAAGGTTTCTCTTGTTTTCAAATTTTTCATCGGGTGGTGAGACACAGTTTAAGGGCACTATTTGTGTCCTTTGTTGTGATAATGGGGAGGGAGATGGGATACAATGATCGTGGTTTATTTGGTTCTTATTTCGCCAATCATGGTGTTATACATTAAACAACCTGTATTCACACCTCCACCCAAACAGGGCTACTGAATGAAAAACACACACCTCTTTGAGGTTGCTTGTTGCCTTCTCACCACTATGCATCTTCTAAAATCTTATTGGGGCAATGCCATTCTGATAGCTGCCCATCTCATCAATCGACTACCGTTCCGAGTCTTGAACTATACACATATCACCCGTCTCCCCATTAATTGTGTCGTTCGTATATTTGGGTGCATTTGTCCAAGTTCATCAGCCTTATAGAGAAAAACTTGATCCTTAAGCTCAATTCTATGTATTCATTGGTTATTCCTCCGCTGCGTATGGGTATCCGTGTTACCACACCCCTCCACAACGTTCTTTTTACACTTTGGATGCTACCTTCCGTGAGAACGAATCCTACTTTATGGATCCGACTCACTCCATTTGTCAGGGGGAGATTGGTGACATTGACAATGATATCTTTGTTCCTCTTCTTCTCATTCTTTTCTCTCATAGTCTACCTTCCATCAATGCAACATCCCAGACCTAGGTTACTCCTCAGTCTCTAATGTGTCAACTTTTGATTGTCTATCATCCACAACAAACATGTACAACTATTGTTCCACCCCTACCAATGCACTCCTCAAACTTAAATTTTGGAGATGATCTTCATCTTCCTTTTCCTTTACTAAAAGGTACTGCGCGCAACACCTTATCTCCAACTATGTTTTTTATCATCTTAACCAGGCACACCAAGGTTTTGTTACATCGTTATCCTTGATTGTCATTCCCTAGACGTGGTAAGAAGTCCCACATATTGTAACATCCAAACATATTTTAGAATTAAAAATAAATTCCCCTATGATGGTAAAAAGAAATGCAATGCCATGATATTTTGGATGTTTTCATCGTTTATTTGTTTTTGCGATGATTATTTTATCGACGGAATTATGCCTCGATTAATATAAGTCAAGTCTTAAATAGCCTACAACCTTGACTCTATTAAATGACCAAGAAAAACCGTGTTGTTGATTCCATTAAAAGACTACGTTGCTAGCTTGAAATTGAAGTGGATAGATGATAGGTAAAATTTGCGATAAATAATATTTCTCCAAATTCTACAAACTGTAAGCAAGAATACTTATCGTTTATAGTATAAAATATTTAAAAATAAATATCAAGTGTCGTATTCTTCCGGGCATGTTGATTACTTCTACTCACATAAATTATTATTATTTTATCGGAAATCGTTTTTAATTAAAATAAAACGTAAATCTAAAATTTGGAAAACTAGATTGAGAATAATTTGACCGTGGAGTTCCCAAAATATGAAAACGTCTCTCTCGAGAATACGCTAACAACTAACCTTATGTTGATCGATTAATACCCCCCTCGGCCAGTCAAAAACCATAAGCTTGTTTTAGGTGGTGAACCCTTCAATTAGATTTGACTCAAATCCGGAATATTTATGTCATCCTCTCTCGAGAAGTATATGCAACTTTTTTCACCTTTGAGCGATCTACTCATATTCACGGATCTCTCGATCAACTAGAATACATATCAATGATCAATTAGCATACATCGACTATATGAAATTAAAAAAGAAAATATCAAAGGAAAATCATAACTTTCTAAATCAAAAGTTATGGAAAGGAGATTGCGAAGTAAAAATAATTAAGAATTCATCCGATCAAATGCTATAAAATTATCTACTCCTGATTAAAGAAAAGAATATTTTATAATTATGAAAAAGAGAGTACAAGTGCATGAAATGTAAAAACTATACTAGGAATTAAAATAACATGACATAAAGAAAAGATACATGAAAAAAATACAATAAACTGAATGAAAACTAGGCTAGAAATGATCCAATCGAAGCATGGACTGGATTCTGGACTCCTTGGCAGCAGTTGAAATTTATAGGAAAAATTCTCTGGAAGTCACGCCCCTATGTCACGCCCGTGACCTAGATTGTGTAAGGTACGGATCCGCTGTCTTGAAAGCCCGAGAACGTTTGGAGAAAAGCCGCCAAAATCAATAATTTTTCGGTACACGCCCCTAAGTAACGCCCGCGACCTAGGGCGTATCTTGACCGAGTCAGCAAACGACAGGAAACAATGCGTATCTTGACCGGGTCAGCAAACGACAGGAAACAATGCGATCTTGCATCAAATTGGCAATTTTCGAGAAGGTCACGCCGTTGGTCACGCCCGTGACATGGGGGCGTGTACTGAGAAAGAGTTCCAGAATTACACTAGGAAGCATTTGGGAGAAAACTGTAAATTTTCTCAGTACACGTCCCTAAGTCATGTCCTTGTCACGGGTGTGACATGGGGGCGTGTATTTGGGAACTTCTCCAGTTTGTAAATGACGTCATGCTCTTTCCGTTTACTGGTTGCACGTCTCATAATTCTTCCTGAATTGAACGTTATGGTTATTTGAATTTCAGCTATCCGCGGGACAAAATGTTAATTTTCTACCAAATGCCTCCTGATCATGGCCATGGGCTCAAAGATACTATTTTAAGCCTTAATTATACCTAAAAACATGAAAAGAGAGGAATTAGACTATAATTATGATAAATTAATTTAAAAGTTGATTATTTAATACTAAAATATTATGGTAAAATGTAGATAAATAATTTACTATCAAATACCCTCATACTTAAATTTTTGCTCTTCCCGAGCAAAACTAATTCATAAGTATGAGAAAATTTAATAAGACATTCCAAAACATTTACTCCAAATTATGTACTCTAAATAATATGCTACTTAAATCAAAATAAGTTAAGAAATAAAATTTAGACTCAAAAGAGATAACTCATAATTCATAAATTAAAATGAGTAGAATAAATATTAGTTTAAGATTTTTTATCTAAATCTTCATAATTAAAATAGCATTGAATTAATCAAATAATACAAGATTAAAATTATATAAATTTTAAACTTCATAGAAACTTTTTTGAAAACTACAAAATATTTACTAAGCTTTATCATATCAATCTTCGATAAGCAATGAAATTGGTTAAATGAGGTAAAATTAGCATCGAAGAAGTTACTTTAATTGAGAAGCTATGAATTTTATCTTCTCATCTTCAATTTTTTTAATTTTCTTCTTTTAAATAACTCAAATATTTATGTTTAATAGTGATGAATTTTATCCTCTCATCTCCATGTCATATAATCTTTTACTGATTTGGATGCATATTTCTAAAAATGATAAATTTTATCCTCTCATTCCATGACATATAATCGTTTAACTCTTTTTTTAATTGTGAAACTAATGGTGAAGGTAGGGGAAAGACTAGGGTTTAAAGGCTATAAAGTTTCAAAGACAAATATTTTGAGATAAAAAGTAATTTTAGCAATCTTAAGAATCTATAAACAAAAATTAATATAAATAAAATTTAAAAAATTTTAGCACAATTTCTACAAAATTGAATTATGATATTTTAGGGAGAGAATAAAACCAAAACATATTCTAAACAAATCAAGATAAAGAAAAATTTATTAAATCAAATTCATCTAAAAATTAAACTAAGAAATTTTGAAGAGACATATAAAATAAAGAAGTACATAAAAGAAAACTCTTTAAAAAGGTTATATATAAAACTCATAAATAAAATTAATTTGCCTAGGTAAAAATAAAGTTTGGAAGAATTTAATATTACAAAATTTTATTTTATAATAATCTTTTTTTTATTTTTTTTAGTTTTTCAATTTTATGATTTTTTTGGATTTTTTAATATTAAAATAAAGTACACAACACTAGAGCCTTTATCCCACTATAGTGGGGTCGGCTATATGGATTATTAATAAGGGTGACTAAATTTTACGCTGACCGTTTACTTAACACAACTGATGGAGATCAACGACGACGATGGCCCACGCACGTTTATTCCCGCCGAAAGCGGGCGTGATGTTCTGATCCCGTACTTTGAGGGCCCTTCCGGACGATCCGAGCCCGCAGATGCGTCCGGAAGGTCGACACGAGTATTTTTCGTATTTTGTTTTATTTTATTCAGACAAGTATTGACGTTATTTTGGCACCCAGAAGATCGGACAATCTGAGCCATTGATTCCGGATGCCCTAGCTTTTATGTTCTATTTAAAGGAGCCATGAGGAGGGTTTTGGGGACCGATTGCTTGAGTGATTCTTCAGCCGGTCTGGTTGGTGCGACGCCAACACCCCCAGGTGCGACGCCTAGGGTTTTTCTCCCGATACCAGCTGTCGTTCGCCCCACCCGCGCCTCCGCCGATCCTCCTTCACCGCCGACGGGCCACCTCCTGCCAACCCCAACCCCGGCGAGTCCTTCCAGGTCTTTTCCCAACCCCGTCGGCCTACCTCCCGCCCTCCTTCTGCACCGGTGGTCCTCCACCAGTCACCCATCCACCCCGACGCCCACCTCCAGCCCTCCTCCACCTTGCCAAGCCTTTCCCGGCCCTCTTCAACCCCGTCGACCACCCACCAGCCTTCCCGCAACCCCGACGGCCACTCCCAGCTCCCCCTCGGCCCGACAGCCCCACTCCAGCCCACCACCACTCCCTGTGACCCCCGCCCAGTCCGCCTGCAGCCTTGAGGAGCACCTACTACCTCCACTCAGCCACAATAACCCACCGCCGTTTGTCACCAAAGACCCGGATCCATTCCTCTCCGCATTCGGCGCCCCCCGCCCGATTGGCTCTTCATATGGTTGTAAGTTGTATTTTGAATTTGAGTTTAAACATGGTTCTACTTGCTTAGATTACTATTTGCTTTGTTTATCAATTAAGTGGTATTTGGATTACTTGATTTTGTGCTAACCTGCAGGACAAACCCGCTTATCATTTAAATCTTTGCGCTCCCGATTCGTAATCACGCCCGTGTGTTTTTCTCTTTGCTCTAAATCATTTTGTGGAGTTCTGCATAGGTTTAAAACTACCCATTTAATTCACTCTAATAATTGCTTGGACTCCGTGAAGCTCGTGCCGTGTTGGGTTTGCCTCATCACAAAACCTGTAGTGCGTTTAGTTCCCAACACCCTAGCCTGCCCATGCGTCAGATTGGTATCAGAGGGAAGGTTCACGCACGTCGCATGTTACGTAGTGGTAGGCCATTTAGACAAAACATGTCTGATCCGAACCTCA
This sequence comes from Platanthera guangdongensis, assembly GCA_039583875.1. Lineage (NCBI taxonomy): Eukaryota > Viridiplantae > Streptophyta > Magnoliopsida > Asparagales > Orchidaceae > Platanthera > Platanthera guangdongensis. The sequence goes on along the minus strand of CM077148.1, from coordinate 4,558,625 downwards.
CTGATGAGCGGGCCGACACTTCCAACTCCAATCCGGAATTGTCCCCCGCCGAATTTCAGCGCGTGATGTTGGACCGTTTCGATCAATTAGGCGTTCAACTCAATGGACTTCGTGCGCGCCAGGACACGTACGAAGGCCAGGGCGACCACGCCGTCCCCCGAAGGTACTTAGATCCCCCTGATTATGATCATGATCCCCCACGACGCCCCGGGCAGCCCCGATACGACTATGCCCGCCGTGACCGCTTTGACTGCTACCCCGAACACCGTGGAGGGACACCACCTAGAGAGGATGACATCATTCGCCGTATTCGTATCGAGGTTCCTACATTTGACGACCATCAAGATCCTGGAGCATTCAGTGACTGACTTCGGGAGATGGATAACTATTTTGACTGGTAGGACATGAGTGATGAGCGCAGAGTGAGATTTGCGCGTATGAAGTTAGTGGGGTCTGCAATGAATTACTGGACTAGTGTAGAGCGAGCCCTAGAGCGGGATGGCTATCGACCCATTATTAGGTGGGAAGATATGAAGAGACGTTTGAAGGAGAAATACCTCCCCGCGTCATATCGTGATAGATTGTTAGATCAGGTCTATGCGCTTCGACAGGGCACGATGTCTGTAGCTGAATATATAACCAAATTTGACGACTTGATGGTGAGGAGTGATCTTCGAGAGGAGAGCAGTGCCGCGGCTTCCGGTTTCGGTACGGCCTACGACCCGAGATTAGAAGGGAACTGATTCCCCACCGACGAGAGACAGTCGAGCAGATTTATGAGTTGGCCCTGGACTACGAGCTCTACCTCCGGACCACCGGGCCCCGCCAGCAGGTCCCTAGGGCTGATGATCCCACATTCAGGAGGACCACCCCTCCTCACCCCCAGGCCCCTGTTACTCCCGACATCCCTGAGGATGTGAAGGGGAAGGCTGTTATGACCGGACCTCCTAGGCCCAGTGGTCCTCAGTGCTATAGATGTTCTAGACGAGGTCATTATGCCGCACAGTGTCCCATGCGGAACTTGTTGATTGAGGATGAGGAAGACGAAAGTGTAGAGCCGGTGAGAGAGACTGAGGGCGATGTAGTAGCCACTATTGAGGAAGACTGGGAGAGTGATGCTGAAAGATCTCTAGAGCTAGGTGTTATACGCCGCCTTTTGCATACCCCTCGTTCGGAGGATGATTGGCGACGTACCACCATCTTCTATACTTATTTCCAGAGCGCAGGCGGCCCCTGCAAGCTTGCTATCGATGGGGAGAGCTGCGTGAATATTGTCGCCAAGAAGGCGCTCGAGCGGATGCAGATCACCCCCAAGCCGCACCCCCAGCCCTATCGTGTCCTATGGGTGGACAAGCCTGCTATCCAGGTCACCCAGCGGTGTCTAGTGCCCTTGCGATTAGCATCCTTCGAAGACAAGGTCTGGTGTGATGTCATCCCGATGGACGTAGCCCATGTCCTCTTAGGTCGACCCTGGCTGTATGATCGCGACGTGACATGCTTCGGGCGATCGAACACATGCGTATTTTATGATCGGGGCCGGAAGATCACCTTGACCCCGACCCAGCCCAAGGACTCATCCAAGGGCAAGGTCAATTCCTCCGTCAGTGCCGAGTCCTCCAGGCCCCTGCACCTTCTGAGGATGCCTGATTTCATGAGAGAGAGCCTAGACTTGGGGATCGTATTTGTTGTAGCGGCTACCTTGGCCCCTGACACTTCTAGTGGAGGTGTCGTTCCTACTGACCCTGATTTACAACGACTATTGAGAGACGTTACAAACATCACACCCGAGGAGCTTCCCGATGAGCTTCCCCCTCCGAGGGATATCCAGCACGCGATCGACCTTGTGGCTGACATCTTTACCCAACCTCCCACACTACCGTATGAGCCCGACCGAGCATGCCGAGCTGAAGCGGCAGGTTGATGATTTACTTAGGAAGGGTTTTGTACGCGAGAGTTTGAGTCCGTGCGCGGTCCCAACCCTTCTCACCCCGAAGAAGGACGGGAGTTGGCGCATGTGCGTTGACAGTAGAGCCATCAATAAGATCACGGTGAAGTACCGTTTCCCGATTCCCCGTCTCGACGACTTGCTTGACGCCATGGCTGGTGCCCGTATTTACACGAAAATCGACCATAGGAGCGGGTATCACCAGATTAGAGTCCGTGAGGGAGATGAATGGAAGACGGTCTTCAAGACGAATGACAGCCTATTTGAGTGGTTGGTGATGCCCTTCGGATTGTCGAACGCCCCCAGTACGTTCATGCGGGTGATGACCCAGATCTTGCGGCCCTATATGGGTAAGTTCCTAGTTGTGTACTTCGATGACATTCTTGTCTATAGCCAGGAGCGCACTGACCATCTACACCACATCCGATTGGTGTTCGAGACCCTCAAGAAGGAGCATTTGTTTATCAATATGAAGAAGTGCGATTTTCTGGCTGAGTCGGTCCACTTTCTAGGCTATATTATTTCTGCGTCGGGCATCTCTGTGGACCTCGACAAGGTGAGAGCGATCCGTGAGTGGCCCGTCCCCACGACCATCCACGAGGCCAGGAGTTTCCATGGAGTTGCCAATTTCTACAGGAGGTTTGTCCGAGGTTTTAGCACACTTTTGGCCCCATTTACGAGCTGCCTTCGTAAGGGAGACTTCGTGTGGACCACGACCGCCACTAAGGCCTTCGAGGAGACCAAGGATCGTTTAGCTTCTGCCCCTGTTCTTCGATTGCCAGATTTTAGCCTAGCCTTTGAGGTTGCGTGTGATGCTTCAGGGCTTGGGATCGGAGGAGTACTTAGCCAGGAGGGCCATCCCATTGCATATTTCAGCGAGAAGCTGAACGAGGCCCGCCAACGGTATTCCACATATGACCGTGAGTTTTATGCGATCGTCCATACCTTGCGACATTGGCGGCATTATCTCCTGCACAAGGAGTTCGTGTTGTACTCGGACCATCAGACCTTACGATACCCGAAGTCCCTGTCGAAGCTTAGTCATAGGCACGCTAAGTGGGTAGAGTTTCTGCAGAGTTATCACTACGTTATCAAACACCGCGCGTGTGTTGAAAACAAGCCGGCTGATGCCTTGAGTCGCCGGATTAGCCTCCTGCAGGCGATGAGCACACATGTCACTGGTTTTGACCGTCTCGTTGTTGAGGATGATGAATGTTCGGATTTTGGGGATATCTATAGGTCCCTCACCCGGGATCCACCAGACACTATTGAGGGGTTTACGGTTTCCGAGGGATACCTGTTCTTCGGCACCCGACTCTGCATTCCCTCCACTTCTCTTCGTGACTTCTTGATCTGGGAGATGCATGCGGGAGGTGCCACGGGACACTTTGGGCGAGACAAGACTATCGCCTTAGTTGAGGATCGTTTTTATTGGCCTTCACTGAAGAGAGACGTAGCGCGTGTGACGAGGCATTGTAGGACGTGCCAGATGGCAAAAGGTTCACGCCAACCCAGCGGCCTGTATTCTCCTTTACCTATTCCTCACAGACCCTGGGTTGACATCAACATGGACTTTGTTCTTGGGCTGCCCCGCACGCCCAAGAAACATGATTCCATTTATGTTGTCGTGGATCGCTTCTCGAAGATGACCCACTTTATCCCATGCCGCAAGACGGCCGATGCCTCCTGGGTTGCCGCCCTATTCTTTAGGGAAGTCTTTAGATATCACGGATTACCTTCATTTATAGTGTCTGATCGTGATGTCCGTTTCATGAGCTATTTCTGGAAGACACTATGGATGAAGACTGACACCACTCTGAAGTTCTCCACCGCTTACCACCCACAGACGGATGGACAGACTGAGGTGGTCAATAGGAGTTTAGGTTCCCTCCTACGTTGCCTTGTCGGTGAGCATGTGTGTACTTGGGACTCAGTGTTGCCCCTAGCAGAGTTCGCGTATAACAACTCAGTGAATAGGACTACTGGCCTTAGCCCATTCCACATCCTGTTAGGGTACGAACCCAGGAAGCCGGTTGACCTAATTCCCCTACCACTTGAGTCCCGCCCTAGCGAGTTGGCCGAGTCCTTTACCCAGCATATGTATGAGCTTCATGAATCCATCCGAAAGAAACTCGCAACAAGTAATGATAATTATAAAGCCTATGCGGATGTACACAGGCGGGAGAGGAGCTTTGAGATTGGCACACAGATTTTGGTTCGTCTTCGTGCTAAGCGGTTCCCCTCCGGTACCGCAAAGAAACTAAATGCCAGGTGGGTGGGCCCTTATACGGTAGTACGAAAGATATGGCCAAATGCTTATGAGATTGATATCCCAAGGCACATGGGGATCAGCAGAGTATTCAATGTGGAAGACTTGACTCCATACTACGAGGAGCAAACTTATGAAGATCCTTTCAAACCCCTTCCCACGGAGCCACCACTTGAGCCACCACTTTCCCAGCTGTCACCTTTACCCTCTCAGTCCCAGCCTGGGGACCTGGCAGTACCACCGGCCGTGCCACCGGAGAGTTCATTAGAGAGTGAACCACCACCTGCAGAGACGGCTACGGTCTTGGAGACCATTGAGGGCATCTTAGCCCACGATTACATGACGACTGCCGACCTGAGCACATTGAGATACTTGGTCCACTGGAGGGGCTGTCCCAGCTTTGACGACACTTGGATCGCCCCGGGAGAGCTAGAGAGACTCGCCCCCGAGCTACGACGGGAGTATGATCGCCTCCATTCCTCAGAGATGAATGCTTCTAAGCCGGGGGGAGTTGATGGAGATCAACGACGACGATGGCCCACACACGTTTATTCCTGCCGAAAGCGGGCGTGATGTTCTGATCCCGTACTTTGAGGGCCCTTCTGGACGATCCGAGCCCGTGAATGCGTCCGGAAGGTCGACGCGAGTATTTTTCGTATTTTGTTTTATTTTATTCGGACAAGTATTGACGTTATTTTGGCACCCGGAAGATCGGACAATCTGAGCCATTGATTCCGGATGCCCTAGCTTTTATGTTCTATTTAAAGGAGCCATGAGAAGGGTTTTGCGGACCGATTGCTTGAGTGATTCTTCAGCCAGTCTGGTTGGTGCGACGCCAACACCCCCAAGTGCGACGCCTAGGGTTTTTCTCTCGATACCAGCTGCCGTTCGCCCCACCCGCGCCTCTGCCGATCCTCCTTCACCGCTGACGGGCCACCTCCTGCCAACCCCAACCCCGGCGAGTCCTTTCCGGTCCTTTCCCAACCCCGTCGGCCTACCTCCCGCCCTCCTTCTGCACCGGTGGTCCTCCACCAGTCACCCATCCACCCCGACGCCCGCCTCCAGCCCTCCTCCACCTTGCCAAGCCTTTCCCGGCCCTCTTCAACCCCGTCGACCACCCACCAGCCTTCCCGCAACCCCGACGACCACTCCCAGCTCCCCCTCGGCCCGACAGCCCCACTCCAGCCCACCACCACTCCCTTCGACCCCCGCCCAGTCCACCTGCAGCCTTGAGGAGCACCTACTCCCTCCACTCAGCCACAATAACCCACCGCCGTTGGTCACCAAAGACCCGGATCCATCCCTCTCCGCATTCAGCACCCCCGCCCGATTGGCTCTTCATATGGTTGTAAGTTGTAATTTGGATTTTAGTTTAAACATGGTTCGCCTTGCTTAGATTACTATTTGCTTTGTTTATCAATTAAGTGGTATTTGGATTACTTGATTTTGTGCTAACCTGCAGGGCAAACCCGCTTATCATTTAAATCTTTGCGCTCCCGATTCGTAATCACGCCCGTGTGTTTTTCTCTTTGCTCTAAATCGTTTTGTGGAGTTCTGCATAGGTTTAAAACTACCCATTTAATTCACTCTAATAATTGCTTGGACTCCGTGAAGCTCGTGCCGTGTTGGGTTTGCCTCATCACAAAACATGTAGTGCGTTTAGTTCCCAACACCCTAGCTTGCCCCTGCGTCAACAACCCTCACCATTTTTCATCCGGGCTTGAGACCAACATAGACTAGTTTTTTGGATTTTAGATATTTTCTTTTAAAATAAAGTAAAAACAATTTTTTTAATTCTTCCCAAGGGCTACCCAATGAAGGGCTCACAAGCTACTCGACAGTTTTGTGTGATAAAAGCTCAGCACGATCCTTTCACAAGAAATTATAATTTTTTAGGTTTTATAAATTTTTTTGTATTTTTTTTAAAATTTTCAAAAAAATTTGAAAATAAAGAAAAGAAAAACTTTTTTTTGAATGATTTTCTATTTTTTGGGACTGTTTTTTAAAATAACAATAAGAGACCCCACTTCTCTTTCTTAAAAATAAACATTGTCCTCAATGTTTATAAGCTAAGTAGGAGGGGGAAAACAAAAAAAAATTGCAAGAAAATTAATGATAACCAGGGGTGAATCCAAAGTACGTTTTTTTTCCGTCTTTAAGCTAGGCGGTTAGTGTTTGCTAAACAGAAAATAAAAATAAAAGAGCACAAACAACTTCCTTAATTCATGCTTAGGTGAATATGCCGGAGTCCATTGCCCGACTACTCCTCCGCTTCTTGATTCTTTTTTTTGCGGTTGGCTTGAAGTTTTGAATCCAAATCAACAAAACATACCTGAGGTGATTTGGATATTTATAGATGAGCGACAAATAGATCGTTGAACAAGTTTGATTGCACCGACTCATCACCTTCAAGAAAATCATTAGTGTAAGGGGAATAAAGAAGAAGCTTGTCAGAAATAATTTCATACAGAGGAGTTTCGTGTGAAAAAAATTATTAAGTGTAGATTGTTTATTTTCTAAAATAAAATTTTCATTTGAAAATTCTAGTGAATTACCAAGGGAAATAATTTCTTTAAACACAAAATATTCATCAATTTTATTTTCAACATAATATGGGAATTTTGTGAAAATTCATGACACATAAAAGAAGTGTTGGGTCGAGTAGGGGAATAAACTTTGTTCTTTCCCTATTTCGTCCGGTGTGCCCATAATTTCAAAATATTCTCGGTAAAATAATATTTCTTGATCTTCAGAATAAGAAACTATGAGATTACATGAAAAATCATATTCCTTCATAATTAAAGTATCCAAAGATGGAGAAATATCACAAGAATAAAAATTCCTCTTTTAAATTTTGGGGGCTAAGATTTAATTGAGTTTGAGAAAATTCCCCAAAATTCGAAGAGGCATACGACACAAAAGAAGAAAAATAAAAATTCGAATCGAAAGATCTTCATTGCTCCGGTAACTATCCGGGTGATCTTGCCACCAAGAATAATTCATATCGGAGTTAGAAGAAAAATTATTTAAATCAAAAAAATTATTCGCATGAAAATTAGAAAAATTATTTTCATTAAAGTGAAAATAATTATTTTGATAAGTATAATCAAAATTATTTCTATAAGAAAAATTTTGAGGATAAAAATTAGAATAACATTCCTCACTTCGATGAGGTGCACCACAAAAATTGCCAATAATTTGACGCTTTCGCGCGGCTTCCAAAAGATTAACTTTATTTTGAAGCTCGACGACTTTAGCTGCCAATTGAGATAACATTATTGAAAAAGAAAATAAAACAACTTTCACTGAATAAAATGAAATTTAAAAGAAAATTAAAAGGACAAATTGGGGTGGAGAAAAAGAGAATGATAAAATTAATAAAATTCGTGTTTTCAAAATATTAATAATAATAACTTCCCGGCAACAATGCCAGACTTGATAAGTAAAATTTGCAATAAATAATATTTCTCCAAATTTTACGAACTATAGACAATCACACCTATCGTTCATAGTATATGATATTTAAAAATAAATATCAAGTGTCGTATTCTTCTGAGCCTATTGATTACTTTTACTCACGCAAATTATTATTATTTTATCGGAATATAAAAACTAATTTAAATAATAAAAGAGAAAAGTAAGAAACTAGCATTCGATCGAAAATCATTCGTAAGTAAAATAAAACGTAAATATAAAATTCAGAAAATTAGATTGAGAACAATTCGGACGTGGAGGTTCTCAAAATATGAAAGCGTCTCTCTCGAGAATACGTAACAACTAACTTTAGGTTGATCGATTAAGACCGCTCGGTCAGTCGAAACCCCTAAACTTGCTTTAGGTGATGAACATATCTATTGTATTTGACTCTAATCTGAAAGATTTATGTCATCCTCTCTCAAGCAGTGCATGCAACTTCTTTTACCTTTGAACGATCTACTCATATTCACAAATCTCTCGAGCAACTATAATACGGATCAAAGATCGATTAACATACGTCGACTATATGAAATCAAAAAAGAAAATATCAATGATAAATCATAATTTTCTAAATTTGAAGTTATAAACAAAAATACGAAATAAAATAATTAAGAATTCATCCGATCAAATGCTATGAAATTAGCTTCTCATGATTAATGAAAGAAACATTTTATAACTATAGAAAAGAGAGTACAATTGGATGAAATATAAAAACTATACTAGAAATTAAAATAACAAGACATAAAGTAAAGGTTCATGAAAGAAAATATAATAAACTGAAGGAAAACAAGGCTAGAAATGATCCAATCAAAGTATGGATGGGATTTTGGACTTCTTGGCAGCATATGAAATTTATAGGAAAAATTCTCTGGAAGTCACGCCTCTAGGTCACGCCTGTGACCTAGAGCGGGTAAGATACAAAACCATTGTCTTGAAAGCCCGGAAACGTTTGGACAAAAACTGTCAAAATTAGTAATTTTTCGGTACACCCCCCTTAAGTCACGCCCGTGACCTGGGGCATGTTTTGACTGGGTCAGCAAACGACAGAAAACGACGCAATCTTGCATAAATTGGGCAGTTTTCGGGAAGGTCACGCCCGTGGCATGTAGGCGTGTACGAAGAAAAAATTCCAAAATTACACGAGGAAGTATTTGGGAGAAAATGGTAAATTTTCTCAATACACACTCCTAAGTCATGCCCATGTCACAGGCGTACATGGGGGCGTGTACTTGTGAAACTTCTCCAGATTGTAGATGACGCCGTGCTCTTTCCGTTGACTGGTTGCACGTCGCATAAATCTTCTCGGATTGAAAGTTTTTACCATTTGAATTTCAGCTATCCGCAGACCAAAATGTTAAATTTCTACCAAATACCTCCTGATCATGGTCATGGGCTCAAAGATGTTATTTGAAGCTCTAATTATACCTGAAAATATGAAAAGAAAGGAATTAGACTATAATTACAATAAAATAAATTAAAATTTGATTATTTAGTACTAAAGTATTATTGTAAAATATAGATAAATAATGTACTTTCAGTAGATCGAATCAAGACATCTTCATATCTTAACATAAGTATGTCTTGAATTTTTTAATGAAAACCCAAATGCTCGGATAACAATCCCATGGAAGAGAATCATAATATTGATGAAGGCAATGACAGTGATTGGGTAGATATGTCGGGCTATCATAGATTGGTCGGAAGACTCATATACCTATCCTACACACTTCCTAACATCACATGCGGTTGATATTTTGAATGGATATGTGCATGCTCCCTGAATCAGACACCTAGGCTCTGTTTGGGACAACTCTGGCGGCTGGAGAAGCTCTTTTCCAGCCGCCAGAGCAGGTATTGGATCTGTTTGGGACAGCTTCCCAATAAAATCACTTTTTAAAAAACAGCTCTGGGAGCTATTTTTCGGAAGCAGCCCCCCCTGCGTTTCAGCAAATCGCGAAATCCCGCGTCTGCTGCATTCCCGATTCTCCTTCCGCCTCTTTCCCGATCCCGATCCCGATCCCGCGGCTACTCCGCATTCCCGATCGCAGTCGCCTCTCCTTCCGCCTTCTCCCGATCGCAGACGCCGCCGCCTTCTCCCGATCGCAGACGCCGACGCCTTCTCCCGATCGCAGACGTCGCCGCCGAACCTCCAGTTCGCAGCAGAAGCCGCCGCCTGTTATCGATCACACGAACCCTAGCGTTTCCGGCGACGGAATCCAGCCTCTCCTCCTCCCCCAGCGCCGGCAAGGTGGTACTCCTTTGCCGCTCCTTCTTCCTCCTCTCCGGAGACAACAACGAGGAGGTTCTTCTTCCGGTTAGGTATACCAAATTCCTTCTCTCATACCAAATTTCTTTATATGATTTGGGTATGTATATGAATATGTGTGTGTGTGTGTGTGTTTTTTTGGTTTAGGGTTGTATGTATGTGTGTTTGTGTGTATGTGTGTATGTATGTATGTTTGTGTGTGTGTGTGTGTGTGTTTTTTTGGGTTTGGGTATGTATATGAAAAGTGTATGGTTGTATGTGTGTGTGTATTATGTGTGTATTATGTGTGTATGTGTATATGAGTGTGTGTGGTTGTGTGTTTTTTTTGGGTTTGGGTATGTATAAGAAAAGTGTATGGTTGTATGTGTGTGTGTGTTATGTGTGTGTGTGTGTGTGTATGTGTATATGAGTGTGTATGGTTGTGTGTGTGTGTGTGTTTTTTTTTGGGTTTGGGTATGTATATGACAAGTGTATGGTTGTATGTGTGTGTGTGTGTATTATGTGTGTATTATGTGTGTATGTGTATATGAGTGTGTGTGGTTGTGTGTTTTTTTTTTGGTTTGGGTATGTATATGAAAAGTGTATGGTTGTATGTGTGTGTGTGTGTATTATGTGTGTATGTGTATATGAGTGTGTGTGGTTGTGTGTTTTTTTTTGGGTTTGGGTATGTATATGAAAAGTGTATGCTTGTATGTGTGTGTGTGTGTGTATTATGTGTGTGTGTGTATGTGTATATGAGTGTGTATGGTTGTGTGTGGTTGTGTTTTTTTTTTGGGTTTGGGTATGTATATGAAAAGTGTATGGTTGTATGTGTGTCTGTGTATTATGTGTGTATGTGTATATGAGTGTGTATAGTTGTGTGTGTGTGTGTTTTTTTTTGGGTTTCGGTTGTATGTATATATGTGTGTATGTCAGTGTTTGTTTGTCTATGTGTGTGTTTGTTTACTTTTGAATGTGTATGAGTGTGAATGTGTGTGTGTTGTGTGTTTGTTTTTTTTGTGTACATGTGTATTATTAGTAGTTCTTATTTTAATTTGATTAGTTTATAGTACAATGGTAAAACCAAAGGAAGGAGGAATCGTAGCGAGTTGGGAGTCAGGTGAAGTGACTTTATTTTGTGATCTTTGCATAAAAGAGATTGGTTTGGGGAATCGGTCAACCACCCACTTCAGCAAAGAAGGGTGGAAAAATCTGATTACAGGGTTTAAAGAACGCACGGGGAAAAGCTACGATCGAATGCAAATGAAAAATAAATGGGATCATCTGAAGAAGGATTGAAAGTTATGGAAGGAACTGAAACATGATGAGACTGGTTTAGGCTGGGATCCAGAGAAGAGAACTATTGCTGACTCAGAGGAATGGTGGGCAGAGAAGATTAAGGTCCGATCAAATTCAAGTTTCATTTCAATAAATTAGTTCATATTTTTCAATATTTTAACATTGATACATTGATTACCACAGGTTGTTCCAGCGGCGAAAAAATTTCGGTGCGGAGGTATTGCACCGGAGTTGAAGGAGAAATTGAATACTATGTTCAGTCAGGTAGTCGCAACTGGAGAAGACTCTTGGGCTCCTTCAATTGGGAGTTTGCCACCTGATGTGGGGAGGATCCAGTTGAAAGACGATGATGTGGAAGATAACATGAAGAACAATCAAGGTGGACCTGAAGAGTACGGGGGAGCTACAACACCTCCTGGGAATGCGTCCTCCTCGGCGAGTAAAAAAAGGAAGATAGGGAGGAACAAAGGAATGACATTTTCTCTGATGTCAGATTTACATCAATCCACTCTAGCATTGAAGCCGCCGCCAGTTGTCACGGTCAAAGAGGTTGTGGAGTTGATTTCCAGCAGCCCAGAGCTACGGGCAAACCTGGATCTATATTACTTTGCTCTCGAGCACATCAGGGATAAGACCACTAGGGAGATCTTCATGAGTATCCCAGAAGATATGAGAGTTTGGTGGATTATGAAGGCGTACGAGAAGAGGACTCAGTGATACGAGCTTACCTTGATCGAAATCTCCTTTTATGTTTTGCATATAAAACACTATAATGTTTATGTTTACTTTTTAATGTCGTCCATCTATTTTGAGTACTACTAGATTATATTGTAATAGTTTTTTTGTTATCATCTTCGCATATATATAATGTTTATGTTTTATTATGCTTCGAATGCAGGTACTAATAATGGAAGAGCATGGCTCCTCCCCTGAAGATTCTGGGGATTCAACCAGTCTTTCGCCAGAGCGGAGACAATATATACAATACTGCAGTGTAGTTATGTCATCGATCGAGAGGATGAATTATCATGTTCGAGATACACGTCCATGCACGACATCTACCCAAACTGGTTCGAAATGGATCAAAGAGTTACTAGAAGGACATCCAGATAGAATACATGACGCATTTAGGATGTCTAAACACATTTTCGTAGATTTACTCCATAAACTAGAAGCAGATGCTGAACTTCAAGGATCACAGCGGACGTCTTCAAGAGAAATCCTAGGGATTACATTGTATATCTTAGCACAAGGAGGTTCCGTTAGATTGACGAAAGAACGGTTCCAGCACTCGACCAAAACAATAAGTAGATATTTTTCGAAAGGGCTTAGATCTTTTTTGTTACTGTCAATTGATGCTATAAAGCCTACTGACTGTCAATTCAGAGAGATTCCGGGTGAGATATGGTATGATCCTCGTTACATGCCATTTTTCAAGGATTGCGTTGGTGCCATTGACGGTACACATGTTGATGCGAGGATACCCGTAGAAGATCAAGTACGATACATAGGACGTCATGACACGATGACCCAAAATGTAATGGCAGTCTGTGTTTTTAATATGTGCTTTACATTTGCCCTCGCTGGATGGGAAGGATCTGCTCATGACAGTCGCATCTTTGCACGGGCATTGGCCGACGATAGATTGCACTTTCCGCATCCCCCACAAGGTATCATAATCAATATGTTTACATTCATTCAAATTGTTTGTATTTCATAATGTTTACCTGCTTAACAAACCAAATAAATGCAGGTAAATATTATTTAGTGGATGCTGGTTACCCGTTAAAGAAGGGTTATCTGAAGCCGTATCCAGAAACAAGATATCACTTGGCTGACTTTGCCCGTGGGAGTCGGCCTGTACAAGGAAGGCAAGAACATTTCAATAAGTCGCATTCATCTCTTCGCAGTGTGATCGAGCGAACGTTTGGAGTGTGAAAAAAGATGTGGCACATTTTGAGCAAAATGCCACAGTACAACTTCAAGAAACAACGTTCTATTGTGCTAGCGACAATGACCCTACATAACTTCATTCGGAGACATCCTTCTCGCTGGGACCCTGAGTTTAATGCTTGTGATGCTGATGAGTCTTCTTTCGTTCCCTCAGAGGCTGAGGAACCTGCGACAGATGATGAAATTGAAAGCGATATGCGTGATGCTGCTGGAGAAGAACATATGTCTACAGTACGAGATAACATTGCCGAAGAGATATACAGCGCGCGCAGGTAAAAATTCGATCCAACGCTTACTAAAAATTTAAAGGGTTAAAAATATCAAAAGTTTGATTCATATCAATTTATTTTCGAACAGGTGATCAAAAGAATTGGAAAAAGGAGTCGCCGGATGTTGCAAGACCTTTTTTTCTATTGCTACAACTATGTAAAAGACACATGTTATCAGTTATTTTTAAATATTTATGTATTTTCGTTTTTTAAAAAACAGCTTTCAAAAGCTGTTTCTCCAAACAGCTAAAAAAAGAAAATCGCTCTTCAAAGCGCACTTCTGCACATAACACCCAAACACTCTGCAGCTTTTCAAAACTGCTCCCCAGAAATCTATTTTAAAACAGCTCTATCCGGACAGCAGCTTTTCAATCCGCCAGAGCTGTCCCAAACAGACCCCTAGTGGCCACACATCAAGTGTCGATGCGCTCGAAGAAGGAACGTAGTAGAGGAATCTTGTTCTCTAAGAATATTCAAGTCTTCATGGACGCATATTGCACTGAAAGTTAGGATGACGGGAAGTCCACTACAGGGTATTGCACATTTGTTGGCCAAAATTTGGTTACCTGGCAAATCAAGAAACATAATATAGTTGCCAGATCAAAGCGCAAAGGTTGAGTATAGGGTGATGTCCCAAGTTCTCTGTGAAGGACTGGATGTAATCTATGGTAAATGATATAGGATTTTCAAGAGCACATCCCTCTCTCCATATACTATGATAATCAGACCGTCATTGATATAACTCACAATCCAGCACAACGGGATATGACCAAACAAATTAAAGCCGATTGACACTTTATCAAAGAGTAATTGGTCAAAGGGAATGTGGTCACTCCATTTATTCATTTCAAAGACCAATTTACTTATGTCTTCACCAATGATTTGGGTTGTGATATGTTCACTGATGATATACACAAACTATGAATGATTGACAACTTTCGTCTGACTTGAGGGGGAACATTTACGTTATGTTATATTATATTATCAAGTCGCGTTTTTATAGTATATATGTGTAATACCCGATAAGGGTAATTTGGTTATATGACTCATATGAATTCTTTGTACTCATGTATATGTATGTGTAAGCTCTTGTTATTGCTATAAGAATAATAATGTTTTGTTTTCAGATTTCATTGATCATTTTTGCATGACATAGATGTATTTACCGTGTGAACACTCTGAGATAATACATTATTTCATTCATTCGTAGTTGAAATTCACACTCAATTTTTAACGTTCGTTAAAATTTTTCGAATCGATAATACTCACATGCATACTAGTGGTGAATTCCTGGAGACTTGCAATACTTCGGGTATTAGCCTCCAAATATCATGTGTTTACACCCAACGACAAAATGGTTTCACTGTGCAGAAGAATCGCTACCTTTTTGAGGTGCATGATTTCTCATGTTTGAAATGTAGGTTCCAAGATCTATTGATATTGTGCTATCACCGCCGTGCAATATGTAATTAATCGCATGTCTTCAATATTCTGAACTTTGAATCACCTTTCTTCATCATATTTCCATAACACCTCACATCACCCTCACTTGAGTTTTGGGCGTGTATGATTTATTCATCATCTTGTTTCTTCTTTGGATAAGCTAGTATATTGTGCTACAAAATATATCTTTGTTTGGTACTCTCGCACACATAAGGGTATGCGTTGTTATCCCACATATTGGAAAAGAGTGGCATCCACTGATGTTAGTTTTCTTGAGGATCAACCATTATATTCCTCATCTCCTCGTGACAATTACCATTTGTTACCCGCCTACCCCACATCCCAACGTCCCTATCGATTGCCCACCACCACCAATGCTACTGACACCTCCTCCTCTAAAAGTGTACACTCGTCATTGCTATCGTTTGGATGCCCTGGGACCCCCCCCCCCCCCCCCCCCCCCCCCCCCACACACACACACAAATGTCGCTCTTCGCCCAACTAATCCGTATGCAACTCCCACTGAGGGCCCACATTCATCTACAACTCGCTTTCTCACTATGTCTCCTTTCACCGGTTATCTCCATAACTCCATAGATTTGCGGCCTCCATGTCTTTGATTTCCACCATCTCTTCTGTATAGGAGACTCTCCATCATCTGTGATGGTGGGCCGCAATGTATGATGAAATTGCCTCTCTATGGGCTATTCAGACATGAGCCCTTGTTTCTCTTTCTCCTGGTAAATCCTGTGTGGACTGTAAATGAGTATTCACCGTTAATCGCTGTCCTGGGGGAACGGGTGAACGACTTAAAGCGTGTCCTGCATCTTGTTGTTTTACTCAACAATATGACATCAAATACCAAGAAAAATTCTCTCCAATCTCTAAGCTGAAGATGGTGCGAGTATTGATCTCCTTGGCAGTCATATCAACTTGATATCAAGAATGATTTCTTAATGACGATTTATCAGATCAGTCTATATGAGACAATCTCGTAGATATGAGACCATGAGAGAATCTCTTGTCTTCCGCCTTAGAAAGTCTCTTTATGACCTCATTCAATCCCTTTGAGTTTGGTTTGACAAATTTAGTCAGGTCGTTCGAGATTTTGGATTCACTCGGTGAAACACCACAACCGAGCTTAACGACAAATAAGCAGTCCGGTTGAGCCAGCGATAAAAAGTAAACTAAGTAACGGTATAAATACTGGTACAAAACAGACATAAATAAATGTGGTAAAATGAAACATACATCGAAAGTAGAGTAAGAAAAATATATGAGTAAAAGTCCTCAAATGCTGAATTCACAAAACCAACTAAATTGAAAATACACTATGAAACTGAAATACTGTCAAACTGAAATAAACTGGTACATCAAAAACATGAATGTAGTACAACAAATACATAATGTCTGTAAGTAACATAAAATACAATAACAGAGTGGTGGAACTGAAAGAAATTGACGACAGTGAAGACTGCACCGCTTATCCTAAGTGAATCCCCTAACCTGATATGCCTGTAAAAACAAGTTCCAACTGGGTCAGACCCATTGAAGAGTAAGAAAAACTACTCTCAGCAACACTAAAAAATAAATAAACATTACTTGTAATTAGAATATGCAAAATAATTTACTATAAATCTTATTATTTGAGTTCATGTTCTGGACATAAATTGGATCTTTTGTGTTCTGACGCACTTCTCTTAATAGTACGGGTCGTTTATTTCTGAAATTTTAGATATGTGTCTGTTGTAAGTTTCAGCAAGTTTCATTGCTGACTTATTGAATCTTGTTATTAGTGGCGACCACGCACAAGCTGAAATCTGTAGTCTGAGTGACAAACCTGGTGGTGCCCTGAACTGAATGTCCCTTGAGAGGAAACACATACTCCCATCTAAGAAGTTCCATATTTGGAAACAAGGGTCATTGATCCTATGTTTGAAACTCGTATGGTAGGCTGCTGACACTGTGAATATGGTGGCGCGCCTTCACCAAAATTATGAGGGAGAACATCTTTCACCATTTTCTGAATTGATCTAGGCTAGTGGTCAGTGAGACACTCGTGGGGTAAAGTTCTAGTTAAGTACACTAGATTAAGGTTTTCATGTGACTGAATCTGGTATTTTAACATAAGTTTATCATACACTTTAAATTAGTTCTGAACATGGATTACTATTATTTAGTATCTAATTTCATACCCCGCTATGATAATTTCCCTTTCATCTGATTCGTGATTTTTGACTGAATAATAACAAATTCTCCATCGTATTAACTTATCCTTTCGTTGTCGATCTGATTTGATTTGATAGTTGGAACTTGTACCTTTCAATTAAGTATACTGACATAATTAAATCATGAATTAAAACCATATGATATGTTTAGCTAAAAAGAGTCAAATTTCTTATCGCGGTGTTTCGACGCTCGTAAACGCAATGAGGTGACATGATTCTCCTTCCAAAAGATTTGACCACTACGAACTTCTCCAATTAGAGGTGAAATACACCCTTTTCGAATGCTACGAAATCCTTGATATAAAATCTATACAATTCTTAGAATTAGAAGCGATTCCCAAGAGTGTAAAATTCGTTGGTTGGAATCAAAACAACTGAAAAGAATTCAGAGATAAAAGTCTCACCTCGAATCGGAGTAAAATGTGAAGCTTCTCCAATTCTAGCTCCAACAATTACCAAATTCTGAATTCCAAACTAAAACCCAAACTTAAACGCTTTCCCCTATTAGGGTTTTGGTGGGAATTACTCAAAATGTTGACAAATGATTAATTATGGAGGAAAGGAGCACAAACGAAGCCGTTACTTCGATCTAACAACGGTTAGACCCAAAATAAGCGACTAATTTCAGATTGGGGGAGACTGAGATCTCTGATTCTTGGATTTGGGGCAAGAAGAACATTGAGTAAACAAAGTTGAGCATCAATTATTGACGTTTTCCTCAAAAGAAATCAAAGGAAAGAGCAATGTGTAACACCCCTTCACAGTATTTCAGAAATCAGCCGTCCGGCCGGGTCAGTGATATAAAAAAAAACTAGGAAACAGTATTAAAACTAGTAGTAGTAGGTAATAAAAGTCTATACTAAGCAATTTAAGACTTACAGCGGAAGTAAAAAAATTAAACTAAAGGTAATCACATACCTGATATCTGGATTCACAGAGCCACTAAACAAGAATGGAATTGTAATAGCTGAAAATCTGGTAACAATAATAGTCTGATACAAGTTATATAAAATATTAACCAGGTACAATGTCCACATCTACAAGTACATGCTGAAATAGAGTAAACTGAATGGAAAAAGTACTACAAACTGACGCCACCATAACGCTCATCCTAGACGTAGTTTCCCACCTGGGTCACCTGAAAAGCATTGTCCACGAAGGGTCAGAGTAAAGAAAAACAATTCTCCTTAGTGACACTAAAACAGATTTACATATGAATGCATGCATGTCTTTAAAATTAGTCTCGTGCACTGAAAACATTTTATGCTATATATTATGCATGCTTTTCCTATACTTCCTGGTGAACACACTATAGTTCTATATTCATGACTTTCCATTCATTTACCCAAGTTCTGACGTTTACTAACTGGTGTACTGTCTCACGTTAAGTCTGTACTTGAGTTCTAGGTGGCTTCTAGCCTACACATTTACTGGGAAGGCTCTAGGCAGAGTAGCTCATAACGCGCAACTGAAATTGATGACCCGAGACCATCTGACGAACTCAATTGTTCTAGTGCCACGCGGACACGGTCTCGAATATACTAACTGTCTCAAAGGGGAGTCAACTCCGAAGACTGTAACTCATAGGATACCATATGCCCTATGAGGAAGGTAGTGCGCCTCTACCAAGCACAAAAAGACTGATGTGCTACTAACTTTTTTGGTCTGACGCTACTCTGCATGTGATATCTTTTTTGGTGTACTACTGAACGACCCTTGACTTTCTCGTGGTCGACTTGAAGGGACCTTCGCGTCCTTGGTTGGACAATCTCCAAACTTACGTACACGAGTAAAGTTTCATACCTAAATAACTGTTCATGACTTTACTAACGTGGTTATGGAAAAGGGCGTTATCATACGCGTTTCCACGATTATTTTTCTACTGCCACACTTTTCTATGCATGGTTATGATGCTTGTACGAAACCTACTCATGCGTACAAAATTATAATTACTTGATATGTCTAACTAAAAAAATTAGAATTTCCTTACCGGGGTGCTGCGACGCTCGTATACTCGGCGCGGCGACATTTTCTCTTCCAAAAGCAATCCTACTGCTGGGGACCTTCAAAAAGCTGCCCCGACCCCGCCAAAGTTCTGCAATTTACAGTATCCCTAATTTCAGAATTTTCCCGTTTACGATATTCCCGTGGAAAATTTCTATACAACTAGGGTTACAAAATACATGCGTTAAACTTCAGATATTACCTTTAAGTGAAATGATTGAGGCTCTCAAACCGTCCAACCCAAATTCCGCGGAGGGTCACGAGTTCCAAAACCTAAATAGGGCACAAGGAACATAAATCTAGGTTAGATTACCTTCCAAACCGAAGGATTTCCACAAAGGAATAGGGATAACAGAAAAATAAACTCACCGAAAACGAACGATTTCAACTTCCACCGGTTAGGGTTGAACCCGACACTTCCACGACCAAGAAAGGAAAAGGAATGTCCACCGGTGCTCGTAGAGTAAGGAGGAGTGGTCGGAGAGGAGTTCCGGAGGAGGATCGGCCGGCGGAAAGCCTCGCGGCAGGCGTCGGCTTCGTCCGGTGACGTTGTGTGCTGGAGACGGAGCGGAAGGAGGATATCAGGTTGCGGTTTTTCTTCTCCCGTGAGGAATAGGTTACGGTAATTAATAGCTTGCGGGATTTTAAAGTCACGCCTTGCAGTTTTGATAACCGCACGAGCGGGGGGGGGGGGGGATTGAGACCTGTTATTGGCACCCCATAATGAGCCAATTCATCTCAACTCCTATGTGTCATGACAATTTGTCGCGCCTACGTCATTAAATTAAAATGCGTCACGCACTATTTTTAACGTACTTGACGAACTAACGGTCGCTATCATAAGGGAAAGTAACATTATACCTCGACGACGCGCTGCCTCGACTTAAAATTCGCCACGACTTGCCCCTACAAATCAAATAATTTTTCGCGTCAGATTTCGGATGTTACAAATCTACCCTCCTAACAAAAATTTTCGTCCTCGAAAATTGTAACCATACCTGAATCGAAGAGGAAAGAATAGTCTGCATTGCTTTTAAGCTCATCCTCTCGCTCCCAAGTATACTCTGGACGGGCACAGTTCATCCAAAGGACTTTGACCATGCGAATCTCTCTATTCATGAGCTTCTGTATCCTTGAATCCATTATTCTGACCGGTCTAACCCCAATACTAAGATCTGTCTCAATTGGTGCTTTCTCGGTACTGATGATCTGACTGGAATCTCTGACTGCTCTCCTCAGGTAGGAGACGTGGAATATATCATGTACATCACTCATTTCCTCAGGTAAGGCCAACCTGTAAGCAACCTCACCAACTCTTTCCAGCACCTCAAAAGGACCAACGAATCTGGGGCTCAGCTTTTTCATCCGCTTAATTCTATAGACTCTTCTGACTGGTCTGACCTTCAGATAAACATAGTCTCCAATGCTGAATTCTACTGACCCGTGCTTCTGATCATGATACTTGGCCTGACGATCCTGAGCTGTCTTCATACGCTCCTGAATGAGCTTGAATCTGTCAGTGGTCTTATCAATCCATGATTCTCTGATGGTGGATCTCTCTTCACTTTCAGCCCAACATAACGGTGTCCGACAACGTCTGCCATAGAGGGCCTCGAACGGTGTCATCCCAATACTCGTTTGAAAACTGTTGTTGTAGGAGAACTCTACAAGGGTGACATATTTCTCCCACTTTCCTCCAAAGTCCAAAATGCACATCCGTATCAAATCCTCTAAAGTCCTATTTGTGCGCTCAGTCTGTCCATCAGTCCGGGGATAGAATGCGGTGCTGAAGTGTAATCTGGTACCCAAACGCTCCTGAACATATCGCCACTCCCTGGAGATAAATCTGCCATCTCGGTCTGAGATTATAGTCTTGGGAACATCGTGAAGTCGAACTATCTCGTCTAAATATAACTGTTCCAGCTTCGGACCTTGATCCGTCTTCCTAAGAGGAATTAAATGGGCGACCTTAGAAAGTCGATCAACTATCACCCATAATGAGTCATTCCCACTCTGCGATCTCGGCAGACCATGGATGAAATCCATGGATATATCCTCGAATGTCCACCCAGGAATTGGAAGTGGCTGCAACTTTCCTCCAGGCCTTTGATATTCGGCCTTAACCAACTTGCACGTCTCGCACTTCCCTACGTAATCTGCAACATCGCACTTCAAACCTGGCCACCAGACTAACTTCTTGAGATCTGCATACATCTTCGTGCTACCCTGATGTATAGAATATCTGGAATTGTGTGGCTCAAATAGAATATTCTCGCGAATGTGACTAACATCGGAGATACACACACTGCCATTAAACAACAATAAATCATCCTGAATAGTGAATCTATCCTTCTGACCTGTCTGCACTGAGCTCCAAATCTCTGCCATCTTTGGATCCAACGGTAGAGATGTCCTGATTCTAACCTTGATATCGCAGGTAATCTCCATCCAACTCCACCTTGCAGAACTAAAACTACTGCGTGACACAACGGTAATGTTCAGTTTCTCGAGCTCTCGCACTAACTCCTCCTACTGAGTGAGGAGGAAGAAACACGAACCTCTACGGCTAAGTGCATCAGCTACAACGTTCGCCTTTCCTGGATGATACTGAATGTCTACGTCGTAGTCTGATAGAAACTATAACCATCTGCGCTGCCTCAAGTTGAGCTCTCGCTGATCAAAGATATACTTGAGGCTCTTATGATCAGTGAATATCTCACAACGCACTAAATAGAGTGCCTCCAAATCTTCAGAGTATGTATGACTGCTGCAAGCTCCAAGTCATGAACGGGATAGTTTCTCTCATGAACTTTTAACTGTCTCGATACATAGGCTATGACCTTTCCATACTGCATGAGAACACAGCCTAAACCCTGACCAGACGCATCGCTATAAATCTGAAACCCGTCAGGCCCTGAAGGTAAACTCAAAATCGGTGCGGTCATCAACCTGTCCTTCAAGTCCTCAAAAGCCAACTCACACTCCACAGTCCAATCCAAGCCCTTACCCTTCCTAGTGAGAGAAGTCATTGGTAAGACTATCTTTAAGAAATCCTTGATGAATCTCCTTTAGTATCCAGCAAGACCCAAAAAGCTGCGAACCTCTGAATTGACGTCGGTCTTGGCCAATGCTTAATAGCCTCTATCTTCTTCGGATCAACACTAACCCCTTTCTAACTGATGATGTGACCTAAGAATGCAATCTCTGAAAGCCAAAACTCACACTTTGAAAACTTGGCAAACAACTGGTTCTTCCTGAGTGTGCTCAAAACAATCCTGAGGTGTGCTGCATGATCTTCTGCACTCTTGGAGAACACCAAGATGTCATCTATAAAGACGATGACAAAACGATCCAAGTACTCCCGAAATATCCTGTTCATCAGGTTTATAAATACTGAAGGGACATTGGTCAGCCCGAACGACATGACCACGAACTCAAAGTGTCCATATCTAGTACTGAAAGCCGTCTTCTGAATATCGAAGTCACGGATCTTTAACTGGTGATAGCCTGACCTCAGATCTAACTTGGAGAAAGTGTTCGATCCCACCAACTGGTCAAACAAATCATCAATCCTGGAAATCGGGTACTTGTTCTTTACTGTCAACTTGTTCAATTCACGGTAATCAATGCACAGTCTCAGACTACCATCCTTCTTCTTCACAAAAAGCACTGGAGCACTCCATGGTGAATTACTGGGGCGTATAAAACCCAAATTAAGCAACTCCTGCAACTGACTCTTCAACTCTGCTAGTTCCCTTGGAGCCATCCGATAGGGAGATTTGGTTGCCGGTGTAGCCCCAGGCTGCAAGTCTATCGGGAACTCAATCTCTCTATCTGGAGGGGCACCAGAGAGCTCTTCCGGAAAGACATCGGGGAACTCCTGCACCACTGGTACCTCTGACAAGTCAGCCTTAACCTCTGCATTCATCAGTACTACGAAGGTTTCACAACCCTTACTGATGCACCTTCTAGCTTGGACTGCGGAGATAATCATCTTCACAACTCCCTTCAAGCCCTGAAAAGAAAATGAAGTCTAATTGGGGCCATCAAACTGTATTTGCTTCGTCCTACAGTCAATCCTGGCGTTGACTGCCGAAAGTCAGTACATTCCAAAAATCAGGTTGAATCCTGCTATAGGTAGCTGCAAAGCTTCCACGACAATCTCGGTATCACCAAACTGCACCGGTACCCTGCACTTATCTCTGATCTGCAGAAGGGATCCAATTCTAGCTGCAACAATTACCAAATTCTGAATTCCAAACTAAAACCCAAACTTAAACGCTTTCCCCTATTAGGGTTTTGGTGGGAATTACTCAAAATGTTGACAAATGATTAATTATGGAGGAAAGGAGCACAAACGAAGCTGTTACTTCGATCTAACAACGGTTAGACCCAAAATAAGCGACTAATTTCAGATTGGGGGAGACCGAGATCTCTGATTCTTAGATTTGGGGCAAGAAGAACATAGAATAAACAAAGTTGAGCATCAATCATTGACGTTTTCCTCAAAAGAAATTGAAGGAAAGAACAATTTGTAACACCCCTTTCCAGTATTTCAGAAATCAGTCGTACGGCCGGATCAACGATATAAAGAAAACTAGAAAACAGTATTAAAACTAGTAGCAGTAGTTAATACAAGTCTATACTAAGAAATTTAAGACTTACAACGGAAGTAAAAAAATTAAACTAAGGGTAACCACATATCTGATATCTGAATTCACAGAGCCACTAAACAAGAATGAAATTGTATTAGCTGAAAATCTGGTAACAATAATAGTCTGATACAAGTTATAAAAAATATTAACCAGGTATAATGTCCACATCTACAAGTACATGCTGAAATAGAGTAAACTGAATGAAAAAAGTACTACAAACTGACGTCATCATAACGCTCATCCTAGACGTAGTTTCCCACCTAGGTCACCTGAAAAACATTGGGCACGAAGGGTCAGAGTTAAGAAAAACAATTCCCCTTAGTGACACTAAAACAGATTCACATATGAATGCATGCATGTATTTAAAACTAGTCTCGTGCACTGAAAACATTTTATGTTATATGTTATGCATGCTTTTCCTATAGTTCATGGTGAACGCACTATAGTTCTATATTCATGACTTTCCGTTTATTTACCCAAGTTCTGACGTTCACTAACTGATGTACTGTCTCACGTCAAGTCTGTACTTGAGTTTTAGGTGGATTCTAGCCTACGCATTTACTGGGAATGCTCTAGGCAGAGTAGCTCCTAACGCGCAACTGAAACTGACGACCCGAGATCATCTGACGAACTCAATTGTTCTAGTGCCACGCGTACACGGTCTCGAATCTACTAACTGTCTCAAATGGGAGTCAAATCCCAAGACTGTAACTCATAGGATATCATATGCCCTATGAGAAAGGTAGTGCGCCTCTACCAAGCACAAAAAGACTGGTGTGCTACTGACCTTTTTGATCTGACGCTACACTGCATGGGATATCTTTTCTCGTGTACTATTGAGCGACCCTTGACTTTCTCGTGGTCGACTTGAAGGGACCTTCGCGTCCTTGGTTGGACAATCTCCAAACTTACGTACACGGGTAAAGTTTCGTACCTAAATAACTGTTCATGACTTTACTAACGTGGTTATGGAAAAGAGCGTTATCATACGCGTTTCCACGATTATTTTTCTACTGCCACACTTTTCTATGCATGGTTATGATGCTTGTACGAAACCTACTCATGCGTACAAAATTATAATTACTTGATATGTCTAACTAAAAGAAATTATAATTTCCTTACCGGGGTGCTGCGACGCTCGTATACTCGGCGCGGCGACATTTTCTCTTCCAAAAGCAATCCTACTGCTGGGGACCTTCAAAAAGCTTCCCCGACCCCGCCAAAGTTCTGCAATTTACAGTATCCCTAATTTCAGAATTTTCCCTCTACGATATTCCCGTGGAAAATTTCTATACAACTAGGGTTACAAAATACATGCGTTAAACTTTAGATATTATCTTTAAGTGAAATGATTGAGGCTCTCAAAGCGTCCAACCCAAATTCCACGGAGGGTCACGAATTCCAAAACCTAAATAGGCCACAAGGAACATAAATCTAGGTTAGATTACCTTCCAAAACGAAGGATTTCCACAAAGGAATAGAGATAACGAAAAAATAAACTCACCAGAAACGAACGATTTCAACTTCCATCGGTTAGTGTTGAATCCGACACTTCCACGACCAAGAAAGGAAAAGTAATGTCCACCGGTGCTCGTAGAGGAAGGAGTGGTCGGAGAGGAGTTCCGGAGGAGGATCGGCCGGCGGAAAGCCTCGCGGGAGGCTTCAGCTTCGTCCGGTGACGTTGCGTGCGGGAGACGGAGCAGAAGGAGGAAATCGGGTTGCGGTTTTTCTTCTCCCGTGAGGAATAGGTTACGGTAATTAATAGCTTGCGGTATTTTAAAGTCACGCCTTGCGGTTTTGATAACCGCACGAGAGGGGGGGGGGGGGGGAATTGTGACCTGTTATTGGCACCCCATAATGAGCCAATTCATCTCAACTCCTATGTGTCATGACAATTTGTCGCGCCTACGTCATTAAATTAAAATGCGTCACGCACTATTTTTAACGTACTTGACGAACTAACGGTCGCTATCATAAGGGAAAATAACATTATACCTCGACGACGCGCTGCCTCGACTTAAAATTCACCACGACTTGCCCCTACAAATCAAATAATTTTTCGCGTCAGATTTCGGATATTACAAATCTCCCCTCCTAACAAAAATTTTCGTTCTCGAAAATTGTAACCATACCTGAATCGAAGTGGAAAGAATCGTCTGCATTGCTTTTAAGCTCATCCTCTCGCTCCCAAGTATACTCTGGACGACCACAGTTCATCCAAAGGACTTTGACCATGCGAATCTCTTTATTACTGAGCTTCTATATCCTTGAATCCACTATTCTGACTGGTCTAACCCCGATACTGAGATCTGTCTCAATTGTTGCTTTCTCAGTACTGATGATCTGACTGGAATCTCTGACTGCTCTCCTCAGGTAGGAGACGTTGAATACATCATGTACACCACTCATTTCCTCAGGTAAAGCCAACCTGTAAGCAACCTCACCAACTCTTTCCAGCACCTCAAAAGGACCAACGAATCTGGGGCTCAGCTTTTTCATCCGCTTAATTCTAGAGACTCCTCTGACTGGTCTGACCTTCAGATAAATATAGTCTCCAACTCTGAATTCTACTGACCTGTGCTTCTGATCATGATACTTGGCCTGACGATCCTGAGCTGTCTTCATACGCTCCTGAATGAGCTTGACTCTGTCAGTGGTCTTATCAATCCATGATTCTCTGATGGTGGATCTCTCTTCACTTTCAGCCCAACATAACGGTGTCCGACAACGTCTGTCATAGAGGGCCTCAACAGTGTCATCCCAATACTCGTCTGAAAACTGTTGTTGTAGGAGAACTCTACAAGGGTGATATATTTCTCCCACTTTCTTCCAAAGTCCAAAATGCACATCCGTAGCAAATTCTTCAAAGTCCTATTTGTGCGCTCAGTCTGTCCATCGGTCTGGGGATGGAATGCGGTGCTGAAGTGTAATCTGGTACCCAAACGCTCCTGAACGTATCGCCACTCCCTGGAGGTAAATCTGTTATCTCGGTCTGAAACTATAGTCTTGGGAACACCGTGAATTCGAACTATCGCGTCTAAATATAACTGTGCCAGCTTCGGACCTTGATCAGTCTTCATAAGAGGAATGAAATGGGCGACCTTACAAAGTCGATCAACTATCACCCATAAGGAGTCCTTCCCATTCTGCGATCTCGGCAGACCATGGATGAAATCCATGGATATATCCTCGAATGTCCACTCAGGAATGAGAAGTGCCTGCAATTTTCCTCCAGGCCTTTGACATTTGGCCTTAATCAACTTGCACGTCTCGCACTTCCCTACGTAATCTACAACATCGCACTTCAAACCTGACCACCAGACTAACTTCTTGAGATCTGCATACATCTTCGTGCTACCCTGATGTATAGAATATCTGGAATTGTGTGTCTCAAATAGAATATCCTCGCGAAGGTGACTAACATCGGGGATACACACCCTGCCATCAAACAACAATAAATCATCCTGAATAGTGAATCTCTCTTTCTGACCTATCTGCACTGAGCTCCAAATCTCTGCCATCTTTGGATCCAACGGTAGAACTGTCCTGATTCTATCCTTGATATCGCAGGTAATCTCCATCCAACTCAACCTTGCAGAACTAAAACTACTGCGTGACACAACGGTAATGTTCAGTCTCTCGAGCTCTCGCACGAACTCCTCCTGCTGAGTGAGGAGGAAGAAACACGAACCTCTACGGCTAAGGGCATCAGCTACAACGTTCGCCTTTCCTGGATGGTACTGAATGTCTACGTCGTAGTCTGATAGAAACTCTAACCATCTGCGCTGCCTCAAGTTGAGCTCTCGCTGATCAAAGATATACTTGAGGCTCTTATGATCAGTGAAGATCTCACAACGCACTAAATAGAGATAATGCCTCCAAATTCTTAGAGTATGTATGACTGCTGCCAGCTTCAAGTCATGCACGGGATAGTTCCTCTCATGAACTTTTAACTGTCTCGATGCATAGGCTATGACCTTTCCATGTTGCATGAGAACACAGCCTAAACCCTGACCAGACGCATTGCTATAAATCTGAAACCCGTCAGGCCCTGAAGGTAAACTCAAAATCGGTGTGGTAATCAACCTGTCCTTCAAGTCCTCAAAAGCCAACTCACACTCCACAGTCTAATCCAAGCCCTTACCCTTTCTAGTGAGAGAAGTCAGTGGTAAGACTATCTTTGAGAAATCCCTGATGAATCTCCTGTAGTATCCAGCAAGATCCAAAAAGCTGCGAACCTCTGAAACTGACGTCGGTCTTGGCCAATGCTTAATATCCTCTATCTTCTTCGGATCAACACTAACCCCTTTCTGACTGATGATGTGGCCTAAGAATGCAATCTCTGAAAGCCAAAACTCACACTTTGAAAACTTGACAAACAACTGGTTTTTCCTGAGTGTGCTCAAAACAATCCTGAGGTGTGCTGCATGATCTTCTGCACTCTTAGAGAACACCAAGATGTCATCTATAAAGATGATGACAAAACGATCCAAGTACTCCAGAAATACCCTGTTCATCAGATCCATAAATACTGAAGGGGCATTGGTCAGCCCGAACGGCATGACCACGAACTCAAAGTGTCCATATCTGGTACTGAAAGTCGTTTTCTGAATATCCAAGTCACGAATCTTTAACTGGTGATTGCCTGACCTCAGATCTAACTTGGAGAAAGTGTTCGATCCCACCAACTGGTCTAACAAATCATCAATCCTAGGAATCGGGTACTTGTTTTTTACTGTCAGTTTGTTCAATTCACGGTAATCAATGCACAGTCTCAGACTACCATCCTTCTTTTTCACGAAAAACACTGGAACACTCCATGGTGAAGTACTGGGGCGTATAAAACCCAAATCAAGCAACTCCTGCAACTGACTCTTCAACTCTGCTAGTTCCCTTGGAGCCATCCGATAGGGAGATTTGGCTGCCGGTGTAGCCCCAGGCTGCAAGTCTATCGGGAACTCAATCTCTCTATCTGGAGGGGCACCAGGGAGCTCTTCCGGAAAGACATCGGGGAACTCCTGCACCACTGGTACCTCTGACAAGTCAGCCTTAGCCTTCGCATTCATCAGTACTACGAAGGTTTCACAACCCTTACTGATGCACCTTCTAGCTTGTACTGCGGAGATAATCATTTTCACAACTCCCTTCAAGCCCGGAAAAGAAAATGAAGTCTGATTGGGGCCATCAAACTGTATTTGCTTCGCCCTACAGTCAATCCTGGCGTTGACTGCCGAAAGCCATTCTATTCCAAAAATCAGGTCGAATCTTGCTATAGGTAGCTGCAAAGCTTCCACGACAATCTCGGTATCACCAAACTGCACCGGTACCCTGCACTTATCTCTGATCTGCAGAAGGGATCCATTCGGCATCATGACTTCCGGCGGTACTGCCTGTGGGACGATTTCTAAATCCAACTTACGCACTAGAGATTCCGCGATAAACGAGTGCGAGGCACCCGTATCAAACAGAATCTTAGAGGGTAAATTACGAATCATAAAGATACCTACATGAATGATTTATGAAGGATGGAAAAAATAAATGTGTCACTACGGAGGATTAAATAAACTTGTTAAGCAAATCAACACTTACCAGTCACTACATCCTTCTGATTCTTTGCCTCCTGCTGACCCAACTCATACGCTCTGTGCTGCATTAAGTCTCGACCCTGCTGCGGTCTCCCATCAGTGATCATCAATGCTTTGCCCTTGTCTTCTTTATTAGGGTCACCAATCTCGTACTTCGACTGTAGAAACAAAATACATTTGTCATCCACAGAAATTTCATAAATTTACAAAATACAACAAAATTGATTACCTGATTCGAACCACCTTCCTGACAGAAATGAGCTATGTGTTCAGGTTGACGACACTTGTAACACACGCCCGCGCTGGCCAAACACTCTCCTGGATGGCGACGCTGACACTTGGGACAAAGGGGGTAGTCCCTGCTCCTGTCACCAGATTGACCATTCTTCCTCGCATCAGGCTTCTGCTTCTTGTTCCAGTTCTTCCCCTAGTCATTCCTGCTCTACTGCGACTGATGCGAATCCTGAGATCGCTTCGCACGGAAATTACTTTGCTTTTGAACCTTCTGCTGCTCAGCCTCCAGCCTGCGAGCCGTATCCACTAAGCTCATGTAATCAGCATTGACCATAGTCATCAGCGGCTGCCTCAACGAATCACGTAAACCATCCACAAAACGGCTGCACTTCTCAGTCTGGTCTCCCTGCATCACGCCCGCATATCGAGCCAGATGGGTAAGCTCTCGCTCGTACTCAGCAACAGTCATGTCCCCCTGGAAAAGCCTAAGATACTTCTCCTGGAGACCTCGTCGTGCAGAAGGAGGCACGAACCAATTTGCAAGGGCTCTAGAAAATTCGACCCACGTAAACATGTCTGGCGTACGACCTGGCCAAACGTATGGTCATACTATATAAAAAGAACGTATCACTTCCAAAAAAGATAATAGGAAATTTCATAACCATCTACCTGCGGGGTCATCTGCCCGGTACTTGTCCCACTAGACCTTTGCCTCACCTCGGAGGAGGAAAATTGCCAGAGGAACCTTCTTGTTCTCTGGGCACTCCAAAACATCCAGCAGGTCTCTGGTGTTTGCCACCCAATCATCTGTGTCCATCGGGGTCTCGTCCCCACTGTAGTTCAAAGGTTGAAGCTTTCTAAAGTTCCTCAAATAGCGCTCCAGGGTCATCTCCACGGGTGCTGGGGCAGGAGCTGGTGCAGGGGCTGGTACTTGTACTGGAACTGGAAACCATGCAACCAGTCCTCTCTGAAACTCCATCAAGGCAACAGTAACCGCCTTGGCAATCTGAGACGCTATGTCAGTGCCCTCTGTAATTGTTGGAACTGGTGGTACCTGCGGCACGGCAGCATCTCCCATAGTCGCGTTAGGAACATGGTCCTGACGTGAAGATTCACCCAGTTCACTTACTCGAGTTGCCTGATAGAACATATAAAAGATATCTGATTATTTATCAACCATCTGCAAAATCTGGCTTAACAACTTTATTTCATACCCTTGCGAAAACTAAGGCTTAAACGCAACATAAAATACTCTACCAACAAGAGTTTACTCTTACACAATCCTATGGCTCTGTGAAAACCTTCTAGGGTCCAGGGATCCTAACCTGCCTCTGATACCAATTTGTAACACCCCTTCCCAGTATTTCAGAAATCAGCCGTCCGGCCGGGTCAACGATATAAAGAAAACTGGGAAACAGTATTAAAACTAGTAGCAGTAGATAAAAAAAGTCTATACTAAGCAATTTAAGACTTACAGCGGAAGTAAAAAAATTAAACTAAGGGTAACCACATACCTGATATCTGGATTCACAGAGCCACTAAACAAGAATGAAATTGTAATAGCTGAAAATCTGGTAACAATAATAGTCTGATACAAGTTATATAAAATATTAACCAGGTACAATGTCCACATCTACAAGTACATGCTGAAATAGAGTAAACTGAATGGAAAAAGTACTACAAACTGACGCCACCATAACGCTCATCCTAAACGTAGTTTCCCACCTGGGTCACCTGAAAAACATTGCCCACGAAGGGTCAGAGTAAAGAAAAACAATTCCCCTTAGTGACACTAAAATAGATTTACATATGAATGCATGCATGTCTTTAAAACTAGTCTTGTGCACTGAAAACATTTTATGTTATATGTTATGCATGTTTTTCCTATACTTCATGGTGAACACACTATAGTTCTATATTCATGACTTTCCGTTCATTTACCCAAGTTCTGACGTTCACTAACTGGTGTACTGTCTCACGTCAAGTCTGTACTTGAGTTATAGGTGGCTTCTAGCCTACACATTTACTGGGAAGGTTCTAGTCAGAGTAGCTCATAACGCGCAACTGAAACTAACGATCCGAGACCATCTGACGAACTCAATTGTTCTAGTGCCACGCGGACACGGTCTCGAATCTACTAACTGTCTCAAAGGGGAGTCAACTCCCAAGACTGTAACTCATAGGATATCATATGCCCTATGAGGAAGGTAGTGCGCCTCTACCAAGCACGAAAAGACTGGTGTGCTACTGACCTTTTTGGTCTGACGCTACTCTGCATGAGATATCTTTTTTGGTGTACTACTGAGCGACCCTTGACTTTCTCGTGGTCGACTTGAAGGGACCTTCGCGTCCTTGGTTGGACAATCTCCAAACTTACGTACACGGGTAAAGTTTCGTACCTAAATAACTGTTCATGACTTTACTAACGCGGTTATGGAAAAGGGCGTTATCATACGCGTTTCCACGATTATTTTTCTACTGCCACACTTTTTTATGCATGGTTATGATGCTTGTACGAAACCTACTCATGCGTACAAAATTATAATTACTTGATATGTCTAACTAAAAGAAATTATAATTTCCTTACCGGGGTGCTGCGACGCTCGTATACTCGGCGCGGCGACATTTTCTCTTCCAAAAGCAATCCTACTGCTGGAGACCTTCAAAAAGCTGCCCCGACCCCGCTAAAGTCCTGCAATTTACAGTATCCCTAATTTCAGAATTTTCCCCTCTACGATATTCCCGTGAAAAATTTCTATACAACTAGGGTTACAAAATACATGCGTTAAACTTCAGATATTACCTTTAAGTGAAATGATTGAGACTCTCAAAGCGTCCAACCCAAATTCCACGGGGGGTCACGAATTCCAAAACCTAAATAGGGCACAAGGAACATAAATATAGGTTAGATTACCTTACAAACCGAAGGATTTCCACAAAGGAATAGGGATAACGGAAAAATAAACTCACCGGAAACGAACGATTTCAACTTCCACCGGTTAGGGTTGAATCCGACACTTCCACGGCCAAGAAAGGAAAAGGAATGTCCACCGGTGCTCGTAGAGGAATGAGGAGTGGTCGGAGAGGAGTTCCGGAGGAGGATCGGCCGGCGGAAAGCCTCGCGGGAGGCGTCGGCTTCGTCCGGTGACGTTGCGTGCGGGAGACGGAGCGGAAGGAGGAAATCGGGTTGCGGTTTTTCTTCTCCCGTGAGGAATAGGTTACGGTAATTAATAGCTTGCGGGATTTTAAAGTCACGCCTTGCAGTTTTGATAACCGCACGAGAGGGGGGCGGGGGGAATTGAGACCTGTTATTGGCACCCCATAATGAGACAATTCATCTCAACTCGTATGTGTCATGGCAATTTGTCGCGCCTACGTCATTAAATTAAAATGCGTCACGCACTATTTTTAACGTACTTAACGAACTAACAGTCGCTATCATACGGGAAAGTAACATTATATCTCGACGACGCGCTGCCTCGACTTAAAATTCACCACGACTTGTCCTACAAATCAAATAATTTTTCGCGTCAGATTTCGGATGTTATAGAATGACACTCACCAGAACAAAAAAAACTATGCTTCAGAAACCTTTCCCACCGGTTAGGGTTGAAGCGGAGTCTCCTACGATGCTTGGAGTGAGGGAGAAGAGGCTGTCGAGGGCTGCAGAGGAAGGAGGAGAAGTCGGCGTTTGATTCCGGCGAGGAAGGAGGGGTCGATTAGGGCTCCTACTGTCAATGGTGCTTGCACCTACGGTAGACGGCGAGAAAAATCGGGAGTGTGCTTGCGGGAGTATGTCGCTCGGCTGGGGGGGGGGGTGCGACTTTTTAATCTTGCGGCTTCCTTGCAGTTATTATAACTGTGAACTGATTAAAGGGGGGAAAATTAGTTCTATTTATTATTATTATTACTAATTTGCCCTAGGACCATGAGGGTTGGTATTTTTGCGATGCAAACGCGCGAAAACTTTAAGCGTCACGACCACTTCGGATTATTAACAATTATTTGCCGACAATCCATCTACTGATTTTTCACGTATAACAATAATTAATTAAAAATCCCCCCTCCTAGTAAAATTTTCGTTCTTGAAAATTACAAACATATATGAATCAAAGAGAAACACAATCTTCAGTGCTCCGGAGTTCATATTTTTTTCCCAAGTATACTCTGGACCACCACAATTTATCCAAAGAATCTTAACCAAACAGATCTCTCTGTTCTCGAGCTTATGAATTCTCGAGTCCACAATCCTGACTGGCAAAATACTGATATTCAGATTTGACTCAATCGGAGCATCCTTAGTACTTATCACCTGATATGATCTCTGACTGCTCTCCTTAGAGATAAGAGACGTGAAATACGTCATGTAATCCCCTCATATTCTCGGGTAAGGCTAACTTGTATGCAATCACACATATGTGCTCTAGTACTTCAAATGGTCCAACAAATCTGGGGCTCAACTTTTTCATTCGTTTTAGCCTAAAACTCCCTTGACTGGTCTATCCTTTAGATAAACGTAGTCTCCAACGTTGAATTCTACTGCTCTGTGCCACTGATCGTAGTACTTGTCTTTCTTGTGCTATCTTCATACGCTCCTGCAAGATGTCTTTAACTTCTGCATGCATCAATACTAAGAAGGCGGGACAACATTTACTGACATGCCTCATAACCTTAACTGAAGAAATGATCAACTTGGAACTCCTCTCAAGCCTTGAAAGGTAATGAGAGACTGGTCAGGTACTTCTATCTGGATCTCCTTATGCAATCTTTCTTGACATTCACGTAAATCAGCCAATCCATGCCCAAAATCACATCAATTTCAGCAATAGGCAAGAGGGACGCCTCGACTATGACTTCTGATTCTCCAAATAATACTGGCGTACTACACTTACAGTTGTTCTGCATCACCAAACCGTTAGGCATCATGACATCTAATGGAGTCGGGTCGGTGGTGATCTCTAGGCCAAGCTTATGCGCAAATGATTTCGCTATGAACGAGTGTGATGCACCCGTATCAAGGAGGACCTTTGATGGTATGCTATGAACTATGATAATACCTTAACGCAAACTTGTATTATTTTAGTTAAGTGTTACTGGGAGAGGGAAGGACAAAATTTTTAATAAATAAAATTCCAAACCTGTCATTACATCCTCCTGATCCTTGCTCTCCTGTTGGCCAAGACCATGGGCTCTAGGCTGAACCAAACCACGTCCTAGTGCTGGCTTTGGGTCAGCGACCATCTCCGTCTTCCCTTTATTGGTCCAACTCGGACCGCCAGGCTCGAACCTCGACTATAGAACATGTTAAAGTTGGTGTTTAACTTACAGAGAAAGGTCCTGGTTAGAAGAAAGACACTAAGCATAAGGTCAAATTACCTGATTACCTGCAGATCCTGGGCAATTCCGTGCAATATGTCCTGCTCTCTGACACTTGTAACAGACACCTGAGACAACCAAGTATTCTCCAAAATGATGATGATTGCATTTAGGACAAAGGGGTAGTCTTTGGGCTTGCCCCCAGACTGATTGCTCTGCCTAAACTCCGTCTTCTGCTTTTTACTCCATCGGTCTCTTACCTGATTCTTGTCCTGCTGGAGCTGAGGCCCACCATGAGTTCGCTTGGGGCAGAAATAACTGCGTCTTTGAACACGCTGCCAGTCGGCCTCTAATCTCCTTGCTGTATCTACCAGACTTCTGTAGTTAGCATTGACCATAGTCATCAACGACTGTCTTAAAGAGTCACGCATTATCGATCTCATCTCATTAACGCCCGCATAACGAGATAAGTGAGTGAGTTTTCGCTCATACTCCGTAACATACTTATCCCTGTGGAAGAGCCTAAGGTACTTCTCCTGAAGACTTTGGTGTGTTGAAGGGGGCACAAACCAGTTCGCGAATGCCTTAGAGAAGTTGCCCCAGGTAACATATCTGCTGAATGTCCTGACAAAGATAAAGGTCGCAATGACATCACACTAAATAAATATTAAATTCGAATGGGAGGGAAAAATTAATCTTGTTTTCTTACCAGCAGGATCGCCCGCTAGGCGCTTGGTCCACCAAATTTTAGCCTCATCATGAAGGAAAAAAGCTGTTAGTGGCACCTTTTTATTCTCAGGGCACTACATGACGTTCAACAAATCTCTAGTATTAACTATCCAGTCAGCTGCTTTCGTAGGGATTCCTTTTCCACTGAAGTTAGAGGGGTGGAGGTCTCTAAAATCCCTCAACTATCAGTCCAACCCGAACTCCACAGCTACAAGTGCAGGGACTGATGATGAAACTGGTGTTGGGATCCCTGTAGGTTATCCTTTTTGAAACTCCAATTAGGTTATGGCTACTGCCTTGGCAATTTGGGTTGCCATGTCAGTAGGTTCTGGTACCGCTGACACTGCTGGCGCATTACCGTCACTCATAGCGATTTCAGGAGCATGGTTCTGACCTGAGGGTTTGCCTGCTTCACTGGCTCAAGATGCTTATAGGATATATAAAAAGAAATTATTATTACGAATAACTTATCTATAAAATTCGTTACTGAAGGTATTTCATACACCCACATAATTAAGAGTTGGACAAAATTGATGACTCTGTTGATGATGGATTGATTCTGACACAATCTCATGGCTTTGTGAATTTTCTGGGTCCAGGGGTCCAAAACCTGAGACCTGTGAATTATGTTCCTACTACGTTTCCACTGTCAATTGAAACACCTCAACCAAGTTTAACGACAAATGAGCAGTTCGGTCAGTCCCGCAATAAGAAGTAAACTAATGATATAAAAACTGGTACAAAACGTGCATAAATAAATGTGCTAAAATAAAACTTACAGCGAAAGTTGATTAAAAAAAATTATGGGTAAAAGTATACCTCAAATGCTTAATTCACAGAGCCAACTAAATTTAAAATACACAATGA
The DNA here is from genome assembly GCA_039583875.1 of Platanthera guangdongensis. Classification (NCBI taxonomy): domain Eukaryota; kingdom Viridiplantae; phylum Streptophyta; class Magnoliopsida; order Asparagales; family Orchidaceae; genus Platanthera; species Platanthera guangdongensis. The sequence continues at coordinate 4,522,107 of CM077148.1, read as the reverse complement.
AAATGAAATACTGTCAAACTGAAATAAACTAGTACATCAAAAGCATGAATGAAGTACAATAAATACATAATGTCTGTAAGTAACATAAAGTATAATAACCGAGTGGTACAACTGAAAGAAACTGACGACAGTGAAGATTGCACCACCTATCCTAAGAGAATCCCCTAACTTGAGCCCCCTGTAAAAATAAGTTCCAACTAGATCAGACCCACTACAGAGTAAGAAAAACTATTTCTCTTAGCCAAAAAAAATAAATAAATTAACTTTACTTGCATTTAGAATATGCAAAATTATTTACTATAAATCTTACTATTTGAGTTCATGATCTGGACATAAATTTGACCTACTAGTTGTTCTGATGCTCTTCTCTTAATTGTCTAGGTCGTTGGTTTCTGGAATTTTTGGTATGTCTGTTGTAAGTTTCAGCAAGTTTCATTACTGACTTATTGAATCTTATTATTAGTGGTGATCGTGTATAAGCTGAAATCTGTAGTCTGAATGACAAATCTGGTAGTGCCCTGAACTGAATGTCCCTCGAGAGGAAACACAAACTCATATTTGAGGAGTTCCATATCTGGAAATAGGGGTCATCAACCCTAAATCTGAAACTCGTATGGTGAGCTCCTGGCCCTGTGATTGAATACGGTGGTGTGGCTCTAAAAATTTGAGGAAGAACTTCTTTTGCCATTTTCTGAATTAATCTAGGCTAGTGGTCAGTGAGACACTCATGGGGTAATGTTCTAGTTAAGTACACTAGGTTAAGGTTTTCATGTGACTGAATCTGGTATTATAGCCTAAGGCTTCGTTTGGTTCGACATTTCGCTGCCTCCGTTTGGAGCAAACGCCACCGGACGGCGGGTAAACAAACGGCCGCCGACGGCGTTTGCTCCGTTTGCAGTCGCAACGAGGAAACGTCCCCGATCCGCTCCGTTTCGACCCCCACCTCTCTCCCTCTGGTTCCAAAGTGGCGTTTCGACCCACCGGATGCATCCTCCACCGCCGAACCAAATATAGCATATGTGTATCTTACACTTATTTGGTTCTGAACATGGATTACTATTATTTAGGATCTGATTCCATATCCCGCTATGATAATTTTTTTATCATCCGATTCGTGATTTTTGACTGAATAATAACTAATTCTTTAACATCCGTAAATTTGACGCGAAATGTAATTTTATTTGTAGGGGCAAGTCGCGACGGATTTTGATCGAGGCAGCGCGTCGTCAAAGTATAACGTTACTCTTCCTTATGATAGCGACCGTTAGTTCGTTAAGTGCGTTAATTATGGTGCGTGACGCATTTTATTTAGATTCGACGCGCGCGGCGATTTCAGTTAGTATTCAAAAGAATTAGTGTTGGGTGTGTCGATAGCCGTTTTTTAAGTGTGTATGAGTGGAAATGGGGTGCCAATAGCAGGCCTAATTCCCCCCTCTATTCATGCGGTTATCAAAACCGCATTAACCCATGAAGTTAATCCCGCGCGCCTCATTCGACGGGAGAAGAAAACCGAAGCCCGACGATCCGTTTCCCGCAAGCAGCGACGAGCCGAGCCGACGCCTCCAGCGCCCCTTTCCGCGGCCGATCCTCCTCCAAAGCGCCTCTCCGACCACTCCTCCTTCCTCTACGAACGCCGGTGGACATTCCTTTTCCTTCCTTAGCCGTGGAAGTGCCAGATTTCAACCATAACCGGTGAAACTTGGTATCGTTCAATTCCGGTGAGTTTATTTCTTCATTTTCTCCATTTCTTCGTGGAAATCCTTCGATTTCGGAGTTAGTGTAACCTAGGTTTTCATCCTTGTGCCTTAATTAGGTTTTGGAGTTCGTGATGCTCCGCGGAATTTGGGTTGGACGCTTTGAGAGCCTCAATCACTCTACTTAAAGGTAAAATCTGAAGTTTAGTACGTGAAATTTTGTAACCCTAATTGTATATAAATTTTTCCACGTGAAAATGTAAAGAGAAACTTGAAATTAGGGCTACTGTAAATTGCAGGACTTTGGAAGGGTCGGGGCAACATTTCTGAAGGTCCCCAGCAGTAGGATTGCTTTTGGAAGAGAAAATTTCGCCGCGCCGAGTGTACAAGCGCCGCAGTATCACTGTAAGGAACCTTAATTTCTTTTAGTTAGACATAACAAGAAATATATTTTATATACACATGTGTAGGTTTGTACGAATATCATGATCATGCATAAAAATGTGTGGTTATAGGAAAACGATCACGGAAAACGTGTAGACACCATTCTCCAAGACCTAGTAGTCTGATCATGATTAGTAATGTTAGGTACGAAACCTATACCCGTGCACGTAAGTTTGGAATTTGTCCAACCAAGGGCGTGAATGACCCTTCTAGTCGACCATGAGATAGTCAAGGGTCGCTCAGTAGTACACCAAAAGAGATATCCCAAGCAGAGTAGCATTTGACCAAAAGTTCAGTAAGCACACTTCAGTTTTTTCGTGCTTGGTAGAGGCGCACTGCCTTCCTCATAGGGCATATGGTATCCTATGAGTAGCAGTGTCTTGGGAGTTGACTCCCCTTGAGACAGTGTAGATTCGAGACCGTGTTCGCGTGATAGTAGAACAATTGAGTTCGTCAGATGGTCTCGGGTCGTCAGTTTCTGTTGCGCGTTAGGAGCTACTCTGCATAGAGTCTTCCTAGTAGAGGTGCAAACTAGAATTAACCTAGAACTCAAGTATAGACCTGACGTGAGACAGTACACCTATTAGTGAACGCCGGGACTTGGGTTAGTAAACCGGAAGTCGCAAATATAAAACAGGTAGTCGTCTGACCAGGTAGTGATCTGAAGCCATGCATAACATATAACATAAATGTTTTCATGCACAAAACTATTTTCAAAAGACATGCATTCATCATTCAAGAAAAAACTTTTAGTGTCACTAGGAGGAGTTATTTTCTTTACTCTGACCCCTCGTGGACAATGTTTTTACAGGTGACACAGGTGGGAAACTACGTCTAGGATGAACGTTGGTGGCGTCAGTGTGTAGTGTTTTTCCCATTCAGTTTTCCCTTACTTACAACATATACTTGTAGTTGTGGTCAATGTAACTTGTTAATGTTTTATATATCTTGTATCAGACTTATTATGACAATACAGATTTTCAGTTATTTCTATTCTATTCATGTGTAGTGGCTCTGTGATTCCAGCTATCATGTATGTGGTTACCCTTAGTTTACTTTCTTAGCTTCCGTTGCTAGTGATAAATTTTTATTAGCTCTTACTTTATACCTGCTGTTTACTAATTTTAATACTGTTTCCTAGTTCTCTTTATATCGCTGATCCGGCCGGATGACTGATTATTGAAAAACTGGAAAGAGGTGTTACAAATTGGTATCAGAGGCAGGTTTATGATCCCTGGACCCTAGAAGGTTTTCACAGAGTCATAGGATTGTGTAAGAGTAAACTCTTGTTAGTAGAGTATTTAAGTTGCGTTTAAGCCCTAGTTTTCGCAAGAGTACGAAATAAAATTGATAAGCCAGTTTTTTCACAGATGCTTGATAAATAATCAGATTACTTTTATATGTTCTATCAGGCACCTCGAGTTAGTGAATCAGGTGAATCTTCACGTCAGGACCCTGTTCCTAACGCGACTATGGTATATGCTGTCGTGCCGCAGGTACCACCAGTTTCAGCAGCTCCAGAGGGCACTAACATATCATCTCAGATTGCCAAGGCGGTTACTGTTGCCTTGATGGAGTTTCAAAGAGGACTGACTGCAGAGTTTCCAGTTCCAGTACAAGTACCAGCCCCTGCACCAGCTCCTGCCCCAGCACCCGTGGAGATGACCCTGGAGCGCTATTTGAGAAACTTTAGAGAGCTTCAACTTTCGAACTACAGTGGGGACGAGACCCCGATGGACACAAATGATTGGGTAGCAAACACCAGAGACCTGCTGGATGTATTGGAGTGCCCGGAAAACAAGAAGGTTCCTCTGGCAGTTTTCCTCCTCCGAGGTAAGGCAAAGGTCTGGTGGGACAAGTACCGGGCAGATGACCCCGCAGGTATATGGTTATGAAATTTCCTCTTATTTTGGAAGTGATACGTTCTCTTTATATAGTATGACCATACTTTTGGTCAGGTCGTACGCCAGACATGTTTACGTGGGGCGAATTTTCTAGAGCTCTTGCAAGTTGGTTCGTGCCTCCTTCTGCACGACGAGGTCTCCAGGAGAAGTATCTTAGGCTTTTCCAGGGGGGCAGGACTGTTGCTGAGTACGAGCGAGAGCTTACACATCTGGCTCGATATGCGGGCGTGATGCAGGGAGATCAAGCTGAGAAGTGCAGCCATTTTGTGGATGGTCTGCGTGACTCCTTGAGGCAGCCGCTAATGACGATGGTCAACGCTGATTACAGGAGATTAGTGGATACGGCTCACAGGCTGGAGGCTGACCAGCAGAAGGTTCAGAAGCGAAGTAATTTCCGTGCAAAGCGATCTCAGGATTCGCATCGGCCACAGCAGAGCAGGAATGATCAAGGGAAGAACTGGAACAAGAAGCAGAAACCTGATGCGAGGAAGAATGGTCAGCCTGGTGACAGGAGCGGGGACTACCCCCTTCGTCCCAAGTGTCAGCGTCGCCATCCAGGAGAGTGTTTGGCCAGCGCGGGCGTGTGTTACAAGTGTCGTCAACCTGGACACATAGCTCGTTTCTGTCAGGAAGTTGGTTCGAATCAGGTAATCAAAACCTAGTTGTATTTTTGTACATTTATGAAATTTCTGTATATGACAAATGTATTTTGTTCCTGCAGTCGAAGTATGAGGTTGGTGGCCCTAGCAGAGTAGACAAGGGCAAAGCTTTAATGATTACTGATGGAAGACCACAACAGGGTCGAGATTTGGTGCAGCCCAGAGCTTATGAGCTTGGTCAACAGGAGGCAAAGGATCAGGAGGATGTAGTGACAGGTAAGTGTTTAAATTTGCTTAACAAGTTTATTTAATCCTCCGTTGTGACACTCTTTTCATTATGAAAATCATTCATGTAGGCATACTTATGATTCGTGATTTACCCTCCGAGATTTTGTTTGATACGGTTGTCTCGCACTCGTTTATCGCAGAATCTCTAGTGCGTAAGCTGAAGCTAGAAGTCCTTCCAGAGACAGTACCACTGGAAGTCATGATGCCTAATGGATCCCTTCTGCAGACCAAAGATAAGTGCATGATACCAGTACAATTTGGTGATATTGAGATTATCGTGGAAGCTTTGTAGCTACCTATCGCAGGATTCGATCTGATCTTTGAAATGGACTGGCTTTCGGCAGTCAACGCCAGGATTGACTGTAGGGCGAAGCAGATACAGTTTGAGGGCCCTAATCAAACTGCGTTTTCTTTTCAGGGCTTGAAGGGAGTTGTGAAGATGATTATCTCCGCAGTCCAAGTTATAAGATGCATCAGTAAGGGTTGTGAAACTTTCGTAGTACTGATGAATGCAGAGGTTAAGGCTGAATTGTCAGAGGTACAAGTGGTGCAGGAGTTCCCCAATGTTTTTCGGGAAGAGCTCCCTGGTGCCCCTCCATATAGAGAGATAGAGTTCCCGATAGATTTGCAGCTCGGGGCTACACCAGTAGCCAAATCCCCCTATCGGATGGCTCCTAGGGAACTAGCGGAGTTGAAGAGCTAGTTGCAGGAGTTGCTTGATTTGGGTTTTATTCATCACAGTACTTCACCTTGGAGTGCTCCAGTACTTTTCGTGAAGAAGAAAGATGGTAGTCTGAGACTGTGCATAGATTTGTGGTCGGGCTACCATCAGTTGAAGATTTTGGATGTTGATGTTCAGAAGACAGCTTTCAGTACCAGATATGATCACTTCGAGTTTGTGGTCTTGCCGTTTGGGCTGACCATTGCCCCTTCAGTATTTATGGACCTGTTGAACAGGGTATTTCAGGAGTACTTGGATCGTTTTGTTATCGTTTTTATCGATGACATCTTGGTGTTCTCAAGGAGTGCAGAAGATCATGTCACACACCTCGGGATTGTTTTGAGCACCCTCAGGAAGAACCAGTTGTATGCCAAGTTTTCAAAGTGTGAGTTCTGGCTTTCAGAGATTGCATTCTAAGGCCACGTCATCAGTCAGCAAGGAGTTAGTGTCGATCCGAAGAAGATAGAGACCATTAAGAATTGGCCAAGGCCGACGATAGTTCCAGAGGTTCGCAGCTTTTTGAGTCTTGTTGGTTACTACAGGAGATTCATCAGAGATTTCTCAAAGATAGCCTTACCACTGACTTTCCTTACCAGGAAGGGTATGGGCTTGGATTGGACAGTTTAGTGTGAATTGACTTTTGAGGATTTAAAGAACAGATTGATGACCACACCGATTTTGAGTTTACCTTCAGGGCCTGTCGGGTTTCAGATTTATAGCGACGCATCAGGTCAGGGTCTGGGATATGTTCTCATGCAGCATGGAAAGGTCGTAGCCTATGCCTCGGGACAGTTAAAGGTTCATGAGAGGAACTATCCAGTGCATGACTTGGAGCTTGCAGCAGTCATACATGCTCTGAAGATTTGGAGGCACTATCTCTATGGTGTTCGTTGTGAGATCTTCACTGATCATAAGAGCCTCAAGTATATCTTTGATCAGCGAGAGCTCAATTTGAGACATCGCAGATGGTTTAAATTTCTATCAGACTACGACGTAGACATTCAGTACCATCCAGGAAAGGAAAATATTGTAGCTGATGCCCTTAGCCGTAGATGTTCGTGTTTCTTCCTTCTCACTCAGCAGGAGGAGTTAGTGCGGGAACTGGAGAGACTGGAGATCACCGTTGTGCCACGCTGTAGTTTTGGTTCCACAAGGTTGAATTGGATGGAGATCACCTGCGACATTAAGGATCGAATCAGGACGGCTCTACCGTTGGATCCAAAGATGGCAGAGATTTGGAGCTCAATGCAGACAGATCAGAAGGAGAGATACATTATTCAGGATGATTTACTATTGTTTGATGGCAGGGTGTGTATCCCCGATGTTAGTCACCTTTGCGAGGACATTCTATTTGAGGCACACAATTCCAGATATTCTATACATCCGGGTAGCATGAAGATGTATGCAGATCTCAAGAAGTTAGTCTGGTGGCCAGGTTTGAACTGTGATGTTGCAGATTACGTAGGGAAGTGCGAGACGTGCAAGTTGGTTAAGGCCGAGTGTCAAAGGCCTGGAGGCAAGTTGCAACCACTTCTCATTCTTGAGTGGACATTCGAGGATATATCCATGGATTTCATCCATGGTCTGTCGAGATCGCAGAGTGGGAATGACTCCTTATGAGTTATAGTAGATCGGCTTTCTAAGGTTGCCTATTTCATTTCTCTTAAGAAGACAGATCAGGGTCCCAGATTAGGACAGTTATATATTGACGAGATAGTTTGACTTCACGGCGTTTCCAGGACTATAGTTTCAGACCGAGATGACAGATTCACCTCCAGGGAGTGGCGTTACATACAGGAGCGGTTGGGTACCAGGTTACACTTCAGTACCACTTTCCATCCCCAGACAGATGGACAGACTGAGCGCACAAATAAGACTTTGGAGGATCTGCTACGGATGTGCATTTTGGACTTTGGAGGAAAGTGAGAGAAATATGTTACTCTTGTGCAATTCTCCTACAATAACAATTTTCAGACGAGTATTGGGATGACACCGTTCGAGGCCCTCTATGGTAGACGTTGTCGGATACCGTTATGTTGGGCTGAAAGTGAAGAGAGGTCTTCTATCAGGGAGTCATGGATTGATAAGACCACTGACAGAGTCAAGCTCATTCAGAAGCGTATGAAGACAACTCAGGATCGTCAGAGCAAGTATCATGATCAGAAGCACAGGTCAGTAGAGTTCAGTGTTGGATACTATGTTTATCTGAAGGTCAGACCAGTCAGAGGAGTCTCTAGAATAAAGCGGATGAAAAAGCTGAGCCCCAGATTCGTTGGTCCTTTTGAGGTGCTGAAAAGAATTGGTGAGGTTGCTTACAGGTTGACCTTACCTGAGGAAATGAGTGGTGTACATGATGTATTCCACGTCTCCTATCTGAGGAGAGCAGTCAGAGATTCCAGTCAGATTATCAGTACCGAGGAAGCACCAATCGAGACAGATCTTAGTATTGGGCTTAGACCAGTCAGAATAGTGGATTCAAGGATACATGAACTCAGGAATAGAGAGATTTGCATGGTCAAAGTCCTTTGGATGAATTGTGCTCGTCCAAAGTATATTTGGGAGCGAGAAGATGAGCTTAAGGGCAATGCAGACTATTCTTTCCTCTTCGATTCAGGTATGGTTACAATTTTCGAGGACGAAAATTTTTATTAGGAGGGGAAATTTGTAACATCCGTAAATTTGACGCGAAATATAATTTTATTTGTAGGGGCAAGTCGCGACGGATTTTGATCGAAGCAGCGCGTCGTCAAGGTATAACGTTACTCTTCTTTATGATAGCGACTGTTAGTTCGTTAAGTGCGTTAATTATGGTGCGTGACACATTTTATTTTAGATTCGACGCGCGCGCCGATTTCGGTTAGTATTCAAAAGAATTAGTGTTGGGTGTGTCGATAACCGTTTTTTAAGTGTGTATGAGTGGAAATGGGGTGCCAATAGCATGCCTAATTCCCCCCTCTATTCATGCGGTTATCAAAACCGCATTAACCCATGAAGTTAATCCCGCACGCCTTATTCGACAGGAGAAGAAAACCGCAGCCCGACGATCCGTCTCCCGCAAGCAGCGACGGGCCGAGCCGACGCCTCCAGCGCCCCTTTTCGCGGCCGATCCTCCTCCAGAGCGCCTCTCCGACCACTCCTCCTTCCTCTACGAACGCCGGTGGACATTCTTTTTCCTTCCTTAGCCGTGGAAGTGCCGAATTTCAACCCTAACCGGTGAAACTTGGTATCGTTCAATTCCGGTGAATTTATTTCTTCGTTTTCTCCATTTCTTCGGGGAAATCCTTCGATTTCGGAGTTATTCTAACCTAGGTTTTCATCCTTGTTCCTTAATTAGGTTTTGGAGTTCGTGATCCTCCGCGGAATTTGGGTTAGACGCTTTGAGAGCCTCAATCACTCTACTTAAAGGTAAAATCTGAAGTTTAGCACGTGAAATTTTGTAACCCTAATTGTATATAAATTTTTCCACGGGAAAATCGTAAAGGGGAAACTTGAAATTAGGGCTACTGTAAATTGCAGGACTTTGGAAGGGTCGGGGCAGCATTTCTGAAGATCCCTAACAGTAGGATTGCTTTTGGAAGAGAAAATGTCGTCGCGCCGAGTGGACGAGTGTCGCAGCACCACTGTAAGAAAACCTAATTTCTTTTAGTTAGACATAGCAAGAAATATATTTTATATACACATGTGTAGGATTTGTACGAATATCATGATCATGCATAAAAAAGGTGTGGTGATAGGAAAACGGTCACGAAAAACGTGTAGACACCATTCTCCATGACCTAGTAGTCAGATCATGATTAATAATGTTAGGTACGAAACCTATACCCGTGTACGTAAGTTTGGAATTTGTCCAACCAAGGGCATGAATGACCCTTCTAGTCGACCATGAGATAGTTAAAGGTCACTCAGTAGTACACCAAAAGAGATGTCCCTAGCAGAGTAGCATTTGACCAAAAAGTTAGTAAGCACACTTCAGTTTTTTCGTGCTTGGTAGAGGCGCACTACCTTCCTCATAGGGCATATGGTATTCTATGAGTAACAGTGTCTTGGGAGTTGACTCCCCTTGAGACAGTCAGTAGATTCGAGACCGTGTCCGCGTGGCACTAGAACAATTTAGTTCGTCAGATGGTCTAGGGTCGTCAGTTTCAATTGCGCGTTAGGAGCTACTCTGCATAGAGCCTTCCTAGTAGAGGTGCAAGCTAGAAGTAACCTAGAACTCAAGTATAGACCTGACGTGAGACAGTACACCTGTTAGTGAACGTCGGGACTTGAGTTAGTAAACCGGAAGTCGCAAACATAGAACAGGTAGTCGTCTGACCAGGTAGTGATCTGAAGCCATGCATAACATATAACATAAATGTTTTCATGCACAAAATTATTTTCAAAAGGCATGCATTCATCATTCAAGAAAAAGCTTTTATTTTTACTAGGAGGAGTTATTTTCTTTACTCTGACCCCTCGTGGGCAATGTTTTTACATGTGACCCAGGTGGGAAACTACGCCTAGGATGAGCGTTGGTGGCGTCAGTGTGTAGTGTTTTTCCCATTCAGTTTTCTCTTACTTACAGCATATACTTGTAGTTGTGGTCAATGTAACTTGTTAATGTTTTATATATCTTGTATCAGACTTATTATGACAATACAGATTTTCAGTTATTTCTATTCTATTCATGTGTAGTGGCTCTGTGATTCCAGCTATCAGGTATGTGGTTACCCTTAGTTTAATTTCTTAGCTTCCGTTGCTAGTGATAAATTTTTAGTAGCTCTTACTTTATACCTGCTGTTTACTAGTTTTAATACTATTTCCTAGTTCTCTTTATATCGCTGACCCGACCGGATGACTGATTATTGAAAAACTGGGAAGGGGTGTTACAAATTCTCCATCGTATTTATTTATTCCTTTGTTGTCGATCTCATTTGATTTGACAATATGAACTTGTATCTTTCAATTGAGTATACTGACATAATTAAACCATGTATTAAAACTATATGACATGCTTAATTAAAAGGAGTCGAATTTTTTACCGCGATTTTTCGATGCTCGTAAACGCGGTGAGGTAACATGATTCTCCTTCCAAAAGGTCTGACCACTACAAACTTCTCCAATTAGAGGTGAAATACACCATTTCCGAATAATAGGAAATCTTTAAAATAAAATCCATATAATTCTTAGAATTAGAAGCGATTTCCAAGAGGGTAAAATTCGTTGGCCGGAATCAAAACAACTAAAAAAAAATTCTGAGACAAAAGTCTCACCTCGAATTAGAGTAAAATGTGAAGCTTCTCCAATCCTTAGCTCCAACGATTACCAAAATCTGAATTCCAAACAGAAACCCAAACTTAAAAGCTTTCGCCTATTAAGGGTTTCAGTGGGAATTACTCAAAATGTTGACAAATAATTAATTATGGAGGAAAGGAACACAAACAAAAGTGTTTACCTTGATCTAACAACGGTTAGGCCCAAAATAAATGGCTGATTTCGGATTGGGGGAGACCGAGATCTCTGATTCCTAGATTTGGGGCGAGAAGAACGTAGAGTAAACATAGTTGGGCATCAATCATTGACGATTTACTCAAAAGAAATGAAAGGAAAGAGGAACGACACTTACCGGAACAACGGTGCTTTAGAAACCTTTCCTACCGGCTAGGGTTGAAGTGGAGTCTCCTACGACGCTTGGAGAGAGGGAGAGGAGGCTGTCGAGGGATGTAGAGGAAGGAGGAGAGGCTGGCGTTTGATTCCGGCAAGGATGGAGGGGTCGATTAGGGATCTTACTGTCGATGGTGCTTGTGGCTACAGGAGTCGGCGAGAAAAATTGGTAGTGTACTTGCGGGAGTACGTCACTCGGCTGGGGGGGTGTGGCTTTTTAATCTTGCGGGTTCCTTGCGGTTATTATAATCGTGAACCAACTAAGGGGGGAGGGAATTGGTTCTTTTTGTTATTATTATTACTATTTTTCCCTAGGACCATGAGGGTTGGTATTTTTGCGATGCAAACTCGCATGAAAAATTAAATCGTCGCGCCACTTCGGATTATTAACAATTATATGCCAACATTTCATAAACTGATTTTTCACGTATAAAAAGAATTTATTAAAAAAAGATTGTTACCTCCATAAGTCGTCGGCTTGATTAATTTTGCTCGTGATCGGGCCCTGAAATTTTAAATTAATGCGGCGTCAATTTTTGTATGTTACACTCAGAGCTCGGCAGACTTCTTATTTATATGTCCTCGTCAAGCGGGCACATTGAACCTTCTTGTGCATGTTGATGATATTATCATCACGGGCGTTGATTTGAATGATATCTCTCTGGTCAAGAAGAACCTGCCCTCACATTTCCAAACCAAAGATTTAGGGTGTCTCCGATACTTTTTGGGTGTTGAGGTAGCTCGCCGACCTGATGAGTGTGCTTTATTTCACTGAAAGTACTACATTGATCTTCAATAGGATGCCAACTACTTGGGTTGTAAGCTCGGTGACACCCTCATGAATGTCAAGCTCTGTGCTCATGAGTCTGTCTCTAATCCTCTACTCCCAAATCCGGAGTACTATCGTCGCCTTGTTGACAAGCTTATCTATCTGACTGTCACCTTACCAGATATCTCTTTCGCTATTGACATGATCAGCCGGTATATGCATGCTCCACGGCTATCCCACCTTCATTGAGTCGAGTGAATACTTCAGCATCTGAAGAAAGCTTTGAGATAAGGGCATGTGTATAAGACCCGTTCCTCTTATTGATTGCCTATTTCAATACAGATTATGTAGGCTCGCCTCTGCTGTTTCTGAACTCGCTTGGCTGGAGAGTTTTCTTACTGATCTTGGCGCATCTCTCCTCTCTCCTGTGATCCTCTAATGCGATAATCAAGGTGTTCTCTTTTTCATCGAGAATCCTATGTTCCATGAATATAACAAGCATACTGAAGTTGATTGTCACTTAATCTGTGAAAAAGTTCAACTCCGCAAAATTGATCTGTGACATTTTCCTGCTACTGATGAAATCTCTGGTGTCTTCACCAAAGCCTTGCCTTGCCCACCCTATCAGCAGCTCGTTTCCAAGCTTGGTGCCTTCAATTTGTACGCTCCAGTTTTCGGGGAGTATAAAAGAAGTGTGTAAAACTCAATATAAAAGGTCATCTGTATGGCCCATCGGGAGATCTCTCTCTCATCTAGCTTAGTCCCACATTGTTGTTTGAAGTAATGATGTCACTCCTACCTATAATGACGGGTGCTTGTATTTGTATTTCTTTTGAATTTGAAGTAATAAAATTATTGTGTTTTGTATTCTACAATTCCAAAACTATTATAAGGGATTATGTGTGAAAATATATTAAACATAAAGCAACGTGGACCATGTGTAACCTATGAAGCACGAATACTTACAACAACCTTACGTATCATATCCAAACATTCTGTAATCAGAAGAATTTCAGAAACTTTCGAAAATTCGTCCTCGAAACTCTCAGGAGCTTTTTCTTTTAATTTTAGATTACAAATATTTCGGATACTCACAAATATTTTCAGATACTACTAGATATGCTGCCCGAGTATGCTCGAAAATGCCCCAAAAAAGTTGTGTTTTATGATTGTGACATGGAAAAAGATGTGAAAAAACGAGTAATGAGATTCATTTGATTACACATTTCTATTCATAGCTCCTATTAATGATATGATGCATTTTTGTGACATAAATTTTGTCTTCATTTAATATATAATGTGCAAGATATACAACACTCATGCCTTTATCCCACTATAGTGGGGTCGGCTATATGGATCCTTTGTCGCCATGATATGTGAGATATAATGATGAAAAAAATGAAGAAGTCATGAATGACACACATGTTTTCATAGAAATTTGTACTTATATTTAAATAATTAAAATATTTAAAAACGTATCATGTATCCTTGGTTTTTTGAAAATTACGTTTACTGTATCCGTATCATATGATTCTTCGTGTTCTGTCCCCATCCAACGTAGTATGTAATTAGGTAAATACTCATAGCCAACTTCAATTCTCTCTCTCTCTCTATATATATATCTTTATTATATAATACAATATGCATATCTCAATCACACCATGAATTTCATCTGGACCGTCCGATCTCCAAGAAATAGGTTTTGGTCATTGGATCTAACAAATGCGGACTGCAAATATCCAGAATTGGAAATGCTGCACTGTTCACTGGTTCCAAAAACCCGATACCCACGCTCTCCCGCCCCGCCTTCACTGCCTCACCCCACCGCTGGCGGCCGAGCCGCCGGCGGCCTGCCCGGCGCCCACCGGCGGGTTCGCCGGCCTCCGGCGAACCCGTCGGGGGTTGTCTGGCGGCGAGCGGGCAGGGCCATCGCCGGCGGTGGCCCTGCCCGTGAGACCTAGATTTGGGTCTCACGGGCAGGGCCACCGCTGGCGGTGGCCCTGCCCGCTCACCGGCGGCGGCCGGTAATGTCTTCGCGTGAGCAGGAGGAAGCCGGGGGGGGGGGGGGGCGATTTTGGGTTTTTTTCATTTTTTTATATAATTATTTATTATATTATAATTTAATTTAAAAATAATAATTATTTATTAAATTATTAAATTATTTAAATTTTGTCCGGGGCGGGCGAAGCCCGCCGGGGGACGGGCCTTGCGCGCCGGGGGACGGACCTCGCGAGCCCGGGGGACGGGCCTCGCGCGCCGGGGGGCGGGCGAACCCCGCTGGGGGGCGGGCGAAGCCCGCCGGGGGGTCAAGCGGGCGAAGCCAGCTTGATTGCGGGCGAAGCCAGCAGCGACGCATCGAGAACGGGCGGAGCCCGTTCGAAGATGCTAGTATATATATATATATATATATATATATATATATATATATATATATATATATATATATATATATATACATATTGCTTGCCATGATCTGATGTGCTGCGTTCTTCAGTACAACTGTTGCTACCATAAGGAGAAAAGATGTACAGGGTCTCACTCAAGTTTTTGTTTAGTTTATGGATCTTAGGATGCATTAAATATTTTAGTCTGTACATTAAATTTACTTGTTGGTGTGGTTTCAACAGTATAGATTGTTTAGAATAATATGTTGGCCTCTTGTTGCAGGGGAAGACATAAGTGTATGCGTGTGCCTTGCTATATTGGCGTCCTTATTTGATGATGAAGGTAGTATATTACTTTCTAAAGAATGATAAATTCTGTTTTTGCTGATCAGGTTGCATTTATTTCCAAGAATTTTTGGAGTTTTTTAGTTGTCTTTCAACAATTTTCTTAACTTGTTACAGGGCTTGCACCTGTCAGGTAATTTCAATCTTTTGCAATGAACTAGTAGTTATGCACAATACAGTATGAATTTACTTGTAAATGCAATTGAGATATATGACATAATAGCTTCAACTTTATATGTTTTAGCATAATATTATTTTGAAGGGCATTTTTGAACAGGTATTTGGGGACAACTGGCCTCAATTTTGCACATAATTGTTTGTTTTAATGTATAAATTTAGAAAGAATATATTATTTTACATAGTATTCCATGTTTGTGGGTTACGGGGAAAAAGAATATATAAAGCTCGAGAGCAGTAAGATTCTAATGATTTCGGCTATTTTTGTTTGCTATCACACTTCAAGTGTCCCTTCAGTAATTGAGGCTTTCCTAATATCTTTTTTGTACAACTAGACTTTTTGAAGAGAATATGCACGCTTTATTGCCTTTTTAGGCCATTTATAAACATTGCCACTGTACTTCAAAAAGGTAAAGCCATTTCTTCTTCCCAGAGCATTGCCTCCAGGGCCATCAACTATATCATTGGATCTGCGAGCTTATATATTGACAACACATCAACTGCTTTAAAGCATGCTGTGTTTGCTAATGGTACTATCTCTTATATAGTGCCGAGTACAATGTTTCTTGATCAAAATTTACTTTATTATTATGTATGCTGGCAAAGTTACAGTCTTTAAATTGCTTAATAACTGATTTCCTTCTCATTATGTGGAACCAGACTTACAGGCACATAACCTGATGTGGGACGTGAGATTTGTGATCTGTATTACAATGCTTAGATAATACTCCTTCCACCAAAAACATGTTTTCTTAATTACCACCAACCATCTTCTGTTGCATCGACAACTTGGGCACCCAAACTTGCTACTTTCAAGAAAATGTTTCTTTCCTTTTCTCTGATGTCTGAGTTGAACTGCGAGACATGCTAATTATGGAAATATCATAGGTTTATGCACAAATCTTGTTCTGAAAAATGAATTACTTCTTCTTTCTAATTACCTCATTTGTACAGTTGGGACCTGTTACAACATGCATATTCAGTTATTTTTTGTGTTACGCTTTGTGGTGTGCTTAAGTATTGTTATTAGGTGTCATGTTTGGTATCGTGCTTCAGTGTTCTTCATTAGTGAGTAATTAAATATTTAAATATGAAAGTCGGGTCCTTTTATTTTACGCATGAGTACTGTTTTTATGAAGTTTTAGTATGTGGACTTATTTGCAAATCTTTCATGTACTTTTATTTAAAGACCCCTTTGGGTATAGGCATATAGCATGACAAACAAGAAGTATTATATTTCCTTAGTTTTTACCTTCCTCTTCGCCTCCCTCCCACTCTCTCTAGGGTATCTGAGGTTGAGCCTGGCTCCCTCATCACATCCCATTTGTCCAACTCAACTCCTTTTAAACTACATCCTTGTATCTACGACATCTCTTCCACTCACGCAACCTCTGACCACTTATCCAGCGAGCTATCCACATGTTACGGGTAGGTCCGTTACATGACCTTACTATCTAATGACTAGTTAAGTATTTTATTGTATTTATTGATGATTATTCTTGAATTCTATTGAGTTTTTCTTTATTGAAGCATGTGATGGAGATACATGACAATTAAAATCTATTTTGAGTTTTGTAATAAATTTTACATTTCCATTTATTCTTAATTGGAACAATGCCCGAGAATATTGTTTTGAGCACCTAAGCGTCCAATGTTGTATATATTGCCTGACATGACCGACATGCCATCCGACGTAGAGATTTTGCACCCAAAACGACACGTTTTCGATTTATTTTGTGCCCATAACTTTTTGACTAAAACGGGCATTATATCGTCCCGTTTCCGATATATCAATGCAGAAAACGGGCCATATAACACCTGCTTCGTTATTTAATTAATTTTTTTAAGCCACCTTCGTCGTTTCGATAATTCAACGCATCCGCTTAATAACTATCCCAGCCCTTCGTATTCTTCTCGTGCCCTATCATTTCTTCTGCACCAGTTCTCTTGGCTCTCCTCTCTGGTTCATCTTTTTAGTTTCTATGGTTTCTCTGGTTCTTCTTTGTGGTTTCTACGACTCTTTCGCTGGTTTCTACTACTTTTGGTTCTTCTCACTATCTCTCCCGTTTCAACAAAATCACTGTAATTTTGGTTCTTCTCCCTCGTTTCTATGTCTTCTTGTTTATGCATCTACACTTAATTATTCATGTGGTTCTTCTCTGGTTCATTTCTTCTCTCTAAGCTATTTTCTGGTTTATGGGATTTCAAATTTTTTTGGTTTCTTCTGATTTCAATGTTCTAATGCTTGGTGGTTCACTGGTTTCTAGTTTATCTATTGTTGTATGTTATGATGCTAATATGTTATCTTATTGAAAAAATGGAATTGCCTCTCCTTTCTTCTCTTTGTTACCATCTTGTTTTAGAGGTCTTAATTCTTAACCCAAACCAGAGGTCTCAACTATTTGAGGATTTGAGCTCTGGTTTCTACAGCCTCTCCTCTCTTCTCTCTTTTGTTGTTCGCTACTTCCTGTTACCTGTTTGATAATGGATGCAAATTCTTCAACTAGCCTTGTGGTTTTTGTAACACCCCATTCCAGTTAACAACAAATCAGTCGTCCGGCCGGTTCAGCGATATGAAGAAATCAAGAAACAGTATTAAAACTAGTACATAACAAACATAATTGAAAAAATTGAAATGAAAGCTTATAGCGGAAGTTGCATAAGAATCTAAGATTAAAAGTGTACCTCATCCTGGTGATTTCACAGAGCCACTAAAACAATGAATATGACAAAATTAACTGCATATCTGAAATATTACAAAAAGTCTGGTACATATATCAGTTTATAAACATTACATTGCAGGAGTCCAAAACAATAGTAAGGTACTAAAATAAAACAACTGGAAGGGAAATCAATCTATCGGAATAACTGCAATGACATGCTCATCCTAAGCGTAGTTTCCCACCCGGGTCCCCTGTAAAACATGCCCAAAAATGGGTCAGCCCAACGAGAGAGCAAGAAAATTATTCCTCCCAGTGACACTAAAATTGTTTTAGAAGAAAAGTTTGCATATTTTAAAAATACTTTTATGGTATAGGAAAAACTGTATGATAATGTACTGTGCATGATTTTCTAAAAATAATACTAGCAAAATAAATGACTTCTAATAACTCATAATGTGTGAAGTTCACTCAAGTTTCGAATAATTTGCTTATCTAGGATTTTCTTGGGTTTGATCTAAACTTGAGTTCTAAGTTCACTAATGATTAATTTTCGACAAATTTTCGGCAGGGTGATTCTATCGCGCAATACTAGTCTAACGATCTGAGTCCTACTAACGAACTCAAGTGTTCTAGCGTCTCCCGGACACAAACTGGAATCTTCTAATCTTCAAATCGGGATACATCTTCCAATCAAATTGACTCAAATTGACTCAACGGGATACCACCCATGAGAAAGATAGTGAGCATCTATCTAGCACGAGAAGAGGTTTCATGCGTGCTTACTATTCATATACCAGCTGGTGCTACCCTGCTTACGTTCTCACATGCGTGTATTGAGTAGTGTCTCTTATTTGTTACTTTCTAATTCCCAAATTCACAAATCTGGTATGTACACGCACCCTAAATATTTATGTGGTAACATGTTTCACATTATTTCTAGTTTTATCAATATCCAATTTGCGATGGTTTATACTATTTTGAACAGGCTATTTTGAGTAAAGAAGAATACTATTATTTTGGACATACTATTTGTGATAAAGAAGTGCATTACTATGTTATGTTAACTGGTATGTCTAGCCAAAAGGAATCAAAGTTTCTTACCGCGGTATTTCGGCGCTCGTACAGCAGACGTGGACGCATGACTCCCTCTAAATTTCTTGATAATATAAATATTCACCAACTTGTATCCACCCACAGCTGCACATCGTTTAAGTTCTAAAATTACTTTACCCACTAGGAGAAAACAAAGCTAACATTCTAGGGTTTCCTTGAAAGGTAACCTGAACGGAAATGGAAAGAGAGGACTATCAACCACATGCTTAACTCGATGGGAGTTGCGAGAGGACCGCTACAATTTCTGCAGAAATAAAAAGAAATATACATTTCATGACACCAAACTGTACTTTTCCAAAATTAGGGGAAAGAGAAATTGTAAATCTAACAAAAGAATAGTTCCTTAACATCACTAGGTTGTGGAACCACTAAGAAAGGAAAGCAGAAACACCAAAACGCCAGCACAAACCTGTACGGGGAAAATGAGAAGAAATGGTCGGTTTGCGGTGTAACCCTACCGGGAACTGTCCGTTTGCTGAATCTGGAGAGAAAGGAGTCGTCGACTGGGTGAGAGAAATGTGACAGGGGCCTTGATGCACGATTGGGAGGCGAGAGAGAGGGGAAATCCCGCAGTTGGTGTCGTCGGTTTTCGGAAGGAGGAATAGCGAAAACGCAGAGATCGGGTTACGGGAAAAGTAAAGTGCGGGAAGAAAATGGGTTGCAGGTTTTATGCTGAGCGACATGAGTAGTTTTAGTAACCGTCGGGTGAGAGGGGGGTTTTAAACCGACACTCCATTGGTTATATCACTTCAATTTACACAAATGCCAAATTCTTACAACTCTTAAAGGAAAAATTAAATGATCCGCTCTCGCTCTATCAAATTAAAACCGCGTTGAACACAACCCGACACTAAACTAACCCACTAAAAGGTATAAGATTTTAACCATGCAAATATTGTACCTCGACGAAACTCCTACTTGGTCAAAATCCCTCGCGATCAGGCCCTGCAATCAAATTGAACTCTCCTGTCAAATTACGGACGTTACAAATCTCCCCTCCTAATAAAATTTTTGTTCTCGAAAATTGCAAACATACCTGAGTCAAAGAGGAAAGCATAGTCTTCTACCATCTGAAGCTCATCTTCTCTTTCCCAAGTATACTCTGGTCGGCCACAGTTCATCCAAAGAACTTTTACATACGGGATCTCTCTGCTCTCGAGCTTCTGAATTCTTGAGTCAACTATTCTGACTGGTTTAACACTGATTCTAATATCTGATTCAATTGGTGCTTCCTCGGTACTGATTATCTGGCTAGGATCTCTAACGACTTTCCTCAGATAGGAGACGTGGAATACATCATGCAGACTGCTCATTTCCTCAGGCAAAGCCAACCTATAAGCAACTTCACCAATGCGCTCCAGTACTTTGAAAGGACCAACGAACCTGGAACTCAATTTATTCATCCGCTTGATTCGAGAGACTCCTTTAACTGGTCTGACATTTAGGTAAACATAATCACCAACACTAAATTCCACTGTCTTGTGCCTCTGGCCATAATACTTGTCTTGGCGATCCTGAGTTATCTTCATACGTTTCCGAATGAGCTTGATACGATCAGTGGTCTTGTCGATCCATGATTCCTTGATGGTAGATCTTTCTTCGTTTTCAGCCCAACACAACGGTGTTCGACAACGCCTACCATAAAGAACCTCGAACGGTGCCATCCCAATGCTTGCCTGATAACTATTGTTGTATGAGAACTCTACGAGAGTAACGTACTTCTCCCACTTCCCTCCAAACTCCAAAATGACATCCGAAGCATATCTTCCAAGGTTCTATTTGTACGTTCAGTCTGTCCATCGGTCTGAGGATGGAAGGCAGTACTGAAATGCAGCTTAGTGCCCAATCGCTTCTGAACGTATCTCCACTCCTTAGAAGTAAATCTACTATCTCTGTCTGAAACTATAGTCTTGGGAACACCGTGAAGTCGAACAATCTCATCCACATACAGTTGCGCCAATCTAGGACCTTGATCGGTCCTCCTATTAGGTATGAAATGGACAACTTTAGAGAGACGATCAACTATAACCCATAAAGAATCATTCCCACTCTGCGACCTGGGAAGACCATGAACAAAATCTATCGAGATGTCCTCGAAGTTCCACTCTGGGATGAGAAGTGGCTGTAATTTGCCTCCTGGCCTCTGACATTCAGCTTTAACTGACAAGCAAGTTTCGCATTTCCCAACATACCCAGCAACGTCACCCTTCAAGCCTGACCACCACATCATCTTCTTCAGATCCGCATACATCTTTGTGCTAACAGGATGTATCGAATATCTAGAATTATGGACTTCAAACAGTATGCCCTCCCGAAGGTGGCTAACATCTGGAATGCATACCCTGCCGTCGTACAGTAACAAATCCTCACGTATACTGAACTTCTCCTTCTGACCTGCCTGAGTCAAATCCCAAATCTCTGACATCTTAGGATCTAAGGGTAGAGCTGTCCTGATCATATCCTTGATGTCGCAAGTGATCTCCATCCAACCCAATCTTGCAGATCCAAACTTTGAACGCGGTACAACACTGATCTCTAGCCTTTCCAACTCTCGCACCAGCTCCTCCTACCGAGTAAGGAGAAAATAACTCGATCCTCTGCGACTAAGTGCATCAGCTACCACATTCGCCTTTCTTGGGTGGTACTGAATCTCCACCTCATAGTCTGATAGAAACTCTAACCATCTGCGCTGCCTCATATTGAACTCTTGCTAGTCGAAAATGTTCTTAGATTTTTGTGATCAGTAAAAATCTCACAACGGACCCCATAGAGATAGTGCCTCCAAATCTTCAGAGCGTGGATGACTGCTGCTAGCTCCAAGTCATGCACGAGATTGTTCTTCTCATGAACCTTCAACTGTCTGGAGGCGAATGCTATAACCTTCCCATGTTGCATAAGCAGACAACCCAAACCTTGACCTGAGGCGTCACTATATATCTGAAATCCATCTGTCCCTGATGGTAGACTCAGAATCGGGGCGGTCATCAGCCTGTTCTTCACCTCTTCAAACGCCATATCGCACTCCACTGTCCAACTAAAAGCTTTACCCTTCCTGGTAAGTGAAGTCAGTGGTAAGACTATCTTCGAGAAGTCTTTTATAAACCTCCTGTAATAACTTGCCAAATCCAAAAAGATGCGGACCTCGGTGACTGCCCTCGGTCTCAGCCATTCCCTTATAGCTTCTATCTTCTTCGGGTCAACGGACAAGCCTCTCTGACTGATAACATGTCCTAAAAATACAAACTCTGACAACCAAAATTCACACTTAGAAAATTTTGCATACAGCTAATTCCTTCTGAGCGTCCCCAAAACAGTCCTGAGGCGGGAGACGTGAACTTCTACACTTCTGGAATACACCAAAATATCATTTATGAAAACAATAACAAAACAGTGTAAGAATTCCCGGAAAACTCTGTCCATCAATTTCATAAAAGCTGACGGGGCATTGGTCAGCCCGAACGGCATAACCAAGGACTCATGATGTCTGTATCTGGTTCGGAATGCCGTCTTCTGAATGTCTGCTTCCCGAATCTTCAACTGATGATAATCTGACCTGAGGTCTAATTTAGAAAACGTGCAAGAACCCTCAAGCTGATCAAACAGGTCGTCGATCATGGGGATAGAAAACTTGTTCTTTACTGTCAATTTGCTTAGTTCGTGGTAATCAATGCATAGTCTCAGACTACCATCCTTCTTCTTCACAAACAAAACTGTCGCACCCCAAGGCGAAGTGTGGGGGCGAATGAAACCCTGATCGAGCAACTCTTGCAACTGGACCTTCAACTCTGCGAGTTCTCTGGGGGTCAGACGATAAGGAGACTTGACCACTGGTGCCGCTCCAGGCACAAGATCGATTTGAAAGTCAATCTCTCTAGTAGGAGGGGCAGCATGTATTTCTTCTGGAAAGACGTCGGGAAATTCCTGGACCACGGGAACCCTTGATAAATCGACATTGGCTTCTGCATTCATCAACACTAAATAGGTTTCACAACCCTTGCTAATTCATCTAACCGCCTTTACAGACAAGATAATCATCTTAGCTACTCCCTTCATACCCTGGAAAGAAACAGTGATTTGGTTGGGTCCTTCAAACTGTATCAGCTTATTTTTACAGTCTATCTTAGCATTCACAGTCGATAACCAATCCATCCGCACAATCAAATCAAAACTTGCGATAGGGAGCAGCAAGGCTTCTACAACAATCTCTTTTTCTCCGAAAAGCACTGGTACCCTACACTTATCTCTGGTCTGCAATAAGGATCCATTGGACATGATGACCTTTAACGGTAATGCCTCTGGGCAGACTTCTAATCCCAGCTTATGTACTAAAGATTCTCTTACGAACGAGTGCGAAGCACCCGTATCAAAGAGAATCTTGGAGGGTACATTATATATCATAAGAATACCTACATGAATGATTCAACATGAAAATTTTCAATGTCACTATGGAGGATTTGATTAAGTTTTTTGTATGACAGTCATACCATAACACATACCTGTCACCACATCCTCCTACTCCTTGACATCCTGTTGGCCAGGACCATAAGCTCAAGGCTGCTCTGGTCCATGTCCCGGAGCTAGTCTCGAGTCAGCACTCATTGGTGCTTTCCCTTTGTCAGCTTTACTCGGGCGACCGACCTCAAATTTTGACTACACGAGAGGAATACGCTAAATCAGATTATTGTGGAAAGGGTATGCATAGATAAGAAGAATTTAAACACTTAACTTACATTACCTGATTTCCAGAAGTTCCTTGACAGTAACATGCTTTGTTTTCTGGTTGCTGACATTTGTAACATACCCCTGCAGTCAATATTTTAAATATCGGATGTCGGACACATATCAGATTGTATTTTTAAATGTCGGATGTCGGAAGTCGGAGACATGTCGGGGATATTTTAAAATATCGGATTTCCATATATTATAAATAAATTTTTTATTTAATGTATACTAACTATAATTATATGTTATAAAAATAGAAAAATAATATAACAAATAGATAAAAAACGAGTCATTTATATTATGAAATAAATTTAAATAGTATTTAAGAAAAAATATTATTAACAAATACAAAATGATACATTGTAAAATATATTTAATAGTATACAATAATTTTATTTTGATAACAATAAGTTTATTGCAAATTAAAAAAAATTAAAAGTTAAAAATACTTAATTTTATTATAAGTTTTTTCAAACTTATAAATTTATATTAAAAATATGAAACAATCACCTAATAAATGTATTAAATATTTTCCTATTTTTTATAATATGAATTAAAAATTTGTGAAACAATTATACAAAATTGATTGTAAAAATAAAACGTTAAAAAATTGAAATAATAAGTTTAATCGATTTAAACATACATAATATAATATCAATATGTGATTTAAATATATGATATTTGTCTGCAAATATAACATAAAATAAATAGCGGGGGATATATTTAAAAGTCGTGTCGGCTGATATGTCGGAAAAGATCGGACATGTCGGCCGATATTTTACAAAAGGACATAATCTATTATTTTGAGAAAAACATATCATTTTCCTCTAAAAAGATGACATGTCGGGAGACATGTCGGACATGTCGGAGGACATTTAAAACAATGCCTGCAGTAGCTAAACACTCTCCTAAATGGTGTCGATAACACTTCGGGCAAAGGGAGTAATCCTTGATCCTGGTCCCAGTTTGATCGTCTTTCTGGGCTCCTGACCTCTGCTTCTTGTTCCAGTTTCTACCTTGGCTATTCTTGTTATGATGTTGTTGCTGAGGCGCATCCTGAGGTCGCTTCGAACGGAAACTGTTGCGTTTTTGTACTTTTTGCTGATCAGCTTCTAACTTTCTGGCAGTGTCCACTAAACTCTTATAATCTGCATTGACCATTGTCATCAACGGCTGTCTCAGCGAATCACGTAAACCGTCCACCAAACGGCTGCACTTCTCGTTCTCATCCCCCTGCATCACGCCCGCATAACGAGAAAGATGGGTCAGCTCTCGTTCATAAATCACCACTGTCTTGTCCCCCTGGATCAGCTTAAGGTACTTCTCCTAGAGACTGCGGTGCTCGGACGGGGGAACAAACCAGCTAGCTAGCGTTGACGAGAAGTCATTCCAGGGGAACATGTCTGCGGTACGACCTGACAACATGGGTAAACATAAATCATTATGCTAAAAGAATAAGGAAATCTAGTTAAAGACAAATGTTACACTAAAGCACTTACGAGCGGGGTCGTCCGCCAATTGTCTGGTCCCCCCACTGATGGGCCTCTCCTTGCAGGAGAAAACCCGCTAACAAAACCTTCTTGTTCTCTAGGCACTCCATCACCTCAAGCAGTTCACGGGTCTTAATCAGCCAATCATCAGTCTTCATTGGCGTCTCTTCTCCAGTGTAGTTGGAGGGGTGATGATCGCGGAGGTTCCTCAGATAGCGATGCAACCCTAAATCTCCTCCAGCTGGCACTGGAAGTGCGGTTGGATCTGTAGCAGGCAATGCATTTCTGAATTCCACCATAGCTAAGGTCACCGCTGTAGCAATAATAGCGATCATATCTGCTGGGTCTGGCACTGCTGGTGCCGGAGGCGCTGCTGTGGCACTATTATCATCCATGGCTATCTCAGGTGTGGTATTCTGGCGAGAAGGCTTGTCGGCCTCACTAGTACGCGGTACCTATAACATGTGAGGAAAGAAAATATTTATTCCTGAGAGAAATACAATAAAAGATGTACTAAGAAGGGCAAACTTAAACGCATGCACAACTGAAAATTAGATAAAACTCGGTGACACCATCGTCGAATGAGTAATAGAGACGAAATCCTATGGCTCTGTGAATTTTCTAGGTCATGGGATCCTAAACCTGACTCTGATACCAATTTGTAACACTCCATCCCAGTTAACAACAAATCAGCCGTTCGGCCAGGTCAACGATATGAAGAAACCAAGAAACAGTATTAAAATTAGTACATAACAAACATAATTGAAAGAACTGAAATGAAAGCTTACAATGAAGTTGCATAAGAATCTAAGGCTTAAAGTGTATCTAATACTGGTGATTTCACAGAGCCACTAAAAGAATAAATAGGAAACAATTAACTGCATATCTGAAATATTATAAAAAGTCTGGTACATATATTAGTTTATAAACATTACATTACAGGATTCCAAAACAACAGTAAGCTACTAAAATAAAACAACTGAAAGGGAAATTAAACAATCAGAGAAACTACAATGACATGCTCATCCTAAGCATAGTTTTCCACCTGGGTCTCCTGTAAAAACATGCCCAAAAATGGGTCAGCCCAACGAGAGAGTAAGAAAATTATTCCTCCTAGTGGCACTAAATTGTTTTAGAAGAAAAGTTTGCATGTTTTAAAAATACTTGCTAATGTATTGTGCATGCTTTTCTAGAAATAGTACTAGCAAAATAAATGACTGTTCTAATTACTCATAATGTGTGAAGTTCACTCAGGTTTCGAATAATTTGCTTATCTAGGAATTTCTAGGGTTCGATCTAAACTCGAGTTCTAACTTCACTAATGATTAATCTTCGACAAATTCTAGACAGGGTGATTCTATCGCGCAATACTAGTCTAATGATCCGAGTCCTACTAACGAACTCAAGTGTTCTAGCGTCTCAAGGACACGGAATCGAATTTTCTAATCTTCTAATCGGGATACATCTCCCAATCAAATTGACTCATATGGTATACTACCACCCACGAGAAAGATAGTGCACCTCTATCTAGCATGAGAAGAGGTTACATGCGTGCTTACTAATCATATACCAATTGGTGCTACCCTGCTTACGTTCTCACATGCGTGTATTGAGTAGTGTCTCTTATTTGTTACTTTTTAATTCCCAAATTCACAAATCTGGTATGTACACGCACCATAAACATTTATGCGGTAACATGTTTTCACATTATTTCTAGTTTTATCAAAATCTAGTTTACGATGATATATACTATTTTGGACAGGCTATTTTGAGTAAAGAAGAATACTACTATTTTGGACATACTATTTGGGATAAAGAAGTGCATTACTATGTTATGTTAACTGGTGTGTCTAGCCAAAAGGAATCAAAGTTTCTTACCGCGGTATTTCGGCGCTCGTACACCAGACGTGGAGGCATGACTCCCTCTAACTTTCTTGATAATATAAATATTCACCAACTTGTATCCACCCACAGCTGCAAATCATTTAAGTTCTAAAATTACTTTACCCATTAAGCGAAAACAAAGCTAACATTCTAGGGTTTCCTTGAAAGGTAACCTGAACGGAAATGGAAAGAGAGGAACTATCAACCACAAGCTTAACTCGATGGGAGTCTAGAGAGGACCACTACAATTTCTACAGAAATAAAAGAAATATACATTTCATGACACCAAACTGAACTTTTCCAAAACTAGGGGAAAAGAAATTGTAAATCTAACAAAAAAGTAGTTCCTTAACATCACTAGATTGTAGAACCACTAAGAAAGGAAAGCAAAAACACCAAAACGCCAGCACAAACCTGTACGGGGAAAACCAGAAGAAACTGCCAGTTTGCGGTGTAACCCTACCTGGAATGGTCCGTCTGCTGAATCCGGAGAGAAAGGAGTCGTCGATTGGGTGAGAGAAAGGGGACAGGGGCCTCGATGCACGACTGGGAGGCGAGGGAGAGGGGAAATCCCGCAGTTGGCGTTGTCGGTTTCCGGAAGGAGGAATAGCAAAAATGCAGAGATCGGGTTACAAGAAAAGTGAAGTGCGGGAAGAAAATGGGTTGCGGGTTTTATGCCGAGCGACAGGAGTAGTTTTAGTAACCGTCGGGTGAGAGAGGGATTTTAAACCGCACTCCATTGGTTATATCACTTCAATTTACATAAATGTCAAATTCTTACAACTCTTAAAAGAAAAATTAAATGATCCGCTCTCGCTCAACCAAATTAAAACCGCGTCGAACACAACCCGACAGTAAACTAACCCACTAAAAGGTATAAGATTTTAACCATGCAAATATTGTACCTCGACGAAACACTGACTTGGGCAAAATCCCCCGCGATCAGGGCCTGCAATCAAATTGAACTCTCGCGTCAAATTGCGGACGTTACAGTTTTAGGGATTAAAATTAATGTTTTGATTCTTGGCGGCATTCTTCTTTCTGGTTTCTACTACTCTTTCGTTGGTTTCTACTACTTCATTTGGTTCTTCTCACTATCTCTCCCGTTTCAACAAAATCACTATAATTTTGGTTCTTTTTCCCTCGTTTCTGTCTTCTTGTTTATGCATCTACACTTAGCTATTCATGTGGTTCTTCTCTGGTTCATTTCTTCTCTCTAAGCTATTTTCTGGTTTATGGGATTTCAAATTTTTTAGGTTTCTTCTGATTTCTATGTTCAAATGCTTGGTGGTTCACTGGTTTCTAGTTTATTTATTGTTGTATGTTATGATGCTAATATGTTATCTTCTTGAAAATGGAATTGCCTCTCCTTTATTCTCCTTTTTACGGTCTTGTTTCAGAGGTCTTAATTCTTAACCCAAACCAGAGGTCTCAACTATTTGAGGATTGAGCGCTGGTTTCTACGACCTCTCCTCTCTTCTCTCTGTTGTTGTTCACTACTTCCTGTTACCTGTTAGATAAATGGATGAAAATTCTTCAATTAGTTTTGTGGTTTTAGGGATTAAAATTAATGTTTTGATGCTTGGTGGCTTACTAGTTTATTGTTTATTTATGGTTGCATGCTAAGATGTAATCTTCTTGAAAAAATACAATTGCTATAAACCCTAAACTGAAATTGTGTTAGGATTTGGGATTTAATGGTCTCAAATTATTCAGTGAGGATCCAACGGACAAAAATCATCCAGCTTAGCATCTAATCCAACGATCAGGAAGGATGCACCTTTATCATCATCGACCAATAGCCATCTGATGTGATCAATGGCCCACAATCGAATTTACTTTTCAGGCTTCAAT
The DNA here is from genome assembly GCA_039583875.1 of Platanthera guangdongensis. NCBI lineage: Eukaryota > Viridiplantae > Streptophyta > Magnoliopsida > Asparagales > Orchidaceae > Platanthera > Platanthera guangdongensis. The sequence continues at coordinate 4,493,413 of CM077148.1, read as the reverse complement.
CTAGGCATCCAGCTTATTTCAAATTAATATATTTTCTCCTTTAATCATTTTTAAGTGCAACAACCATAATGTAACAGTCATAATGATCCTGATTAGCATTTAAACCCACGATTGGTTGTCATGGAGATTAAGGATGATTTTAATAAAGATAATTCCTCTGTTTCGTTTCTCCACTTCGTATCTCTTCCCTTTGGCCACTTTACCCCGACTTTCGTCTGAGTGATTACCACCCTCTTCTCCGGCGGATCACAACATTTTAGTGCTCGTTGAGATAGAATTTGCGTTTCGCCGATACAAAATGAGTGACGGATTACGTTCGATCGCCAAAGTCAAGAACGCCTTGCAGATTGAGCAAGACGTTAGAGCCAATCAAATCAAGGAACTCCATTAGAAATTCTCATCGGAGATGAGTCAACGGCTCTACAGATCAGACAACAATTCACCACTGAATTGCCGACCAAGGAAAATCTTTTGTCCCGTCAAATTTTGGAAAATCGAGATCATACAACGGATCTTGCGGATCAGATCACTACCCTCCGACAATATATGATTAATCAATTCCAGAACCTACAAAAGATTATGGGAAAAAGGAAATGCAATTGGCCAATAACGGCCTATCGAGGTGGAAGAAATAGAAAACGAGGAACGTTAACACGAAGCCTAGCCGGCCCAATCATCTAATGGGATTTTCGGACCTGCATCAATACAAGCTGGAACTCAGGTTGTTTCTGAACGTCCTGGTAACCTTGATATTCAGTGCCCTAGGTGTTCAGATGGTGATCCCACCAATTGGCTTTATGATTTAAGAAATTATTTTGAATATAATAACATTAGGAGCCAAGATTACTTATTAATAGCATCGATTCATTTAGACAAACCGACCTCAAAGTGGTACCAAACCACTTTAAGGGATCACCTGAATTTATCATTCACTATTTTTGTTGATCCCATTAAAAAACATTGTCCCATCACAATACGTAAGATCTGCTGGACTGTTGACGAAATTATAACAAGAAAATATGGTGTTAGCATACAAAAAAGACTTCGAGGAACTCAGTACAAGAGTACCAGGTCTCGCACCTGATTTCATCACAGATATGTTCATATCTAGACTGAAACCAGAGATTAGAAGTTCTGTTCTAATGCACCAACCTAATGAGATTCATGATGCATACGCTATTGCTAGGATGTATGAGTATAAACTTCACTCGGATTATAAATTCAAAAGATATCAACCAAGAACTTACTCTGGGCAAAAATTTGAACCAAAAAGAAATAATAACTTCCTGCAGAATGTTCAAGGCAATAGCAATCCTAAATTACAACCTATTAAAAGATTAACCTCAAACATATTACAAGCAAAAAGAGAGAAAGGACTATGTTATAATTATGATGAGTGTTATCGCATGGGCCACTGACGTAAGGGAAAAGGAGCACTCCTGTATTTAGAAGGAACCGAGGAAGAGGAAAATTTGGAGGAAACAAAAGTAGAAAACAGTGTAGAAGAGGAAGATCCCACAATGATAGTGTTTTTACAAGCATTATTAGGAGTCGTGCCCAACCATGGAATTAGGGTGACCGACTGCATTAATAACCAACCTTTAGAAGTTTTTATCGACGGTGGGATCACCCATAATTTTATTTCCAACCGAATGACAACGTTTTTACAGATATCAGTGTATCAAATAAAAGAATTTTCAATGTTCATGGGCAACGGGTCTCCTGAACAATGCAACGGGAAATGCCAAGACATCCAACTGCTCATCCAAACCAATTATTATAAGGTTCAATTATATGTCCTTGAGATAGAAGGGGCAGATATAATTTTAGGACAGAAATGGCTAAGGACCTTAGGTCCCGTCACTACCGATTATAATAATATGACTATATCACATGACGGGGCTAGAGAACTAGTTAATTTGCTAGGTCACAAAAATAGTACCCGAGCAGGTTTGATTTCATCAACGCAGCTAATGCGGATGGTGGCAATAAAACCGTCGACCCTCTGACGTTTGCTAGCAAAGGAAACCCCTAAATCCAAAAACACAGAAATAACCCTATCTGTGCTTTGTAAAACATTGCCAGAACAGATTGGAAAAACTTTGATACAATATTTAGAATTCTTTGAAGAACCGAAAACCTTACCACCGAAAAGGGATATAGATCATAAAATTGAACTAAATCTAGGGGCGCTAGTACCCAACTTAAGACCATTCCGATATCCCTATCACCAAAAGAATGAAATTGAACGAGTAGTGAAGTAATTGTTAGATAATGGCCATATTAGACTCAATGCCTCAACTTTCAGCTCCCCTGTTTTATTAGTTAAAAAAGATGGATCTTGGTGGTTTTGTGTCAATTATCGCCCTCTTAGTAAAATAATCATCAAAGATAAGTTTCCAATCCTACTATAGAAGAGCTTCTAGATGAATTATATACCTCCCGTTATTTTTCAAAAATAGACATTCGATCGGGATACCATCAATTAAGAGTTGCCAAGAGCGATATACATAAAACGATGTTTAGGATGCATCAAGGACATTATGAGCTCTTAGCTATGCCTTTTGGTTTAACTAATGCACCCTCAACATGGCTATAGCGGAGCAGTTCAAGATCGAAGTTTGGAGGGAGGGGGGGAGGGGATGGGGTTTTGGGAGCCTGTTGGACTGGAGTTGAAATGAGGATGAAATGGGAGGATGGAGGCCGGCAATATGGTGATGGGCTGGGTTGTAAAGCGGGGTTGGCAGTGGGGTGGGAAGAGGGAATGGGAATTCCACTATGCCACTTTTATTCACTACGACACTTCTTCCTGGACCCCCACACTAGAAAGAAGCACATGACTACCTTATATCATGATGATCGCACATTTAATTCACTTTACCATCGTCTGATTATTGGTGTGTACGATAAGTTTTGTCGTCTGATTGTTGAGCTATTTAGGCTTTGTCGTATTAGGAGGATCATTCCCTAGTTTTTTTACTCCTTAAGGGACATGTTTTAAAGGATTTCTATGACAGTTTTTTATTGGTAGATATGTGATCAATTTTAAATTTTGAAACGCTGGCGTGACCCTGACCCTCGCTATGCGGGGATTGGATCATTCCCTCTATTTTTTACTAATCAATTATATATTACGCATGAAAGTATGATTAACAGTTTTTGAGCATCTTTGGAAAACTATAACTTCATGTTTGATTTCATCACCGTGAATTATATTTTTTCAGTGTAGATTGGTTTCCTGCATTTTTCAGGGTAGAGAGTTTGTCTATAGGACACAAGTTGCAGTGAAAGAGCCGTCCTTTCTCCCACTTCCTACCACATTTAAGAGTTCCCTACACCATTTTCATCTTCTGACTTATCTTGGAGGAGTTTGCTCAGATCTTGGATATCCAACAACATGGCTATAGCGGAGCAGTTCAAGATCGAAGTTTGGACATTCAACCAGCAGGCTACATTATAATCTCATTAGGGTCAAGCTCTTTCAACCCCAGGGGAATTGATGCAACCTGAGTCGCATCTAAGGGTGTTCACGAACCGAATAGCCCTTCAATCGAATCCAAATTTAACATAGAATGCGGAGATTCAGATTTGTTCAAATATTCGATGTCGGATTTAGATTCGTCATGAAATGTTAGATTTGAATTTGGGTTCGAATTCATATTCGAATTCGGATTCGGACATGGATTCAAATTTTATAATATTTAATTATATATAATGTTCAAATATAATATATATAATATTTAATTACATATATAAATTTTATTTAACAATATATTTTACTATTCGCGAATCCTTTGAACAGGAACACAATTATTCGGATTCAGAAACTATTCAAATTCAAATTCGAAATATACGCTTAATCGAATGTTCACGAATTGAATCACGAATTATTCATGAACTATACTATTTGTCAACAGTCTTAGGCAGATTTTTATTTTTGTTTTAGTTCGAGCATTTTTTGCGTGTGTGGTGCACATCTTTGTTTTATTTTCTGCATATGTATTTAGCTCCTGTCTTTTGTATCACACATGTTATTTGCGCACGTTCGTACAACTTATTACATAATCAAAAAAAAAGACCCAAAATACAATGGTCCGTCAAATTAGATGATATGGTAATTAGGGAAAGCTTGAAAAGATAATTTCTACTAAGCTTTTAAATATTTTAATATAAATTTCTGAAATTATAATTTTATTATGAGGAGAAGCCTAAGAGATTCACCTAACCCCCTCTCCCTCGCCCTTTTGATTTTCCATTTTCCAATCCATTTAATCCACAAGTTAAGAAAATACTAAAAAACCACATTAAAACTCCTACTATAAAGAACCGGCCCTCCATCGTGAAAAGGAGGTTAGAATAGAAACGAACAAAGAATATCTTCTCTGTTTCGTTTCTCTATCGTATCATCCTTTCCTATTTGAGTCCAAACGGCCGATGAACTCCTTCTAGAACCCAACGACGACTGCCTCCACGTGTCCAAGCCTCCCTTCCACCACCTTCCCTTGTGTGCATGACCCCTCCTACGATGGGATCGAGCGGATTTTCTACCGATCAAGTCATCCTTTCCGTGTTGGCCTTGCCGTCGAATGTCACGGTCACAATGCTGAATTGCCACCAGGATTTCATTTCCTCCATCTCCAACCAGTTCCGACCTTTTGTCCTTCGTCCCTTTGACATTGATGAGTTTGCTACCAGATTCCATCAATTCCAGAGGTCGACAGAGACTAGGGTTCACATTCATACCTCTGTTTGACTTCCATCTGCATCTCCCTGCCTATAGAAGCCCTACTCGTGCCTTTACCTCGCCAGAATCAAATCCAAACCTCTGCCTTCGTTTCTTGCCTTCATTTCGACACACTTTGGGTTTTGATGTTTTACTCATGGTGCCGTTGGTATGACTGTCACCTTATCTCATAAATTGATTATTGCAAGTATCATTTTATGCTTAGTGTTATATGATCTTAAAATTCAGAGCTTGTTGTAGTTTTTATTTTCACCTATTAGTCATTTAATCAAAATTCTTTTTTATTTCTTTTTCTTTTTAAAAATACATGTGTATGGATTTATCATATTGTTGAATGCGAGAGAAAGTTTGCCTTTACGTGGAAATGTGAACCCACAGTCAAATATCACATCCTATTATTCGTGAACGTCCCTTGAGTATTGCATATGTTTATGAACATCTCAAATTTAATATTTAAAATTCAATTTCTGGATTTTAGATATCATGTTTTGGGGGCACTCTTATACTGAGTGAGTAGGTTGCCCAAATACTCCTCGATTGACCACACGATATTGCACTTTCTTAGGGTGGACATATTTTTTTGTGTTTTCTTCTTTTATTCCCAATATTTTCTCGGAAAGATCTGGGTGATTCAGATCTTGGTTTTAAGTAAAGCTTGGTTGTATTGGTCCTTTTACTAATTTTGTATAAGCCGATATATGATATACTTTCTTCATTCCTCTTCTCATGTACATTTGAAAAAATATATGCCGATCCGGCTTCCGAACTTTCAAAACTTGCGCTCCATCCCCTTCTTTTCGCATTGACGCTCACTCTATCTTCCTATGAGAAACTCGCATTAAAGAATTCTATACTTTATGTTTAACACCTCAAATAACACTCGAATATAACAACAACACTCAAGCCTTTATCCCACCATAGTGGGGTCGGTTATATGGATCCTTTGTCGTCATTGCGCCCTATCTTTAGATGTCTATACTTTATGAAAAATTATCATCTGTAAAGCCAACCCGAAATAATTGTGATAAGATAATTGATGTTGGTGTAATTGATGATGATAATATATAATTGTTAGAAGACAAAAGGAAAAATGATGTAAAGGCCCATTTATAGGCCCATTTCCTCCTTTTGTCCCACATCTATTGTATAAGATTCTTTCTTCTTCTCTTCTCCTATATATTTGTATTCTCACTTGTATTTAATTAATAAAGAAGTATCTATAAGGTTGACCCATTGATTTCTACATGGTATCAGAGGGACTCGGCCACTCCCTGCGGCTAGTTTTCTGCTAACCGCCCGACCTTCCTCTGCTTGAGCTAGGCGCGGTCTCTGTTTTTCTAACCGGGCGGCCTTCCCTTCTCCTATCCGCGCGGCTAAGATTTCTCTATCCGCCTCTCTCTCTTCCCCTCCTCCTATCCCGTGGCCTCCACCTTCTTTCTATCTACTCTCTATCCTTTATAGGAGTTCTCTCTCTAGTGGGGCCCTCTCCCACTTCTTCTCTACCCGCACGGTTTCCTCTCTACCCGCGCGGCTTGGTTCTCTCTTCTCGCAGCACGTTTCCCTCTTAGCTCGCTGCCTCTCCCTGTTGTTTTCTTCTTCTCCCGTGCGGCTTCCTCTACCCGCGACAACTTCTTTTACCCGCGCCGGCCACCTCTTCTCTTCACGGATTTCTCAACCCGCGGCGACCTCCTTCTACTCACAGTTAGTCGCTGCGACCTCTTCTACCCATGGTCTACCTCAATTTGCGACCTGCCTCAACTCGTCGCGGTCTCGCAGTCTTCTCTTTCTTACCCGCTGCGGCCTCTTTCTCTACTCTGCACCTGTCCGCGCCGACTTCTCTTAACCGCTGCTCTTGTTGCTGTGACTACCCGCTGCGACCACTTTTGAAATCACGTGGGCTTGTCGTGCAAGAGCTCTCCCTGCTCTCCCGTTTGCGAGTTCTTCTTCGCCAAGTCTCGGCGACCTCTTCTATTCGCTCTCCTTCTCTGCTCCTCTTAACCGCTCGGCCTCCGGTTGGGTGCGGTTTGTTTCTAAAAACCGCATTGTTCGCTTCCTGCGGCTTTTGTCTTTACCCGTGGCGGCCTTCTCTTCTCGTCACGGATTTCTCTACCCGCGGCGGGCTCCGCCCCTTGGTCGCGGGCTCTTAACCGCTGGTGTGTTGACACCGAGATTGGGCGGCCTCCCTGCTTCACCTCGCTTTCTTCTGGTTGCGGTTTCTCTCTTCTCTAGCGGCTTGTTCTCGCCGCTACGGTTTGTTCTCACCGATGTTATCCGTGCTACCTCTGTGGTAACCGCTGGTTCTGACTTCTTCTTTCTGTGGCTAGTCACTCATCTGGATTATGGCTTCTGCCTCCACCACTGCTGATGAGATTGCTGCGTTGCGTACTCAACTCCATCAGCTTCCAGAGGTAGTCTGTCACTCCTCTGACTCCGTGGCCTCGATCTTCCAGGAAGGTATATCGTGTCTCTCACACAGCTCTCACTGGATTGCAGACTCAGGTACTATACACCATCTCTCTCCGCAGCAGCCGCCCAAATATTTGGATATTGCTTACCCCAAGCACAACACTGTGGCCAATGGTGACACACTCCCGGTTTCTGGTGCTGCTAATCTGTCTCTTACTCCTTCTCTTTCCTTATCTTCGGTTCTTCATGTTCCGGGCTCTCCTTTTAACCTACTTTCTGTTAGCTGTATTGCTTGATTGTTGTGTTACTTTCTCACGCTCTTCCTTTGTGGTGCAGGATCGACTAACGCAGACTATACTTGGTAGAGGGAGACTGTCTAATGGGTTATATCTTCTCGACGTTCCTCCCACTGATCTCACCTCTTTCTCCACCACTGATTGTATCGACGTCTTGGGCATGTCCCTCTCCCATTTCTCAAGAAAGCTCTTCCTACTGTCTCTCCAATAGTTCTTTTGTGAATCCTGTATCTTCGGTAAACAACATCATGTCTCCTTTTCTCCTTCATGCACTCGGAGCGATTCTCCTTTCTCCCTAGTGCATTCTGATATCTGGGGGCCTTATAAGATTCATAGTGTCTTGGAGCATCGGTACTTTGTTACCTTTATAGATGATTACTCGCGGGTTACCTGGTTGTATTTACTTCGTGATCGTACCGAACTCATGACTACGTTTTGTGCGTTTTTTACAGAAACACGCACTCAGTTTTCTACCTGTGTCAAAACTCTTCGTACGGACAATGCTCGAGAATATACTGGTCGCACCTTCTCCAACCTGTGCGCTGAGTTCGGTATTATACATCAGACTTTGCGTGCTTATACGCCTCAATAGAATGACGTAGCGGAACGGAAAAATCGCCACCTCTTTGATGTGGCTCGATCTCTCATGATCCAAATGCAGGTTCCTCCCCTCTACTGGAACTTTGTCGTCTCTACTGCTTGTCATCTCATCAATCGCATGTCTTCGTCTGTCCTCAACTTTGTGACGCCCATTACTCTTCTTTACCCATCCATAACTCTCTTCTCTCTCACACCTCGTGTGTTTGGTGTACCTGTTATGTCCACCACCTTGGTCCTTCCAATGACAAGCTAGCCCCTCGTGCTACCAAAGCTATGTTTGTTGGGTACTCCCACACTCAGAAGGGGTATGTATGCTTTTCTCCTAGCATTGGTAAGGTGGTTGTGTCTACTGATGTCTCCTTTCAAGAACAACCATATCACTCCAGCCCTTCTGATCCCCTTCTTCCTCCTCCACTACCTCGCCCTATCATGCCCGTCACGTCTCCACTTCCACCACTTCTCCCTACCCCTCTGCAACACCAATCCAAATCTCCTCTCATCCCTGTTTCCCCAACACCACCAGTCCTCTTCAAACCTCCTGTCATTCAAGTATACACTCGTCGTCCTCCTCGCCCAGACGCCCTGCGGTAGCTTCCCTCTACCGGTGTAATCTCGCGGCCTGTTGATCCGGCCTCCTCCTCGACAGCACATCCCATGGCCAACTATGTCTCTCTACATCGGTTCTCTCCGCCTCTCCTTACCTTTGCTCTCTCTCTCCTCTATTTTTATACCTAACTCTGTGCAGGAAGCTCTCCAGCATCCGGCGTGGCGTGCCGTCATGGATGAAGAAATGACTGCTCTGTGGGGTAACCATACTTGGGATCTTGTGTCTCCTTCTCCTGGCCACAGTTGTGTTAGCTGCAAGTGGATCTTTACAATCAAACATGCCGCGGATGGGACAGTTGATCGTTTAAAGGCTCGGCTTGTGTCACAGGGATTTACTCAACAATATGGGCTTGATTATTAGGAAACGTTCTCCCCAGTCGCAAAATTAAATACGGTTTGGTTCTTGCTCTCTTTAGCTGTTCATTGCCACTGGCCCCTCCACCAGCTGGATGTCAAGAATGTCTTTTTTAGTGACGATCTTCTTGAAATTGTATATATGCAACAACCGCCCGGGTTTGAGACCACAGGGGAGTGTCATGTTTGTTTACTTCGCAAATCCATTTATGGTCTCAAACAGTCTCCACGGGCGTGGTTTGGAAAATTCAGCAAGCCTGTTTGTGAGGTTGGCTTCAAGCAAAGCTCGGCAGATTCCACTCTCTTCACTCGTCACCAATCAACGGGGACTACTATACTTCTTGTCTATGTAGATATTCTGATCACTGATGATGACTCCATTGGGATACAACAGGTTAAACAACATTTAAACTCTATCTTTCAAATCAAAGATCTGAGAAATCTTTGATATTTTCTGGGACTAGAGGTAGCACGACGACCTGATGGGCTTGTCTTTTCCCAGCGTAAGTATTGCATTGACCTTCTGCAAGATGTTGGTCTCTCGGGTTGCAAACCAGCGAAAACCCTGATGGAAGTCAACCATAAGTTATGTGTTCAGGGATCTGAGGCTGACTCTCTACTTCCAAATCCAGAATACTATCGTCGTCTTGTGGGAAAACTGATATACCTAACCGTTACGCGGCCAGATATATCATTTGCGGTAGGAGTGGTTAGTCGGTTCATGCATACCCCACGGGTTTCACACCTTCAGGCAGTGGAACGGATTCTTAGATATCTGAAGACTGCTCCTGGGCAAGGACTTGTATATAAGTCATCTTCCTCCCTTTCTTTTATTGCATACTCTGATGCGGACTATGCGGGCTCGTTGGATGATCTACATTCAACTACTGGTTTTTGCACCTACTTTGGAGGAAATCTTATCACATGGCGGAGTAAGAAGTAGACGGTGTTTGCCCGCTCATCTGCTGAAGCTGAGTACTGTGCGATGGCTGCCGTTACATCTGAACTAACCTGGCTAGAAAGTCTTCTAATGGATTTGAGAGTTAAATTGTCCTCACCATGGACATTGCTTTGTGACAGTCAAGCTGCAATACATATTGCGAAGAATCCTGTGTTCCATGAGCGGACTAAACATATTGAGGTTGATTGTCACTTTGTTCGGGAAAAGGTTCAATCAAAGGTGCTAAAGCTTGATCATGTTCCTCCGTCTGGGTAAGTTGCTGACATCCTTACCAAGGCTTTACCTCGAAAATTGTGTTATCAGTTCTTGTCCAAGCTTGGTGCCTACGACTTGTACGCCCCAGCTTGTGGGGGAGTGTTAGAAGACATAAGGAAAAATGATGTAAAGGCCCATTTATAGGCCCATTTCCTCCTTTAGTCCCACATCTATTGTATAGGATTCTTTCTTCTTCTCTTTTTCTATATATTTGTATTCTCACTTGTATTTAATTAATAAAGAAGTATCTATAAGGTTGGTCCATTGATTTCTACAATAATAATAGATGATGGCATGTTCTGTGTTTTATGGTTCATGATGTAAGTTGACAGCATGATATACTAACAAATATTACATCATTTTTCCGATGTAATGTCAACAATTGAGATTGTGCATATGCATCCTATACAGTATGGCATACTAGATTTATCGTTTGTGTTTGGCTTGCTCTACTTGATACTCAATGAACGGAACTCAAATTAGATATTTAAACTTTAATGAACTGGAACTGGACTTGTGTTTTTGTCTACAGTCCAGTTTGTCTGTGTTTCGACTATTTCCTGATCTGGAGTAGTTCTTGCCAGCAGCTTTTAATTCATTTATGCATCTCTACAGGTTCTTTTGATGATGGAAAGCTGTACATGTCTACAATCATAACCAAATGGGTGATGAGACGCCGGCTCGTATTCATCTGCAAGTTTGCAGTGAATGCACACCCTTCTCGAGGAAATTTGAAGCAGGTTTTTGGCTTTCTCAGGAGTGCGAAGGAACGCCATATTAATACGAATCTCGTTGCTGATTCTCAAGTGCACTGAGAAAATAGATGGGTCCTGTGGGGAAGACTTTGTGGCACCTTCATGTAAGCAAGCTAATCTAGAAATCCATTTGAATTTTTTTGAAATGCATCTGATTTCTTTGAAATTTATTTAAAAAGGACATCTGGAGTATTTATAAATTAAAAAAGAAATAGATATTTTGATATTTTACTTTATTAACCATTAACCAATTAAGACTAATTTAATTATAAATTCAAAAGTTAGTCCAGAATTACAGCAACCTCAATGTAATTTTTGAAATCATAAAAACCTCCACCTTGAGTTTAGAACATTACAAGCTATGAAGCACCGACACTATTATATTAGTAGGATGTCATGTGTACTCAATTCTTATGGCCACACTATTATATTAGTAGTTGTAGATAGATTTTCAAAGGCTGTGCATGTTGCCCCAATCAAACCCCCAATGATAGCACCTAAGGTAGCTTTAACACACTGGAATTACATAGGAAAATTGCATGGAATTCCAGAATCCATAATATCTGATAGGGACACTTTTTTAAGTGATTTCTGGGTAGAATTGTTTAAGCTACAAGGCACCCACCTTAAATACAGTTCATCATATCACCCACAGACCGATGGGTTGACCGAGCGGGTTAACTACTGTGTTGAACAGTATTTAAGAATATTTCACACGAAAACCCTAAAAATGGTCTGAGTACCTAAGCTTTGCAAAATATCATTACAATACATCATTTAATTCTTCGATCAACATGACTCTCTTTGAAGTCATGTTTGGTCGGCCTCCCCCTTGTTTGTTAAGTTTTTGTGCAGGTACCACAAGTAATGAGGCAGTGGAGGCCACTCTTCAATCCAGGAAGGAAATTCACTCAAAGCAAATTTAGCCAAATCACAGCAGAGAATGAAAGATCAGGCCAATAAAAAACGTATGGAACTTAAACTGGAAAAGGGAGAGTGGGTACTACTCAAACTACACCTTTACAAACAACTATCGATGAAAAGACCGTCAAACAGGAAACTCAGCCTTAAGTAATATGGACTATTTCAAGTGACTGAGGTCATCGGGGAGACCACATATTGTCTCCTGCTCCCTCTAGAATCGTGGATCCACCCTGTTTTCCATGTATCTCAACTGAAGCCATAAAATGGAGATCCAAAAGTACTAGTTGAATTACCAGAACTAAAATTGAAAAAACAATGCATTACATCAACCACTGGCCGTCATCATCACACGCCAAATCCTGGGCAGAAGATGGCACCTGGGAGGATGTCGCAGACGTTCAGGACTTCCCTCTTATTCAAACAGAAATACTGAAGGACTCTACCATTCTAACACCAGAACTGAAGATTGCATCATGGGGAAAGCAGAAAGCGAGAACACCAAGACCTCCTAAAATATCTCTAGACACAAATCATCAAAATCTGCTTATAGAGCTTCCAACATTACCAGATCTACATGGATCTCGAAAATTTACAGAAAAAGCCCAACAATAATTGGATCTTCTCACGGATCTCGAAAATTTAAAGTGGCAGCAGAAGAAAAAGAGGGGAAGACGAGGAAGTCCTAGATCTACTAAGGAAGTCCCAGATCAGATCTGGAGAAGCAAATTTAAAAATAGCGGGGAAAATATCGAAGATCGGAGGAAAAAAAAGAAAAAAAATCACTCAGTTTTATTGCTATGCATGAAGAAAGTTTACCCCATAAAATGGAAGATCCAGTTGATCACGATGTTGCAACCATCAGAATGAGATGTCTATATGTTCTACTTTGCTTTCTCAGTCATCATCGGTTGCCGTCAACAGTGCCTCGCCCGAATCTTCTCCACCACTCCAGAGCTTCTCTCTCTCTTCACGACGTCAATGGGACTGAAAATAAGCTACATCGCTGAGGATAGCGCTTTTAAAGTGGACGGTATTGTTATGATTTGGGATTTAATGGTCTCAGATTATTCAGTGAGGATCCAATAGATATAAATCATCCAGCTTAGCATCTAATCCAACGATCAGGAAGGAGTCAACTTTATCATCATTGAACAATAGCCATCCGATGTGATCAACGGCCCACAATCGAATTTTTCTCCCAGGCTTCAATCCAGGCTTCCAGCTTATTTCAAATTAATGTATTTTCTCCTTTAATCATTTTTATAAGTGCAACGGTCATAATGTAACGGTCATAATGACCCAGATTAGTATTTAAACCCACGATTGACTGTAATGAAGATTAATGATGATTTTAATAAAGATAATTCCTTTGTTTCGTTTCTCCACTTCATCTCTCTTCCCTCCGGCCACCTCTCCCTGGCCTTTGTTTGAGTGATTACCACCCTCTTCTCCGGCGGATCAAAACAAATTTTCTCCCCTCTCTTTTCCTGTCTTGTCTCTGAGCTCTTAAATCATAACCCAAAACATAGCTCTCGTCTATTTGTGAGCTCTGGTTTCCACGACCTCTCCTGACGCAGAAAATCCTATAAGACGAGGAGATAATGAATAAACTCCTATGTACAACTATATGAGACCCAATGTTTTGTACTTTGCAATAATAATTTGTTTTATAAATCAAAATTGGAAGATATGCCACAATAGTTAAGGCTTATAAACTAGGGAAAACTTGAAGTTCGTATAGATGCTATCAAAATCAAATAATTAAGTAAATGAGAACTTAAAACGCCTCAAAATTTGAAAGCAACGATTACAAACCACTCTCTTTCGAGTTGGAAATTCATAAACAATTCAACATAAAATAAATGACAACCAACATGAAACTTACGCAACTAATAGTGATTCAAGGCTTGGAGAGGAAGTTCGATGCGTTGTCTGTTAGCGGGAGTCCCTGTAGTAACTGGAATGGGGTTTGGGGCTGCTGTAACAGCTGCTGCAATAAGATCTAATGAAAAAACTCATTAGGAGGAGCCCATGTATATTCTATTTAGTCTCACATTATAGATGTAGATGGCTCTCTCTCTCTTTCTCTCTATATAAGTGTATGTATTCATGTATTTAGACATATAATATAATTCTGTGTGATTTTCTCTCTTCCGTATTTCTCTACGTAAAGCTACAATTGGTTCATATGCATTTTCAATAAAATTCAGGATGACATGTGTACTTTACCAAGTTTTTGAACCACTTAAGAGAGTACTAATTAATTCTTTACTCTTTGTTTTGAATTTATTTAAAAAGGACATCCAGAGTACTTATAAATTTAAAAAAAAAGATATTTGGAAATTTTTCTTTATTAACCTTTATGTTAAAGACAAAATATAATTAGCCCATTTGGGAGACTCATGTGTATTGGCCCATGTATAGCTTCTTTAGTCCCACATTGTAAATGTAGATTCCTCTCCCTCTATCTACCTCTATATAAGTGTATGTATTCCTATTCTTTGGGTAATAATATAATTGAGGGTGATTTTCTCTCTCCTATTCTTCTCTTCCTACATGGTATCAGAGGCATTCTTCCTTCCCTGTGCTTCCAGCGGCCTCTAAATTCTTCCTCGCGGACTTCCTGCGGACTCTGCTTCTACCCGCCTCTCTTGTCCGTTGTACCCGCACGGCCTTCGGCGGACTCCATTTGTCAAACATCCTCCTCTCTACTCTGTGGTTCCACCCTCCTCCTCTCAGGGCTACTTATAACCTCGTCTCTCTGTCCCGTGGGGTCCACTTGCTCCTGCCTGTTCGTTGTACTCTGCTTCAGTCCGCCGCGAACTGTCTTCCCGCTGTGGACTGACTTCGCCTCACTCTTCTCACTCGTAACCCTCCGAGGACTTCGTCTTCTCGCCCTTCTCGCCGCGGACTGCTCCAAGAAGCGTCTATCTTCTCGCTTCTCGCTCCTACTCGAGTTCGTTGTGAGCTCCTGCCTCAGTTCGCTGTGAGCTCCTGCTCCTGTCCGCTGCCCGTTGCTGCTCCAGATGGTTTCTTCTCCTTGTCATTGCGACCTATCTCAAGTCTCCGCGGTCTGCATCTCTTTGCGTCGTGCCGTCTCTAGCCGCGACCTCCTCCTTGTCGTTGCGACCTGCGACCTGCGGCCTGCCTCAATTCGCCGCAGTCTGCTTGTTGTCGCCGCTGTTTGCTTCTCGTCACCGCGACCTGCGACCTGCCTGTAGTTGCCGCGAACTCCTCATTGTCGCCGCGACTTGCTCCTCAGTCCTCTGCTGCTAGTCGCCCGACTTGCTTCTTCTATCCGCCCGGCCTGCTTCTATCCGCCATGGCCTCCACTGATTCAGCCACAACTTCCTCCTCTCTGCCCGCCCGGGCTGTTACACCACCTCCCGAGGCTCCAGCCACCTTCTCTCCGGCTTTGCTCCAGCAGCCCCTACTCCCTACTCCTGCTCCCTCTGGCCGAGGTTCTTCTACTCGGGGCGGCCGCTTCACGTCTCGTGGTCGGGGACGTGTTGGGCGCTCTACTCTTAAGTGTACTTACTGCGGTCGTGATGGCCACCTCGAAGGTACCTGCTATCGCAAACATGGTTTGCCTCCTCATCTTACTGTTCCTCCTATTGTTGGTTCTCCTGCTCCTACAGGCCCCTCCATCACCAACCCCTCATCGACTGCTCAGAAGGATATCAATGACCTCCGTCTCTAGATACTGCAGCTTCAAGTCATGGTCAACCGTCCCTCTAGCTCGGTTGCTTCCTTCTCTACTAAAGGTATCTCCTGTCTCTCCTACAACTCTTAATGGATCCTGGACTCTGGAGCCACCCATCACATTACTTCTCAAAAACCTCCTCAGTAAATGCACACTGAGTATCCCAAGTTTATCACTGTGGCAAATGACGATACTACTCATGTATCTGGAGCTACTGATCTGCAACTTACTCCTGCTCTCTCTTTAACACCGGTTCTTCATGTGCCGGGATTTCCTTTCAACCTACTGTCTGTTAGTAGGCTTGCTCAAGATCTTGATTGTTGTCTAACTTTTTCTCCTTCTTTTGTCATGCAGGATCGTCTAACACAGACTATCATTGGTAGAGGATGGCTGTCAAACGGGTTTTATCTCCTGGACGTTCTTCCCACTTCACTTTCTGTTGTTCCCTCCATCAACTGAAATCGTCGTCTTGGTCATGCTACTCTTCTGATTCTCAAGAAAGCCCTTCCTGATATCTCTTTACAGGAATTTTCTTGCGAGTCATGTATCTTTGGCAAGCAGCATCGTATCTCTTTCCCTCCTGCATGTAACCGGAGTAGTACTCCGTTTTTTTTAGTTCATTCCGATATCTGAGATCCTTATAAACTTCTCAGTCTTTTTGGCTATCGCTATTTTATAACCTTTATTGATGACTATTCACGCCTAACGTGGCTTTATCTCCTACATGATCGTGCTGAGCTAACTTCTATTTTTCGTGCGCTTATTGTTGAACTACGTACGCAATTTTCTACTACGTTACAAGCGCTTCGCACTGACAACGCTCGTGAATACACTAGTCGTAGTTTCTCCACTTTATGCACAGACTTTGGGATAATTCATCAAATTTCATGTGCGTACACACCCCAGCAAAGCGGTGTGGCCGAGCGGAAGAATCACCATCTCCTTGATGTCACTCGGTCAATCATGTTTCAAATGCAGGTCCCCGCTGAATATTAGAACTTTGTTGTCTCTACTGCTTGCTATCTCATTAATCATATGCCCTCCTATGTACTTAACTTTGCTTTTCCATGCAGTCTCCTATTTCCTTCCAAGTCCCCTTTTCTCTCATGCCTCGAACTTTTGTCCGTGCCGGTTATGTTCACTCTCTCGGACCACAAAGTGACAAACTTGCCGCCCGCGCCACCAAATGTATCTTTGTTGGCTACTCTCGTACCCAAAAGGAGTATGTTTGCTATTCTCCCACACTCAACAAGGTGCTCGTCTCCGCGGATGTTACCTTTGCTGAAGATGAAAGCTTCTTCTCTCTCCCCTCCCCTCTACCACCTCAGTCCACTATTCCTCGTCCAGCTGTTCCTGTTACATCTCTGCCTCCTACAACTTCCGCTCCTCCAGTACCAACTTCACCACCTCTCCCTCCTCCACCTCTCCGTGTCTATACTCGATGCTCGTCCAGGATTGCAGCCCGACAACAGCCCCTACTATTGATGCTCTTCTACGCGTTGTCGATCAAGCACCACCCTCTACTGCTCATCCCATGGGAAACTATGTCTCCCTCCATTGCCTCTCTCCACCGCTTCGCACTTTTGCCCTCTCTCTCTCTCTCCACTATTTCCATTCCTAACTTCTTGCTGGACGCTCTCCAACATCCGGGCTGGCGTGCGGCCATGTACGACGAGATGGCAGCTCTCTAGGCTAACCAGACTTGGGACCTTGTTCCTCTCCCTCCTGGTCAATCTTGTGTTAGCTGCAAATGGGTCTTTACAATCAAACATGCTCCGGATGGAACAGTTGATCGTCTCAAAGCCCGTCTGGTGGCCCGGGACTTCACTAAGCAACATGGTCTTGATTACGACGAAACGTTCTCACCGGTGGCAAAACTAAGTACAGTACGGGTTCTGATCTCTCTTGATGTGTTCCTCTCCCTCCTGGTCAATCTGGTGGCCCCTTCATTAATTGGATATCAAAAATGTTTTTCTCAATGGCGATCTTCAAGAGACTGTATATATGCACTGGCCACCTGGGTTTGAGACCACGGGGGAGTCTCGTGTATGTCTTCTCCGGAAGTCTATATATGGTCTCAAACAATCCCCTCGCGCTTGGTTTGATAAGTTCAGTAAGGTGGTTCGCGAGATGGGATTCACTCGGAGTTCTGCTGATTTCTCTCTTTACTCGTCATCAAGCAACAGGGACAGTTCTTCTTCTTGTCTATGTTGATGACATTCTATTTACGGGAAACGACACCATCAGGATCCAGAAAATCAAACAACATCTGAACTCCGTCTTTCAGACAAAAGATCTGGGCAATTTGCGATACTTCCTTGGACTTACGGTTGCAAGGAGACCTGATGGACTAGTCTTATCTCAACGGAAGTACTGCATAGATCTTCTACAAAGTGCGGGCTACTCGGGATGCAAGCCTATAGATACTCCGATGGATATGAATCATCAGCTGTCGAATCATGACTCTGGGAATGACCCTGTTCTGACCAATCCAAAGTACTATCGACGCTTGGTGGGAAAACTTATTTACCTCACAGTTACGCGGCCTGATATCTCATTCGTTGTTGGAGTTGTAAGCCGATTCATGCATACCCCTCGAATTTCTCATCTTCGAGCCGTCAAGCGGATCCTCAGATATTTAAAGAAGGCTCCTGGACAAGGACTTGTTTATAAGTCATTGACTTCCTTATCTCTTGTTGCCTACTCTGATGCAGACTACACAGAGTCACTTGATGATAGACATTCCACAACCGGTTTTTGCACCTATCTCGGTGGACACCTTATTACCTGGCGCAGTAAGAAACAGACTGTTTTAGCTCGCTCATCTGCTGAGGCTGAATATCGTGTTATGACAGCGATCGTATCTGAGGTCACCTGGCTAGAGGGTCTGCTCAGCGATATGAGTCTCACACTCTCCTCTCCTGCTACCCTGCTCTGTGACAGTCAAGAGGCCATACATATTGCCAAGAATCCGGTGTTTCATGAGCGCACGAAGCATATTGAAGTTGACTGTCACTTCATTCAGGAGAATGTTCAATCAAAGAAGATAGTATTGGAACATGTCTCGACCTCCAGTCAAATTGCTGATATCTTCACCAAGGCTCTCTCTCGGACTCTGTACTATCAGTTTTTATCCAAGCTTGGCGCTTATGACTTGTACGCTCCAGCTTGCGGGGGAGTGCTAAAGACAAAATATAATTAGCTCATTTGGGAGGCCCATGTGTATTGGCTCATGTATAGCTTCTTTAGTCCTACATTGTAAATGTAGATTCCTCTCCCTCTATCTACCTCTATATAAGTGTATGTATTCCTATTCTTTGGGTAATAATATAATTGAGGGTGATTTTCTCTCTCCTATTCTTCTCTTCCTACACTTTAATCAATTAAAACTAATTTTAATTATAAATTCAAAAGTTAGTCCTAAATTACAGCAACCTCCATATAATTATTTAAATTATAAAAACATCCACCCTGAGTGTAGAACATTACAAGCTATGAAACACTGATATTTTCCTGATAGTCCCTTACTCATACCGAGTACGTTTTTGGTATGTGTGTGTGTATATATATTGAAATAATTGCCCAAACATCCTCTGTAAGTTAGCATAATTAGTTAGTGCACCCCTCTTATTTTCAAAATTACAAAAAACTCCCTTTAAGTTATCATTTCATTACAAAAACCTCACCTCGATTTTTCATTTCATTACATCTATGAAGAAAAATACCCCTTGGACACTATGAGGGGGGTGTTTTTGTGCATGGATGTTATGAAATTAAAACTTGAGAGTTTTTTATAATGAAATGAAAACTTTAAGGTAAGTTTTTGTAATTTCGAAAATTAGAGGGGTGATGTCAGTAAGTTAGCAAAGTTAGAGGGGAGTCCCGATAAATGTAAATTACGTAGTACCCCGAACATACCAGTATCCTTATTATTTTAATTGTTGTACCACTGTATCTGATACATATCGTATCCATACCGGTGCTTCATGGATTACAAGTCAACCCCACCCATTTAACGTGCATTACGGGTGCATACCCCCCCATAGGGGAGGTTTGTTGCACTAAAAGGTAAGAATTTAAACTTATAGGTGAGTCTGTAATTTTAGAGAATAGAGGGGAGGTTCTTGTAATTTTGGAAAGCTCTAGGGAGATTCGAGTAATTAACCCTGTAATAAATTGATCTTATTTGATTAAGAGTTAATATAATTAAGATTCTCGATTTCTTTTTGAAGTGTTAAGATGTAATGAAAAAGCTCATTAGAAGGAGCCTATATAGAAGCTCATGTATATTCTATTTATTCCCACATTGTAGATGTAGATGACTCTCCCTCTCTTTCTCTCTATATAAGTGTATGTATTCCTCTATTTAGACATTTAATAAAATTCTGGCTGATTTTCTCTCTCTTGTGTACTTCTCTACATAGTATCAGAGCTCTGATCCATTTGAGTAGCTAGATCTTTTCTAACCGCTTTCTTTGTTTCTTCCGGTCGAACTCCTGCCTCTGTCCGACCGGTTCTTCCCTGTTATCTGCGGTTAAGCTCTTTCTAACCGCCGGTCTCTCCTTTATCCGCAACCCGCGGTTTCTCTTCTCCTACCCGCTTCTCTTCTTTCGTGGCTCCACATCACTTCTTCTCTCACCCCCTCCCCCGTTGGCTTTTATAACTTCTCCTTTCTGCCTAGTGGGACCCCCCCTCCTCTTTCTCGCTGGTCGTTGCTTCTAGCCGATGCGAATTCATCTGGCCGCTACGGATTCCTCTAGCCGCTATGACCTCTTCTCCTCTAACTGCGGATTGCTCTCCCGTGGAATCCTCTTGTCGCACAATCTACATGCTGCTTCTGATCTTCTAACCGTAACTCTCTCTACTCGCAGCGTCCTTGTCGGCTAGTCGCTTGCCTTGTCCGCTAGCCGCCCTCTGCCTTCTAACCACCACGTGGTTGCTCTCAGCTAGCATTTGCTAGTCGCAACCTGTCTGCTATCATCTAGACTGTTGCGACATTCCTTAGTCGCTTTCCCCTGCTCTTCCTTACCGTTGCGGTCGGCCTATTCTTGTTGTCGCGGTCTGCCCTTCCTTTCACCGTTGCGTTCTGCTTGTCTTTGCCGCTTGGTGTGGTCTGCGCTGTTGTTAACCGCGGTTCTTGCCGTTAGATAGTCTTCCCCAGGACCTGCGCACTTCTCTCTTTGTTCGCTCGAAGTTCTCTCTGGCCACTTGTCTGTGGTTTGCTTGCCTCTAACCACCAGGTCACCGTCTTCTAGCTCCTAACCGCCAGGTCGCCGTCTTCTCTCTAGCCACTCTTGTCTGCGGCTTGCCTGCTTCTAACCTCCAGTTCGCCGTCTTCTAGCCGCCGGGACGTTTTTTGTTTAGTCGCCCGACCACTCTCTTCAAGCTGCCATGTCCTCTACGGCAGCTCCCTCCCTTCCCGCACGTGCTGCTGCCCAGCCTTCTGAAGTTCGTGATGAGCTTCGCATAACCACAATCTCTCTCAGCGGGAAGGCCAACTTTGTTGAATGGGTGCATTCGGTCTGTCATGTTCTACAGACAAAGGGTCTTCTCCATCATCTCACTTGGGCTAAACCTACTGACCCTACCGATGATTGGCTCCGTGATGACGGGCGGGTCCAATCCTGGATGCTTAATTCCATGGATGTTGAGCCGTACCGAATGACCATGTATTATGAAACAGCCAAAGAAATGTGGGAAGAGTTGCACTCTCTCTACTTTGGCAAGGACAGCTTACAACACCTATTTGACATTATCTCTGCACTTCAATCACCGGACCCTGGAGCCACGGGCGACTTAACCTCCTTTGTTGCGAAGGCTAAAACTCTGGTGGAAGCCCGGATGCAATATCTGCCCCCCTCCACTGATCTTGCAACTCAACGGACACAGAAGGAAGCTGTTGGGATCGCTATGATGATGGCATGTGTTCCCAGTCATCTTCACAGCGCCCGAGTTCAGTTTCTTTCCTCTTCCACTACGCCTTCTTTATCTGATTTTTGCTCTATGCTGCTCAAGGTTACACCACTATCTGAGGTGCCTCCCAGCTTCTCTCCAGCTCTGCTCGAGTAGCGCCTCTTACATACTCCTGCTCCTCCAGCTCGTGGCTCTTCTAATCAGGGAGGTCGCTTCACGTCCCAAGGTCGAGGATGTGCGGGGCGAACTACTCTCAAGTGTACTCACTGTGATCGGGATTGTCATCTTGAAGCCACCTGCTACCGCAGGCATGGACTGTCTCCTCATCTTACTGCTACAACTGCTACTGCACCTCATCACCCAAGCTCTACTTCAACCTAGTCACGCTCGTCTACCCAGCAAGATATCAATGACCTTCGTCTACAGCTTCAGTAGGTTCAAGGCGTTGTTAATCGCTCATCTGGCTCGGTTGCTTCTTTCTCCACCGAAGGTATATCCTGTATCTCCCATAGCTCTCACTGGATCGTGGACTCCGATGCTACTCACCACATTAACTCCCAGAAGCTACCTCAGTACATGCACTATGATTATCCCAAGTACATCACCATGGTAAATGACAACGCAACTCCGGTGTCTGGAGATGCTGACCTGCGACTAACTCCTACTCTCTCCTTATCCTTGGTCCTTCATGTTCTGGGATCTCCCTTCAATTTACTCTATGTTAGTAGGTTTGCTCAGGACTTTGATTGTTGTGTAATCTTCTCTCCTTCGTCTTTTGTTGTGCAGGATCGTCAAACACGGAATACCATTGGTGAAGGACGGCTGTCAAATGGATTTTATCTCTTGGATGTTCCTCCTATCATTCTCTCTGCAGTTCCCTCCGTTGATTGACATCGTCGTCTTGGCCATGCTCCTCTCCCAATTCTAAAGAAGGTTTTTCCTGGTGTTTCCTCGCATGATTTTTCTTGTGAATCATGTATCTTTGCCAATCAATACCGTGTTTCTTTCTCACCTACATGTAATCGGAGTGATACTCCATTCTCTTTAGTACATTATGATATCTCGGGGTCCTATAAAGAACCCAGTGTTTTTGTTTATCGATATTTTGTTACTTTTATTAATGATTATTCTCGTCTCACATGACTTTATCTACTTCGTGATCGTACTGAACTAACCTCTGTCTTCTGAGCCTTTATTGTTGAGACGCGTACGCAATTCTTTGTTACCTTAAAAATAATTTGCACTGATAATACCCGTGAATATACTAGCCGTACCTTCTCAAATTTATGCACTGAGTTTAGGATTGTTCATCAGACCTCGTGTGCTTATACCCCCAACAAAACGGTGTGGCCAAGCGAAAGAATCGACATCTTATGGATGTCACTCGGTCACTTACGTTGCAAATGCGAGCGCCCACCAAATATTGGAATTTTGTTATCTCTACTGCTTGTCATCTCATCAATTACATGTCCTGCTCTGTGCTTAACTTCGCTTCTCCGTTTGGCCTTCTATTTCTTTCTAAGTCTTCGTTCTCCCTCACGCCCCATGTCATTGGTTGTACTTGCTATGTCCACTCTCTTGGACTACCGAATGACAAACGCCCCTCGAGCCCCAAAATGTATGTTTGTTGGCTACTCCCGCATTCAGAAAGGATATGTCTGCTACTTTCCTGCGGACGAAAAGGTGCTCGTCTTCGCTGATGTCACCTTTCTTTAGGATCAGCTCTTTTACTTCATCTCTTCCACACTACCCACACCCTCCACTATTGCTCGCCCCGCAGTCCCCGTCACGACTTTGCCTCACACAGCTCCTCCACTCCCAGTGCCAGCATTACCTCCACCACCTCCGCTTCTCCGTGTCTATACTTTTCGTTCATCCTGGAGAAATGCCCTACAACAACTCTCTTTTACTGATGCTATCCCGTGGTCTGACGATCCGGCCTCATCCTATACGACTCATCCAATAATGAATTATGTCTCACTGCATCGTCTATCTTAGTTTCTTCTCAAATTTGCCCTCTCTCTCCATCATTTCTGTTTCTCACTCTCTGCAGGAAGCTCTCTAACACCCGGGCTGGCATGCGGCCATGGACAAAGAAATGATAGTCATCTGGGCTAACCAGACTTGAGACCTTGTTCCTCTCCCTCCAGGCCATACTTGTGTTAGCTGCAAATGGGTCTTTGTTGTCAAGCATGCTCCAGATGACACTGTTGAACGTCTCAAAGCCCGCCTTGTCGCCAGAGGTTTCACCCAACAATATGGCCTTGATTACGATGAAACCTTCTCCCCGGTCGCCAAGTTGAATACTGGTCGAGTCCTGATCTTTCTTGGTGTGCATCGACAGTGGCCCCTACATCAACTAGACATCAAAAATGTCTTTCTCAATGACGATCTCCAAGAGACTGTTTATATGCACCAACCGCCTGATTTTGAGACCACGGGGGAGTCTCATGTCTGTCATCTTCGGAAATATATATACGGTCTCAAACAGTCTTCTCGCGTTTGGTTTTACAAATTCAGTAACGTGGTTCCTGAAATTGGTTTCACACGGAGCTCTACTGATTTCTCCCTCTTCACTCGTCATCAACCAACTGGCACTGTAATCCTCCTAGTGTCTGTTGATGACATTCTAATAACATGCGATGACACCATCGACATTCGAAACATAAAACAACATTTAAACTCCGCTTTTCAGACAAAAGATCAGGACAATTTTCGATATTTCCTTGGGCTTGAGGTTGCAAGGAGACCTGATGGACTTGTTCTATCCTAACGGAAGTACTGCATTGATCTTTTGCAAGATGCGGGCTACTCAGGATGCAAACATGCAGACACTCCTATGGATGTGAATCACAAGCTGTCTGCATATGGATCTGGAACTGATACTGTTCTTACAAATCCAGAGTACTGCCGACGCTTTGTAAGGAAACTACTCTATCTTAGAGTTACACGACCTGATATCTCATTTGTCGTTGGGGTTGTGAGCCGATTTATGCATACTCCTCGGACATCTCATCTCCAAACCGTCAAGCGGATTCTCAGATACTTAAAGACTGCTCCAGGATAAGGACTTGTTTACAAATCGTCCTCCTCTCTGTCCCTTGTTGCGTACTCTTATGCTGACTACGTTGGTTCCCTTGATGATACGCGTTCCACGACTGGTTTTTGCACTTACCTTGGTGGACACCTTTTTACCTGGTGTAGCAAGAATCAGTCGGTTGTTGCTCGCTCATCTGTTGAGGCCGAGTACCGTGCTATGACATCAGTTGTCTCTAAGCTCACCTGGCTTGAGATTCTTCTTAGTGATTTGGGCCTCAAACTCCCATCTCCGGCCACCTGCTACCGCAAGCATGGATTGCCTCCTCATCTTACTGCTACAACTGCTGTTGCACCTCATCACCCAAGCTCTACTTCAACCGAGTCACGCTCGTCTACCCAACAAAATATCAATGACCTTCGTCTACAACTTTAGCAGCTCCAAGGCGTTGTTAATCGCTAATCTGGCTCGATTGCTTTTTTCTCCACCGAAGGTATATCTCGTCTCTCTCATAGCTCTCACTGGATCGTGGAATCTCATGCTACTCAACACATTACCTCCCAGAAGCTACCTCAGTACATGTACTATGATTATCCTAAGTACATCACTGTGGTAAATGACGACACAACTCCGGTGTCCAGAGTTGCTGATCTGCGACTCACTCCTACTCTCTCATGCTTAGTCTTTCATGTTCCGGGATCTCCCTTGAATCTACTCTATGTTAGTAGGCTTGCTCAGGACCTTGATTGTTGTCTAATCTGCTCTCCTTCGTCTTTCGTTGTGCAGGATCGCCGAACACGAAATACCATTGGTGAAGGACGGTTGTCAAATGGACTTTATCTCTTGGATGTTCCTCCTACCATCCGCTCTGTTGTTCCCTCCGTTAATTGGCATCGTCGTCTTGGCCATGCTCCTCTCCCGATTCTAAAGAAGGATTTTCCTGGTGTTTCCTTGCATGATTTTTCTTGTGAATCATGTATCTTTGACAACCAACACCGTGTTTCTTTCTCACCTACATGTAATCGGAGTGATACTCCGTTCTCTTTAGTACATTCTGATATTTGGTGGTCCTATAAAGAACCAAGTGTTTTTGGTTATCGATATTTTGTTACCCTTATTAATGATTATTCTCGTCTCACATGGCTTTATCTACATCGTGATCGTACTGAACTAACCTCTGTTTTCTGAGCCTTTATTGTTGAGACGCGTACGCAATTCTTTGTTACCTTAAAAACAATTTGCACTGATAATGCCCGTGAATATACTAGCCGCACCTTCTCAAATTTATGCACTGAGTTTGAGATTGTTCATCAGAGCTCCTGTGCTTATACCCCCAGCAAAACGGTGCGGCCAAACAGAAGAACCGACATTTTCTGGATGTCACTCGGTCACTTACGTTGCAAATGCAAATGTCCACCAAATATTGGAATTTTGCTATCTCTACTGCTTGTCATCTCATCAATTACATGTCCTCCTCTGTGCTTGACTTCGCTTATCCGTTCGGCCTTCTATTTCTTTCTAAGTCTTCATTCTCCCTCACGCCCCGTGTCATTGGCTGTACCTGCTATGTCCACTCTCTTGGACCACCGAATGACAAACGCCCCTCGAGCCACAAAATGTATGTTTGTTGGCTACTCACGCACTCAGAAAGGATATGTCTGCTACTCTCCTGCGGACAAAAAGGTGCTCGTCTCTGCTGATGTCACCTTTCTTGAGGATCAGCCCTTTTACTTCACCTCTTCCACACTGCCCACACCTTCCACTATTGCTCGTCCGGCAGTCCCCGTCACGACTTTGCCTCACACAGCTCCTCCTTCACTCCCAGTTCCAGCATTACCTCCACCACCTCCACTTCTCTGTGTCTATACTTTTCGTTCATCGGACAAATGCCCTACAACAACTCTCTTTTACTGATGTTATCCCGTGGTCTGACGATCCGACCTCATCCTATATGGCTCATCCAATAGTGAATTGTCTCACTGCATCACCTATCTTCGTTTCTTCTCAAATTTGCCCTCTCTCCATCATTTCTATTCATCACTCTCTGCAGGAAGCTCTCTAACACCCGGGGTGGCGTGCGGCCATGGACGAAGAAATGATAGTCATCTGGGCTAACCAGACTTGGGACCTTGTTCCTCTCCCTCCACGCCAGACTTGTGTTAGGTGCAAATGGTTCTTTGTTGTCAAGCATGCTCCAGATAGCACTGTTGAATGTCTCAAAGCCCGCCTTATTGCCAGAGGTTTCACCCAACAATATGGCCTTGATTATGATGAAACCTTCTCCCCGGTCTCCAAGTTGAATATTGTTCGAGTCCTGATCTCTCTCGATGTGCATCGACAGTGGCCCCGACATCAGCTAGACATCAAAAATGTCTTTGTCAATGACGATCTCTAAGAGACTGTTTATATGCACCAACCGCCCTGTTTTGAGACCACGGGGGAGTCTCGTGTCTGTCATCTTCGGAAATCTGTATATGGTCTTAAACAGTCTTCTTGCGCTTGGTTTTACAAATTCAGTAATGTGGTTCGCGAAATTGGTTTCACACGGAGCTTTGCTGATTTCTCTCTCTTCACTCGTCATCAACCAACTGACACTGTAATCATCCTAGTGTATGTTGATGACATTCTAATAACAAGCGACAACACCGTCGGCATGAAACATAAAACAATATTTAAACTCCGCTTTTCAGACAAAAGATCAGGGCAATCTTCGATATTTCCTTGGGTTTGAGGTTGTACGGAGACCTGATGGACTTGTTCTATCCTAACGAAAGTACTACATTGATCTTTTTCAAGATGCGGGCTACTCAGGATGCAAACATGTAGACACTCCTATGCTTGTGAATCACAAGGTGTCTGCACATGGATCTGAAACTGATCTCGTTCTTACAAATCCAGAGTACTACCGACGCTTTATATGGAAACTAATCTATCTTACGGTTACACGACCTGATATCTCATTTATCGTTGGGGTTGTGAGCTGATTTATGCATATTCCTCGGACATCTCATCTCCAAGCCGTCGAGCGGATTCTCAGATACTTAAAGACTGCTCCAGGATAAGGACTTGTTTACAAATCGTCCTCCTCTCTGTCCCTTGTTGCGTACTCTTATGCTGAATATGTCGGTTCCCTTGATGATAGACGTTCCACGACTGGTTTTTGCACTTAACCTTGGTGGACATCTTATTACCTGGTGTAGCAAGAAACAGTCGGTTGTTGCTTGCTCATCTCTTGAGGCCGAGTACCGTGCTATGACATCAGTTGTCTCTAAGCTCACCTGGCTTGAGATTCTTCTTAGTGATTTGGGCCTCAAACTCCCCTCTCCGGACACCCTGTTCTGTGACAGTCAAGCAGTCATACATATTGCCAAGAATCTCGTATTCCATGAGCGAACAAAGCATATTGAAGTTGACTGTCACTTCATTCGGGAAAAAGTTGAATCGAAGAAGTTGGAATTAGAACATGTCTCTGCGTCAGAACAAGTTGCTGATATATTCATGAAAGCTCTCTCTCGGACATTATATCATTAGTTCTTATCCAAGCTTGGTGCCTACGACTTGTACTCTCCAGCTTGCAGAGGAGTGTTAAAATGTAATGAAAAAGCTCATTAGGAGGAGCATGTGTATATTCTATTTAGTCTCACATTGTAGATGTAGATGACTCTCCCCCTCTCTCTCTATATAAGTGTATGTATTCATGTATTTACACATATAATAAAATTTTGAATGATTTTCTCTCTTGCGTATTTCTCAACGTAAAGCTACAATTGGTTCATATGCATTTTCAATAAAATTCAGGATGTCATGTTTACTTGCAGGGGAGTTTTTGAAGCACTTAAGAGAGTACTAAATTAATTCTTTCCTCTGTTTTGAATTGTGGGTGCAGTGGTTGTGCACAACTTGTGACCATAAATATTTTTTTTGTCCCAAGAAGAGCTTGATATTTGTTGTATTAAATTGGGTTACAATAAAGCATGGTCTGGACACTAAGACCAGGGATTGGCTCAGCCTGTCCGGCAACACGAGCAATTTCGTATCTTGCTGGACTTGTGTTTGATTGTTCCATCGAGCCATTGTGGAGTCGAGCGCGAGGCCTGTAAAGTTCAGAAATTTTTTTCATGCTCATTATTTATTGTAATTCATCAATATTTTGATGATATAGCAGATGTTTGATTACATAATTATCATTTGTTGTAAACATAATCAATAAAAATATTCATGAACAAAGATTTTATGATCTCCATCTTTCTCTGTTTTTAGTGTATTAGTGGTGGATGATTTGTTATCTATAGTATCAAACTAGGCTCCATATACTGATTGACAGACTGACTTGGGCTCCATTTGGGCGGACTTATTTTCACCGGTCAAGTCGTTATGACTGCATGAATTAAGATTCGGTTCATGCGTTCGTAACCGTTTGACCGGTGAAAATTAGTTCTCCCAAACAGAGCCTTACTGAGTGTTTTTTGTCGGTTATGATTTCGTCTTTGAAAGCATGCTAATTGTATTTCGGTGCTCGCTTGGATAACCCATCAGTTTGGAATTGTAGATCTTCAAAAACATCACTTTATGCCTAATTATAACTGCAAGAATCGGTTTAAGAACTTCATTTTCGCTCTGCCTTCAATCTCATCACGTTTTAGCACTAATAAGAACTCATGGATGGATCACATTACCAAACAATGAATAGTCAATGTTTGCAGTTTGGTGATATATCAAATTGAATACATTTATGCTAGAGAAATAATGATAATAATGAACTCGAGGTGGTAGAATATGGACCAGGCCTGTCCTAAACGCTCGTTAGGCCCAGGCCGGGACAGGGTCTGGGCTTTTGCGACTTCGGCTCATGCCCAGGCCTGACTGTAGCCAGGCTCGGACCCCTCTCAAAGAGGGGCCTGCTATGATCACCCCGGCCGGGCCGGTTATCCCTATATTGGAAATCCAGCCAGCCGGGGATTTCCATTAGGAAATCCTAGCTGGCGGGATTTCTATCAAATTCCGCCTACAGGCTGGATTTGATGGGATTTCCATCAAATTTGATGGAAATCCCTGACATTCTGTTTGCGTGGGTGTCGGGCCTAGGCCAGGCTTGGTGCGGGGTTAGTCGGGCCTGGCTATGATCCAATATGGGGGCTCTGTTGGGCCTCCAGAGCCCGGCCTGGGCCGGGGCAGGCTACCCCGGTCCAGGCCTAGCCAAGCTTTTTGCTTGCGGGGCCGAGCCGGTCTTTCGGTCCCGGTCTTTTTGAACACTGCTAATGTGGGCACACATTATTGTTAATTAGTGATTAAAAATAAATTTTATATATGTAGATAGATTTGATTCAATTCATCTCAAGTCAGGAGTCAACTATAGTATCTACAAAAATAAGATAATTAATGACTGAAAACACCCTAATAAGATGGCTTGTATTGGAAAATTAGGGAGAATTACTAGGATTATGATAACTTTAATTGTTCCAAAATAATTTAGGTAGTTTAAATTTAACAGCTCATGTAACACTATAAATAAGTTGAATAATCTCACTCTCTTTATATAAACAAGTTGAACAATCTCACTTTAATTGCTTCGCGTGCCACTGCTATTCGCACACTAACTTATTCGCATTTGAACAGGGATATATATATATATATATATCACTATTATAAGGAAAAAATTGTCTTTAGTGAAACATTCAAAAGTATCAATTATGTCCTCATTTTTATATTTTAATGACTTGACATATATTATAATTTATTTCAAAGAAATTAAAATACAATGTCCATTCAAGTAATTACACTATTAAAAAAATTAGAAGTAATGATGAAAATACATTTAAATTCAAAAAAATATTTAGAAGAGCTCCCACACCTATTATGGTAGGTTGTCATTAGGCATGTCAGCGGTTTATTCAAGAAAGGTTGTCATTAGGCATATCAGTACTATTTTCGAGGTGATGACATTAAATCAATCAACTTTATTAAAGTCAAAATTAATATTTTAGGTCAAAACGTATAATGTTTTACAAAATAAAAATTGCAATATTTATGTATATTTTTTTACGGTCATTTTGAGTACTCACATGTATATGTTGCGGGTGAAACCCCCCTTGATGGGGCGGGCGAAACCCTTCGTCGTCGGTCGGGTACTATCGCCCATTGCCATAGTGGCGGAGCCACGTGGCGGACACTGGTGTGTGTGTGTGTGTGTGCACACAAAGAATCATTATTGGCCACAAATTCAGCGATGGTAAAACATGCGGAGGAACACCATGAACTAAAGAAAAGGGCTTTCGTTGGGCGGCTCTAATGCCACCACGGGAAGGCCGCCCAACCCCCTAGGGATCTTGCACAACCTCTATTGTGTTCAAGGGGATTTTATTCCGTCCGGGTTCCGGGGCACTCGTGCGCGACTAAAAGTGCTCGTGCGCGGGACTTCTCGCGCCTTTGCTTTTCTTTCTCTAAATCGTCATCATTGATATCTCCACGCTGCAACTCCTCCTCTCACCCGGACGGCGATTTCCAAACAAAGCCCGGACCTAAAAATCCTTCGTGTTCAAGAGCACTCAGAGAACTTAACTTCCACCGGATATTTCGTAGGCATCGGCAAAACCTCTCGTGAGTCCTCCCTCCCAATGTATCCCCAAATGCTGGGATCGCATGCCCCGAGTTCCCTAACAAACCATAGTGCTTGTAGTCTCTACTAATTAGTGAGACTTGGGATCATCACATACGAAAGAGAAAATACAGAAAAATAGCAATGTATCCAGAGGATCAAGAGGGCCAATCCCTTCCTAAATTTCCGTCCGACTAGGGGATCTACGAGAAAAAAAAAGGATGTGGCATGTGCGGGGAAGGACTCTCTATGCGGTCAAGTGGTTATGACCGCATGTACCGGGTCTTAATTAAGGTCTGGTACATGCGGTCGTAACCGCTTGACAGCTGAAAATAAGTCCCCCAAACGGAGCCTAAATCTCTGGCGGCTTAACCGCATGTTCTCCATAAGCATTCTCTCTTCTCTCTCAAAACCTTATAAGATGAAGAGACTAAAATGAGGGATTTGTTAAGGGCACTGCAGTTTTAGCTAGGCGCAACACACTTGCTCCTAATATTTTGCGTCTTTTGAAGATACACTTTGTACATGCATTTTTAGAAAAAGTGTTCAACACGAAAATTGTAGATATCGACGAGATCTACAACTTTCGTGTTGAACACTTTTTCTAAAAAATGCATGTACAAGGCGTATTTCTAAAAGACACAAAAGCTGTGCATATTTACAAAGTACGCTTTGTACATGCATTTTTAAGAAAAGTGTTCAACACAAAAGTTGTAGATTTCGCCGAGATCTACAACTTTCGTGTTGAACATTTTTCCTAAAAATGCATATACAAGACGTATTTCTAAAAGTCACGAAAAATTAGAAAAAAGTGTGGTGCACCTAGTCAAAACTGCAGTGCCCTTAACAACTCCCTAAAATGAAAAGGATATTTAGCCCTTGAAAAGCGATCCAACCCGTCCAAAAAGTAGCTATAATGATACATGCTTAAAACAAAGTGCTTCACCTATGACGTTCTCCATAGGCAAAAATTTTCTGTGATAAATAGGTTGGGGTCCATTCTTTCATTCGTGAATTCGAAAAAATTTTTGCTCCCAACTCCGCCAATATTTTAAGACTGCGTTTGGCATGATTTATCGCACCTTATTTGCTCTGGTGAGATTGGACAAAAAT
Source organism: Platanthera guangdongensis (assembly GCA_039583875.1). NCBI lineage: Eukaryota > Viridiplantae > Streptophyta > Magnoliopsida > Asparagales > Orchidaceae > Platanthera > Platanthera guangdongensis. The sequence goes on along the minus strand of CM077148.1, from coordinate 4,461,151 downwards.
GTCAGTCATATCAAAATCTTATGTCTCAAACTAGTTTCATTTTCGTAACATTTGTCATATCAAACATACATTCTATGACAATGACGTTTTTGTCCAACCTCACCGGAGCAAATAAATTGTGATAAGCTGCGTCAAATGCAAGTCTAAGTCTCACATCCACAGTTCTAACACTCATTTCAGTTATTTTGTGTGCATCAGAACTATAAATACCATCAATCTTGATCGCAAGACACGTTGGCTTCATCGCTAACAATATGCGATCAAAATCACTTATTAATCGAAAAGTAAGGATAACCAGCGTCTATTGAATCTCTTACAAATTTCTTCCCCTAAGATTGTATGAACACCACAAATGTCTATCAATAGATCTCCGCCGGAGAATACCCCATCAGAACCTATAGAAAACAAAGGGAGGGAAAAGAGCTCGAGGAAGAGGGATTTCTCGAGGCTTCAAGCTTAGAACGAGCCCATAAGTTCCTATTAAATACCCGCAACGCTTAGAAGGGCGAAATAAATCTCAAGACTTAGACAGAGACCTTAATGATCAGATGACTCAGATTGCATGTTCAATCAAACTACCATTCACTGTATCAAATCTGTTGGTTCCCATTGGGAGAAAACCAAACTGGACTAAACAATATAACAAACTGGCGGTTCATGCAAATATCTCGAAGAACTCTTAAGACTCTGTTTGGATCGGCGGGCGTGTTTGGACAAAAACGCTGCCGTCATAGAATGTATGTTTGAACGAAGTTTATTAAGCGGGGCCGGGTGTTCATGAAGTTTATTAAGCAACGCAGTGTTTACTGTTTAAGCTCCGGTGAGTTTGGACAAAAACGCTACCAACATATAATGTTTGTTTGGCATGACAACCGTTATAACCACCAACATGAAAAGATATTTAGTTTTGAACATAAAAGTAGTTTCTTTGGCGAGGTCGGGCGTTCACGAACGACTGTTCAAAACCCCCCACGCTCATGACTGCCACCGCCGCCTTCACGGCTGCCACCACCGTGCCAAACAGGGCCTTGGTTGGGTGCTTCCAGTTCATCAAAGGCAACAAACATCTTCAGAATCTTCATTCCCAGTTTTGTACAGAAGCCTTTTTGATTCACTGAAGGATATGGAGGGAGTCATCTATAGAAGCATGGTATAAAATGGCAGAAATTATTCTGATAAATAAAGATTAGCGAGGAATGTAAAATTAGTTCTACTTATGTAGAAACTAAAAGTCTAAAACAAATGTCAGAAGTACTAATGAAAATTGTTTTTTTAAATTTATTCCCGCTCACATATTCATACAAACTTTTTCTCGTGGGAGACGAGGCACGGCCATACACTCAGTTCGATCAGTTTGTAGGTTGTAGGCGGCCCGAGCGGATACTAGCATAGAGAATCCTTATACTTGACGACGTGCATCTTGTCCAAACCATACTCTTCACAAATGCGGCTGATGGTGCAGTTCTTAATTCCACCAAAAGAATTCCATTCAACTAGGATTTTGTCGAGGTCTTCGGAGGGCTTGAGTACCTACAATAGTGGAGAGTAGTGGAATTAGAATATATGTGGTTGTGCAGGTGCACGGGGAAATCCCCGTGCCACATGCGATAGTACTCACGTAGGCCGGAATCGGATGGGCTCCAAACGTGATTAGGCAAGCTCTGCCCGTCTTCGGGTGGACACTGCTCATCTCCACGCATGGGAGACCACGTAAACTATCGCAGAAGTATTATATATTTCAATTAAAATTTGTCTAATGATAGTTTATTATTTTAACACGTGTGTGTGCGTGTATATATATAAAACATAGTTCAATATTGTTTAACAAAAATAGTTTGCATGATGTTGTGATCTTTGCTTGTCATTGTGATGACCTGAATTCAAATCTCACCATTGACAAATTTGTTAAGTTAAAAATTGGATCATATGACCCTCTCTTTTCAATAAATTTAGGGATAAAATCATAATTTCACGTTATAGGGTAATGGTAGACTAAAAAATAGGCCTAGTACACGCCACCAAGTAGGTATAAGAGCTCTAGTAAAAATAATCAAGGGCAAGATTGATTTAAGTGAAATCGGACGGTTTAGATTATAGCTGTAAGAGCTAGATTGCTTTAATCGAACGTCAACGATGATCGTGGGTCAATCAGATGAAGGAATTTGGTGGATTCGGACGGTCCAAATTTGATGGTCGACCGTGTTACACCATAAGTGGATAAATATATAAATTAGTTTTCCAAATTACAGGCTACACCCTCTTACTTTTGAAATTACAAAAACCTGCACTGTAGAGTACATTTCATAACATTCATGCAGAAAAGATCCCCCAAAAATTTACTCTCACGGGATATTTTTGAGTATGAATGTTATGAAATGTAAACATGGAAGAGAGATTTTGGTAATTTCAAAAGAGTGGTGCAACCTATAATTATGCCAACTTCCAAGAAAGATTTGGTAATAATTCCTATATATAAACACACACACACACACACATGCGCGCACACACTAGCATTAAAGAAAGTTTTTTTAAAGCATATGGGCTACCAATCTTTATATGAGAGGAGGAAGAGAGGATCGAAGAGGATACATATATACATAGAGAGAGGTTTGGGGATAAATGTTGAACGAAGTTAAAGATAAATTCTCCTGCATCCCTTATTTTCACAATTCTTCAAACCCAAGAAGAGGGAATGGCTATGAAGAGGGTAAGAAAATGTAGACGGTGCAGCTATAGCGTGACATTAAGTGCACACATTAGAACCTGCAGATATACGAGTATGCTCATGAAGGACCCAGAGAAACTTGGCTAGTTTCCTCTAAATAAAGAAGTTCAATATTTTTATCATTATTATTCTCCTTATTTTGTGTGCCTGGTAGTCTTTATAAAAAGTGGTTTGTAAAACTTATGGCATCTCATAACTTAGCACCTAGGCTTCAGCTTAGAGTTGACCAAGGAATCATCTCTCGATTATATCTTTTGGGAAGAGTATGTCTCTCAAAGACTATTGTTATTTTCTTCTTCGCGCGCATCTTCTTTAGATACGTATCAACTAGACCGACATACCGCTCCCTTTCGCTAACTACCAAATTCTAATGGGATTTTGCCAGAGAATTCATCCTTCCAACTAACGCATTCCCGAAATCTAGATGCAAAAAATGATGGCCTCCTTGCACACCAGTTTCGATCGCTTGGACGTTGCTCTTGCTGACAACAAACATCTCCTAGGTGATGTCCACACTCATGCTGTCCTCTCCTATGAGCGACAAAGATGAAAATCTATCTTCGACGACATTTGCAACACCTTAAAGCCATCTCATCTGCATGTAGCATCTGTGGATGTGTGAGTATACTCATGAAGGACACATGGAACCTTGGTTTGTTTTCTTTACATAAAGAAGTTCAATAATTTTTTTTTTATTATTCTCCATATTCTGTGTCTGGGAGTCATTCTTAAGAGTGAGCTATAAGGGGTTATAACATCTCATATTGATGAGGATCGGTGACACGAACCCGCAGTCATGCAAGGGTTATGACATCTCATATTTTTATTATTCTCCATATGGAGCGTCGGGCCCTCCATATGGATAGTGGCGAAGGGGACCATCTGGTTGGGGGGGGGGGGGGGGGGAATGCGGTCGAAGAACTGCTCGACGTGGGAGATCCACCCGAGAGGGTCGGTGCCATCGAACATAGGAATTTCAATCCGGTAGAGATGGGTCGGGGAAATGTCCGACACGGGGTGAAAAAACCCCATGTGGTCGGGGACGGTTTGAATAGGTGGCGGTGGAGGAGGGGTCAGACGGCGATTAACTGTCGTGGTAAGTCCTCGTAGGAGGAGAGTGAGATTCGCCAGCTGGGCTTCGATGTGATCCATGCGCTGAGAGTCCAAGATGGCAATGGTGGAGGTGTTCTCGTTGGCGTGGAAGGCCATTGCCCGAGTCATGGGCATGAAACAACAGCTAGGTGTAGCGGCAAGGAGCACCGAAAAGATGCAATAGCTGTAGGAGGGCGGCCCGACGCGGTGGAAGGCGGCGAGGAGGAGAAGCGGCCGCTGGAAGGCCGCAGAAGCCGCATGAGGGCCTCAAGAATGCGGGGAAATGAGCTGGAGAAAGCGGTGTTGGAGGTGGGCGGCTTTGTACTCAGCGTAATCGCCGCTAGAAGGATGGGGCAGAGCTGAGCAGGCCAGAGCAGCCGCTGGAAGGGGCAGAACGCGGAGAAGGCGCAGAAAAATGTCGGCGCAGTTGCTGGAGGAGTCGGTCGAGAAAGGCGAGGTGGTCGGCGCTGTCAACGGTGCAAAAGTCGCAATGGAGGTAGACGCGCGACAACGAGTCGTGGAGGGAAACACACGGATGGATCGTGGATAGTGGACGCTCGGCAATGGATCGTGGACGCTCGGCAACAGATCGTGGAGGCAGACGCTCGACAATGGATCGTGGAGGCAGACGCTCGACTGGATCGTGGAATCGGAAAGAAGAAATGGGATAGCGGGGCGAAAGTTACACACGTGCAAACGGAACGAGACGAGGCGACAGAATTAGGGTTTGGTGGAAATCCAAACGAGGGCAGGTCGGACCAGTTGATACACTAGAGTCGTATCGTGATCAATAGGATGAAATTTGCATTTCATTAAACAAACATAAAGATACAATCAAGAAACAAGTTCTCACCAAACATCCGGAGGCTGGGTTCTCCTTGACACTTCACTCTCCAAGAGAGCCAAAACCTAAGACTCAAAAAGGATGCTCATCTAAGGATACTACCACTCATATATATAGGCGAGTGAGGAACTATAAAGTGCAATAATGCCCATGGGCTACATAGACTAATATCGACGTGTGGCGTCCCGCATCGTATCATTAGATGGACCACATCAATTCTTTCCTGACATAAACTGAGAGGATTCTGATCAATGTTCATCAGGAGATAGATTCTTTCAAGTCGGGGAGAATGAAGAGGATCGACAATGCAGACCCGCGATGGAGCACGAGTCATGGGCCTGTTCAGAGCTGATTGACCGCCTATCATATATGGCGTCTCCGGATCGACGATCTGACTCCGTGGAAGCATTTAGACCGACATATCAATTTTTTCATGATTTGTTTTATTTTTTATGTTTAATTTAGTGAGAATAGACAACTATCGTGTAAGGGAAATCATAGTCGCTTAAGATGGTTGCCCTAAGTCATATTTTATTATAAATAAGAGGATAGAGGCATCCGTCATAGCTATTGCGGATTTTGGAGAAGAACGCTCCTGCAATCTGTGGATCCCCTCACGGTGACGACTTTGTGAGGCCCTAAGTGACAACTCCTAGGTGGTTTCCTGCATTCCTAAGGTATCCCCTTTCTATAACCTTCATCTTTTCCCCTCCCAAGCCCTCCCCTAACTCCTCTGAAACCCCAGCCGAACAACCCAACCTTCTACCAGCCCTGCTTCCTTTCTTTCTCTTTTTCATCCCCCGGTTCATTCTCCAAAAGTCCGCCCAGTAACAACCCATGACCGCCCAAATCTGGTTCTTTGTTTTCCGCCGATGCTATCCTCTACAAAATCAGCCCAGCCAAAGCCAAAACCGCCCAGATCTGGTCCTCCTGCAGCCACCCCACGCCTCCCTTGCCACCGCCCAGTATCTTTGTTGTCGCCCCATATCTACAGCTCAAACCCCCTAGGGATGCCATGATTTGTCCTCCACAACAGCCCACATCCTTGTCCAAACATCCCCCACTCATATCTCATCTACTAGGGCAAGATTCAGCCATTTTCCCACCATAACACCCTGTCTCTAGCCACCATACAGCACCGCAAGGCAATCACCTCCTCCCGGACAGCCACCACACACTCGTGAATCACCGGATCTCCCCTCCCACGGCAGCCCCCCATATTTTGTGAGTATTTATTTGTTGTATAGATTTTTGTTTCCTATATTGAAATATGGTGTTGTTATTTCATGATTGTTAGGATACATAGTATCGTGGAATTTTATTCTAGATTCACTTGTGATTTGCAGGTAGAATTCAATCGCCGCACGCTTTGCTTTTGGCACTCCACGCGGAGGAAAAATTAAAATATATGCGTGTGATTTAATAATTTATTATCATGTCTTAAATTCGTCGTCGGGTCTTGTATCATACATATAGTAATTTAGGGTTGCGAGTTATTTCCCCGACACTTCATCTAGGGTTCAATGTTAGTCGTCACCCACATATTCTACCCCTCACTATATGGTGTTTAGGCTCATTGCATTCATTGCATGATTGCTCACATTACATCTATGGTTAGGACATCGCTAATCCGTCACCTATACATGCATCATGCATCATATATCTTTCTACTTCTGCTTAGAACTCGATGAGCGAATCATCTATTGATTATATCTTTTGCCGAGAGTATGTATTTTGAAGGTTAATGTCATTATGTTGTTAGCATGCATCTTCTTTGGATACGTATCAGCTAGACCGATCTACCACTCCCTTCCCCCAACCTCCATCCGCCGTGGGGATTCTCAGTGCATTCATCCTTCCAACTTGCACATTCCCTACATCAAGATGCACACGGTGGCCACCATGCACAACAATTTCAATCGCATGGACAATGCACTTGTTGACAACAAACATCGCCTAAGTGATATCCACGCTCATGCTGACCTTTCCCAAGCGCCGACAAAGTTGAAATTCAACATTCCATATCTGCATCACCTTCTTATATTCTTCCCATTCTTCACCAACATCGATCAACTACAACCCAACATTCTAGTATTTCCCCTGCCACCTACTAGACCGTATTAGTTGTTTATCAGTTTAAGTAATTTGCTTGTGTTCTCTTTGAGGTAATATTCCTCCACCATATAAAGGGCATTATTTTTGCACAACGGTAGGCGCTTTATGAGTTATGAAAGATACCATAGTTGATCATCTTCCACATTGAGACATTTTCAAGTTCTTTTATTGCCATCGGAGTTGTATACCTTTTTTTCTCCTGTTGGCTAATGGAAGGAGTCCACCTCCCGGATTGGTGCCAAATGTCTTTCTATTTTTTCAGTTTTATTGAAAAAAACAAAAAGCAACGAGTGAAATGTTTCTCTATGGCGTGAAATTATATAAACATGCAATCTGATGTAGGGTACGCTAAGGAGTGCACAAATTCAAGGCTACTAGGGACGGGATGAGAACCTGACCCGTTAGCCCTAGTTTATATGCAATGATACCGTCGGGGTCGGCGACAAATTAATACGAGCAATAATAATGATCAACCCACGCAAAAATATTTAAAAACAGAAAAAACATTCAGTTAGCAAACATTTAATGGCTTTCATTCGCTCGAGGGGCCATGACAAAGCATACGGCAAATGAGCCCCACCTGAAAATCACAAGCGATTTGAGACGATCCATCCACAGACAATTTATCCAAGCAAATATGAAATCCAAACCAGTAATAATGCTGAAAACAATCGTCCAATACAACAAGTGACTCACTGAATAGGGGTTGTCCAAGACAATGGAGATTTTGTAGATGGAAGTGCTTTGACTGCGATCCAATGTGGAACCGGAGGCTGGTAACAATGTAGATGGTTGGATTTGGCGGATGGTAGCGGAATAGGGCCGGAAATGAGTAGATCCACAGGGGCGCTGATCGTTTGTAATAGAGAGAGACGATGACTCAACGCATCAGGCGGCTTGTTCTCAACACTAGCTTGGTGTTTGAGAATGTAATGGAAATCCTGAAGGTACTCGACCCACTTGCCATGTTGATGTCCTAACTTTCGTTGCGAGTCCAGATATCGTAAAGCCCGATGGTCTGAGTAAAACACAAACTTCTGGGGAAAGAGAGAGTGCCTCCAGTAGTGCAGAGATTGGACGATAGCATAAAATTCCCGATTCTAATTCAAGAATTTTTGCTTTGCCTCGTTCAATTTTTCACTAAAGTAAAAAAAATGGGTGTCCATCTTGGCTCAACACGCCACCAATGTCAACACCAGATGCATCACACACAACCTTAAACACGCAGCTAAAATCAGGATGTCTCAGAATAGGAGTCATCGTCAATCTCTCTGTAATCTCCTCAAATGCCCTAGTGGCCACGACGGTCCCCTGAAACTCACCTTTCTGAAGGGAACTCGTGAATGGGGTCATGATCGTACTGAACCCCTGGATAAACCTCCTATAGAAGGTTGCAAGTCCGTGTAAGCTGCGAGCCTCATGGATGGTCACAGGCACAGGCCAGTCGTGAATGGATTTGACCTTATCGGGGGCAACGGACACACCAGTGGACGACACAATAAAACTCAGGAAATGAACAGACTCAGAGAGGAAATAACACTTCTTCAAGTTCGCATACAATTTCTCCCGGCAAAGGGTGCCAAAAAGAAGCCTCAAATGATTGAGGTGGTCGGCCTAGGTCTAGCTATAGATCAATATATCGTCAAAGTATATAACCAGAAACTTGCCCATGAGGGGTTGTAGCACCTGCATCATGACCCTCATAAAAACGCTCAGGGCGTTTGATAGCGCAAATGACATGACTAGCCACTCATACAGACCATCCTTGGTCTTAAAAGCTATCTTCCACTCGTCTCCCTCACAAACTCGAATCTATTGGTACCCACTTCGGAGATCGATCTTGAAAAGGATCTGTACACCAGGCATAATATCCAATAAGTCATTGAATCGTGGAATGGGGAAACGATACTTGACAGTGATTTTATTAATGGACATGCTATCGATGCACATACGCCAACTACCATCCTTCTTAGGGGTAAGAAGGGCGGGAACCACACACGAACTCAAGCTCTCTCAAATAAATTGCTTCCGGAGAAGCTCATCAACCTGCCACTTAAGCTCAGCGTCCTCATCAGGATGCATGCGGTAGTGGGGCAGATTCGGAATAAAAGCCCCCGAAACCAGGTCAATGGAGTGTTGAATGTCGCATGGACGGGGCAACTCGTTAGGGAGCTCATCGGGCATGATGTCTGCAAAGTCGGCCAAAAGGGGATGCACAGCTGGGGGATGGTCGTCAGGAGGGCACTCGGAGGCTATGGTGTCCGCGACGACAAGAATAATGTCGGGCTCGATGCTGTCTCATAGGAATTCACCTTGCCTCAAGATATGAAGGGGTATCGAGGAACTCATGCTCACAGAAGGCTGAATCATATCCTTAGATTTCTCCTTGGTTGAGTAGGAGATAACGTGAACTTCCGCCCTTTATCATAAAAGACACGCAAGTTCGAGTGTCCGAAACACGCAACATGATGATCAAATAGCCAAGGGCGGTCTAGAAGAATATGTGTGACGTCCATGGGAATGACATCGCACCAGACCCGATCCTCGATGGAAGCAAAGTTGATCGGTATGAGACACCGCTGGGTAACCTGAATCATTGTCTTATCTACCCAGATGACACGATAGGGGTGAGGTTGAGGCTCTGCCTTCACCTGCATATGATCAAGGACCTTTTGGACCGCAATGTTCACAAAACTCCCACTGTCAATAGCTAGTTTGCAGGGAACGCCCGCACTAGGAAAATATGTGTAGAATATGGTAGTGCGACACCAATTTTCGTCCATGCGTGGGGTGTGCAGGAGACGCCTAATCACTCTCATCTCTAAGGATCGATCAACGTCACTCTCTCATCCCTCCTCAATAGTGGTAGTAATATCTTCCATAACTTCCTCTCCCACAACATCAAGGCTGGGCTCGCCCTCAATAAGTAGAGTCCGCATAGGACACTGGGCTGCCACGTGGCCTCTGCCCGAACATCTAAATCATATGATGCCCCCGAATCTGGGCTGATCAATCATAGGGGCCTTGTCCTCCGTGTCCAGAGGGGTACGAGGCGGCACAGTAGGAGTGCCCGAGGGTGGAGTGGGCTTCCTAAATGATGAGGTGTCTGAACTAGTGGGGCCCTGCCTGGGTCCTGAGGAGCATAAGTATTGCTCATACTCCAAGGAGAGATGGTAAATCTGCTCAATACTCTCGAGTCGGTGGGGTATCAGCTCTCTACGAATATTGGACCGTAGGTCAACCCTGAAACGAGATGCAGTAGCGATGTGCTCCTCTGTAATGTCATTCATCATGATGAGATCATCAAAATGAGTCATGTACTCAACAACGGTAAGTGTCCCTTGGCGTAGGCCGTACATCTAGTCCAGTAACTATTCTCTATAGGAAGTGGAGAGGCACTAGAAAAATATATATAGAATATGGTAGTGCAACATCAATCCTCGTCTACATGTTGGGTGTGCAAGAGACGCCTAATCAGTCTCATCTCTAAGGATCGCTCAGTGTCACTCTCTCATCTCTCCTCAACAGTGGCAGTGACATCCTCAATAACTTTCTCTCCCTCAGCATCAGGACTGGGCTCGCCATCCTCAACAAGTAGAGCCCACGTGGAGCACTGGGTTGCTACGTGCCCTCTGCTCGTACATCTAAAGCATACAATGCCCCCGAATCTGGGTTGATCAGTCATAGGGGCCTTGCCCTTCGTGACCAGATGGGCACGGGGCGACGCAGTAGGAGTGCCTGAGGGTGGGGTGGACTTCCTATACGATGAGATGTCAGACCAAGTGGGTCCCTTCCTGGGTCCTGAGGAGCGTAAGTACTACTCATACTCATTGCAGAGCTGGTAAATCTGCTCCACGCTCTCGAGCCGGTGGGGTATCAGCTCCCTGCAAATATCAGATCGTAAGCCGACCAATAAACGAGATGCAGTGGTGATGGGCTCCTCTGCAATGTCTCTCCTCACGACGAGATCAACAAAACGAGTCATATACTCAGCAACGGTAAGTGTCTCATGGCGTAGGCCATATAGCTGGTCCAATAACTGCTCTTTATAGGAAGCGTGAAGGTACTTATCCTTCAACCGTTGCTTCATATTATCCCAACCAATGGGGTAATAGCCTTCTCTATCGACTGCTCTCTCAACGCTGGTCCAGGATATTTTGGCCTGCCCAAGCAATTTCATCTTGGCAAAACGAATGCAACGTTCATCGCTCATGTCGTACCCCTCAAAATATTAGTCCATATCGAGGAGCCAGTCTCTAAAAGCCTTCGGGTCCTGGAGGTCATAGAATGTGGGAGCGTCGATACGAACACGATGAGTGACGTCATAGGCCTGGCCACCTCTCCATGGGTTGGGATAATCCTCGGGGTAGTCATCATGAGTGTAATCATATCGAACGGGCGAGGGACTACGCTCTCTCCGACCCGGGGATAATATTCATCACGGTGATGGTCGAGACGACTGTGTGGGGTCACACGATCTCTGGGGCCAAACTGAGATTGACAGGGCACACGATACTCATCACGCTGGTGTGGATGTCTATCATGAGCCAGAGCTTATCCACACTCAAATGCATGATCAGGTTTCCGCCTCGCCGACGGTGCTGGGGCTCGGAGATGAATATCACGACGGTGATGGTCTACAGGAGTTTGGTCATCCGTCGGATGCTGGCTGGAGCGAGGAAAAACATCGAGATCATCCTCAAGAGGGTCATCGTGTTGTGCGGGAGTGTCCCTCGCATTCTCTAAGTGATATAAACGGAGATTCACCTCGTCAAGCTCATGGCGCGCATCGTCAAACTGGGTGCCTAAAGTGTCTAAACGATCTAGAACACATCGTTGAAACTCGGCAAAAGCGGCACCCAAATTCGAGCTCCCTGCTCGGTCGTCAGTGACTAGAGGATCTAATATGCTGGATCTAAAAACCCTATCACTACGGAGCATGCAAGAGGCTCAACCTGCCTCTGATACCAATTGATGTAGGGTACGCTAAGAGGTGCGCAAATCTAAGATTACTAAAGATGGGGAAGAGAACCTGACACGCGAACCCTAGTTTATATGCAATGATACCGTCGATGACTGAGACAAATTAATAAGAGCAATAAAATAATCAACCTACAAAATATATTTAAAAGCAGAAAAAGCATTCAGTTAGCAAAGCATTTAATGGCAAAGCGCATGACAAATGAGACTCGCCTGCAAATCACAAGCGATTTGAGACGATCTATCCACAGACAATTTATCTTAAGCAAATATAAGATCCAAATCAATAATAATAATGCTGAAAATAATCGTCCAATACAACAAGTGACTCACCGAATAGAGTTGTCCAAGGCAATGGAGACTTCAAATACAGAAGCGCTTTGACGGCGATCCAATGTGGAACCGGAGGCGGGGTGACAATGTAGACAATTAGATTTGGCGATGGGAAGCGGAATCAGACCGAAAATGAGTAGATCTGACTATATGTAGGCGGATTCGGGCGACGGGAGGGTGGATCTGGCGATGTGGAGCGGATACACCCGACGATGTGGAGCAGATCCGGGCTAGGGTAGGAAGGCCGGGTAGATGGGGGTGGCTGCATAGTTGTCAAGGCGCGCGCCTAGGCGCGCCTGAGGCGCCGGGCGCACCAGGCGCACCCCGCCGCGCCTCAGCACAGCTGAGGCGAGCGATGTGTCCCAGGCGCGCCGAGGCGCGCACCTTACAGGCTCCCAGGCGTGCCAAAGGCGCGTCCGGGCCTTTCAAGGTATTTTTTTTTAAAAAACAATTTGATATGGACAAAAACATGATCTTAGACGCACCCGAGGCACCCCCTAGGCGCACATGGGCGCCCAATTCGCTGAAATTGAGCGAATTGGGCGCCCAATTCGCTTAAATTGAGCGAATTGGGCGCCCAATTCGCTTAATTTGAGCGAATTGGGCGCCCAATTCGCACAATTTCTTTTTTCCCCCATTTTTGTGTCTCACGTGCCTCAGGCGCGCGCCTGCGCCTAGGCTCCAGGGGCCCTTTGCGCCTCGGTGCGGCTTGCGCCTTTGATAACTTAGGGTGGCTGGATCTGGGCCGGTGGTTGGCCAAAGGAAAGTCTGGTTGATGCTCAACACCTGTCGTCAAGCTCTCACCTAGTTGATTGGGCCGGTGGTAGTGCCCGGTGGTTGGCCAAGGGAAAGTCCAGTTGATGTTCAACTCCCGCTGTCAGGCTCTCACCTAGCTGATTGGGCCGGTGGTAGAGCCCGGTGGTTGGCCAAAGGAAAGTCGGGTTAATTCTCAACACCCGCCGTCAGGCTCTTACCAAGCTGATTGGGATGGTGGTAGCGCCCGGTGGTTGTCCAAAGGAAAGTCTGGATGATGAGAGCCCCTCGTACGTGTTTTTGAGTCAGGAGAGCTGACTTGGGTTCAGGGGAGTGCTGGCAGCGGGGCTGCACTTGTAAATGGGAGGAGAAATCAGTACAGAATAGGAAAGGGGTAGAGACACGGGCATGTCCCTACCCGTGTGGGACTCGCCAGTTCTCGAGTCGACGACTCGAGTATGTACAGAGAAGGACACGGGTAGTGACACGGGCGTGTCAATACTCGTGTGCATGATGGTACGGTAGGGACACGGCGTGTCCCTACCCGTGTGTGTCGAGTAGAGCTCGACGAGGTGTGTCCCGAGGAGGACACGGGTAGAGACACGGGCGTGTCCCTACCCGTGTGCGTCGATTTGAGATCGACGAAGAGTACCCGAGAAGGACACGGGTAGAGACACGGACGTGTCCCTACCTGTGTGTGTCGAGTGGAGCTCAACGAAGTGTCCCCGAGAAGGACACGAGTAGTGTCACGGGCGTGTCCCTACCCGTGTGTGTGTCGAGTCGAGTTCGACGAAGCGTGTCCAGAGAAGGACATGGCCAGAGAACACGGTCGTGTCATGTGGACACGGGTAGGGACACGGGCGTGTCCCTACCCGTGTCGAGTATTAAACTGACACTAAAACCGTCGTCGACGCTTCGCCCGAGCAGGACATGGGTAAGGACACGGGCGTGTCCCTACCCGTGTCACTTTTCATTTATAAGGGTAGTAAAAACCCTAGCCGTATTCACTCCTCATTCCAGCCATTTTTCTGAGAGAACTTCTGTGGAGAGGGAGAAATTGCTGGAGCAAGTCCTAGGGGAGAAGATCTGTAGCCGCCGTGAAGGAGAAGATGCCTCCGAGAAGAGTTACACGATCCATGGCCGGAAATGGTGAAAATGCCGGAAATGAGGTGAGCTTCCTCCCCTCTCCCTTGGTGCTAGATCTGTAGATATCTAGGTGAGATATCGACTCAAAAGAGTCTAGACTAGCGAGATGGTGATTTCTCTAGGAAGAGGCCGTTCTAGGGCTTGTGCTCTAAGGTTAGTGGTGTCTTCAACCTCTCCAACCTTCTATGCGAAGATGGGGGATGGTTTCGTGAAGAGTCGTGGCCTCATGAGGGTGAATAAGGGAGGAGGAATTTCTGGAGGTAATTTTGGAAGATCGACTTGAAGAGGAAGATGAACCGATGTCATTCATTCCGCTTTAAGATGCGTGCAGAATCTGGTTCTATGCGCATCGATCTTCTTGGCCATTTTCATATGTGATATGTCCAGATCTGGGCTTTAGACTAAACACGAAAGTTGAAGTCCTTGCAAATACATTTCCAACGCGTGGTTGCACGACTTCAAGCGAAGTCTGTAGCCACGGGAAAGTCTGAACAAAAATGAAGTCCGATAAATCCTGCATGCAGAAATTGTGTTCTGTACGCAGCGGACTTCAAGGCTGATTTCAAGTATGATACTTTTGAATCTGGGTGGTGGTCTGAACATAAAGGTTGTAGCCCATGGAAAGACCTTTCCATCGAGGGGTTACACGTCTTCACCGGATTCCTGTAGCATCAGGAATCTCCGGTCGAATTTGCTATCCAGATTTATCCTGTACTTAAATTCTGGGTTTGGAATAATATTGGATTTGGACTCGGTAAAGATAATGTTGCAAATTAACTTGAGGTTTGGTGAACTCTTTTATGTTAACCATCTTAGTCCAATGAATGAGGAAGTTTATTAATTGGATTCCATATAATTGATTTGTGAAGCAAATCATACTTAAACGAAATGATTTGATAGAGATTGGTATACTAATATAAATGTGCATCATGTTAATAACGTGTTGAATCATTTGGGATGAAAGGTAGGATGATAACCTATGGCCATGTGTATAATTGTTTAACGGAACGAATTTAGTGTCCAATGCTTAGAGTGTCGTCTCCCTATGGGTAGCATTGTGAAAGGATTTAAGTGCGGTGTTCACCGTCAATAGTTGGAATAGCAATGAGATGAGTCAAAGTCGGACGGTTGGGCTTGGTCCTCGGTGTTCACGTCCCGGGGCTCCTTCTGTGTCGAGTGAATGGTTGGGCTTGATTCTCGTGCTTTCTCCGAGGCTCCTTCCATGCCACGATGATGTGGAATTGCATGCGGTGTGAGTCAACACGCGGTGTCGTAATCCTTGGTTAAGGATAGTGTGGCAGGTCTACGAGCTTGCCGGTCGTCACACCGACGGGAGTTGATAGTTAGACCTTGGGCGGTTGGGCTTGGTCCTCGGTGTTCACCTCCCGGGGCTCCTTCCGTGCCAAGTGAACGGTTGGGCTTGGTCCTCGTGCTTTCTTCCAAGGATACTTCCGGGTCATACAAGGCCAGTTCGGGGCTTGGTTCTCGGTGCACATCAACCCGAGACTCCCGTTAGGCCGTAGTACGCATGGGCTCCGTTGTTGTGTTCTTAGCGTTGAGGCGTACGGAGGCCTAGGTGAAGTAGTGTGGATACCTGCCTAGTAGTAGAGAAGACAGCTCTACTATCACCGCCTGGCCACGACGGTTGATGCCTGAGAGGTTAGCTACCTGCTCGAATAGTGGGAACTACTAGTCTATGTCGACATAGCGGTTGCATGTGCGTGATCATGAGTGAGTCATTGCATTGCATACATACCATTACATTACATTGCACAAACAAGATCCTTATCGTATAGGTTTATATGGGCACTCATATACGATGAGTTACTTTATGTTAAACTGATCCTTAACTTATAAGCTTGTATGAGCATCCTTATAAGTTAAGTTACTTTCCTGTTATAGTTACTTATAATTGATGGATGATTATAGCTCTTGTAGAACTGCTAGATTAAATATATTATTAATCATATTATACTATTACCACCTGCTTGAACCTACTATATTATTTAACATATATTATACCCTTGTTCCTTTCTTCGCCCGGTACTGAGGAGTCGCCGGGGGAGCGGATGTGATAGCCACTTAGTCTTTTTGACTAACGATTGCTACGTCTTCCTTTTTAGGAGGTCACCCCGCAGGTAGAGGAGCCGCAGACTTTGCAGCAGGACAGCCAGGCCAGGACGACAGGGCCTGAAGGGACGGTACCGTCGCTACCGTCGGTTACAGATGTGAGTGTTGAGCGACACTGATGTAGCCTTTTGGGCGTTTATTAGTTGTACTCTGATATTGTAGAAACATGTTTTAGCTTCTTTTTTTGATGTACTTTTGGACATATATGCTTTGTGTGAATTTGACTTCTCTTATTATTGTTTTTGTTGGGTTGACATATATTGGTATTGGTTGTAGCTGGCAGAATAGGCGTCTTGTAGTACAGATTAGCATGTGTGCTAATGCTACCGCAAGGAGGCTGTTCTAGGAATAAGACCTCCTTCGTGCCTTGTTTTGGGATCCGGGAGGGGGGTCTTACAAATGGTATCAGTTTGCCACGACCCTTAACTAAAGAAGTCATTCAACAATGGTACCACCCACGTTCGATTAGTCAGTTTGGGGTCAAACTGACTTATCGGAAGTCGTGGTGTGCCCCTATGTAATTCACACTAAGTATGTCCAACTTTGACCTTAAGATTAGCCAACCCGACCATACGTTTGTATTCTACGCGAAGATTCTAGTGCACGTTGAGCCGATGGGGGGCACTCCTGCCCCTTCCATTCCCACTCAGTTACAACAATCCGAGTTGGGGCAGACGCTCACCGCCATCCTGGATGCCTTTAGGGCGCAGCAGCCTCCGGTGCAATAACAGGCTCCGGGCTCTAACTGGCTGAGCACCTTTCGAGTTGTCTCCCCTCCCGCCTACCTCGGGACGGAGTCGGACGTACGCACGGAGGAATGGCTTGACACGGTGCAGTTGTTGGCGGGGATCCATTGCCCAGCCAACATGGCTGTGACGTTGGCGGTTTCCGTCTTGGAACTACATGCTAAGAGGTGGTGGAAGTCCCTCATGGGCTCCACCTTCCAAGGGCGAGTTTATACAGATATAAGCTGAAGCGAGTTCACAGGAGTTTTCTTGGAGCACTTCATTCCCTCATCTGCTCGAGATGAACTCGAAGAGAGGTTTCTTCTGCTGAAGCAAGGATCAAAGACGGTTACGGAATACCAGCGAGAGTTCCAGCACCTCGCGAGGTTCGCGGATTCATATGATTTGGATGATAGAGGATACGTCAAGCGTTTCTACAAAGGGCTGCGAGATCCCGTAAGACAGGACCTTTTGTTTATAGCGGAAGCTAGCTTGGCGGAGATTATCGACATGGCGAAGAGATTGGAGGAGGACCACTTGGGAAGTGGTAAGAGGCCTGCGGAGGGCGTGATGGAAGCTGGCCCAAGCAATAGAAGGAGACAGGAATTTAAAAGAGGAAGAGGACATCAAAGAGGTGGAGGACGTTTCCACCGAGATTTTAGAGTGGAGCATCCAGTTCCGCAGCCGCCTGTGTTGCCTCCACCGCCTCAGCCTCAACAACTTCAGCAACCTGAGAGGCGTCGTGGGCTGGTGTGCTTTGAATGCAACCAACCGGGCCACATCCGACGCTACTGCCCGCAGTTGTTTGAGAACGTCCCTCCTGCTCTCCCTCCGGCAGCTCCTCGGGGACGGGGTTACATGCGTGGTCGAGGGCGAGGACCGCGAGGAGGAAACACCGGCACTGCCCGGGATCAGGTGTATGCGCTGGACATGGCGCAAGAACGAAATCCCCAAGATGTGATTGCAGGTATGTTGCAGTTAGCTTTCTCATTTTCGTTGTTTAAACTTAAGTTGCTTAAGACATACTAGACACCTAGTGTTGAGTTTTGGTTATTGGTACTTAGGCACCGTGGTAGTCGGCGGGAAGACGGCCTATGCGTTGTTCGATACCGGTGTCTCACACTCTTTTGTGTCCGAGGACTTCATCAAAAACATGGAGGGTGGACAATACTTTACTGCTATAGCTCGACGAGTATGCCTCCCGGACGGCTCTGAGATGATCGCAACCGCCAAGTGCAAATTTGAGATACTTATTGAGGGAAAGGCCTTTGATATGCCTGCCACAGTCTTGAGGATTCCAGAATTTGATCTCATTCTGGGTATGGCGTGGTTGGACTGGCACTTCGCAAGGATTAATTGCGCGGAGAAACGAATCTATTTGAGACACGGGGACCCAGATGTCATCTTCCAAGGTATTAGCTTTGCACCACGTATGTTGTTATCTTCAGTTCAGGCTGTAAAAGCCCATATGAAGGGGGATGAAGTCTTCATGATCTGTTTCGAGTTGAAGGAGATGGTGTTGGATATGAAAGATGTACGGGTAGTGCGGGACTTCCCCGAGGTATTTCCTGAGAAACTGTCAGGATTACCCCTGCATAGAGAAGTTGATTTTCAAATTAATCTAGTATCGGGTGCCAAGCCTGTATCCAGGGACCCTTACCGAATGGCCCCGAAGGAACTCGCGGAGTTCAGAGTTCAACTGCAAGAACTGGTGGAGTCCGGGTTCGTTCGCCCCAGCTCGTCACTCTGGGGAGCCCCTGTATTGTTCGTCAAGAAGAAGGACGGAACCTTGCAGTTATGCATAGTCTATCGGGAGCTCAATCGACTGACGGTGCGGAACACTTATCCGCTACCCCGGGTCGACGAGCTGTTTGATCAACTGGTAGGAGCGCATTGGTTTTCGAAGTTGGATCTGCGCTCGGGATATTATCAGTTGAGGATACAAGAAGGGGACATCCAGAAAACGGCATTTAGCTCAAGATACGGACTGTACGAGTTCACTGTAATGCTGTTTGGGCTCACAAATGCCTCCTCGGCCTTCATGAGCCTGATGAACAAGGTGTTTGAGCCTTATTTGGACATCTTCGTCATCGTTTTCATCGACGACATCCTATTCTACTCAAAGACGGAGGAGGAGCATATTGGGCACCTGACCTTGGTATTGAAGAAATTAAAAGAGCATGTCTTGTTCGCTAAATTTAGCAAGTGCGAGTTCTGGCTTAAGGAGGTTGCTTTCTTGGGCCACGTGATCAGTGGAGCTGGATCAGCGGTGGATCCGGCGAAGGTGCCTGCCGTGAAGCAGTGGTCTCCCTTGAAGTCAGCGGCCGATATGTGGAGCTTCCTTGGACTTGCTGGGTACTACCGCAAGTTCGTAAAAGGATTCTCCAAGATTGCCCTCCCTCTTACTTCCTTGACAAAGAAATGTGTGCCATATGAGTGGACACCCCAATATGAAGCGGCGTTCCAAGAGCTGAAGGATAGACTTACCTCCGCCCCGATCCTAGCACTTCCGTCTGGGAAGGAAGGATTTCAAGTTTACACCGACGTGTCATATCAAGGGATGGGAGCGGTATTGATGCAGCACGGCCATGTAATTGCCTACGCCTCAAGACAGCTGAAGAAGCATGAGATCAATTATCCGGTTCATGATTTGGAGTTGGGAACAGTGGTATTCGCCTTGAAGGTTTGGAGGCACTATCTATACGGCGTCCAATGCGAGATCTTTTCGGACCATAAAAACTTAAAGTACGTTCATACACAGAAGTAGTTGAACTTGAGACAACGGCGGTGGTTAGAGTTTTTGTGCGATTATGAGTTCACCTTGAACTACCACCCCAGAAAAACGAACTCGGTGGCCGATGCATTGAGCAGATAGGTACCATACTCGAGCCCAGAGTCTCGGTTAATGAGTATGGAGTTATCTTGGATGATTGAAGAGATGGATATTAATTTGGTATATAAGGTTTCTTCGGCAGAGTATACTGAGTACTTGACAACCATGAGCATAGTGTGTGATATCCGGGACCGAATCTGGGAAGAGCAAGGAAGGGATGTAGCTCTGGCCCCGACAATCAAGTCAACCGAAGGTGGGACTACTGACAAGTATACACTAAAAGACGACCTCGTTTATTTTCTCGGCCTACTCTATATCCCCAAGGGCGGTAAAATCCGGGAGGATATCTTGAGAGAGGCACATTGCTCTCAGTATTCAGTGTACCCGGGTATTGCCAAGATGTAAGCCGGCTTACGGAAGACCATGTGTTGGCCGGGAATGAAGAAGGATGTCAGGTATTTTGTTACACATTGCGAAGCTTGTCAAAGAGTGAAGGCGGAATGCAAGAGCCCCGGTGGTTTGTTACAGAAGTTGCCCATTCCCGAGTGGAAGTTCGAAGATATCTCCATGGACTTTGTCCATGGGTTACCTCGCTCACGCTCAGGGAACGATTCGGTGTGGGTGATCGTTGATCGACTGACAAAGGTAGACAGGTTCATCCCCATAAAGAAAGAGGCTCACGTGGATGTCTTGGTACGCCTCTTTGTGGAGCAGTTCGTACGGTATCATGGCATGCCTAAGACAATCGTTTCTGACCGGGTTGGTCGTTTCACGGCAAAGGAGTGGAAGGTGGTACAGGCGTATTTGAGTTCACGCCATACTTTTAGCACCGCGTTTCATCCTCGGACGGACGGGCAGTCTGAGAGGACAATCAGAACACTGGAGGATCTATTGAGATTATGTGTGTTCGATAGAGGAGAGTCATGGGAAAGGCTCTTACCACTGGTAGAATTCTCCTACAACAACAGTCATCAAGCTAGCATCGGCATGGCGCCCCATGAAGCCCTTTACGGAAGAAGGTGTAGAACCCCCTTGTCTTGTGTGCAAGATGAAGACTCGAAGGCTTTGGGAATTGAGTATATTGATGATACTGATGCGGTGGTTAGACTAATACGGGATCGCATGTTGGAGGCTCAAAGTCGACAGGCGAAGTATTATAATGCAAAGCACCGGATGGTGGAGTTTCAAGTGGGTGATAAGGCGTTTCTGAAGATTCGGCTGATGCATGGAGTGTCACGGGTGCGTGGTGTGAAAAAACTCATCCCAAGGTACGTTGGGCCTTACACTATTCTAGAAAGGATTGGCCCGTTGGCCTATCGGTTGGAGTTACCGCCAGAGCTAGAGAATCTCCACGACGTGGTCCATGTGTTGTCGCTTCGAAAGGCGCTGTTGCGGCCTGATCAATATATCTCCACTACTGATGGTGCAGTGGCGACCGATAGGTCTGTGCGACTGGAGCTAGTGCGGATCGTAGACAATGAGACAAGAATATTGCGCCGCAAAAGTGTTCCCTTGGTGAAGGTGTTGTGGTCGAATCATGGAAGGAGTATACATGAGAGTCAGTGGACTTGATGCAAAAACGCTACCCGGAATTATTTCCTGAAGGTAATTTTGTTTAAAAGCATATTTTATTTTTTGTTGTGCTTTTATCCCCATAGCCTTAGAGTGATTTCGGTGACGAAATCTTTTATTTTGTTTATAGTATTTGTAACGTCCAGATTCGCACTAGGCCCCTCGTACGTGTTTTTGAGTCAGGAGAGCTGACATGGGTTCAGGGGAATGCTGGCAGCGGGGCTGCACTTGTAAATGAGAGGAGAAATCGGTACAAAATAGGAAACGGGTAGAGACACGGGCGTGTCCCTCCCCGTGTGGGACTCGCCAGTTCTCGAGTCGACGACTCGAGTATGTACAGAGGACACGTTTAGTGACACGGGCGTGTCACTACCCGTGTGCATGATGGCACGGTAGGGACACGGCGTGTCCCTACCCGTGTGTGTCGAGTAGAGCTCGACGAGGTGTGTCCCGAGGAGGACACGGGTAGAGACACGGTCGTGTCCCTACCCGTGTGCGTCGAGTTGAGATCGACAAAGAGTACCCGACAAGGACACGGGTAGAGACACGGGCGTGTCTCTATCAGTGTGTGTCGAGTGGAGCTCGACGAAGTGTCCCCGAGAAGGACACGGGTAGTGACACGGGCGTGTCCCTACCCGTGTGTGTGTCGAGTTGAGTTCGACGAAGCATGTCCAGAGAAGGACATGGCCATAGAACACGGCCGTGTCATGTGGACATGGGTAGGGACACGGGCGTGTCCCTACCCATGTCAAGTATTGAACCGACACTAAAACCGTCGTCGACGCATCGCCCGAGCAGGACACGAGTAAGGACACGGGCGTGTCCCTACCCGTGTCACTTTTCATTTATAAGGGTAGTGAAAACCCTAGCCGTTTTCACTCCTCATTCCAGCCATTTTTTCTGAGAGAACTTCTGTGGAGAGGGAGAAATTGCTGGAGCAAGTCCTAGGGGAGAAGATCTGTCGCCGCCGTGAAGGAGAAGATGCCGCCGAGAAGAGTTACACGATCCATGGCCGGAAATGGTGGAAATGCCAGAAATGAGGTGAGCTTCCTCCCCTCTCCCTTGGTGCTAGATCTGTAGATATCTAGGTGAGATATCGACTCAAAAGAGTCTAGACTAGCGAGATGGTGATTTCTCTAGGAAGAGGCCGTTCTAGGGCAGTTAGGAAGGGGTGTTGGGCGGTGGTTCCGCGGATGGGGGGTGGGGTGGAAAAACAGGTGGCTGCAGACAACAGGTTTAGCTGTCGATGGGTTAGGAGAAGTGGGTAGAAGCATCAGTAGAGGGTGGGGAGGCTGATAGTGGTGGTTGTTGGGGTGGAGGGAAGGGGCAGCAGAAGCAAATATGGATATGGGAGGGTGTCGGCAGTTGCGGGGGAGAGGCGAAAGAACAGGGTTGCTGTTGGACAGCAACAGGGAGGGGGAACTGAAGCTGTTTGGAGAGGTATGGAAGGGTGGTAGAATGATTAGAGGTGGGGAAAAGGAGGCTAGGGTTAGGTATTAACTTGGGGAGGAAGATAAGCACCTAGGAGTCATCACCTAGGTTTCCAATAAGTCAACACTGTGGGATGATCATGGGATTCACAATATCCAAAATCTGCAATGACCCTAAAACAGCCCCCATAACACTCTATTTATAATAAAGAGAAAACTAGGGTATCTCACCATCAACGACTATGATTGGTCGAAGGTGAGGTTACCCAAATAGATCAAAATAAATGCAAAAATAACAAAGGAATATATAAAATCGAATCGCAATGCGGCATCCACGGAGTCGGATCGGCGATCCAATCAAGTCCTCTCGTGTGAGTACATGAATGTGGGTTCTGCCTTGCGACAAACCCCTCCTGGTGCATGCTCTGATGGATCCCCAATCAGCTCTTCTCATCGCTTCTCGAATAAAAATGGAATTGTTGTTATCTTATGACTTAATTGTTGGTCCTCTCATCTCTGTTGTTGTTTATCATCTCTGTTGTTGTTTATCTCTCGTCCCTCTCCTCTCTTCCCTCTGCTGTTATCTTTTCTCTCGGCCCTCTCCTCTCTTCTCTCTAATGTTATATTATCTATGATGCTAAATTGCTAATATGGTTTGAGCTCTGATTTAGGGTATGTCGGTATGGCTGTAATATTACATGCTATTCTTTGATCACTCCTCTCTTCTCACTTCTCTTTGCTTCTAGGACCCACTCTTGAGTATGGACTCTTCCCATTCTTCCCCAGGCATTACTCTGAGTCGCATCAAGACCGCGAGCGGAGAGCATAATATTGATCTCGTAGTAGTTGCTCAATCGTTTATGGGGTCACCATCCCTTATGATGACACTCATTTGGAGGATCATGACCCTATTGATGGATTTTTTGATGAGCCCTCTAATGAGTCTCCTGATGAACCATCATTTCTCTGTGAGGGTGAAATTTGGATGATTCATTTGCGAGTACTGAATCATTGGCATCTCTTGAAATCACATTCCCGATATCGCCCAAATGCACGGATCCTGAGTGTGACATCAAGTGCATAGGGCATTCCTTAAATATGTGTGAGCATACTCCCAATATTTCGAGAGACTACCATATGACCCAACGTACACTTGATGACTTCTGGGGCACTCTATCTGTTGATCCAACAGATGGGTTCTTACTTTTTAGGAGCACTCATTAGACTCTTGAGTCACATCTTATCATCAATATCTCTAGTATTCACTCAGCTGATAATCATCCTCATGAAGAATATTAATGCATACCTCTTGAGGAGCCCCTGGCGCATCATGTCCCACGAGTTGACACATTATGAGCTCGTACTTTAGTGTTGATGATTCAAGCTGTTATTTTGATACTCATTGTCTAAAGAGCCTCTTGATAGGTGATGAGTAGTATTTAAGTATAATTTTAGTATATAAATTAGCTTAATTTTATTATAAAATTATTAGTATCTTATGTATTTTTAGTTATTAATTATTTCTATTTATAATTAAATACTAACTAAGCTTTATTTTCATTTTATATTATTTTTTGCAGGTTTCAGGAGATTTTGGTAAAAATTGGCAGTACATGCCCTCGGTCACGCCCATGACCGAGAGCGTGTCAACTTAATCTTGAGGTTCCAACTCAGCCTCCGTGTTCAGAAGCAAGTTCAAGAAAATCCGACAAGTACACGCTCGTGACCAAGCTTCCGGCACCCAAAACGCGCCCAACTCAAGTCACGCCTACGGGTCTTACGCCTTTGACACGCTCGTGTCACTTGAAAGTCACGAGCGTGTACCTCCCGTGTAGGTCCACCCAGCTGTTCCCGCCAGAATCTCTTGCAAGAACTAATTTAAATATTACACGCCCTCGGTCACGGGTGTGATCGAGGGCGTGACACGCCGTGTAACGCATGTAGTAACTCCAGATCGCGCCTCTCCGTAGCCATTTCCGATTCGCCCCTTACACGCCCTAGGTCACATGCATGACATGGGGCGGCGTGTAACATCAAAATTTTGCCTATATAAAACCAGTTGCTCCAGAGCTCAAGGGACAGATTTTGGGAGTCTTTTTTTGTATTTTAGCTTTCTTTTTACTATTTATAAAGTGCTTTTCAAGCACTCACCTTCCTTGTAATTCTTTTAGAATTTTCTTTACTTGTAATCTCCAAGTTTTCTTTACTTGTAATTCTCTTTTAGCAATAATAAAATTTTCTTTTCTTCTTCTTAATCCCTTTTTTGGTCATTATGTACCTCTTTATAGTTGATGATTCCTCCATCTTTATGAGTAGTTAAATTCTTATTAGTACTCGATCGAGATGATCCAATGATGAAATAATCATGCTATAGTTTATATATTCTTTTTTCTTTTGTTGAAATGCTTAAGATTTACCATTGATCATTATTTAGTGAGGTCATATCATCGATATATGACTTTTATTCTTGTTTTCGTACTATTGTTAGCCGAGAGGCACGTGTGAGAATCGATCACTCATGGGTAAAGAGATTAGAACACAATCCTCAAGAGAGGACAACGTAACTCTTCCAGATTGGAGTTAAATCCAATAGTGAGGTTCATAACGTAAAGCAAGTCTTAGGTGTTCGATTTGAGAACGAGAGTTCGGTCGATCAACCCAAGCTTAGGTGGGCAATCCTCAAGAGAGGAGCATTCATATTTCAGAAACCTCTACAGTCAAATCATTTTCATAAAGAGAATTAGAATTCTATTTTGTTTTATTATTTTCATTTTGAGGTGATTCAAAGATAAGTTAGTCCTTTAAACATATTCTTAATCACCATTTTAAAATTTCTTTGTTTTTGTTCACAACCAACACAAAATATTAGTTGATAAAATAATAGTAAATTTCCGAGCCTTCATCACCACATCCTCAACCCCACACCCAGACTACTTTTGAACCCCGGCCGTCTTTGAAACTATCCTCTATGGCTTCACCATTGGCACTGACGATGGTACCAGGACCAGTATGTGAGTTGGGCAACGAGAGAATTACAAAGATAGTATCACATGATTACGTCCTACCTTTGAACGGTCCATCATACCGATACATAGTACAATGGAAGGGCGCTCTTTCACTGACGACACCTAATTAGCACCCGCATCGACCCATCTTCTCTAATATTCCCTGCACAGCTCTTTCCCGAAACCTTCTTTGGCCCGCCCAAACCTTACGCTACAAGCACTCCCATTATTCCTACCCCAGCCGCCATAATATTTCCAGCCACTATTTGTTCCAGCAAGCCTAGAGATACCGTCAGTAGCCGTAGCTGTAGCCTGCCCTGTGAACCCCAATCGCCCAATTCTGCCATTCTCGAACCGTACTACCACCCGGTCCTTTCCTCGACCCCATATCCACTGTTAATGACCTTCTGTTTCACGATCACGCTACCTGCTGCAAACTTCATCCCTAAGCCAGCCATAACACCACCCCATTCCCAATCGACAGTAGATCCAACACCCTTTCCCCAATTTTGAGCCTAGCAGCAATCTCAATATTCCCGCAAGTCGCAACCTTCATGCCCTTCCCCTACCCGTGACCTCCTCCAATCCCGCAACTTCGCGACCTTCCATCACAGGACAACAGGTACTCCAACCCGGATCACCGAGCTCCATTGCTATGTGAGCGTTGTATTGTTGTATGGGACATTTTTTCAATATTGTTATATAGTTTTATGATTTCATGCTTGATTGGATCTCTTGTTTAGTGGTTGTCTTCTAGATTATTATTGTGATTGACAAGACCAATTTGTTACACGCTCCTGCTTTGGCTTTCCACGTGAAGGAAACTCTAACCTTGCTTGCCTAAAAGAATTATTTTGGCATTAAATTATCTTCTTGCGACTTAATTATTTATTACTTGGTTTGATTTTCCAGACGGGTTGTGCATACGTGTTAGTATAGTGTTCTAGGGTAATAACATTATCTCTACCGCACAGCTCCTATGGTTGCATAATAGTTGCACACTCGCATAACATACCCTACACTAGTTGATATTTTATTCGTTGAATTGCATGTTTGCTTTCACGTCATCTTTGGTTGGTATTTAAGTTCATCGCATTAGTTGCATGATTATTTGCATTGTATGTAGAGTTGGGTTATCGTATGTCCGCCACTTGTAGACTCGTCCTACGTCAAATTGGTATCAAAGTCTCATATTTAGGCTTTATTTTGGACTTGGTCATTAATTCTATAGGTTCCTTCATGGCTATTTATCACCGTCATTCCTCTCCTCTAATTGGGGGTTCCGAGACTATCTATGCTCGACCGATAGAGCCCCTTCAGAGAGATCCTCATGTTATTATGATAATTATTCTTATTCGTTCCACATTACATCCAGATATTGTGTCGACCCTTCAACACGATTCTACTATACTAGAGATGATCACTATGATGAAAGGTCTTCATGTTATCATCATTACACCTCTCCACCCGCAAGTCGCAACCTTCATGCCCTTCCCCTACCCGTGACCTCCTCCAATCCCACAGCTCCACGACCTTCCATCACAGGACAACAGGTACTCCAACCCGAGTCACCGAGCCCCATTGCTATGTGAGCGTTGTATTGTTGTATGAGACATTTTTTCAATATTGTTCTATAATTTTGCGATTTCATGCTTGATTGGATCTCTTGTTTAGTGGTTGTCTGTTTTAGATTATTATTGTGATTGAAAAGACCAATTCGCTGCACGTTCCTGCTTCGGCTTTCCACACGAAGGAAACTCTAAACTTACTTGTCAAAAAGAATTATTTTGGCCTTAAATTATCTTCTTGCGACTTAATTATTTATTACTTGGTTTGATTTTCCCGACGGGTTGTGTATACGTGTTAATATAGTGTTCTAGGGTAATAACATTATCTCTCCCGCACAACTCCTATGGTTGCATAATAGTCACACACTCACATAACATACCCTACACTAGTTGATATTTTATTCGTTGAATTGCATGCTTGCTTTCACGTCATCTTTGGTTGTTATTTAAGTTCATCGCATTAGTTGCATGATTATTTGCATTGTATGTAGGGTTAGCTTATCGTATGTCCGCCCCAAGTATACTCTTCCTACATCAAATTGGTATCAAAGTCCCAGATTTAGGCTTTATTTTGGACTTAGGCTCTATTTGTTTGGGCGTTTCGCTGCTCCGTTTTGTGCAAACGCCGCCGGAAGGAGGGTAAACAAATGAATCTTCGGCGGCGTTTGATTCGTTTCCACCCGCCCTCCTTGAGAAATGTCGCAAAAAGCTCCATTTGGAGCAGTCACCTCCCCCCTCCGATTCGAACACTCTGTTTCCACCCGCCGGATCGACCCGCCACTGCCGAACCAAATGAAGCCTTAGTCATTAAGTCTATAGGTTCATTCATGGCTAGTTATCACTGTCATTCCTCTCCTCTAATTTGGGGTTCCGAGACTATCTATGCTCGACCCATAGAGCCCCTTCAGAGAGATCCTCATGTTATTATGCTAATTATTCTTGTTCGTTCCACATTACATCCAGAGATTGTGTCGACCCTTCGACACGATTCTACTATACTAGAGATGATCACTATGATGAAAGGTCTTCATGTTATCATCATTACACCTCTCCACGACATGATGGTAGGGTTGAATATCATTTGAGTCATCATCATTAAACCTCACCACTATTTGAGGAAACGACGACCATATACGTTTGACCACATAGAGATCCTCTAGAGAGATACTCGTAAAATTATGTTAATCATCATCTCCTGCTGAAACATGCTCGTAGGGACCACGTCTACCTTCAGGTACAATTTAAGTTTGTTAGGGACGACCATTTACATGAATATCAAGATCCCCATAGAGGTCACCATCATGAGGATAACATCACGTGTAGAGACCATCCTAGTTTTTCAAAAACGGAGATGTCAGAAGTTGAATTTCAGCAATTGCTTCTTGAACAATTTGATCGCATTGATGCTAAATTTGATCTCCTGAAAAGTTCCTTCAAAGGAGACAAAAAGATGAGACCTTGGGATTTACACGTGATGTTATCCACCAATGCATCAAGTGTTGCTCCCACGGACACAGAGGGCCCGACACCTGACTTTGATACATCTCATCTTAATGAGGTTCAGTGCCCACTGGATTTTGAAGCAGAGTTTGGTCAAGATCTTATATTACAGGTGGAGAGCAACATTATTATGACTAGTGGGTGTGGTCATGGGAGCGAGGAAGAGCGGCTTAGTGACACTATGATGGTATATACATCCCCTACACCCCCATTAGATCCAGTTACTCCTTCAGCTAGAGACTTATTCATCGACACTCTACCTACTGACCCGCTCTTGAGTATGGACTCTTATTCTTCCCATGCCATTATTCTTAGCGACATCACAATCGAGAGTGGAGAGCCAAGTGTTGATCTCGTAGTAGCTGCTTCACCCGTTTATGGGGACACTACCTCTTACGATGGTACTCTATTGGAGAATCATGGCCCTATTGATGGATTCTTTGATGATCCCCCTGATTCTCCGGATAAACCACTACTCTGTGAAGATGAAATTCGTATGAGTGATTTGCTTGCGAGTACTGAATCATTAGTATCTCTTCAAATCATATTCCTAATATCGCCCCAGAGAGTGGATTCTGAGTGCAGCATCAAGTGCATAAAGCATTCCTTAAATACACTTGAGCATACTCTGAATAATTCGAGAGTCTACCCTATGACCCATCACACTCTCTGGAACACAATGTCTGCTGACCCAACAGATAGGTTCTTTCTTTTTAGGAGCAGTCGCCACACTCTTGAATCATATTCTATCGTTAATATCGTTGGTATTCACTCAGGTGATTACCTTCCTCGCGACAAATATTCATACATACCTCATAAGAAGCCCCAGACGCATGACATTCTTCGGGAGACTTGGCATGTTATGAGCTCGTATTTTAGTGTTGATATCTCGTGTTGTTAATTTCATAATCGTTGCACACTCGATGAGTATTTATACGCTCCACCCAAAAAGCCTCCTGAAATGCTACTCTGTTTTAGAGATATTTAATTCATTATCCGACTTCCCTCTAGAAAGTGTCATGTTTGTTGCATTTCATTTGTATCATTTGTGTGGGTTACTGGGTATGTTGAATCACGTGTTTGTCATTTGCATGGGTCACATGAGTCGGTCTGACGAAGGATCAATACTAGTAATGAATTGAATAAATCTCATGCAGATAACCATAGGCGGGAGAAGGTGTTTCATGAATGCGAGAAGGTGGTGGTGAGAATCCACGCTGAGAGGCTCCCTCAGGAGGCAGCAAAAAATTAGAGTGTCAAGTGAATGGATACTTACACAATCATGAGAATAATAAAAAAATGATTATGAGCTTGATATCTCGAAGAGTATGAGTACCCGCCCAGTATTCAAAATGATTATGAGCTTGATATCCCTGAGCCTTCATCACCACATCCTCAGCCCCACACCCAGCCTGCTTTTGAACCTCACCTGCCATTGAGAATTTCTTAATGGCTTCACCGTCAGAACCAACGATCGCACCGAGACCACCAGCATGCGAGTTGGGTGATGAGAACATTATAGAGATAGTATCGTATGAGTACGTCCCCTCTTCGGACGGTTCATCATACCGATACTTAGTACACTTGAGGGGAGCCGTTTCACCGACAACACCAGGGCAGTACCCGCATCGACCCACCCTCTCCTATCTTCCATGCTACAACTCCTTCCTAAAACCTTATTTTTCCCGCCTGAACCTTACGCAATAGGACACTCCTGTTATCTCTCTACCCCAGCAGCCACGATATTTCCATCCCCTAGTTGCTCCAGAAAGCCCAGTGACACCCTCAGTAGCCACAGTTGCAACCCACTAAATGAATCCAAGTCACCCAATTCCACACCATTCCTGCACCCTGCTATTACCTGATACTTTCCTCAGCCCCCAGTTCCACTGTTGATGACCTCCTGGTTCACGATCTTGTTACCTTCTGCAAACTCCATCACTATGCTAACCATAACTCCACCTCGTCCCCAATATGCAGTAGATCCATCACCCCTTCCTTGGTTTTGGGCCTAGCTGCAGTGTCCCTAATCCCACCAGTTGCATCCCTCATCCCCTCCCCCGACTCTTGAATTCCTCCTCCAAACTTGCAGCCCCGCGACCTTCCATCCATACAACCGGACAGCAGTACTCCAACCCGGATCACCGGATCTCTTCCCCTACGGAAGCCCCATTGTTATGTGAGTGTTGCATTGTTGTATGAGACATTTTCTTCAATATTGTTATATGGTTTTGCGATTTCATGCTTGATTGGATCTCATGTTTAGTAGTTCTTGTTCTGGATTATTATGGTGATTTGCATGATCAATTCGCCTCACGTTCTTGCTTTGGCTCTTCACGCGGAGGAAAGCCTAAGAATGCTTTCCTAAAAGAATTATTTTGGCCTTGCTTAAATTGTCTACTTGCGATTTAACTATTTATTACTTGACTTGATTTCGCCGATGGGTTGTGAATGCGTGCTCATATAGTGTTCTGCGGTAATAACATTATCTCCTCCGCTCTATGCCTAGGGTTGCATAATAGAAACACACTCACATAGCATACCCTACACTAGTAGGTATTTTATTCATTGAATTGTGTGCTTGCTTTCACGTCATTCTAGGGTTGATATTTAGGATCATCGCATCTGTTGCATGATTATTTGCATCGCATTTATGGTTAGGGCACCACACGTCAAACACTTATGATTCGTCATGCATCACATTTCCTCTCTCAATTGCAACTCCTAATAGATAATTTGGAAGGAAGAAACAAAAAAGAAAAATGCATGGATATTATTTCAAAATTCCGTCCTAAAATGTATTACCGAGATGACCACGAGAAAGGGGATGAATGTAGATCTGAGAAAGGATGAAGGAAAAGAAAAGGTGACGGTAAGTTCTTATGTCTATAATTTAGTTGAAAGTGCAAAAGCTCATGAATTATGACGAAGCTTACTCACATTCTGAGTTAGTTTAAAAGTTTTGTATTTTGCTATGTGAGTTATATTGTTTACTATTTGATTTCATCGAGCTTTAAGCTGAATTATCCTTTCTTTTATTAGATTATATTTCCCTTGGATACTAATGAATTTTATCCTAGTTGTCCGGTTCAGATATTTAAATTGTTTGAACTTTTAGACAAAATTTAATAAGGAAAAAGATGAAAGAAAAATGATCACAAATATGAAAACTGTTAAGATTACCCCAAAAAAAATTATTTTCAATGTTTGAAATATGTATCACTATTTTTCCCTACGAATTTATTATGAGAAAGTAAATGCATAGATGTTTTAAAGAGGCAATTGCATAGATGCAACTAGCAAAGTTAAGGATAAAATCAGTATAGAGGTGAATTCCTGCCAAGGAAAGATGAAGTAATTTTAAGTCAGGTACTCCTTCAGAACTATATGCTAGAATGCTAACTCTGAACTTAAAAGAAAGTAAAGTCATGAATAAGATGGCAACAGCCGGCAAAAAAAGCTAGAAGTCTAGCCTTATCACATGGGTCAGGCCCAAAAAAAGAACAGAAAGAACTCTATCCTTGACTGTGGCAGACACAAGTAAATACAAGTATATGATATTAGACATGAAAAGGATGAAACTTTGAGTAAATTATTAAAGCTATGTTTAATGAAGAAAGAAAAATAGACATTCATGATTTACCTTATGCACAGCTACTGCTTCATATAAATGATTAGCTGCATTTCATTGTCTATGGGCTTCAAATAATTGTGAATCTTCCTATGTTATGATTTTAAATTTGAATGTTACTTGTTTAATAAGAAGTACTAAAATTATTGCGCTCTGTATTTTGCTTTTCTACAAATGTAGATGACCATTTATGTTCTATGAAAAGAAAAGTTTTTTTTTACTGCCAACTGATTTGCACTTGACAGTCGAGGATGTCCTCTGTTGAACAGCAGTAAAAAAATTATTTCTTGTTAGAAACCACGGTGGGGCCCATTGAGGGGGCACGTGAAATCCAGATCCGTGGCCGACTGCAGTCGTGGCAGAGCATCCCCAACCAAATCACCCAGGATGAATTTAACCGGGGTAGGTTGTTGGGAGCCGGGATCGAACCCGGGACCTCCCATTTATCAGGCAACTATCTCAAGTCCCGATACCCAACTGCACTGCTTGTGGGGGAGTGTCCCGGGACCTCCCCACTCAGTGCAGTTGGGTATCAGGACTTGAGATAGTTGCCTGATAAAGGAGAGGTCCCGGGTTCGATCCCGGCTCCCAACAACCTACCCCGGTTAAATTCATACTGGGTGATTTGGTTCGGGATGCTCTGTCACGACTGCAGTCGGCCACGGATCTGGATTTCACGTGCCCCCTCAATGGGCCACACCGTGGTTTCTAACATTTCTTATGAAACCAAACTGTAGAAAAGTACACAATAGAGAAGTACAGAGACCGCGAATCTTGTATATATTCCTTGTGTGTGTAAATACAAGTATGAGTACAAATATTTAGTGAGAGAAGAGAGAAAAGATTCCCTTTTTCAAGATGTGAGACTATTACATAAAGAGGAAGGCCTATGATGGGCTATTATATGGGTCTTTACATATTCTTTTTCTAACACTCCCCCACAAGCTGGAGCGTACAAGTCATAGGCACCCAGCTTGGACAATAACTGATAAAATAGAGCACTTAGTAGGGCCTTAGTGAGAAAATCAGCAACTTGGTCAGTAGCCGGAACATGTTTCAATTCCAGCTTCTTCATTTGAACTTTTTCCTGAATGAAGTGGCAGTTAACTTTAATGTGTTTCGTTCTTTCATGAAAGACAGGATTCTTAACTATGTGTATAGCAGCTTGACTGTAACCGAGTAAGGTACCTGGTGAGCAAAGTTTTACTCCTATATCACCTAGGAGACTTTCAAGCCATGTGAGCTCAGATACAACAAACGCCATTGAACAGTACTCAGCTTCGGTCGAAGATCGAGCAACAACAGACTGTTTATTACTGCGTCAGGTAACATGGTGACCTCCAAAGTAAGTACAAAATCTGCTGGTGGAACGCCGATCATCCAGGGAACCAGCAAAATCAGCATCTGAATACGCAATCAATGTTGGAGTAGAGAAGGAAGAAGTTTTGTATACTAGCCCTTGACCAGGAGTTGTTTTCATGTATCTCAGAATACGTTCGACAGTATGTAGATGAGACACCCGAGGAGAATGCATAAACCGGCTGACAACCCCAACAACAAAGGATATGTCTGTCTTGTGGTTGTTGGATAAATCAGTTTTCCAACCAAGACCTTGATAGTATTCTGGATTTGGAAGAAAAAGATTTGCATCAGAGTCATATGCACAAAGCTTATGATTGACATCCATATGAGTATTAATCGGCTTGCATACAGAGTAACCATCATCCTAAAAAAGGTCAAGACAGTATTTTCGTTGAGATAAGACAAGACCATCAGGACGTCTTGCGATCCCAATGTCAAGGAAGTATCAAAGGATCCCCAGATATTTTGTTTGAAAAACAGAACAAAGGTGACGTTTGACCGCTTGTATTCCCTCTGAATCATCTCATGTGATTAGAATGTCATCGACGTACACCAAAAGAAGAACCGTTCCCGTTGTTTTATGTTGAGTGAACAAAGAGCAGTTTGTCGAGCTGCAAGTAAATCCAACTTCCCAAACAGCCCTACTGAACTTATCGAACCAAGCCTCAGGAGATTGTTTGAGACCATAAATAGACTTCTTGAGGTGACAAACTCAGGACTCCCCTGTGGTCTCAAACCTTGGAGGTTGTTGCATGTAGACAGTTTTTTGGAGATCTCCATTTAGAAAAGCATTCTTGATATCTAATTGATGTAAGGGTCATTGGTGATGCACAGCCACGGAGAGGACACGAACCGTGTTGAGGTTGGCCACTGGAGAGAACGTTTCCTCATAATCGAGGCCCTGTTGTTGAGTAATGTCGCGAGCCACCAGTCGGGCTTTAAGACAGTCAATTGTCACATTAGGAGCATGCTTGATGACAAAGACCAATTTACAGGCAACATGAGTCAGTCCCGGAGGAAGAGAAACCAGATCTCACGTTTGATTAGCCCATATGGCCGTCATTTCTTCGTTCAGGGCCACCCACCAGCCCGGATGTTGGAGAGCCTCCTGCACAGAGTTAGAGACAGAAATAGAGGATAATGTAGTGGCAAATGTCTGAAGTGTCGGGGACATGCGATGTAAGAACACATAATTCACAATGAGATGGGCTGTGGAGGCAGGTGTTGGGTCAACAGGTCGCAGAGTGCCAGAAGTCGAAGTCGACTTCAGCGGGGTGGTGGATCTGAAAGGTCAACTAGTATAGTCACGAAGAAGGGGGGCTTGTGGATAACCGAAGCTGGGTTGTGGAGATACAGAGCTGGGTTGCGGAGTAGTGGTGGTGGAGACGTAACTGGGATGACAAGTCTTGTTAATGATGATGGTGGAAGAGGTGGCGTTGGGATGGAGAAAAAACGGTTGATCTTCCAGAAAGGTAACATCCTCCGAGACAGTCACCTTACGGGTAGTGGGAGAGTAACAAACATACCCTTTTTGAGTATGGGAATAACCAACGAATATATGTTTGGCTGCCCGAGGATTGAACTTGTCGGTGGAGGGACCTAGTAAATGAACATAGCAGGTACAACCAAATATTTGAGGTGTGAGAGGAAATGGAGGTGAGGAAGGGAAGAGGAGACTGAACGGGTGGCGTTGTTGAGGACGGAGGAAGGGAGACGGTTAATGAGATAACATGACATCGAAATCGCAAAGTGTTAATAAGCCTTGGGAACGTGCATTTGAATCATGAGGGACCGAACAACATTAAAAAGATGTCTATTTTTGTGCTCAGCCACACCGTTTTGTCGAGTAGTATATGCACATGAAGTCTGATGAATAATCACAAATTAAGAGCAGAGATTATCGAACTTATAACTAGTGAATTCTCGAGCATTATCTATCCAGAGTGCTTTGATTTTGTCAGAAAAATGTGTGCGAGTCTCAAGAACGAAAGTCCGGAACACGCGAGGAAGCTTGGAGCGATCACGAAGTACAATCATGTCATTCGAGAATAATCATCAATAAAGATGAAAAAATAACAATAACCAATCACACTTGTTATTTTGTAGGGCCCCAAACATCAGAATGCATTAACATAAAAAAACAGAACTTCGGGTACAATGAGGAAAAGACGAACGATGCTGTTTCTCAAAAATACAAAAAACACAGGTAAATGCTGGAAGAGGAACATCAGGAAGTCTTCTTGAGAACAGGAAGAGGAGCATGTCCAAGACGTCGATTCCAGTTAATAGAGGAGACGGAGAAGAGAATGGTAGGAGAAACATCAAAAAGGTAGAGCGCGTTTTGCAGTCGACTTTTACCAAAAATACTCTACGTCCGTCGATCCTGCATCAGAAAAGAATAAGAGGCGAATGTGAAAGAGTAATCCAAATCGGCAGTGAGGAGACTAGCAAAAAGTAAATTAAACGGAGAGCTCGGGACATGGAAAGTCGAGCGAAGAGAAATAGAGGGATTGCGAGGTATATCAGCAGAGCCGGAGACATGAGAGATGTTGTCATTAGGGGTGCAAACGAGTCGAGCTCGAGCCGAGCTTGGCAAAATTTTCAAGCTCGAGATTTTCATTTCGAGCTCGAGCTCGAGCTCAATGTCAACTTATCGAGCTCGAGCTCGAGTTTCGAGCTCGCGAGCTCGAGCTCGAGCTCGAGCTCGAGCTCGAGCTCGCGAGCTCGAGCTCGCAAGCTCGAGCTCGAGTTTCGAGCTCGCAAGCTCGAGCTCGAGCTGCTCGCGAGCTTTTTAGCTCACGAGGTTTATTTTCTTATTTTTTTATATATATTTTTTTCATATTTTTTATATATTTTTTTAAAAAAAATGAAATAAAAAGCTCGCGAGCCAGCT
Organism: Platanthera guangdongensis; assembly: GCA_039583875.1. Taxonomy (NCBI): domain Eukaryota; kingdom Viridiplantae; phylum Streptophyta; class Magnoliopsida; order Asparagales; family Orchidaceae; genus Platanthera; species Platanthera guangdongensis. The sequence goes on along the minus strand of CM077148.1, from coordinate 4,424,514 downwards.
CGCGAGCTCATGAACATTAATATTCTAGCTCGAGCTCCACAGGCTCGAGCTCGAGTCGAGCTTTTTTCGAGCCGGCTCATCGAGCTTTCGAGTCGTCTCAACTCAACTTGCACACCGAGTTGTCATTGGCTACAGTGAAAAGCTCTTGATGCGGAGAATCCAAGTACTTCAGGGAAGTGATATGGTGAGTAACACCTGAATTAGGGGTGATGAGCGAAAACCGAAAACCGACAAAACCGACCGAACTGACCAAAAAGCACTGATTGTGAAACCGAGCCGCCCGGTCCGGTGTCAGTTCGATTTGGAGCTTGTGAAAACCGAATTCATATCGATTTTGGTCGGTTTTCAAATTGTAAAAAACCGACCAAACCGAACCGAACCGACGTTACCGACTGATATTGTAATTATTATAAATTACGTATATGTTAGCTTTTGTTTTATCAATTATGTATTGGTTCTAAGATTTCGGAAATTAATACGACTTGAAATTGAAAAAATTACAAAGAAAAGAATTATTTGGCTTGAGTTTTTTTGTTGGTTAAATTGTGATTCCAGTCTGATCTACTTGAATTTTTTGTGCATGTGTAAGCAGATTCCTCATGTACAATACATCATAAAAGATTATGATATAACATTTTTTTACAGTTCTTATTTTTTATAAAACCAATTTGTATCATCATGATGTGGTTTTGAATCAATTTGTTATTTCCAGACTTGTTGTTTTGCAAATTCTTATGCTTCATCGTCTCTAATTCTCCAAATTAGTTTGTTTTATTTTTTGATAAACATATATTATATTATTAACTAGGGGTTGTGTTTGGACAGGTTTTTTCATGCTAATCACAATCACATTTATCACTAGTGCTTGAATTAAAATTAATTCTTAATTGTTCTCAATGTTATATCAAGTTTTCATCCTTATATTTTTTTTCCTTAAGAGTAACGACAACCTCCTAAAAAATCAAGATCACTCGTGATTGAAATATAATTTAGTGATGATTGGTTGTTGAATGTTTCATTTAAACACTAAACAAGCCATGCTCATAAAGTGCATCTCCATTATACTACAAAATTAGGGTATGTTTCATTTTTGTGTTGGAGTTAAGTTCGTAAAAAAACCGACACCGAACAGCTAAAAACCGATAAAAAACCGAACCGACTTTGATCCGAACCGACTGGGTTTGGTTTGGGTCGGTTTGGACAAACCAAAAACCGAGGCATGTCGGTTTGGTTTCGGTTTGGGTCAAAACCGACCCAAACCAAACCGCTCGCACCCGTAACCTGAATTCACTATCCAGCGCGGCCTAGTGGAGAGACAAGTGATACCTTCATTAGAGACGGAGGCAGGCGAGTTGTGGAGCAACCTTTGAAGTTGTTGTAGCTAGAGGCGGACTTTATCAAGATCGGCACGAGTGGCAGAAGCGTTGAGGTCAGCAACATAAGTAGTTGGATGAGGAGAGAGACCATGTTTGCGGTAGCAGGTCGCCTCAAGGTGTTCATCCTTACCACAAAACGAACACTTAGGCCTTGGTCGGCCACCTAGACCCCTCCCTCGAGAGTTGTACGTCCTCCACGGGTAGGAGGAGAGGGAGTAATGGTGCAGGAGATTGTTGGAGAAGTGACAGTGAAGGAGGGACGATAGCATCAGGATGCGGGGAAACCTTTAACATCATGGAGCACACATCAGAGAATGAGGGAATAGTAGCAGATGAGAGGATCTAAGCCCGAATACTATGAAGATGGGACGGAACACAATCCATCATCATAGCAATACCAACAACTTCCTTTTGAGTGCGCTGGGCAGCTAGATCTGTAGTCGAGGGGTTGATGTTGAATCTAGACCTCAACCGGCGTCTTGGATCGAGCAACAAATGAGGTTAAGTCGGCAGCACTGTCTGAGTCAAGGGACTGAAGATCGGTGATGATGTCGTATATGTGTTGGAGACTATCCTTGCCGGAGTACAGGGAATGAAGCTCATCTCACATCGCCTTGGCCGTCTCGTGATACATGGTCATGTGGTAATGTTCGTCATCAAGGGAGTTGAGAAGCCAAGTCTGAACACGACCATCGTCACGCAGCCATTCATCAGTAGGTGCAGAAAGAGCATCCTTAGTTAAATGATGCAGAAGTCCCTTTGACTGAAGTACCCGGCGAACAAAATGCATCTAGTCAACAAAGTTCTTCTTCCCAGTAAGAGAGATGGTAGTGATTCTCAACTCGTCACGAAATTCAGGAGTGGGACCAAGCGGGCCGGAGGAGAAGAATTAGTAGAGGAATCCATGACTACACGACCAGGTGGCTAGGCAAAGATGCTAACCGGTAAGGCGGGTAAGCGACTAAGACTAAGCGGCAAAGAAGGCACGGCGGGCAATGCGGCAAGAACAGGGACAGACCGCCGCGGACAGGGACAGATAGACAGCAGCAACAAATCTGGCGAACTGAACATACACAGGAGGCAAGATCTTGCGGACAAAAGGTGCGGCAAGATCTGGCGGATGGAGAGAGAGCCCGACAACCAAGAGTAGCTAGCTCGGTGCAGCGAGCAGGAGACAATACCGCAGCTAAGCCAAGACCAACAGCGGCTAGGAAAGACAACAACGAGTAGGAGACAAGAGCGCAGCGGAGCGGATAACACGACGTCGCAGCTTGAAAGAGGAAACCACACGATTACAAGGACCTGCGAATGGAGATGTGCGGCCTGAGAAGTGGCAAGCGCGGGCAGAGAAGAGCAGCGACTAGGCCAGACCCCAGCAAGTCGGAGACAAGGCGCAAGCGACAAGCGCGGGTAGAGATGTCAGCGACCAACGCAAGCAATAAAGGAGACCGCGTCAAGGAAGTAGTTCGCGCGGTTAGGAGGAGAAGACCACGACAAGGAGGTAGCGCAGGTAGGGATGTGAGCGACCAACGCAAGCAATAGAGGAGGTTGCGGCAAGGAAGTAGTCCGCGCGGTTAGGAGGAGAAGATCGCATCGAAAAGGAAGAAGTCATGTGGATAGGAAGAGGAGACCACAATAAAGAGAGAAGATAGCGGGTCTCAAGGAGCAGACTGGAGAGAGTATAAAAGGAGAAAGAGGAGGAGATGGGGTGGTGGGTGGAACCACGGGAAGGAGGCCTGCGGGTAGACAAAGAGAAGACGCAACAAGAGAGCAGAAGCGGGTAGAGAGGGTAGGCCGCAACACGGACGGTCAAAGGAAATGGCTAACCGCCCGAAACATGAGGTAGGACCGGTTGCTCTGATACCATGTAGAAAAGTACATAATATAGAAGTACAGAGTCTGCAAACCTTGTATATATTTCTTGTGTGTGTGTAAATACAAGTATTAGTACATATATATAGGGAGAGAAGAGAGAGAAGATTCTCTTTTTCAAGATGTGAGACTATTACATAAAAAAAGGAAGAAGACATATGATGGCCAGTATATGGGCCTTTACATGTTCTTTTCTAACACCAACAAATAGAAAAAAAATCAATTACACTCTGTTTTGATGCAGAAAATTGAAGAAGAGGAAATGAAAATGGAAATGATTAAGTGGAGTGAAATTAATTTTCACCTAATTTTTTTGCCCGAGAATAAATTGCCAGACAATTTTTTTAATTTTTTGAATGAAAGATTTTTTTTACTTCAATGGGAGACGTAGTGACAATGATAAACCTATAAAATATACTTACAAGTATTAGTACATATATATAGGGAGAGAAGAGAGAGAAGATTCCCCTTTTCAAGATGTGAGACTATTACATAAAAAAAGGAAGAAGGCATATGATGGCCAGTATATGGGCTTTTACACGTTCTTTTCTAACACCAACAAATAGAAAAAAAATCAATTACGCTCTGTTTTGATGCAGAAAATTGAAGAAGAGGAAATGAAAATGGAAATGATTAAGTGGAGTGAAATTAATTTTCACCTAATTTTTTTGCCCGAGGATAAATTGCCGGACATTTTTGAATGAATGAATGAATTTTTTTTACTTCAAAGGGGGATGTAGTCAAAATGATAAACCTATAACATATACTTTCAGATTTTTCATTAGGATTTGCAGGGATATGTAATAGAAAAATATGTTTATTTCACATTTTTCAAGGTATATTTACTAAAACATTGAAACCAACGCAATATGAAATTTTGAAAGGAAATAACAAATACATTCCCTCCAACTCCTTCAAACAAAAAAGATCCTTACAAAAAGCACGATATTATCTCAGAAGAGAGCAACTCAAAATAAGATAATAAATATGTTAGAAAACTGTTTGAAAAGGCCCATTTAGAGGCCCATTATAGGTATTTTTACTTTCTCATGTATTAGTCCCACATCTTGTATAAGAGATGATTCTCTCTCTTCTCCCTATATATTTGTACTCATACTTGTAATTTGGAATTCAAGAAGTATATACAAGGTCTACTCCTTTCTTCTACACGGTATCAAAGGCAACAGATCCGTCTATGCAACCTGTTTTTTCTAACCGCCCACCTCTTGCGGCCGCCTATTTTTTCCTAATCTCCCACCACCCGTGGCCTATTTTTCCCAAACCGCCCACCTCCTACGACCTCCTGTGTTCAGCGGATAGCTGTGTTCGGCGGAATGCAGTGTTTGCGGTTTTCTTTCTCTCGGACTGCAGGCGGACTGCTAGTCCTTGACCGTCGTATACTCACAACGTTGTCCTCCCTTGTTTTTGTGGGCCTTCTCTTGGCTTTATAGTGTTGGTTGTTGGGTCCCGCCACCCTTCCTTGACACGGTTTGCTTCTCTCCATCGTGGTTGTGCGACCTCGCTCTTTCCCTGCAGCAGTCTGCTCCTTTCACATGTGGTCTGCACGCCATTCTGCTACTTTTATCTGTTGTGGTCTTCTCCTTGCTTGGTGAAGTTTTACCTCTAGTCGATGCCCTCTCTGCGGTCTCTCTTGTCGCTGCTCTCTTAGAGCGGTTTGCTGGCCCCAAACGGGTTGCGGCCTGCTTTGGTTGTTCTCCTGTTTTGTCTTTGTGGTCTCTTGTAGTCTATCCTCTCGGCTCTGTCACGGACTGTCGCTCTTCTTCTCCTCTAGCCGTAGCTTGCTCTTGTTGCTGGCCTCTTCTCTGTCGCAGACTGCCGCTCTTCTTCTCCTCTAGCTGCAGCTTGCTCTTGATGTCGGTCTCCTCCTTTGTTTGCAGCTCGCTCTTGTTGTTGTCGGCCTCTGCCCTTACAGAGCAGTCTTGTTGGGTACATTGGAAAATGTGTACCAGATTTGAAGAACTCTTACTTTACTCAATGATATGCATCAAAGTGTATTTGATGTTATTTTGAGTTTATATGTGCAGGTTAAGAAAATGCAAGAATGCAGGAAAAAGTTTCTAGGTCCATGAGTCGACACCAGAAGAAGCTGTGTCGACACTTATGAAGGCTTGTGTCGACACTGGAGAAAAGCTGTGTCGACACCTGGAGTCAGCTGTGTCGACACTTGGAAAGGCTGTGTCGACACCAGAAGAAACTGTGTCGACACACAGAGGCAGTGTCGACACACAGAGAAAGCTTAGTCGACATCAACTGTGTCGACACACAGAGGCAGTGTCGACACACAGAATACTTTGTCGACATCAACTGTGTCGACACACAGGACTTGTGTCGACACATGACAGAGTTTCAACAAAATCAATTTGTGTGAAAAAAAAAGTGACCGTGTCGACACACAGAACTAGTGTCGACATATTCTACAGAAGCTGTGTCGAGAAGCAGTGTCAACACCAAGGGAGCTGTGTCGACACCACCAAGGCTTGTGTCGACACTTAGTCTACTTGTGTCGACACATGATGAAGTTCAGTCTCGATACTTTGCTGACAGAGACAGAGTTTCAAGAAGTGACTGTAAGACTTGACAGCTGCCATAACCAACAGGTCTACTGCAACTGTCAGTGCTGTCAGAGGTTTGTTAGAAACCAGATCAGCCGGTTACCATGGAGAAAGTCTATATAAGGACATTCTCTATCAACAGAAGAAAGATTGAACAAGTAACACACATAGAGATACATACAAACTAAAGAAGATTTTCAACAGAAGATCTAAGAAGACATTCTCAAGTGGTGATCTACTCAGAGTTTGTCAAGAGAATTCAAAGAATAATTCAGAAGAATTTTCAGAAGAAGTTGGAGAGAGAGAGCTCCATCTATTCAAGTGAAAAAAGGGACTTACATCAACAAGTCTCTCAAGTGCAGAGTTTGAACCAGTCTGCCAAGAAGGATTCAGATTGATTTCTGAATTTCAAGAAAGAAGCTGATTGAAGATCAACTTCAAAGGAGATCAACCCTACTGTGTTCAGATTCAAGAAGCTTTGAAGAAAGCTAAGTCAGGTCGATCTCTATCATCAGATTCTTTCAAGAACTGATCAAGAAACTGTCGATCCTTTCTCTCTCAACCAGGGTGGTGGTTAAAGTTTAAATTTACATCTATTTTCTGTAGGATCTTTTTAAGAGCTGAGTTGTAAGCCTGATTTATAAAGGCTGAGTTGTAGGAGATATACTTCTCTGAGTGGTAGGCCTTGTTGAAGGCTGATGTAGGGTTGTGAGCCTGAGTTGTAGGAGATTGTCATCTCTGAGTTGTAGGCTTTGTTGAAGGCTGAGGTAGGGCAGATTGTCTGAGCTGTAGGAGTGTGGACTCACTCTGAGTTGTAGGAACCTTGTTTGGGTTCTGAGCTGTAAGATCTGAGGATCTGAGAAGAAGGAAAGAAGTTAGGCACAATCTAGCACACTGTTAGATAGGCGAATGATGAAAGTGGATGTACCCAGACCTTGGGGAACCACTATAAAACAATGTGCGATCTGTGATTGTGTGTGATATTATTAATTCTGTGTTGTGATAGCTGTAGAAATATCTGTGTTTGTTAATTAACTGAATTATAAGTTTTGCCTTGGAAGAAAAAAAAGAAATTACACCAATTCACCCCCCCCCCCTCTAGGTGTTTAGGAACCAATTCTTTCAAGTGGTATCAGAGGGAGGTTACTCAAAGAAAGACATAGCTGTCTGAGTAAGATCTGTGAGGCAGAACTAAGTTAAAGAAGATGAGTTCAGGAGAAAACCATAAATAACTTGGTTCAATGAAGTTGCCCATCTGTAGGAAGGAAATTTTTGGAATATGGAAGGAGAGGGTCAGAGTATTTATGCAGGCATCTGATCTTAGAATTTATATAACAGTTCAGGAGGATCATATGTTCCAATGAACGTTTCTGTTCTTGATACTAATCAAAGGACTCCTAAGGATTTTTCAGAAATGACAAAAGATGAGATCATCTTGGTTACAATGGATAAAAGAGCACAGAATATTATATTGAGCGTCATAGATGACTCAACTTTTCAGAATCTGATTCACTGCAAAACTTCCAAGGAAATGTGGGACATATTGATTGTCTACATGGAGGGTTCTGAAGATGTTAGGCAAGATAGAAAGTCTATGCCTAATCAAGAGTACGAGAGTTTCAGACAAGACAAGTCTGATAGTATAACTGAATGTTATAAGAAGTTCTACATAATAGTAAATGAACTAATGTCCTATGGAAGAATCTTCAGTACATATGAGCTAAATGACAAATTCCTTAGGTCTTTGACTAAGGATTGGGATACAAAGATCTGTGTCATAAGGGAAGTGTCCAGACTGGCAGAGATTTCACCTCCAACACTGTTTGGTAAATTGTTGTCATATGAGATGCAGCTGTAGGCCAGAAAGGAGAAAGAAAAATATACAAAGGTTGACCATAGAGAAAAGTTTGTGGCCTTCAAGGTAGAAGCCACAAGGAAGAATAGGAGAATGTCTCCATCATCTCCTAAGAAAGATATAGAAGTGAACTCAGAAAATTCTGATAATCCCAGTTCAGACAGCAGTAATTCAGATGAAGACTTTGCTGCTTTCACTAAGCAATTTCAGAGATTCTTAAAGAAGAAGCAGTGAAAATCTAAGTCATGTTCATCTCAGTCCAAGGATGACTATTATCAGAAGAGGAAATCATCCAGGAAGGACAAGAGTGGGGCAAAGCCAAGCAAGTCAACTACATCAAAGATCATTTGCTACTTCTGCAACAGACCTGGACATGTTGTGGCTGACTGTCCAGACAAAAGGAAGGAGTCTACTGATAAAAAGAAGTCTCAGCACAAGAGCAAGGAGGAATCCTTGCTAGCTAAGAAAAAGAAAAGTTGGACAGATCAATCAACTTCAGAGTCTAAATCTGACGCTGAGGCCTATATTGGTCTTTTTGCAACAGAAGAAGAGGATGAGTTCTTGAGATTACTGGACTCTATCTATGAGCAAGAAGACCATCAGTGCAAAGGACTGATGGCTATGTCTGAAGAAGACCAGTGTCAGGATCAACCTGGCCCCAGTAAGGTAAAAAGTTCATCTGTAGATTCTGATTACTTCACTGGGTCAGAATCAGATGCATCTACATCAATAGATGTGGATGGGTCTGAATCTGAAGAAGATATTCATCAGCTTATAGATGAATATGAGGATTTGTTGCAGACACTCAAGAGAAGCAAAAACCTGGCCAAAAATCTGGCTAAGGAAATTGCAGCTCTTAAGTTGACTGCATCTGATTTAGAGAAGCTGCTGGATAAGAAGATGAATGAGATTGTCAGGCTGAAAAACATAATTGTTATTCAGATGGGTACAATCATATTCAAAAATGATCAGATCAAAAGTTTGGAAGACAGACTTCAGAAAGAGAAGGAGATATTGGCTATTTTATTTAAGCCAAAATCTGTCCTACCCCTAATTGATGACTTTGTGTCTCAAAAGGGTAAGGCAGGATTAGGTTTTAAGAGAACTGCATGGGTTGCACAATCCAATAAGAAAGGCAAAGCCCCAGCACAAAACAAGAGATCTGCTGCTAACAATACAGTTAAGATTGTACCTAAAAAGAGGTATAATAAGTATGAGTGTTGGTGCTGTGGCAAGATATGTCATTATGCCTTACACTGTTGGCACAATATCAGCATCAGGGAGAATAACAATCTACTTGTTAGAAAAGCTGCAGGCAGATTTGTCAAGTTTCAGGCTAACTTGAAACAAGGACCCAAAAGTTATTTGGGTTCTAAGGTTAAGTATTTTTTGTTGCAGGTGAGTCCAAGTTGTCATGCCCTTATATGGTACTTGGACAGTGGATGTTTCAGGCACATGACTGGAACAAGGGGATTGCTGAAGGACTACTCACCAGTATTGAATGGGCCTAAAGTAATTTTTGGTGTTTCTGAAAAAGGAGTCATCAAAGGGTTTGGTAACATTTCTAACAACTTAATCACTATCACTCAAGTGGCTTATGTGAAGGGTTTGAAACACAACCTAATAAGCATTAGCCAGCTGAGTGATCTTGGATATGAGATTTCATTTGTCAAGAATGGATGTCATATCAAGAGGTCTAGTGATCAAAAAGTCATATTGACTGGCTATAGAAATAGAAATGTATATTGCTTAAATTTTGAGTTTGAGAATAAAAATTCTTCTATCTGTCTTGTGGCTGATGAGAAAGCCACTCATTGTGTCAAATGGCACAAGAGGCTAGCTCATCTAAATTACAAGACTATTGACCAACTCTTTAGTAAATAATTAGTGAGGAATGGTGTTCAAGTTAAGTGCTATAACGATGGGATATGCTCAGCTTGTCAAAAGGGCAAGCAGACCAGATGCTCCTTTCATAGCCTAGAAACTAAAGATTCAGTGAGGTGCTTATACCTCTTACATATGGATTTATTTGGTCTTATGCCAGTTCACAGTCTAGGTAGAAAGGTCTACACTTTTGTGCTAGTAGATGACTATTCTAGATTTTTCATGCGTATTCTTTCTGAGGCAGAAATTTGAAACCCCAAATGTCTTCTACAATTTTGTCAAACAAATTCAGAATGAATTAGATAGTTCAGTGATCAAAATCAGAAGTGACCATGGAACTGAATTCCAATCTGAAAGTATGACAAGGTTGTGTGAAGAAATTGGGATTCATTAAAAATTCTCCTCAGCTAGAACAGCTCAGCAAAATGGCATTGCTGAAAGAAAGAATAGGACATTGATTGAGGCTGGAAGAACACTATTGAGTGACACTTCTCTCCCAAAATATTTCTGGGCAGAGGCAGTAAACATTGCATGTCATGTGCTCAATAGGGCTTCCATCACAAAAAGTCACAAAAAGACACCCTATGAGATTATGAAGGGCAGAAAACCAAACTTATCCAATTTCAGGATCTTTGGTTGCAAGTGCTATGTGCTTAACAATGACAAGTCTCACCTAACTAAGTTTGCTGTCAAATCCCAAGATGGGATATTTGTTGGGTACAACAACAATAGTAAGGCTTATAGGGTCTACAATTTGGCTACTCAAGTTGTAGAAGAGTCAGTTCATGTCATATTTGATGAATCTAGACTTATTAACAGTGAGTTGCCAAGTAGTTCTTGTAGCTCCACAGGTATACAGCAGAAGATGAACCAGCTTACTATCAGAGAAGATCCAACTGCAAAGCAGGATGAGGAAAATGATAGTTGCTGTCCAGGGGGAGTACAAGACACTCAAGAGGAAAATGAAGATCAAAAGGTGCAGCATAATGAAGAGATTGAAGAAGGTCAAACTGTTGATAGAATACCTCCAGCAGTTAGACAGTTAAAGGGTCATCCTGTACACCAGATCATTGGTGATCCCAGACATGGAGTACAAACAAGAAGCAGGAACTTAAATCCAGTTCTTTGCTCAAGCTTCTTATCTCAACTGGAACACAAGAGATTTGAAGAAGCTATTCAAGACCCACTATGGATTGATGCTATGCAGGAAGAGTTAAATAAATTCAGAAGGTGCAAGGTCTGCGAGTTGGTTCCAAAACCAAAGGGTCACAATGTCATAGGGACAAAGTGGATTTATAGAAACAAGCTTGATGAGAGTGGGATCATAGTGAAGAACAAGGCAAGACTAGTTGCCAAAGAATACAGGCAGGAAGAGGACATTGACTTTGATCAGACTTTTGCTCCAGTGGCAAGGTTGGAAGCAATCAGGCTATTCCTTGCTTATGCAGCATATCAAGGCTTCAAAGTGTTCCAAATGGATGTTAAGTCAGCATTCTTAAATGGAGATTTAAAAGAGGAGGTGTATGTAGAACAGCCCTCGGGTTTTGTTGATCCACTCAAACTTAATTATGTTTATAGACTTAGGAAATCTTTGTATTGGTTAAAACAAGCTTCAAGGGCTTGGTATGAAACTCTGTCTAATATCCTCATTGAGAACAAATTCTCAAGTGGAAAATAGATAAGACTCTATTCCTTAGAGAATTCAAAGGAAAGATCATCCTAGTCCAAATATATATTGATGACATAATATTTGGTTCTACTGAAAATAACTTTTGTAAAAAGTTTGCAAAACTTATGCAAGGGAAATTTGAAATGAGCAGTATGGGAGAACTTAAGTTCTTTTGGGACTCCAAGTAAGACAGACTGATGATGGTTTGTCTATATCTCAGTCTAAGTTCACCCAGGAGTTAATTAAGAAGTATGGTATGGAATCATCCACTACCATGAGAACTCCAATGGGGACAAGTATGTCTCTAAGCAAAGATGATGCAGGAAAACCTGTAGATGAATCTTTATATAGAGGGATAGTTGGCTCCCTCCTTTATCTGACTGCTAGTAGACCAGATATCATATATGTTATATGTGTCTGTGCTAGGTACCAATCTTGCCCTATAGAATCTAATGGACTATTCAGATGCAGACTTTGCAGGTTGCAAAGTAGATAGGAAAAGCACAACAGGCACTTGTCAATTTCTAGGAGGAAGACTAGTGTCATGGAGCTGTAAGAAGCAGACTAGTGTGGCAATTTCCACAGCTGAGTCTGAGTATGTTGCTGCAGGAAGTTGTTGTGCACAGCTGTTGTGGATACAGCATCAGTTAGAAGATTATGGTATTAAGGTAAGTAGAACTACTTTATTATGTGATTCTACTAGTGCTATTTCTATTGCTCATAATCATATTTCTCATACTAGAACAAAGCATATATAAATAAGATATCATTTTCTTAGAGATCATGTAGAAAAAGAAGATATTTCTTTAGAATTTGTTAACACTGATTTACAAATTGCTGACATGTGCACAAAACTTTTAGATGAAACTAAATTCAATAATTTCAAAATTGAATTATGCATGTTGAACATAAATTAGTTTAACAAATTTGGCTAAGTAAAATGATGTTGACACAAAAAAGTTGTCTGTGTTGACACATAGTAGTTGGTGTCGACATTCCAGGAAAGTAATGTCGACACATCCAGAAAGTTGGTGTCGACACTTTAGAGAAGTAGTGTCGACACATTCAGAAGTGGTGTCGACACTTAGTATCAGCACACAGATTTCGTCGAGCGCAAAATCGACACATATCGTCGAGCGCAGATTCGTCGACCTCAGATCGTCGACTTCATGGGCTCTTCGTTGAACTCGACCAAGACAAATAGAATTGTGTCGACATATAGAAGTCAACACTTCTGTCGAGACATTAGAAGTCTGTATCGACACATTTCAACTGTGTCGACACATTAAGAGATTTTTGACGCGACTTTTGACCTTCATTATTTAGAAGGGTATAAATAGGTCAACAACATATTCTGTCGACACACTCTCCATATTTTTGAGACCAAAACCTTGTGTCGACAACTTCTCTCTTCTCCTTTCAAGATTTCTCTCAACCTCAATGGCGTCAAAGCTTGAAGATAACGTAAACGAAGGTTATGAGCTGGTTCGCAATGCTTTTGATAATGCGGAACCTGAAATTCAAGCAGTAGTAACCCTAATTGCAGAAAATGGTTTGGAATTTCTGGTATCTGAACCTACAAAGATTTGGAAGAAAGAAATATTGGAATTTTATGGCGCAACTACTTTATATTCAACTGGACTTAAGATCAAATCTACAGTTCAGGGAGCTAAAGTTAAACTTACGTTAAAGAGCTTGAGGAAAACTCTTCACCTCCCAAGAACTTAGGAAGAAGAAGAAGTACCCTCATCAAAGACTAGGGAAGCACTTCAGTGGTGTGGATTGGATCCCACCATGAAGATTGGATCAGCAATAAACAGAAAAGGGATGAATCAGCAAGGAAAATTCCTTTCTGAGGTGGTTGGAAAGGTCATTCTCTGCAAGCCAGGGGGACATGATAGGGTTTCAACCTATATGTTCTGCCTGATGACCAAGATTATCTTCAAATTGAACACAGATTGGTCTGCAGTAATCTTTGCAAATATTAAGGAAGGTATTAAGAAGCCCAATCTGGGAAGAATCACGAGTCTATACTTGGCTGGAACAATTCCAGAAGTAATGGAACAGACTGCTGGTTCAAAGATTAATCATATGAGGATGGATATAAGGATAATCTCCAGATGGGACAGAGTCTTAACAAAGGACATGCCTGATGAGAAGAGGCCAGAGATTCCTGAAAAATCTCCTGCACAAGAAATTACAGATGGTGCTCAGGTGCAGGGGGAGTCTCATCTTGAGGAAGTGTCAACACAATTAGAAAGTGAAATGGCTACTCAAACTATATTTGAGGTAAACCAAGAAATTAATCAATCAATTTTCATTAATAAGGATGAAACACTAATTGTGTCTTTGGATGATGTTGACCAGACCACTCAACTAAACAATCAAGCACAGAATGTTATCATGGAGGATACATCTGCAGCTGCTGATGTTCCTGAGTTGGTAGTGCCTCAAGTCCCAACTCAACAAGAATTTACCCTAGATGAGTTGTTCCCTGATATAGATCAAGTAAGAACTGATGGGGGGCAAGCAGAAACTGAGGGGGAGCAAGCTAACATTGAGGGGGAGTATGTCAGGACTGAGGGGGAGGAGCAAGGGACTCAGGGGGAGTAACCTAGGACTGAACAGGAATTGCCTCCTAGTCATAAGGAAAGAGTTGATATTGTCAGTACCTCAGCTTCTGAAGATGAAGCAGAAATTCAAGCCAAAAAGAGAAAGCTGATGGTTTTCAAAAGGAGAAGCCAAAACTATAAAAGAGTTTTGCAAACTGCTCCTCAACCTGCCCCAGCAACTGATTATAATTCTTTGTTGATATCCTTGCAAGTGAAGTTAGATGAACAAAGGATAGTCATGGAGAAATATATGGATGAGACCCATAAAGATCTGCAATTCTCTTTGGCACAAGATATCAAATCCATAAGATTTGAAGTAAATCAGAATAAGAAGGAAATGACAGATTGTTTCCACAAAGGTGGCAATGCTGTAGTCTATCTTGCAAAACAACAAGTAGGCATAAAGACTCAAGTTGATAATATAGCTGTCAAGCAAGGCTATGTCCTTGAAAATCAACTAAGAATGAATGACAATCTGACTGAATTACATAATGTGATTGTTACAGAGTTAAAGAATATTGCAGCTGCCCAAACTGAGGCAAGTACTAAAGCCAAATCAGATTTTGATAAACAATTTCATGAAGAATTAGCTGCTGTACAAACAGCTATTAAGACTTCACAAAAGATCATTTCTGATCAGCTACTAAAATTAAAGTCATTCTATAAAGATGATGTTAATTATCTAGATGAACAAGTGAGATTTCAGAAAGATGACCTTAGAGATCACATTGAAAGAGAAGTCATAAAGGGGAAGAGAGTGTTAGTCAAAGTTGGCTCAGATCATGCTAAATGGATCTCTAATAGCATCAGAGCCACCCTTTAATATCCACCCCTCTGTGATGATGATAATGTAGCTGAGTCAGGTGTGCAACCTGCTTATTTAGAAGGTAATCAACCTGAAGTTGCTCAGGTTATTTACCCTACAGCAGATTTTGAGATGATTCAGCAAGAAGTACAATCAATGTACAGCTCTCCAGAGGGTAATAAAAATGTTATCATTCAGAAAGTTGAAATGTCAGAAGCAGCTGTGAATAAAGAGCAAGAAGCTCAACTGTCAAATAAGAGATTCAGAGAACAGGCTGAGTTGAAGCCTGATTTTGAGCAGTGGAGTTCTACTTCAAGGAATATTATATTGACTGTCTGGAAGGCTGTAAAAGACAAGACCCATGATAGGGGCAAATGGTACACTGAGCAAGAATGGCAAAAGCATGAAGCTAGACATGAACTATTCTACAATATAGAAGAAAGACAAAAGCTGGGAAGCTACCTCCTAATGCTCAGGAGTCTAGCAAGTATTTTTCAAAGCCTTTTCACTATTTTGAAAGGCAAAGAATAAGGGTTGAAGAACAAAAGAAGAAAGATCTAAAGGGCAAGAAGCCAGCTGAAGATACTGATACTCCAGTACAAGCCAAGATCCAATCAGGCAAAGGAATAGTCATCAAGGAGCCTGAGCAGCCTTAGGATAGATTTACTAGATTTTACAACACTGTAATCTTTAGTGTTAAAAAAAACTATGTAAACTATTGTTAAAAAACTTTTGAAAGTTTAAACAAAACAATGATTAATGTTCATTATGTTTGCATCATTCTTCCGTGACGTCATTTTATACATGTTTTGTTTATAAGTTACCATGTCATATAATATTTTCATACATCATAATATGTGTTTGTTATGAATGATGTATATCATTTACTAAGGGTTATGATTTCTCCAAATAGGGGGAGATTGTTGGGTACATTGAAAAATGTGTACCAGATTTGAAGAAGCCTCACCTTACTCAATGATATGTATCAAGGTGTATTTGATGTTATTTTGAGTTTATATGTGCAGGTTAAGAAAATGCAAGAATGCAGGAAAAAGTTTCTAAGTCCATGAGTCGACACCAGAAGAAGTTGTGTCGACACTTATGAAGGCTTGTGTCGACACTGGAGAAAAGCTGTGTCGACACCTGGAGTCAGCTGTGTCGACACTTGGAAAGGCTGTGTTGACACCAGAAGAAACTGTGTCGACACACAGAGACAGTGTCGACACACAGAGAAAGCTTAGTCGACATCAACTGTGTCGACACACAGAGGCAGTGTCGACACACAGAAGAGTTTGTCGACACACAGGACTTGTGTCGACACATGGCAGAGTTTCAACAAAGTCAATTTGTGTGAAGAAAAGAAGTGACTGTGTCGACACACAGAACTAGTGTCGACACATTCTACAGAAGCTGTGTCGAGAAGCAGTGTAAACAAAAAGGGAGCTGTGTCAACACCAAGGGAGCTGTGTCGACACCACCAAGGCTTGTGTCGACACTTAGTCTACTTGTGTCGACACATGATGAAGTTCAGTCTCGATACTTTGCTGACAGAGACAGAGTTTCAAGAAGTGACTGTAAGACTTGACAGCTGTCATAACCAACCGGTCTACTGCAACTGTCAGTGTTGTCAGAAGTTTGTTAGAAACCGGATCAGCCGGTTACCATGGAGAAAGTCTATATAAGGACATTCACTATTAATAGAAGAAAGATTGAACAAGTAACACACATAGAGATACATACAAACTAAAAAAGATTTCCAACAGAAGATCTAAGAAGACATTCTCAAGTGGTGATCTACTCAGAGTTTGTCAAGAGAATTCAAACAAGAATTCAGAAGAATTTTCAGAAGAAGTTGGAGAGAGAGAGCTTCATCTATTCAAGTGAAGAAAGGGACTTACATCAACAAGTCTCTCAAGTGCAGAGTTTGAACCAGTCTGCCAAGAAAGATTCAGATTGATTTCTGAATTTCAATAAAGAAGCTGATTGAAGATCAACTTCAAAGGAGATCAACCCCACTGTGTTCAAATTCAAGAAGCTTTGAAGAAAGCTAAGTCAGGTCGATCTCTATCATCAGATTCTTTCAAGAACTGATCAAGAAAATGTTCATCCTTTCTCTCTCAACCAGAGTGGTGGTTAAAATTTAGATTTACATCTATTTTCTGTAGGATTTTTTTAAGATCTGAGTTGTAAGCCTGATTTATAAAGGCTGAGTTGTAGGAGATATAGTTCTCTTAGTGGTAGGTCTTGTTGAACGCTGAGGTAGGGCTGTGAGCCTGAGTTGTAGGAGATTGTCATCTCTGAGTTATAGGCCTTGTTGAAGGCTGAGGTAAGGCAGATTGCCTGAGCAGTAGGAGTGTGCACTCACTCTGAGTTGTAGGAACCTTGTTTGGGTTCTGAGCTATAAGATCTGAGAATCTGAGAAGAAGAAAATAAGTTAGGCTGAATCTAGCGCACTGCTAGATAGGCGAAGGGGGAAAGTGGATGTACCCAGACCTTGGGGAACCACTATAAAACAGTGTGCAATCTGTGATTGTGTGTGGTATTATTAATTTTGTGTTGTGATAGCTGTAGAAATATCTGTGTTTGTTAATTAACTGAATTATAAGTTCTGCCTTAGAAGAAAAAAAAGGAATTACACCTATTCACCCCCCCCCTCTAGGTGTTTAGAAACCAATTCTTTCAAGTCTCAACTCCGTGTTCGTCTGTAGTCTCCTGCTTGCTCTCTAGTCGGCTTCTTTTTCTGTTGTGCGGACACTGTTGTGCGGACTGCCTCTCTCCTAAACCGTTGATCTCTGCTTCCTCGGTATTATCGCGCGGATTGCTCCTCTACCAGTTGTGCTTGTCGCATGAACTGTTTTTGTACTCGCTCTGCCGCTAACCGCAGCTTTGTTGCAAAGCCGCCCTCATTGCTTTTCTCCTTAACCGCTTTTCTCTGCTTCCTCATAACTTGTCGTGCGGTTCGCTCCTCTACCCGATGTGTTTGTCGCGCGGATCGCTGCTCTACCTGCTGTGATTGTCGCGTGGACTGCTCCTGTACCCGTTGTGCTTGTCGCGCGGATTGCCCCGCCCCTCTACCCGATGCGCCGCTAACCGCAACTTCGTTGCCAGGCCGCCCTCTTCTCTTGCTACAATGGACTCCACAGCAGCCTCCTCTCTTCCCGCTCGAGCCGCTGCCCCCTCTCCTGAAGTTCATGATGAGTTTTGGATCACCACCATCTCTCCCAGCGAGAAGCACAACATTGTGAAGTGGGTGCATTTTGTTCGTCGTGTTCTACAAACTAAAGGTCTTCTTCATCACCTTACCCGGAATGTTCCCACAGATCCTACTGACGAATGGTTGCGTGATGGCGGCCGGGTGCAATCTTGGATCCTCAATTCCATGGACACTGAACCCTACCGCATGGCCATGTATCATGAGACGACCAAGGCAATGTGGGAGGAGCTTCACTCTCCCTACTCTGGTAGAGACTTCTTACATCTGTTTGATATCATCACTGCGCTTCAAACTCTAGATCCTGGAACATGTGATTTGACCTCTTTTGTTGCTAAGGCCAAAACTTTAGTTGAGGCATGGTGTTGGGTACATGGATACCACATCAGGCTCCCTCCACGGATCTTGCTATACAGGGCGCAAAAGGGAGTTGTTGGGATGGACATGATGATGGCCCGAGTTCCTCCTCACCTAGACAGTGTTCGGGCTCAGATACTTTCCTCCACCACGCCCTCCATGTCAAATGTCTGCTCTATGTTGCTCAAAGTCATACCTCCTTCTGAGGCCCTTCTAAAATTTTCACCAGCTCTCCTTCAACAGCCACACTTACCCACTCCTGCTCCAACTCGTGGCTCTTCAACTCGGGAAGGCCGCCACACGGCTTGGGGACGAGGACGTGTCGGGCGCTTCGGTTTCAAATGTACTTACTGTGGTCGAGAGGGGCATCTTGAAGCTACATGCTACAGAAAGCATGGTCTGCCTCCACACCTCACTGCTTCTACTACAGTTGCTCCTCCTCCCACTAGTGTTCCACAGGATTCTGATTCTTCTACCCGACAAGATATCAATGTTCTCCGCACCTAGCTTCAACAACTCCAAGGCGTCATCAGTCGCTCATCTGGCTCAGTAGCATCTTTTTCTGAAGGTATATCTTGTCTCTCTCTCATAGCCCCCACTGGATCGTGGATTCGGGTGTTACCACAATACATCCCAGTGACTACCGCAGTATATACAGTCTGCTTATCCCAAGTTCATCATTGTTGCCAATAGCGACACCACTCCGGTTATTGGGGCGGCTAATCTTCGGCTTACTCCTACTCTCCCTCTCTCCTCAGTTCCCCATGTTTCGGGATCCCCCTTCAATTTGTTATCAGTTAGTTGTCTTACTCAGGAACTTGACTGTTGTTTAACGTTTTTTCTTCCTCTTTTGTTGTGCAGGATCGTCACACACAGAGTATCATTGTTAAAGGACGACTGTCAAATGAGTTGTATCTCTTGGATATTCCACCCACCATCCTCTTTGATGTCTCCACTGTTGACTGACATCGCTGCCTTGGGCATATTCCCCTCCCGATTCACAAGAAGCCTCTTCCTGATGTCTCTCTGCAACAGTTTACTTGTGAATCATGTATTTACGGCAAACAACATCGTATTTCTTTTCCTCCTACATGTGCCCGGAGTGATACTCCGTTCGCTTTAGTTTATTCTAATATTTGGAGCCCATATAAAGTTCTGTGTTTTTGGATATCAATGTTTTGTCACTTTTATTAATGATTACTCACGTCTCACTTGGTTATATTTACTACATGATTGTACTGAACTAACGTTTGTTTTTCGTATTTTTCTAACTGAGACGTGTACGCAACTCTCCACTATGTTAAAAATCATTCGCAATGATAATGCTCACGAATATACTGGACGTACCTTCTCCAATTTATGCACTGAGTTTGGCATCTTACATCAAACCTCGTGTGTTTATAACCCCCGACAAAACGGTGTGGTCGAGCGGAAAATTTTCACCTCCTTGATTTCGCCTGATCCCTTATGTTTCAAATGCAGGTGCCCACAGAATATTGGAACTTTGCGGTCTCTACTGTCTATCATCTCATCAACCGCATGTCTTCGTCTGTCCTCGACTTCGCCTCTCCATTTAGTCTCCTCTTTCCTTCCAAGACTCCCTTCTTTCTCACACCTCGTGTCTTTGACTGTACATATTATGTTCACCTACTTGGATCATCTACTGACACGCTCGCTGCTTGCGCCACAAAGTGTATGTTCATTAGCTACTCTCGCACTCAAAAAGGTTATGTTGGTTATTCATCTACCAACAGCAAGCTGATTGTCTCGGCTGATGTAACCCTCCTTGAGGATCAACCATTTCACTACTCTCCTTCCACCCCATCACCACCATCCACTACTGCTCGTCCAGCCGTTCCTGTCACGACTCCCTCTCTACCCCCTACTCCTACACCTCTCACGATCCCATCTCTACCTCCACCGCCTCTCAGTATCTATACTCGTCGTAAGTCCAATACTAGTTGCCCGCAGCAGCTTCCCTCTACAGATGACATACTGCGGCTTGCTGGTCCTACATCAACCTATACGGCTCACCACTTGGCGAATTATGTGTCTCTACATGGCCTCTCTCCACCACTCCACCATTTTGATGTCTCTCTTTCTTTCATTTATATTCCTAACTCTGTGCAGGAAGCGCTTCAGCACCTGGGGTGGTGGGCGGCCATAGAGGATGAAATGACTGCCCTTTGTACTAACCAGACCTGGGATTTGGTTCTTCTTACTCCCGGACAGTCCTGTGTCAGCTGCAAGTGGATTTTTGTTATTGAACATGCTGTGGATGGGACTGTTGACCGCCTAAAAGCCCGTCTTGTGGCCCGAGGGTTCATTCAGCAGCAAGACTTTGATTATGATGAAACCTTTTCCCCAGTTGTCAAGTTGAATACTGTTCAGGTCTGGATCTCCTTGGAAGTCCATCGCTAGTGGCCCCTCCATCATTTGGATATTAAAAATGTTTTTCTCAATGATGATCTGCCGGAAACTGTCTATATGCACCAACCTCCCGGGTTTGAGACCACGGACGAGTCTCATGTATGTCATCTCCGAAAGTTTATATATGGTCTCAAACAGTCCTCGCATGCTTGATTTGAAAAATTCAGCAAGGTTGTTCGTGAAGTTGGTTTTACACGTAGCTCGGCCGACTTCTCTCTATTCACTAGTCATCAACCAACAGACACGGTAATTCTCCTTGTGTATGTTGATATCATAATTAATAGCGACGACTCTCCAGAAATACAACAAATCAAGCAACATTTGAACTCAGCATTTCAGACCAAAAACCTGGAAAATGACCTCTTTCAAGATGTTGGCTATAGGGTGCAAACCTGCAGACACTCATACAGATGTAAATCGCAAGCTCTCTGCACATGGTTCTGATTTTGACCAACTGCTTACAAATTCAGAGTACAATCGACGCTTGGTGGGGAAGCTGATTTATCTTACAGTTACTCGACCTGACATCTCATTTGTTGCGGGAGTTGTGAGTCATTTTATGCATGCTCCTCGTCCATCTCATCTCCAAGCCGTTGAGCGCATCCTCGGAAATCTAAAGACTGCTCTGGGACAAGCACTTGTTTACAAACCATTTACATCTCTATCTGTAGTTGCGTATTCTGACGCCGACTATGCACGTTCTCTGAATGATAGGTGTTCCGCAACTGATTTTTGTACATACTTCGGTGGACACCATATAACCTGGCGTAGTAAGAAGCAGACCGTTGTTGTTCGATCCTTTGTTGAGGCCGAGTACCGGGCTATGGCTGTGGTTGTATCTGAGTTAACCTGGCTTGAAAGTCTTCTTGATGATTTGGGACTCAATCTCTCATCTCCAGCAACCTTATTTTGTGACAGTCAAGCAGCGATACATATTGCCAAAAATCCATTCATCCATGAACGAACAAAGCATATTGAAGTTGACTATTACTTCATTTGCGAAAAGGTTCAATCAAAGAAGATAGAATTGGAGCATGTTCCTGCTACATGACAAGTTCCTGACATCCTAAACAAAGCCCTCTCTCGGCCGTTATACTATCAGTTCTTATCCAAGCTTGACGCCTACAACTTGTACGCTCCAACTTGCAGGGGAGTGTTAGAAAACTGTTTCTAAAGGCCCATTTAGAGGCCCATTATAGGTCCTTTTACTTTCTCATGTATTAGCCCCACATCTTGTATAATAAGGGATGATTCTCTCTCTCTTCTCCCAGTATATTTGTACTTGTACTAGTAATTTGGAATTCAAGAAGTATATACAATGTTTACTCCATTCTTCTACAAAATACATAAAAATTAGGCTAAGGATGTAAATAATTGAAAAAAATGAGTCAATCTAGATACTTTATGAGGTGTAATCATAACAGAGAATAAGAGATCACATATGTTACTGCATTTACTCAAACATATATGCATCCACCAAAAACAATTGATTGTAGGTGGAGGGGATCATGATCTATATTAAGTGCACAAAGCTACACACTTCCAAATATGTGAATATATTCTAAACATGCCATTCATGTATAAGGTATTTGACTACAACCAAATAGACTCCTTGTTAAACTAGGCGATGGAGGAATGGGTCGTTACACCTAGCCAACTCTGGTACCATGTTAAAACGTAAACATCTAACATAAAAACCAACTGATTGTAAATAGAATGGTCTAGAATCTATTAAGTAGACAATATTACATGAGTTTCCTGATGTGAGATTATATTCTCAATAAATTATAACTTATAACTATTAACAAAAATACAAACAGCTTGTAGGATAAAAAGAACCACCACAGAATTTACAAAACTTACCCATGGAGATTTCAGTGGAGCATTTCCTCCATGATCAATTCCATCCATGGGATCATCGGCTGAATCTTTATTAGAAATCAACCTCCATGTTCTCGAGCAATCCGAAACCAGTAGTAGTAATCTCTCACTTCCCTAAGGAATGCAGGTGTCAGAAAGGGAATTATTTAAGATTTTTTGAGGAGCAGAGACAGGAGAACATATCAAAAACAAATAAAATAAATATTGACATGCAAGGTTATTCGCACAGGAAAGAAATGTTTTTTTTCTTCAAATACAAAAGCTATGGGCACTTCATGCTTCCCTAAACAAGATAACATCAATGAGGCAACTGCAGTGATAAAAACTAAAATCAAAAGAGAAGAAAGAAAAGAGCATTCTAATATCAAGGAAAACATGCCGTAGAAAATGACGTTACATTTGAAGTATGGAGGAGAAAATATGGCACTACAGTAAAATAGATGGCTCTTCATACTCAGACAAGCACCGACTAATACTTACTGTACGAGACACCTGAAAATATGGGGCTTCATAGTGGATTATGCATGCCACTTTATCCTGCAATGCAAAGTTTCTGTTCATGTAGGAGTACTAGGATACGGAAAGAAATATGAATTTGATAAACGGTTGGAAACAAAATTTAGATACCACATGAACCTGCAGAGAGGCTTCAATCAATTCCATAGGAAATAAAGGGAGATCCAGGGAGCCTATGATAATTTCTCAAGATGATGACAGCGACCATTTAATTAAGTCCATTTTATTTAGGCCACTAAAGATAAAATTTAAACTATTGAACCTGTTACCCAAGTATGAATCATCTATAATGTTGAGATGTGCTTATTATCATCATTGTATTTATGCTCTTATTATTATCATTGTATTTTTTTCTTTTTTTCCCCATCCGCCTCCATATATAGAGGGGATTAGGGTTTCCTCCTATTATCGAAGTCATTTTCTTTTCTCTCGACATGGTATCAGAGCCTTAAATGATTAGGGCTCTGGTGTCCACCTCCGCATCGCGCCTCATTATTCCGCTTCCGCATCCCGCCTCATCCTTCTGCCCCGGTTTCCATCTCGCTTCCGCATCCCGCCTCATCCTTCTGCCTCGGTTTCCATCTCGCCTCTGCATCCCGTCTTCCGTCCCGGTTCCGCAGAACCCAGGTCGTCCCTATTCGGCGTCGTGTTCCGCACCCCCCGTCGCTTCTTCTTCGTTTTTTCCCAACCGCTGATTTTTTTTTGACACCGGAAATATGACCCTAACCTGATGGTATTTTCGGTGTCAGTCCTTATTGGAGGCTTCTTTGAGCTCTTGCTTTTGTCCCTTCTCCTAGTTTCCTACTACTACCCAGTCTGCTACTCTTGCTTTGTCTGCTGATGAGATTTCTGCCTTCTGGCGTCTGATGAAGCAACAGCCTCTAGAGCCTTCTGTGTCCTCGTCTTCCTATGCTCATCAAGGACCCTCAGGTGCTCATAATGCGTCCTCCCGTTCCACTACTCACTGGATTATTGATTCTGGAGCAACGAATCATATTACCAGCTCTGCTACATGTTTTGTATCTTACCTTCCTTTGTCTGGTCGAGACAAAGTGAGCATTGTGGATGGTTTTTTATCTCCAATTGCGGGAAAAGGAACAATCTCTTGCTACTCTCTTACTCTTTCTTTTGTCCTTCATGTACCCAAGTTTACTTGCAATCTTCTCTCAATTAGTCATCTAACAGGGAGAAGGCGGGGGTGGTGATTGGCTCAGGTAGTCTGGTGGATGGGCTCTATGTGTGTGATTCCTCCACCCCTGCACCTTCGCCCCAGGCCTTTCATGCTAATCAGGCGATCACTTTGCAGTCCTGGCAGTGTCTCCTTGGACATCCCTCTATTCTATCTATGAAACGTTTATTTTTTTTATTTTATATATAGTATTAGTTGATAATTTTCATCATAATGCTTGTAAACTTGGCAAACATCATCGTGTTTCATTTAATCATGTTTCATCTCCAAGTTCTGCTCCTTTTCATGTTATTCACAGTGATGTTTGGGAGCCTAACACTGTTTCTTCTATTTTTGGGTATTGTTGGTTTGTCACTTTCATTGACTGTTTCTCCCGTATTACATGGATTTACTTAATGAATGTTAAAGATAAGGTTTTTTCTTTATTTCAGCGTTTTCACAAAATGATTTCTACACAATTTGATACTCATATCAAAATCTTTCGCACCGACAATGGTTGCGAGTACATGGACTCTCAATTTGACTGCTACCTTGCACAACATGGGATTATCCATCACACGTCTTGCGTTCACTATCCTGCTCAAAATTGGGTGGCCAAACGCAAGAATCGTCGTCTTTTGGAAGCTGTCAGGTGTTTTCTTCTCCATAAGCACCTTCCAAAGTACTATTGGGGAGGATGTTGTTCTCACTGCAGTCTATCTTATTAATCGTATGTCCTCTCGTGTCCTGGGTTATATCACTCCACTTCACACTCTTGGGGTGCCTCCTACTACTCTCCAACCTCGTATATTCGGTTGTGTTTGTTTTGTCCATATTCACCAAAGGACTACACTTGATCCTCGGGCTCACAAGTGTGTTTTTATCGGCTATGCTCCTACTCAAAAGGGTTATAAATGCTTTGATCGAGTCCTTAATAAAGTCTTACCATGGATGTCACATTTCGTGAATCCGAGAGCTACTACGGGCCCTCACTTCGAGGGGGCGGGGGAGGGGGGGCGCTCTTCTACGTTGGAAGTGAGCTCCTTAACTCCTTTACCCATTCCTCCGTTATATCACTATCACTCGACTATGTCTCCTATTGCTCCAGCGCCAACTCCTGCTGCTCCGATTGCTAAGACCCTACAAGTTTACACTCGTCGTGCTAAGGGAACGAACACATCGGCCCCTATCGGAGTCCCAGAGCAGACATCTGATCCGTCGTCAGGTTCCTTTACACCAAGGGAGGGTACTTCTACTCAACACTTGTTATCTCACTTCATCTCCTATTCGTCCCTAACTGCTTCTCATTGAGCTTTTGTCTTTTCTTTGTTTTCCACTTCAATCCCTACATTGTGGGAGGGCGTTATCTCTGATGACAGGTGGAAGGCCGATATGCTTGAAGAAATGCATGCTCTGGATAAGAATCACACATGAGACCTAGTATATCTGCCTAAAGGAAAGACTGTTGTGGGATGCAAGTGGGTGTTCTTTGTCAAATAGAACACTTAGGGGGGTTGTGGAAAGGTACAAGACTGGGCTGGTTGCTAGAGGGTACACTCAGAAGGCAGGTATTGATTACCAGGAAACCTTTGCACCGGTTCCTAAGATGAACTCTATAAAGATTCTCCTGTCGTGTGCGGCCTGTAAGGGGTGGAGTCTCAGTCAACTTGATATAAAGAATGTGTTCCTTCATGATGATCTGGAAGAAGAGATATACATGGCTCTACCTCCCGGTCTCTCTCTCATAGGATCTGAAGGCAAAGTGTGCAAGCTAAAGAAGGCCTTGTATGGTTTGAAAGAATCACTTAGAGCTTGATTTGAAAGATTTCACAAGACAATGACATGCTTCGGATTCTCGCAGTGTATTGGGGATCATACTCTTTTCATCAAAAACAACGAAGGAAAACTAACTGCTTTGATAGTTTATGTAGATGACATCATTATAACAAGTGATGATCAAAATGAGATTCAGGCATTGAAAGTGAGGCTGGCGAAAGAATTTGAAGTAAAAGACATGGGGAACCTCAAGTACTTCTTGGGTATTGAGGCTGCAAGGTCCAAACACGGGATATTCATATCACAGAGAAAGTATACTCTTGACCACCTTGAAACTTCAGGAATGGGTGGGTGCAGATCGGCTGACACTCCAATCGAAGTCAACCACAGACTTGGAAAAGATGATGGTGACATGATTGAGGACATTCCTAGTTTTCAAAGGCTGGTTGGAAAACTGATTTAGCTGTTTTATACTGGCTAAGATATCTCTTATGTTGTAGGAGTGCTTAGTCAATATATGCATTCCTCAAGGACTCGTCATTTAGATGTTGTTCATCGTGTCCTCAGATATCTCAAGTCCTCTCCTGGGAAAGGCATCTTGTTTTCATCAAATAAAGAGCTGACTATTGAGGTGTACACGGATGCTAACTGAGCTGGATCGATTGAAGATTGACGGTCCACGTCTGGGTATTGTACTATGGTGGGTGGAAATTTAGTCACCTGGAAGAGTAAAAAACAGCATGTGGTTGCCAGATCAAGTGCTAAGGCGGAGTTCAGGGCTATGGCTCACGGAATCTGTGAAGGGCTATGGATACGAACCATTTTGACCGATCGTGGGTTTAAAAGTAGCGAGCCTATCAGGCTATACTGCGACAACGAGGCTGCGATCAGTATTGCTCACAATCCAGTGCAACATGACCGTACAAAACATATTGAAATCAACGGACACTTCATTAAAAAAATATAGATAAAGACATTGTTGTTACTCCGTTTGTGCCCTCTGAGCAATAATTGGCAGACCTACTCACAAATGGATTATGCAGTGATTTCTTTAAAGAACTTGTTGGCAAGTTGGGAATGTTCAACATCACACACCCAACTTGAGGGGGTGTTGAGATGCGCTTACTATTATCATTGTATTTATGCGCTTATTATTATTGTTAGAGAAATAGGATATATTGTAAAGTCTCATTAATTTGGCTCATTTTATTCTCTCTTGCTTTAGTCTCACATCTCTTGTATAGGACTCTTCTCCTCTCTCCTCTCCTATATATATGTTCTCATACTTGTTTTGATATATGAAAAAAGGGTTCATAAGGTTTGGGACCATTTCTCTACATGGTATCAGAGCGACGGTCCTCTCCTGCGGACTGTCTGTCTATCCGCTCCGCACTCCTGCGGCCTATTTCTCCTATCCGCTCTTATCTGCGTGGCCTCTGCGGACTGTCTCTCTGCGTCTGCTTCTCCTCTCTCTCCGTGGTTCCACCCCCCCCCCCCACCCAGGCTTCTTATAGCCATCTTCTGCTCTGACACGTGGGGCCCACCTCTCTTGTCCGCTGCGGGCTCTCATCTTGTCTGTTGCGCGCTTCTCTTCTCCCTTGCTGCTTGGGTTCTTCATCCTCGCGGTCTCTTCTGCTGTCCGCCTGAACTTCTCTACTCGCGGACTTCTCCTTCCCGCTTCGTCCTGGTGTTTGAGTTTTACTCGCGCCAGACTCCTTGCGGACTGCTCCTGTCCTAACCGCTGCGGGCTCCTCTCTCTTGCGGACCGCTCTCCTGTCTGTTGCGGGCTCCTGCTTCAGTCCGCCACGGGTTCGCTGCGGACTGCTCTATGCTATAGTACGTTGCGACCTGCTCCGTCCGCTGCGTGGGCTGTCCTCCAATCCGCTGCGAGCTCTCCTCTGCTCTGTTGTGGCCTGTCTTCTACTCCAATCCGTTGCGGCCTGCTCTCTGCTCCAGTCCGCTGCGATCTGCTCCAGTCCCCTGCGATCTGCTCCAGTCAGCTGCGATCTCTGCCTTCTACTTCAATCCGCTGCGGCCTGCTCACTGCTCCTATCTGTTGCGGTCTCCCTGCTCGCTGACTGCTCCGTCTGTTGTTTCTTCAATCGGCGGGCTCCCTTCCTGCACTTGCGGCCTCCCCTCTCTACTCGCTGCCGACTACACTGGTTCGATGCGGCCTGGTTCTTGTTGTAGCCTCGGCTTCTCGCTGCGGCCTAGTCCTCGCTGCGGCCTCGGCTTCTTGCCTGGTTCTTGTCGCTGGTCGCTCGTCCCCGGTTCTCGCTCCGTCACTGGTCTCGGTTGCGGCCTGGTCCTTATTGCGGCCTCTGCTTGGTGCTCCTGCTGCGGCCTCTGCGGCCTGGTCTTTGGCGACCCCTCTATGGATGTGTGCCTCTTCCACGCTGATCGCCCCACCACTGGGCTCTGTGGTGTCTATCTCTGATAGCGGAAGCTCCTGTCTTGTACACAGTTCCTCATGGATTTTGGACTCCGGTGCGACACACCACATTACCCCACTACAGCCTCCGCACTACCTGGCCTCTGATAATCCTAAGTTCATCACCGTTGCAAATGGGGATACCACTCCCGTCTCTGGATCCGCTGACATCCCTCTTACTCCCTCTATTACCCTTCGATCTGTTCTTCATGTTCCTGACTCTCCTTTTAATCTTCTATCTATTAGTCGTCTTATTCACGACCTTAACTGCGACATAACCTTCTCTTTAACCTCTTGTGTTGTGCAGGATCGCAAGACGCAGAACATCCTCGGTACCGGGCGGCTGTCCAATGGGCTCTACATTTTCGTTTCCTCTTCTCCCACCGCTCTCTCCACCATCTCTTCTGTGGACTGGCATCGTCGTCTTGGGCATGCTCCTCTTCCAATTCTCCAGAAAGCTCTTCCTAATGTTTCCCTTTCTGAGTTTCGGTGTGAGTCTTGCATTTATGGCAAACAACATCGTGTCTCCTTTATCTCACCTCATACTAGGTGCGATGCCCCCTTCTCCTTAGTCCATTCTGATATTTGGGGACCATATAAGCTCCCGAGTGTTTTTGGCTATCGGTATTTTGTCACATTTATCGATGACTACTCGTGTGTTACCTGATTATATTTACTTCGGGATCGTACTGAACTTCTCTCGACTTTCTGTGCCTTTCTGGTAGAGATTCGTACTCAGTTTTTCACCTGCGTCAAAATTCTTCGTACCGATAATGCGTGCGAGTATACGGGCCGCACCTTCTCCAATATCTGTACAGAGTTTGGTATTGTTCATCAGACCTCGTGTGCATATACTCCTCAACAGAACGGCGTCGCCGAGCGGAAGAATCGACACCTTCTCGAGGTTGCCCGATCTATCATGTTTCAGATGCAGGTTCCCCCTCTCTATTGGAACTTTGGCGTCTCTACTGCATGTCATCACATCAATCGCATGCCCTCATCCACCTTGAACTTCGTGGCTCCTGTCACTCTTCTCTTTCCTTCCAAGGCTCTGTTCTCTCTCACGCCCAAAGTCTTTGGATGCACATGCTATGTTCATAACCTGGCTCCGCCCACTAACAAGCTCGCTCCCCGAGCAACCAAGGTGATGTTTGTTGGCTACTCTCGCACCCAAAAAGGATATGTTTGCTATTCTCCTGCCGAAGGTAAACTAATCATCTCTGCTGATGTCACCTTTTGGGAAGATCAACCCTTTCATACCATCTCTACAGAGTCGTGGGACTAAACCTAAACCAACTTGGACTCATAAATGGGCCACAATTACAACGAGCTTTTACATAATTTCCTACTATCTTCTAACACTCCCCCGTAAGCTGGAACATACAAATCGTAAGAACCAAGCTTGGATAGAAACTGTTAATACAATGGCCGAGGTAGAGCCTTGGTAAAGATGTCTGCAAGTTGCCCGGAGGCTAGAACATGTTCCAATTCAAGTTTCTTCAGTTGGACCTTCTCCCGGACAAAGTGACAATCAACCTCAATGTGTTTTGTTCGCTCGTGGAACACAGGATTCTTCGCAATATGTATAGCAGTCAAACAGTCGCAGAATAGAGTAGCGGGTGAGGAGAGTTTGACACTCAAATCACAAAGAAAGCTCTCTAACCAGGTAAGTTCAGACATGATAGCAGCCATAGCACGATACTCGGCTTCAGCAGAGGAGCGAGGAACAACTGATTGCTTCTTACTGCGCTATGTGATGAGATTTCCTCCAAAGTAGGTACGGAAACCAGTGGTGGATCGTCGATCGTCAAGCAAGCCCACATAATCAGCATCAGGGTACGCAACAAGGGATAAAGAAGAGGATGGTTTGTATACCAACCCTCGTCCCGGGGCAGCTTTCAAGTACCTGAGGATGCGTTCAACAGACTGTAGATGAGATATTCTTGGTGAATGCATAAAGAGACTAACCACTCTAACAGCAAAAGAGATATCGAGCCTGGTAATTTTTAGGTATATCAGTTTTCCTACAAAGCGCAGATAATATTCAGGATTTGTAAGTAGAGAATCTGATTCGGTTCCATGAGCACTTAACTTGTGGTTGACATCCATAGGTGTTTCTGCGGGTTTACATCCGCAATAACCAGCATCCTGAAGAAGGTCAAGACAATATTTTCGTTGAGATAAGACCAGACAATTCGGTCTTTGAGCACCCTCAAGTTCAAAAAAGTATCGAAGGTTTCCCAGAGCTTTTGTTTGGAAGACAGAGTTTAAGTGTTGTTTGATCTGTTGTATCCCGGTAGAGTCATCGTCAGTTATCAAAATATCATCCCCATAGAATAAGAGAATTACCGTCCATGTTGATCGATGACGGGTAAAAAGAGAGAAGTCATATGAGTATCGGTGAAAACCAATATCACGAACAGCCTTGCTAAATTTTTCAAATCAAGCTCGAGGGGACTGTTTGAGACCATAGATAGCTTTACGCAGTCGACACACCCTAGACTCCCCCGTGGTCTCAAACCCGGGAGGTTGGTTCATGAAAACCGTTTCTTGGAGATCACCATTAAGAAAGACATTTTTAGGCTTCATTTGGTTTAGCGGTGGCGGCTGTAAAAGGAGCTGTTGTAAAGACAGGTTTGTAAAGGGAGCTGTTGGAAACTGACTGTTGGAAATGGAGATCTGTTTGGATAGTCTGTGTTTGTAGAGCTGTTCCAAACAGAGAATCGTTTGGCAAAACCGCGGTGACGTTTTGGATTTTTTAAAAAAATTTTGGTTTAAATTTTTAAAAATATGTCTGTAATATACTCTACTAGACTGCCAAGTTGAAACATATAAAGCTACTCCAAATACTCCAATATACTGCTAAACATTAAAATTTTACAAACCTGAAATACAATATCTTTCTATGCGGAAACAACAAACACGTTCAAGCTCTGAGCAGTTGATCGGCAATGGAGTCACGCAACGCCACCATCTCATCCACCCCTACTCTAATGCCTCTAACATGGTCTCCACTTGAGGTTTCGTTTATCTGTCCTGTTCTTCTTTGAAGGCCCGCCGGGTAAATAAATTGCTCGTCTTCATCGCAAGCACGAAAATGAGTGTCTGAGCGGGATGGATGCCTGCGAATGTAGTTATGCAATGTCATTGTTGCAATCACAATATCACGCACACAGCACAAACACACACCACACACACATACACTATACACAGCCGAAGCACATATACAACACACAGCACAAACACACAACACACACAACAAGCCAATCTTCACCAAAAAAATTGGAAGGGGAAGGAAAGGTATACCTGCTGAAATCGTCGAGCCGTCGGAGAGGAAGGAGCACACAGTCGGAGAAGAAGCTGTGGATTCGATTGGGAAATTTGTCGTCGCCGTCGCTGGAACGTTGCCGTCGGAGAAGGAAGCAGGCGCCGCCGGAAATCTGGCACGGGAAGGGACTGTGCGGCAGAGAAGAAGAGGAGGCGTGATCGGCTCCAATCGGCGACGAGAGATGGAGGAGGCGGGATCTAGCACACAGCCGGAGGAAAAGAGGAGGCCGGAGAAGAAGGAGGCGGAATCGACTCCAATCGTCGACGGGAGAAGGAGGCGGGATCTACTATGCCGCCGGAGGAGGAGGCGATGTTGACGGGAGATGTAGGAGGCGGGATCTACTGTGCCGTAGGAGGAGAAGGAGAGGTCGGAGAAGGAGGAGGCGGGATCTAATCCTATCGGCGACGGGAGAAGAGAAGCGGGATTCGCGAGCCCTTTCCGTCCTAAACGCGATGAAATGGAGGCTGTCTTGCGGGTTTCGTCACGCGGGTTTTTTCATGCCGCGAATTTCTCCTGCGGGTCGAAACGAAAGCGCAAAAACAAATAGAAAAAATGGATCCGGGCGTTTTAATCAAACGGAACGAAGCTCAAAATGCTAAAACAAATAGGGCCTTAATGTCTAGCTGATGCAGTGGCCAGCGGCGGTGAACAACAAGTAAGATAAGTACCTGAACTGAATTTAGTTTGCCAATAAGGGAGAAAGTCTCCTCATAGTCCAAGCCCTGATGCTAAGTGAACTGGATTTGTTTAGTTTGAAGGAGAGGCTGAGCGGGCCAATTCGAAGTTTTCGCGCTTAAACTACTCTTACTGAAGATTTTCACAAGTTAGATAATTTTTTATTTGAGTACGATCCCTTGAGTGAATTATGATTTGAATCGTAGCGGAATCCACACATCCACAAGCACAGCACAAATAATAACTTATGACAAAAAAGACGATAATAAAGGCTGTTGAACGTTCGGGCAAGCTTTTAATTATTTAAGTTGGCGCATAAATTTAAAACTAAAAGAAATCATGCAAAGAACGGGTGAAGATACCACAGTAAGTCGATCGATCCCAAATCCGTCGGTCAAGGCGTGGAACAGGGATGTCGGCCGATTGCTGTAAATACTGATGTGGAGTTAACAACAACCTGGCATGGGGAAGGGCATAGATGGCCGTCGGAGAGAAGAATGGGCAGCAACCCGACGCTGGTTGAAGGGGATTGGGCCGCCTAGAATGGTGGAGGTGGCTGGCGTGGTACGTTCTCGTGCGGCAGTGACCGGAGTTCGACGGTGAGGACAGCGGGCCGCTATCGAGGGCGCTGGGCGGCGGTAGAACGGGATCGAACAGCCAGCGGGAGATGAGGGCGGGATAGCGGACGGTTTGCTGTGGAAGTCGGCGGGTTGGAGCAGTGAGGTGGGCAACAAGCGTGATCCAAGGCGATAACGACAATGGCAGAAGAACGGTGGATTTGTTCCTCTATGTGTTTGGTCTCTTTGTTCAGCGGTACGACTCTTCTTTTATAATGAATGAATTTCATTAACCCGTAATAAGTCTTCCAAATAAAAAGATCCGGTCAATATTGTTTTCCGAATTTTTAAGTTTCTAGATATCATATGGTCGGCCATATCTTAGTTTCCAAAAGATTTTTTCCTCTTAATAATTTCCAACTAATAATATCCCATAAAACTCTTTCAAAACAATTACCAATTTTGAATTCTTTTCAATGTGATATGTTTCTATTCTTAGTGCATTAATATTCTGCCTTTTACGTATTTTAAATAATTTTAAGCTTGTTTGTTACGTCCTAACGAATAAAATTATAGGACTTATTTATTCAGGATCTCTCCAGACGATCAACCTGAAGAGCAAAACAATTTTCAAATAAAAAAACAGGTGCGCGAAAGAAATGCATGAAAAATAAATGCAATAATAGAAATCCACGACGCATAGTGATGTCATGTAATTTTGGATGTGACGGAGGATGCATTAGTTCCCAGAACGTGGAACATCTGATTCCCCTCTCCCGGTGTGATACCGACGAGAGCCCCTTAGTGCAACTCCAAGGCCGACGCCCCTCTCTCCTTCCCCAGTTCTGTCAAAACCCCGTGAGCCTCTCCTCCTCCATCTCCTCCCCTCCCCTTGCTCGCAGCACCCACGCCAAGCCTTCAGCAGCCTTCCAAGCCATTGACGTCCCCTTATCTGCCCCTCCCCTTGCACGCAGCACCCACACCAAGCTACCAACAGCCTTCCAAGCCACTGATTCCTTCTCCACTGCTCCCCTCCCTTTTCCTTAACCCCTAAAGTCGATAACCACTCCAACCCCACTAGGTCCCAATCATCCACTCTTAAGCTTGTCACTATCCAGCCTCCAACCTCCTCCATACTCGGTGTTTGCAGCTGTCGAGCCATCTGCAATCCTTGACAGTCATTCGCTTTTGGATCATCATCATGTCCCACCTCGACCATCGCCTGCATGTGTAGGTCATAGTTTGGAGTTTATTTTTCTATTGTTGTGTACTTGACACTTTATCTATAGTGGTTGACATTGTTAGTTTCTAGTAGTGCTGGACTTCGTTTAACTTGTAGGGCTTATTCCGCAAACGATTAAAATACTTGCGCCTCGGTTGCTTTATGAATTAAGCTTGTCTATCTCTAATTAAAGTTTGTGAATATTTGTGCCACTGCTAGTCTTAAAGCAATTAATTATTATTGCTAATTTTATTTTGGACCTCCTCTTGTATTTTTCATTAATCTCCATCACATGTAGGATTGCATTTAGGGTGTTCCACCTTGAGTTGGCATACCACCGCATCACCATGTCTCTCATATTAAACACTACTCTTTTATGTCTGGTATTATAAAAATTTTGTTGTCGATCTTGTGTAGTTTTAGGCGTTTTTATACCACAGATCTTCTCGCGCATTTTATCAACAAATTTTGGCTTAAACAGCTTCCTTTCACCATCCTTTGCCCAAGTTAGTATTGTTCGACATCGCCTTCCATATATGGCTTCAAAACAAGCCATCTGTATGCAAGATTGATAAGCATTGTTAATACGTGAATTATAATAGGAACAAATATTTCTCCCAAGATCCCTTCAAATTAAGAATTATCATTAGAAGTAAATCTTCTAATATTTGAATTGTTCTTTTTGATTGCCCATTTGTTTGAGGGTGAAATCACGTACTATACAGTAGTTTCATGCCCAATCTTTTATGAACAAGTTTCCATGTATCTGATGTAAATCTTCCATCTTTATCGGATATTATTGTTTTTGAGATTTCATGCAATCGGACAATCACTTCCAAATAGAGATCAGCCAACCTTTCAGTTGGTTCATCCTTCCTTGCGGGAATAAAATGCGCTGCTTTTGTCAAACAATCAATAATTACCTAGATCCCGTAATTTCCTTCCTTGCTTCGAGGCAAACTACAAACAAAATCCATGGCAATATCATCTCACTTCCATTCCGGGATTGGTAATGATTGTAAATACCCTCCAAGCTTTTGATGATTGGCTTTCACTATTTAACAAGTATGCCATTTTGCGATATATTTAATTATATCAGTTTTCATTCCACCACCAAAACTCACTTACATGACAGGGTTAACCCTTAACAATGCTCTTTAATTCATTCATAATTTCAATCTCACTTGCATGTTCTTAGCATTTTCATTTACATTAATTTCTATTTACAAATGCATTCATTGTATTTTCATGTAGTGGTTTGTTGGTACTTTTTCACTTGCCTTTTTCTTATATATATAGTTGGTTATTTATATTTGCTCCCTTCAGAATTATTTATTTATATTTAAGTCGTCAGCGGTTGATCTATGTCGACATGGCATCTTAAATAGCTAATTGGCTCATTAGTGGCTTACATTGTTTACATCATATTTGTATTATGTACAACCTCAATATAAATATAGAAATAAAGTACAAACAAGAAAGAAATTAAGAGAGTAAGACCTCACTGAAGTTTTTCCTTTGTCCTTATTTTTCCTAGGATCAATGTCCTGCCCATCGTTCGACGTCATTTTTAATGCTAGCTTTCTCTATAGTATCATTTAGAACTAGCATAAGTTACATCCTTGGAAGGATATGTTTCTATCTTAAGGGAATAAGACAATAGTTTTAGGGGTCTTTTGTTCGAAGAAAAAACTTTTAATGTTCCTTTCAAATTTTCTACCAAAAACAGAGTTCACTATCGAAAACATCAACTCTTTTCACTCCCCCCCCCCTTTTTATCACCCAAACAAAATTTGTACCAATTCAAGACTATCTCACTGAAACCGTATAGACCTAAAGGATCCCCCAAAATGTATGCAATCAGCTACTTAATATAAATTAAAATCAGAAAAATAATATTAGGCATAATAACTATGGTAAAATCCAGTAACAAAATCCAAAACCGTTAATTAACATCCGATGCAACAAAATCCAGCAGGTAATGCCATGGAAAGGGGAAAAACAAGCATAAAACAAAATACCCCAACCATGAATGTATACCAAATACATACAGCTACTAGAAAGCTACATCCAGGGCCAAAAGATTTTCAGTTTCAGCTATTTTTAATAAGTCCAAACAAGTTTTAAACCACAAATTTGAGGGACAGTGGGCACAAAACCATCCCCTGAAAACATTCAGCCGGCCATGCTGACGGCGCGCCTCGACCGACACAAGTGTATTCCCGCAGGAGGTGGTGATCTGCTGCCCCGGCGGGCGATCCGAGACCGTGGTTGCGTCTGAATGGTCGATCTGAGTCGACTTCATCTTTTACTTATTTTTATTTTGAGTTGTATTTAATGCCCAATCGGCCAAAACAGTATAAGTCGTTCAATTTGGGTGTTTATGTGGGTTATGAGGTTAGGCAGCGGTTTTATTTTAGGGTTTTATATATTTGGGCAGCGGGCATCGTGAGTTTTGGAAAAGAAATTCTGAAACTGTGCGGTCTCAGTTCGGTGTGATGTCGATCTTCCCGTTTCCCTCCCGCTGGTGTGACGCCGGCCTCCGCCTCCCCTTCTTACTTCTCCACCGCCTGAAGCCCGTCTCCTTCCCCTCATTCCAGCACATTGTGAGTCTCCTTCCTCCTGTCCATCCAGCCCACAGTCCGCCATAACCGTCAGACTTCTTCCGCCAGTTTCCCAAGCCCGTAACCGGCGGAAATCCAACTTACTGCTCCCGTTCAGCCCAACACCGCCGGAAACACCCCTGACCTCCTTTTCCCTCCCCTGTCAGACCTCCCTGAATCCACTCCTTCCTTCATAAGCTCTTCCCCAACCGTCCTAGTCCCCTCACCCCTACCCTGTTTCCCTCTCCTCCACAAAACCTCCACGGCTTGTGAACTTCCTCTATCATCTCCCAATCTAGAGCATCCACTTCCCCCACTGTGACCTTCATAGTCACCTCCTACCACCAACAGCCACCCTTAAGGCCCACCCCAATTTGTGTTCAGTCCAGATCCACCATTCCAGTTATTTCCTAGGCCCAAATTTCCTATCCCATCCACCCTAGACATCATCCTAGTCCAACCAGCATCCTTAGAGCTTATCCCACACCCCTCCACAACACAGCAGCCTTGGATGCCCTCCAACGGTCATCGTTACCGCCGCCCACACGTGCGAATTGGGGTATAAAGTCATGTCTTTTACTGTTGTTTATTTCAGCACTCATATTGTGATGGATTTTTATTTTATTGTGCTAATTAGTTCATTTTGTCGTACGATTTACGGGACAAATTCTGTGTGTGCTTGATCAATTGTGCCTCGTTTCGTGTGTGATTAATATTTGTTTTATTAAATCAAAGTTTGGCACTTGTTAATTCGTTATAATAATTAATTACCTGTTGTAATTTTGGCGGACCACTTGTGCCCTCACATTTCACTGCATCGCATTCAAGACGCATTTAGAGTGTTCTCCCCGAGTCGACACTACCACTGCATCAGTAAGCCTATATAAAATCATATGGTGTATTGTATGGATTATCAATGAATGAAGTCCTATTTTTCAAAACCCTAAAGAGATCATAGAAGCTCGCTCTCCTTGAGCAAGACCCGCTTAGGCAGTCGCGGTCATGGTTCTGTAGTATATCCTCCACTGTCATCTCCACCTCCGACCACTCCTCTGTGACCTTCGAGTACGCCCGTAACAATTTGGTATCAAAGCATCTCGATCTTATTCTGCCGACACACATCAATAATTCTCACCTCTCAACTCTTGATCGGATCCTCCAATCCATCAGTTACTGTTTTCTTGTTTATGGTCAACGTCGCCTTCCTCCAACAGCCAACCGCTACGTCACTGCTTCCCCACCCCGCACCAGCATCAACTCCTTAATCGACGACGCCACCAACTGCAGCATCCCTTTTTCCATTTCTGCTACCATCAGGCGCTCGCTTCTCTTTCCTGCATCGATCCAGTGGCACTGCCCCGCATCGCCCTCCTCCTATACCCCGCATCGCCACATTTATATACGTATATACAGTCTTTAGATTCGTCTATGGCTAGTTATTGTTGTCATTTATCTCCTCTACTTGGGGATCCCGAGTCTATCTATACCCGATCTCATAGAACCACTTCAGAGATTTTCACGTTATCATGACGATTGTTCTTGTTCGCAGCACAACCCTTCCATAGATTGTGTCGGTCTTTCAACATGATTCCATTATGCTAGAAACAATCACCATGGTGAGAGTCCTTGCGTTATCATCCTTACACCTCTCCTCGATTTTATGATGATAAGTAGGGTTGAGTACCGTTTGGGTCATCATCGTTATACTTTTTCACAATTAGAGAAATCAAAATCCATATATGCTTAACCTCATTGAGTTTCTTTACAGAGATCTTCATATTATTATGTGATCATCCTCATCCACTGTCGCATGTTTGTAGGGATCACTTCTATCCTTGGGCACATATTGATTATGTTAGAGATGACCCTTTAGATGATTATCAGGAGCCCTATAGAGGTCACCATCATCAGGATAATACCTCCTGTAGAGATCGTCCTAATGTTCTAAAAACGGAGATGTTGAAAGCCGAATTTTACCAATTAGCTCTTGGTCAATTTGATTGCAAGGGCGCTCATCTTGTTCGCCAGAGGACTGCCTTGTCAATAGGATAGAACCTAGGGGTTTAGATCAATCTACCGATACTTCTAATAGTGCTCACACTGACATAAGAGATCTGACACCTGATTTTGATTCATCTCATATTGATGAGACTCGGTTCCCATTTGATTTTGGAGTCGAGTCTGATTATGACCGTATGTTACAGGTGGACAGACCTTAGTATGACTAGTGACTTTGGTCACGAGAGTGAGGACGAGCAACTCAGTGACACTGAGATGGAATACTCATCCTTTATACCTCAATTAGACCTAATTTCCCCTTCGGTTGATCCAGACCTAGACACTACCTATTACCAACCCTTTAGTATGGGTTTTCCCACTCTTTCTCCAATATCGTCCCACACCACATCAAGACTAAGAGTCGATATTCTAGTGTTGATCGCATAGTGACAGCCGCATCCATTTTGGCGAACACTACTCCTTGCGATGGTGCTCATCTAGAGGGTCATGACTCTGTAGACGGTTTTGACAAGCCCTATGTTAAGCCTCCTGATGAGCCATCACATCCTTTTGAGGATGAGATTCAGGAGAACCACTCATTTATGAGTATCGAGTTATTGGCGTCTCTTCCATTATTGACCCTGATCTTGCCCCAAAGAGGGGATCTGGAGTGGAGCATTAAGTATGTAGGGCTTTCTTTAAACACACTTGAGCATACTTTTAATGTTTCGAGTCTACTAATCTGACCACTCACACTCTTCATGAATTTTGGAATACAATGTCTGCAGACCCACCAGATAAATTCTTTCTTGTTAGGCGCACTCGCTGCAGTTTAGAGTCATGTCCAATCGTCGATATCTATGGTATACACTTAGGTGGTTATGACATTCGCCGGCCAATTTTCACACATGCCTCCTGATGAGCTCCCAGATAAGTTACGTTTGCTGAGAGACATATGACACTTTATGATCTCGCATTTGAGTGTTAATGTGTCACGCATTCATTTGGATAGTCATCACACATTCAATGAGTTTTTCTACACCCCACCTAAAGAGCCTCCTAATAGGTCAAACCACTTTAGAGTATCCAGGTCATTGTGAGACTCTCCCCTAGAGAATGTTGTCTATCGTGTTTCTTTTGCATCATTTTTAATGATTCTATGGAGTCATTTGTTCATCATTTGTATGTATTACATGGGTCGGTCCGATGGAGGGTCAATACTGATAATGAATCTTATAAATCTCATGCAGATAACCACATGCAAGAGCAGGTATTTCATGAAGGCGAGCAGGTTATGATGTGATTCTGAGCTAAAAGGCTCCCTTGAGGCTTGCTAAAAATTAGAGTGTCGGGTGATTGGGTCCCTATACAATCATGAGAAGGATCAGAGCAAATGCCCACGAGCTTGATATCCTTAAGAGTGTGGATATTCATCCTATATTAATATTGATGACCTAACGTCATACTACGAGCCTCCCAAGTATGTGGACCCGTATTATGGAGACATCCCGGAGCCTATACCACCACATCCCCAGCCCTACACCATGCTCACTCCTGAGTCCCATCCTTCTTTGAATCAGACGTATATGGCTTCACCGTCTGTACCAATGATCGCACTGGGACTAACAACACATCATTGAATTCTTGAGATCATTATTGATATCGTGGCCCACACGTGCGTAGTTGCGCCTGATAGCCAAACATAAGAGTACCATCGGAGAGGATGCCCTATGATCGATGATACTTGGACGACCCCCAATGGCCCACAACAATTCTTATCTAACATACACCGATAGGATTACAAGATGGTTGTCCTAAGTCATGTTTTATAAGAAATAAGAGGGTAGGGGCAGCCGTCATAGGCATTGAAGACTTTGTAGAAATGATCTTCCCGGAATCCGGCAATCTGCTCACGGTGATGACACCTAGGTTTGTTCTTGTATACCATTATATCCTCCTCTTGCTGCTGCCAATTTTGATTCCAAAAACTCCCCACAAAACCATCAGCCGCCCCCTTGAAACCCGAAAACAAATCCACACCAAGCCCATTGAAAAATCAGTTTTCTCCTAGAAAGCACTCCCCACTGCCACCACCGAAACTCAAAATCTCCTCCCAGGAATCTCATGCCACAGCCCCCACTAAAACCTTTCAGTTTTCTCCCAGGTAATACAGGCCCCTGCCTCAACTAAAAGCCCCGCACTCACTTCCCTGTAACTCCTTCACAGAACCCACGAAGTCACTCCCAGAAAATCCATTCCACTTCCTTCACTGAATCACCTTTTCCCTCATTGTTTTCCCAATAAAATTCCCTCCACCGAGACCCTCAAATCCCCCCCCCCCCACCCCACCAAAGTCAACATTCAACCCCCACCCAAACCATTAATGCCCTCCTAGAGAATCCATGCCCCAGCCCTCTAAAGCTAATTTCATAACCCAATCCCACACATTCTGTACACTGATTCCAACTGCAGAACAACCCCATCTTCACCCTCCGGAGAGCACACCAACATCTCCGATCACCGGATCTCCACCCTACAGCTACATCCCCTTGCTCGGTGAGTGTTTTATTATTTTATGGAGTTCTGTTTTAAAGATTAAATAAGATATTGTGAATTTTGTTCCAGGATATCTTGTGCTCGCATGAACTATAGGTTGCGCGCTCGTGCTTTAGCCCTCCCCGCGGAAGTAAGTCTAAGCTTGTTTTACCGAATAGAAATAAATTGTTTCGCTAAAATTTTCACTTAAATTATCTCTTGAGATTTAATTATGTATTGCTACGCTTTGATTTCGTCGTCAGAATTTGCAATGCGTTCATATAGTCTTCATGCGTGAAACGATACTATCTCCCTACACTTCACCAAGGGTTGCATGTTAGTAGTACACCGACGTAGCCTACCCTACATCAAAAATAGATTAGTTGTTTATATTAGAAAAGTGATAGAATTATTATCTATTACATAAGGAAACTGAAGGTAAGACCATAATTAGTTTCTCTATGATCTTATTATTCAAAACACTCCAGCATAAAAAATTGTAGATATGGCAAGAGAATATTATCATAGCATACTATGTTGAAATGCTGCCAAAATCTGTCATTTTACCTTGAGAGCCCTCCAATGAGAATATGCACGGAACAAAATCCAGAAAAATGGGACGTTTGGCAGAGGTAAAACCTATAGATATAAGAAAAATTGTCAAAAAAAAATATCAAATAATATCATTTTAATATTCATATATAGGTCTGAGTTTTGAAGGTAGCACTAGACTATACATTATGAAACCGCGATATTTTTTTAGATATATAACTGGAAAAACAATATTAGTGGATTACATCATACATTCTTATTACATAAATCATTTAAATTTGAAGAAGCCTAGAGAAATGATTACAACTCTTCCATCAAACCAGGCACCAATAAAAGCACTCATTAGTCCTAGCCTAGATAGCACGGAGACGAAAACGGAATATGGGATAC
The DNA here is from genome assembly GCA_039583875.1 of Platanthera guangdongensis. NCBI lineage: Eukaryota > Viridiplantae > Streptophyta > Magnoliopsida > Asparagales > Orchidaceae > Platanthera > Platanthera guangdongensis. The sequence goes on along the minus strand of CM077148.1, from coordinate 4,382,238 downwards.
GATACGAAACGGATACGAGAAACGTGATTTTTTAAAAAATAAGGATACTATAAAAGTTTTTAAATTTTCTACATTAATTTAATATAAGTATTAATTAATATAAAAATAAGACAACTAACAAACTAATTGTACATATTTTGAATTGTAACGAAACAAATTTAATAAGACTACAACATAGGTCATACGTATGAAAACCGGGACTTCAAACTTATATTATACATCATTAGCATTTCATATAATGTTATAAATAATATTTCATAAAATGCTATAAAAATATAGAGAAGATTCAAGAAAACAAGCACCCTAAAGAACAACATAAGCTATAAGTTAAGTTCTATTGAAGCCTAGCAAAACCTAAGTCAATGTCAAGAATAATCACTACACAACTATACCATGAATTTACACTAATAGACAGTTTCAATAGGAATAAATCTTGGTGATGTATCGATAATAACAAAGTGCACCTCTAAGCGGCAGTGGAGCGGCAGCAACCAAAAAAAATCCGATCACTAATCTCAATCACACCAGTGTAATGGAAATGGCCATAGAACAAACAAACAAATCAAGGTAGGCGGGAGAAAACTTAAAATTCAATAGGTATCTTTCTAAAAAAGCAAGATATTGGAAATGACAATGATCAAACCTGAAAGAAGAAGATTAGGAAAAAGAAGTAGAGGAAGAAGAAGATGAGGAGGAGGAAGAAGAGAAAGAAGAAGAGGAGTAGGAGGAAGAAGAGAAAAAAGAGGAGGCGGGGAGGAGGAAGAAGAAGAGGCGGAGGAGGAGAAAGAAGAAGAGGAAGAAAAAGAGGAAGAATAAAAGGAGGAAGAATAAGAGAAGGACGAAGAGGAGACAGAGGAGGAGGAAGAAGAAGAGGAGGAGGAAGAGCTTACGAGCAGGGCTGGATCGAGACCAGGGAGCAGGATTTGGAGTGGCAGTGGAGCAGCAGCAACAGCAAGAGGGGAGAGCTTCGATGGGCGTGAATCACGTAAACCTAAAGAGTGAAATAAATAAGGAGCAAGACACTTGACCGCAGAGCATTTTTAAGTATCCGTTCTTCGTAGGTCCAAGCACATAAAAGTAAAATTAAAATAGAAAACATAATTCTTCTTCTGAACTGTGTGTGGAAGGATAAGCTGAAAGTTGTTAGGGCAAGATATAAGAAGTATGCATAAGTAGGATGAAGAGCAAGAAGTATGCAGTTCAAACAAAAGCAGAGGAAGAAGGATGCATAAGTTAAGATGAAATAGAATACAAAGATAGGACTGATAAAGATCAACAAATAACATATATCGCAGTTGTCACTCTCGTGTTGTAATTTCGAACTTTAAAAGTTGTCTCACAAATTAACAATGTAATCTAAAATTAGAATTATGATGGTACCGACTTTAAATACTTCTTTAATTGTAGTAAAAACAATGGATCATGGTTGTTCGATGATCCAATCAGAAGATGAAAATTGTCAATAGATGTGATTTCAACATTACATTCTTGAGATTGAAGAGATTATCATGAGTCCATTGCCGACATCAAATCATCATTTGGTAAACTGAGAATTGAGATTAAGGCCAATGAAATATGGAACGCAAAATCATTTGTCTAGGGTAGTCAGTTGAACAAATTTTAGAGCAGCTATATAGTTTGGCCAAGATAGTCTGTTTACTATCATTTCATTTGGTATTTTGACTTCATCCTTTATTATCATTATTTGAATATAAGTCTTCAATTCAAAGGGATTAGTTAACATGTATTTATGCTTGCTCTAATACATATTTAAAGGCATTTGATATTAATGAAATTCATTCCAACTCAAAAAAGAACCCTATTCACCCTCATGGTCGTTGGTCCATCCAAGGATCATACATTTGTTGGCCCATCCAAGGATCATACAGTCAATGGCCCGTCAAGGTCCCTCCATCAGTTGTCGGTCTTTACTGCCATCAACGGCCTACAACACAAGAGACACCGCACCATCAAAATCCTAAGGTAGTTGACCACCTCAAGAGAGAAGAGAGTGAGGGCTGTTGTCCAAGATAAAGAAACACAAAAAAGACAATAAAAATAAAGAATGAAGGTTTTTCTTGGAGGAGAATTCTGAAGTACATTTCTTTCATTGAATTATAGTCTTAGAAATCCAAAAAAGTAAAGAATCTGTGCATGTCTCATCTAATTCGTCATTGTAAGGTTTTTTTTGGCAATAGGTTTAGATATAAATAAAGTTGATCTGGCAGCATTCTTCCTTGTAAAAAAGAGGATATCAAGGTTCAGAAGAGTCATCTTTTGCCTAACATTTCCAAAGAAAACTGAGAAAGAAAAGAGGAGAAATCAGTGAATCAAATGCTTGAAAAAGATGCACTGTCAAATCTAGTCAACCAAGTGGTCATTCTGATGGATTGGAAGAATATGCAATCTTCAAACACTATATCGGGCCAAGACAACTCAAATCACAACCTTCTCTCTCCTTCCTAAGATATGCCAACAAATGTCCAACAGGCAAATATTAGTAAATGGGAGGAGAAGAGAGGAGGATGAGGAAAAAATGGAGATTGAGGATTTATAAAGACAACCAAAAAATAGCAGGGATAAGAGTATTGATGGCGATGATGATGATGTTATGGCCCTAACCAATAATGTCATTAGAGTCTACGGAGAGCTGTCGGAGGTGGAGATGGAGGCGGATGATACTGTGGAGCCGGAACCGTGATTGCCTAGGCGGGTTGTGGTTGGAGAGAGAGAGAGCTACCACAATCCCTTCAAGGGGAAAGAGATAGACTAAACATCTTGCAGATCATTCCAGTAGCCCAAGGGTCTTTAAATAGATTTTTACAAATTACATAAACGTAAATAAGTGACATAAGCCCAAATACGTGGACTATAAAAAAAGTAAAATAAAAGACAATAATAAAAGGATAGTAAAAACTAAGCCCGAGTCCCATAACATTCCACACATTCTTGAAATCGAGATTTCCCTCAAGCTCGAGCGTGGACCGATCGGTGTGTCTTCAGGTTCCTTAACTTCGCACCAAAACAATTCCTGGTAGCCGAAGGGCGGAGCAGATGCGGCATCGGGATGAGATCTCTTGTCGTGCTCACAGATGTCTTGGAAGATGATAATGTTGTCACGAGGGGCGTCGTGGAGTAGGAAGGCTTGTTAGCCACAGAATAATGACTCTATGGCAGCTGTGGACGTGCAAGGTAGACCACTGATATGGTGGAACGGGGATCACGGTGGTTCTACGTAGCGAAACCAGTAGAGTGGTACTTGGAAATGGAGAGGGGATCGCCGTTGATGGAAGATAAAGCAGGTCATAGAAGGAAAATCTACGTCGAAAACAAGTTGTTTATGGAAGCAAACAGGAACAGTTTGCGTCGATGATGAGTGATGTCTACGATGGTGTGGGGAGGTCACTTCTGAGAAGATGGAATACAGGGTTGATGTGTGTATGAATAGCAGATTGATTGTCACAATGTAATGGCATAGTTGGCCATGTATTCAAAATCAGCAGATGATCATGCTACCACATTTATTTTTTTACTTCTCCATATAACAAGATAACCATGAAAAAATATATAGTTGCCACTAGTTGACTTTTTATTACTCAACGATCCAGCTCAATCAACATCATAGTAAGCAGATATATTTAAGTGTGACATCATAGTAAGTAGATATATTTAAGTGTGCTTGATCTGTATACAAAATTTCAAGTCCCTCGAGATCCTTTCAAATATTTTGTAATCCTCAGACCACCTCATAGTGATGACCACTCAATTCATGCATAAACTAACTCCTTTCAAATACTTTATAATCCTGAGACCACAACAAACGTGATGGTAGGCCTAGTATAGTCCAGTAAATCAGTTTACTCACTAACCATTGAAACTACAACCTCTTTCAGAATTGGGGAATCATGATTGTTTACATCATATTTCAAGCCGATGGGGCTCTCCACGAGCTAGCTCCAAAACATCATGTGTCTTCAAGTCATTCTAGAACATATTTTCGTTGAGAAATAAATTATCACCATGGTAAACCCAATTACTCAAATTCCCAGAAAGTACCGAGTAGCACCAAGATCTTTAATATCAAAGACAGAAAGTACTGAATAACACCAAGATCTTTAATATCAAAGACAAAAAGTAATGAACAGTACCAAGATCTTTAACATCAAAGACAAAAGCAAGCCACCTCTTCATTAAGTACTAAGAAGGGTGATGGGCACCGGAACCAGTGATAATTATATCATCCACATAAACCACAAAATTTGTAGTGTATGAAGCATTCTTGTGAACGAAGACTAAACAATCATAATGTAACACCCAAAAGTTAGAGTGCTTCCATAAAATTAAATTTCAGTGTTTGATCACGATGGATTAAAGTTGTGCATCGCTGATCGAGATATATAAGTTAGCTAGCGTTAAATTTTACCCGTTAAGTAAATAAATAATTAGCTTCATATAGTAGAAAATTTGATGAGATTTACTTTGGCACGATTCAGGAGTCCGCAAGGGGATTTCCGCACCTAGTTAGTATGAAGCTTTGTTGTAATGGCAGTTTTGTAATATATAAATAAGAAAAATACAGAACCTAATGCTATAAGTAAACGAATTCAGTTCTCCTCAACCATCCACACGCTAGAGTAGCCAAAGAAGTCATGCGCTCCTATGCAGTTGGAATAGCCAGCCAATATATGCATTCCCCCAAAGATTCATCATCTTGATGTTGCTAATTGTATGCTTAGATACCTCAAATCCTCACCAGGGAAGAACATCCTATTTTCACCAAATGATGAACTGACTATTGAAGTTTACACTGATGCAGACTGGGTTGGATTGATTGATGATCGACGGTCCACCTCGGGATATTGTGCAATGGTAGGTGAAACTTTAGTTACCAAGAGGAGCAAAAAATAGCATGTAGTCGCCAGATCTAGTGCTAAGGAGGAGTTTAGGTCTATGGCTCACGAGATCTGTGAAGGGCTATGAATCCTAACTATCATGAAAGATCTTGGTCTTAAAGGAGAGGACCCTATCAGACCATATTATGATAACAATGCGTCCATTAATATTGCTCACAACCCAGTACAACACGATCGTATTAAACACACTGAGATCAACCGACGCTTCATCAAAGAAAACATCGTCATTCGAACATCAATTGACTGACATTCTCACTAAGGGATTGAGTACAAGTATGTTTGGGAAGATCATTGGCAAATTGGGCATGGTTGATATCACACGCCCAATATGAAGGGGAGGGGTGTTGGTATTTGTGTGTTTTTTATTACTTTTTTTCATGCTTTCTTTAAGTCCTCGCCCATATACAGTGGGTTGGAATTATTTATTTTGATTATTGAATATGTCATTAGAAAGAAATGATATTAGACATATCTTGTAAATTTACGAAGATTTCCCTCTAATGTAGTATTACGATATCATGAAAATTAGGATAATACACGTAATTATGAAAAATACATTTTATGGATAGAGGAAAATAGTGATTTATACGTTAACGTTTGCGTGACATTAATACGTATAATCAGTTTTAAGATGTATGATAGCTCTTATGTAATTTTCATACGTTGATAAATAAATCTATGAAATATGGGAATGCAAGAGATTAAGCATTTTGTACATAGGAATCATGGAAAGTGAAAATCAAAATATAATTGATTTATCATTTTAAAGGCATTAACATTAAGATAAGACATAAGACAGAAACAATATGAAATTCATAATTTAAGAATGAATCCTTATACGAATGTTCTCCTAAGATTAATCGCACATACTACTAATAAGAAGCTAAACGATTAATAGAACACTAAATTTAAATGAGTGGCTTTAAGCGGGTGTCTTTTCTATGTTCATGTAGGACACTAATAGAAGATAATTAGGGGGCACGATTGAGATTTCCTCTCATGATAGATAGAGATGCATTATCTTCCTCAAAGGGCTTATCAGACCTTAAGAGCCACTAGTTGGGAGTCGACACTTCATACAAAGTTTAGTAGATTTGAGTCTGTCTGTGACTGAGAGACACTAAAACACATGTTCGTTAGTTGAACTCGAATCGATAGAATATGTATAAAAATTTACTTAACTAAGAAAGAGATGAAAAGAAGATATGAGACATCTAAATTCCAAATGCAAGTTGAAATCCAGAAATCTCTATAGATTAATGATTTTGAAATTGAAAAGAAAATTCAGTTTATGATCACGGAATAGAACAGACATTTATGTTTCATGTACTAGTATAGAAAGCATGCACATAATATAGTTTACATTTATTAGCATAAAATATTATTTTAAATGCATGCTCACATATTTTTTAAAAATTCAATATAATTTTAGTGTCACTAGGGGAAAAGTCTTTCTTGCTCTCCAGTGGGTTGATCCGTTTTCGGAATTTTATTTACATGGATTACGGGTCGTCTATTCGCTCTTACTTTCTAATTGGCTCTGTGTTTCAGTTGTAAAGTAATTTAGTAATTTTAATTTTAGCTCTTTTATTTCCACTGCAAACTTTAGTTATATCTGTTTTGATCAAGGTTGTAGATGTTGGATATTGGGGACATGTCGGTTTAGCTTTTTCATGTCGGTTTTAATATGTCGGGGGATATATCGGGGATATTCATATAACGGGTTTTAATATTAAATTTTTTATATGAGTAATCATTTATAAATTAAATCTTTTTTTTAATTTATATATATTGATTATTTGATATTTATTGAACTCCTAAATTTATGAAACTAATATAAATATTTTGTGTTGCACTAGTAATAACGGTATAACACGTGAACTAAAACAAGAGCAACCAAAATATTGGGAAGTTGTCGATGATAATGAAAGATAAGAAATATTTTGTCCATAATTCAAAGATCATGCAGAATTAAAGTCGATAACGAACTTGAACAAAGAAGAAAGTCAGAGAAAGGAAAAAAATAACCTAAACAATGAAATAATTTTGTTTTATTGTTTATTAGACCACAGATAATAATTAAAATAAATTGAAAAAAATCGTCGATAAAATGTCGGGATATATCGGCCGATATATCGGCGAATATATCGGTTAATAGAAGACATATCGGAGGATATATTCCAAAATGATATTTTGAAAAAAAAATTTGGAAACTTGTCGTTTTGTCCATAAAACCTTTATTTCGGCCGATATATCGGCCATGTCGGAGAATATCCACAACAGTGGTTTTGATACAAATTTTATATATTGTTGCTTACTTTTCTTCATATCATAAGTGTTGGTTGGGCTTATGAATTGATGTTAAACTATGAAGTGGTGTTACAATTGGTATCCGAGACAGGTTTAGAATCCTTTGAACCCCAGAAACTCAAAGATCCTTAGGTTTTTATCTGAATCATTTTAAGATATTAAAGTCATTAAGTCATCATATATAAGTTTATGTAATAGCGATGTGAGATGCTTTCCTATCTATGTTCAATGTTGGACGTTTGGTTGATGTCTAATCATTTATTGTCTCATAAAGTGATTGCCGATAAGATTATGGCTTGCCACTCTTTAACTATGATACTCTCCAGAGGCAATCTTGAATTCTCCGCAATTTATACGACGAACTATATATCATGTCACTTGAGGTAACTTCTTCAAATTAGTATGTGCCCACATTCACTATTGACTTCTATAGAAGAAGAACCTCAAGTTAGCGCATGCCGTCAAGACAGTATTGTTGATGCTTTTTAACACAAATCTCACACTGTTCTTCTAAGATGTGGGTTTTGACCTGTCGTGTGACTCTTTACTCTATTGCGAGTTCAGTTGACAAGGGTCGAATTCTTCTTTATTGTTAATTTTATATTATTTAGATGATTTTGATGATATTTTAGGGTACTCACGAGTTTTCTCCTGAGAGGAAGCAGGTACTTTTTTGAAACTAGAACTAATCTTCCCCTCTCTCCCTCAACAGTATTGGTCCTATTTATAAACTTGAGGGATCTACCCCGCGGGCAAGTTCCTCTATTCGGGTTGCCCTCTTCGAAGGATGTAACAAGTTCTAGCATCTTTTGGGGTATTCTAGTTGATGTTTAGGGTGATCTGTGGACTTCTTAGGATGTTCCAGTCAATTCATGAGTATTCTTTTGATACGCGGGTACTTCTTCTAATCAACTTCTACCGGGTTGTCGGGTACTTTGTCTTGTTATTTGGCATGCTTAAGGCTACTTATGTTGAGTGAATTGGCGTTTCATCTTTCCTTCGGGCGAGAACCATTTTTCTTTAGAAAGGGTGAGCTATATAAGTAGCCTGAACAGTTATCCACGCATTTTTTCAAATATTAAAAAGAGATTTTGGAAAAAAATATTTCGGGGAGAACCTTTTTCACGTTTTTCAAAGTATCCCCAAGTCTATAAATACTAGTAGGTTAGTCATTTGACTCGTACCTTTCCTTTGCGTGAACCTTTGTCTTTGAATTGCGAGTACCCTTGGAATGGAGAAATCGAACAAGACAACTAACTTTGAGGATCTCATGGCCCGAGCGCAATATTTTGACTTACTTCTCCTGAAACTGAGAGAGCGAGAAAGAAGGCGAAAAAAGTTAAAACTCCATGACGGCTTCCATTGGTTAAAGAGATTATCGCCAAGATGGAAATCCCTCAACTCTTCTCACCTCTCATTGATATCGTTGCTCCTAATTTACCTTTGTCCCCTGCAAAGAATGAGGATCTCCTATTGTCGATCGAGGTGAGAGGTCATAATGCACTCGCGATTTTGGCACTACCTGTAAGTTCTTTGGATCTTCTGAAAGGCATAGCTTTCTTGATTGTTGTTACGCATGCAAGATTATGCCAGTTCTGATGGTGTTAGTGAAGATGTTGATGATGCAGTTGCGAAATTGGACTCTGAAATGGCCTCGTACACCGGCAGGTTTGGCAGGTGAAAACTGTAACATCGTGATTTCGGGTAGTTCTCTTGGTGGTGTTGCTGAGAACGTTGACCATGATGGCGAGTCAAGTTTGAAGAAAACTCGGTTGGAGATGAGGAGGGAAGCGGCTCTTCTGCTAAAGGCAATAACATACATCGACCTGGCAAAAGCAATAGCTGGACTCTCCATTTTAGGGAAAGGAGATGAAAAGATTGATGTTGTTGAGAAGGTACACATGCAGAAAGAGAAGAAAATAGAAGTGAACGTTAAAGCGGGTGCAACGGCGAAAACCAGCAAGTTGCTTAAGGTTAGGACGAGTAAAATTATTATCGCGACTAGCGCTCCCGGGGAGGAGAAGGGAACGGGGGATGAGATAGTGGAGAATAAAGTCGTTGAGGATGAGAAGAAGAAGAAGAAAGAAGAGCAGAAGAGAAAGAAAGATGAGGCAGCATCGATTAAAATTGTTGAGGATAGGAAGAAAAAGGAAGATGAGGAGAAGAGAAAATTGGATGAGGAGGCAGCTGCGAGTAAGGCAGCCAAGAAAAAAAAGGAGAAGAGGAACTTGGAGGAGGCAACAGCAAGTAGGGCTGTCTAGAAGAAAAAGGAAGAAGAGGAGAATAAGAAATTGAAGGAGGCGGTGGCGGCGAGTAGGGTTGCAAGGAGGGAAAAGGAAGAAGAGAAAAGCAAATCGGAGGAGGAGACGGCGGTAAGTAGGGCCTCCAATAAGAAAAAAGAAGGGGAGAAGATGAAATCAGAGGAGGCAGCGGCGAGTAGGGCTGCGAAAAAGAAAAATAAGAAGAGGAGAAGAGGAAATCGGAGGAGGCAGCGGCGAGTAGGGCCTCCAAGCAGAAAAAGAGAGGAAAAGAGAAAATCGGAGGAGGCGGCGAGTTAGGGCCACCAATAAGAAAAAGGAAGAAGAGGAAATTGGAGGAGGCAGCGGCGGATAGAGATGCCGAGAATAAGAAAAATAAAAAGGGGAGGAGAAGGAGAAAAGGAGGGATGAGGGAGAGGCGAATAAGTTTATTGAAGAAGATGGGAGGAAGAAAAAGGATGCGGCTGCTGAGGGTTGGAAGAGAAAGGAAGGGAGGAATGTAACTGAAATGATTGTGAAAAGGCAATTTGTGGTTGTCGCATAGGAGGTGATGGAAATAAGGAACAAGATTGAAGAGGGAGACTTCGACTATGGAACTGGCGGGAAGGACCCGACAGCTATTCTTGATGACATTGAGACTCTTGCCAATCCGCCTCATATGAGATTAGACGGGGTGACTAGATCTCTCCTAGTGGCGCTTTCAAGGGATAGGGGCGGTCGTGGCTGACGGGACACGGATTAAGGAGATGATTTCTATGTCTTGTGAGGCGGGTATGCGCCGATCTTCCCTAGCTAAGGCTACCACGCCAAAGAAACGATGTTGCGCATTCCTGGAGGGTGATGTGGTCATTCCTCCAGAGGAACTGAAAAGAGGCGTTTTGAGATTAAGGAGGCCGAGAAAAGGAAACTTAGCGATGTGAATTCAGGGTATAAAGCACCGCCCCCTAAACCATCTAGAGACAGGAAATTTTATCCTTTGCCCCCAACAGGCGATTACACTGGTGGGGTCTCGATGTTACAAGGAATTTTATTATTTTTTTAGATTCTAGGTCAGCTTTTGCGAGAACTTCAAGTCGCTCAGATGAGAAGTATAGGCGGGTTTTGCATGACAACGATTCGATGTGGCGGCGAGTTCAGAAAATGGGGCGCGAGAAACCAGGCGTGGTGGCTGAAATGAAGATATTTTTATCAGCACAAGGAAGCTGCTAGGGAGAAAGCTTCTGGATCGGCTAAGAGAATGAAGGAGAAGAGGACGTCAGATGCGAGTATGTCATATGCGAGTACGCCAGATACATCTTTAGGCAAAAGTGGGATTGCCAAAGAGAAGACTCGCCTATGGAAGGATAAGGCGATAATACATGTCATAATTGCTCGTTATCATCATCATAAAGCTCAGATGGATGTGGTGGTTTCAGAATTGAGCGAGATCGCAGTTAATTTAGAAGTTAAAAGCCTGCCACGTGAATGATACTTTTAATTTTATGGTTATGTAATAAGTAAACAATCTTTTTTATTTTTCTGATGGGATATTCTATTTGTTATGAGTTATCCTTATGTTCGAATGTTGATACTCGCGGGTAATATTCGCACGCGAAGCGAATATTTATTTTTATATATTGTGATGATTTCTTATGTTGATTGATGTGAAGGTTCATTTAACTTTTATTTCATACTCACCTTTTTTGTGGCATGGCATTTCGACTTTCGATGCATATTCCTATAAATAGGGATTGACTCTGTCTATCTTATGTCAAGATTTGTTTATCTTGAACTTAGCGAGTACCCTATGATGGATGGAAAAAGAAAATCGCGCTCTGAGAACTCCCCATCTGAGAAGAGAATGTTGAGGGAAAAGATGGCTCAACGTTTTCGCTTATGCACAACCTTCCGTGCTCCTAAAGTTTCCTCTGCGGAACTTGCTAGATGCTGCAAGACGTTCCCGCCTCCTGATGTAATCCCGCGCCTTCCTAGGCCTAATGAGAGAATTAATAAAGTATCTGAGGGGGTGATTGATGTTCCTTTCCGATCGCTCCACTTTAGTCTTAGGTTTCCCCTATGGCCTGAGCCAGTTACTGTGTTCGAAAACTATGGGATTCTTCTGAATCAGATTGTTCCGGTTTCATATCTTATACACATTTTGTTTGCTATCTACCTTAGGAGAGAACGAGTTCCTTGGAGTATGCAGGTTACCGGAACCTGTTCTTTTTGAGGTCTCAGCAAGACGGCGCTGTCTTCTTCATTGGATCGTGGGTGCAAGTTATTGATCTTCCGAATAAATCCCATCATTGGATTCAAAGTTTCATCATGTACTCAAGAGATATGGGTCCTTTGTCGTCCTGCCCTCACCGCGAAGAGAAGAAGATTTCACGCCTCCAAAGTTAACCGGTGTGGAATTAGAAGTGGCGGATTTAATTTCAAACAATCCGCTGGATGTAGATTTCTATATGGAGAAAATGGATTAAGTTGTTACTCTTGGCCCGGCCATAGGTTAGATGAATATATCTTTATTGTTCTCGCTCTGGTTGTTTTCACAATACTCATAATTTTCTTATGCAGGTGATCTTTAACTGCCAGCAAATAACCTATGCCGCCCTACCGGCTACTTGGATCCAGAAGTTGATCGAAAATATCAAACTAAAGCAGTGCAGGATCGAGGGAGGCGAAAACAGTATGCTACAAAGCGGCAAAAACAAAAGTTTTGGGGAGAAAAAACTTCTCGGGTTAACCTATCCGAGAAAGGTCTGGGGTCCCAACAAAGGGTAGGGTCGCGGGAACCTGTTCCTGGAGTGAGTTCCTCAGAACGAAGTAGGATCATCCTTCTACTCACACAACGGATGATCTCGTAGATGTCGTTGCAGATCCGCTGGTTGTTTTTGACGAAGCCTCACAACACTTTTCTATCAGTTCTCACCTCATGGATTTTTCGGAATCAGACGACTTGTTTGAATTCCAAAAAATATTCGCCACAAAACACCATATGAACCAGATGAGTGAGTTGATTCTCTCAGAGCTACCTTCAACCGCGGCGAGAGTCTCTATGCAAACGATGATGGTCATCCACTTCGCCGCTTCTCAATTGCAACGATCTTACAAGTACAAAGACAAAATACAAAAGGCGAATTCACAGCTGAAATCACTGATTGATGTATGTATTCGCACTTTTGTTTTTTGAAATAAGTAAATTCCTTTTTCACGAACCCTTGTTTCTACAGAACCTGGAGAAGAACATGCGACTGAAGATTTTGTTTCACGTTGATAATCCCGAGTACATATTCGAAATATGTCGGGTCTCGAAATTCACTGTGGAAGCGACAATTTTAGATTTGAAGAAGCGAGATATGTTGAAGGCAAAATTCACTGATATTGACTATCCAACCCTCCTTCCCCAAGTTGTTCCTGAGTAGAGGCGAGAAGTAGAAAAGAAATCAAGCTCCAAAAAAGTATATTTTTGTTTGTTTGGACTCGCGCAACATTTTGTAATGGAGAGTTCATATTTGTATATATGTTAGTTACATATTTTTGTAAGATGCAAAATCTTGACTTCTTATCTTTCTTTGTTGTTTCCAAGTATTTCTTCATACCCTTACTAGCTATATCATGATTACATGATGTAATTTTATGCCCTTGTTTAAGTGAATTCTCATAGCGAGTTGTCGGCTTGAGTTCATCCATACAAGATTTCATATCTTCTTCCATCATTTAATTTTAGTGGGCAATGTTTCGTAGTTGCGCTTCTTTAATGAACCTTTCTCTATAAATAGTGGAACCCTCCGGCCATCGAAGCATACTTCTCTTCCTCACCTAGGCATGTCTCTTCCTAAATTTCAAGGCGACTACTCAGTCTTGAGGTGAGAACTTCTTTTCAACGAGATCTGGAAAATGGGGAAAAAGATTTCTACTTTCTGGGACTCAGGGTCATATATTAATGTGAATACTCGATATTACCCTAACGAAAACTCCAGAAAATATATGGAGAGTAAGTTGATTCATAACTCTAATGCGGCTTCCTGATAGTCCATTAATGTAAATATCCAAATGTAGATACGTGAATACTAAGTATAGAACTTTGAATACCAACAGTTAGATTGATGACTTTTTTAGAGTAGTTATAAAGGCCAAGAATAAAAATGGAACTGATGTGATTCCCAAGCGACTCATTTACAATGAATACCAATTTGTAATTACGCAAGTATTCATCCTTGTAGTATGCGGATTCCTTGTACGATGAGCGAGTAAACCTTAGATAATAGGTGATTACTCTCTAACTTTGGAGATAATTTCTCCACTTTCAATACTTCTTATCGAACTTCAAGAGCCATCTACTAAGGTGGACCAGCTAGGCATAAGGCATTCGCTAGAGGAAGCTTGTCCTCAGAAAGGCACCCTAGTAATAGCAATCTGACACTTCTTGGAAGACACGGAAGCTAACCTCATCCTTCAAGGAATCTCGAAAGTTATTCGCAAAGGTGGACCAGTTGGGCACAAGACATCATTCTCTATAGGAAGCTTCTCCTTAGACAGGCACCCAAGTAGTAGCAGTATCTATGTTGATGCTTGGTATAACTATTCTATCACTCAAATCTGCGTATGGCATTCCACGTATGCAAGTTGCAGCTGTTTCCGGCAAAAGAAATCGTACTGGTTTTATAGCCACGTTTGTGAAGTGTGATAGATACCAGCAGAGAGATCTGAAAGCTTAAAGTCATCTGAATGAGATTGGATCCGAAGATCTCAATTCAAGGGGGCTCAATATGTCCTGTTGACTCCATGCTTAAAGACCGACGCAAGATCGAATTCGAAGATTACGATGCAAGGGGGATCGAGTAAGCTTGAAGACTCTTTTTGCCTAGAGCCCTCCGCGAGATTGGATTCGGAGATTGCAATGCAATGGGGGGATCAAGTAGGGTCGAGATTGGTATACCAACAAGTTTAACAAGAAAATACATTCATGATATAATTGTTTCTGAGAATCTTGAAAACCTGCTTTAGAAAACTTTAAGAAAATGAGACTTACATTTTCTAAAGCATAAATGATAATGAAAGTCTAGTAATGATACATGAATACTTTCAAGGGAAATATCTTTTCAGATTGTCGCCGCTCCAGGTAATTAGGATGTCTTGATCGTTGCAATCCTCTAGCCGATATCCTCCATTCATGAGGGCCTCCTTCACTATGAAGGGTCCTGACCAATTCGGATTGAGCTTTCCGACTATTCTTCCGACAACATCAACCTTCTTTAAAACCAAATCTCTTGCAGAAAACATTTTGATCCTTATATTTTTATCAAAATATTTTGACATTTTCTTTTGACTTCCTCTTGCCTTACAATGGACAAATCTCGGAGTTCTTAGATCAAGACCAGACTACAACGCAGATTCTTATCATTTTCTTCCATCCAGTTTTCATCCCCTTCATTTGATAATAGGACCCTTGGACTCATTGTGTTGAATTCTATAGGAATCAATCCCCTTGAACCGCGAGACAATATAAATGGTGTTTCGTTTGTAACAGTCGTTGGTGTTGTCATAAGAGCCCATAACACTCAAGGTAATTGTTCTGCCCAATTTCCTCGAATATTTTCCACTTTTTTCTTCAGTAAGTTGAGGATTGATTTGATTGCTACTTTCACCAGCTCATTACTTCGGGGATAGTGTACCGAGGTATATCGGTGGTCAATCCCAATTTGACGATAGAATTAGTTTAATTCCTCACTGGCAAATTACAGACCATTGTCGGTGATAATAGCCATCAAATCTGCGTACAATTTCGCCCCATATGAAATTTTTTACGGTCTGGGCGGTTGTTTTTGTCAATGCATTGGCCTCAATCCATTTGCTAAGATAGTAGATCATTACGGGTATATAGTGTTGCTGCCCGCTCGCCATTGAGGAGGGCCCCGGGAGATCCATTCCAAAAATTGCAAGAGGATGATATACTATGTAATTGTTGAGCGGGTTTTCGTTGTAGCAAGGCAAACTCCTGGCATTAAATACACTTTTTTGCATACTGTTTGGCGTCTTTTTAAATTTTTGGCCAAAAATGTCCTTGCTTAAGATCCTCTTCTCGAGCGTCCTTCCACCCGAGTGGCTCACATACTCTCTTGAATGAACCTCTTGAAGTACTTTTGGAATTTATTCCTCCGAGACACATCTTGCTAATGGCGACAGGAAGGTTTTTTTGATACAAGTCGCCTGACAGGAGAAATTAACGTGCCGCTTTTAACTTAAAACTTCTTTTATCAATTACCGTAGGATGGAAGTTCCCGGTTGAGAGGTAGCAGATAAATGAGTTCATCCAAGAAGGTCGTTGATCGATCTCCATTATTTCTTCTTCCTGAATTGTGGGGTGAAAAAGTTTTGGGATGGTCCCTCCTGCCGAGAGTCCATGTTTTGTTATATTATCAACCTCTGTAATTTCCAATTGCGGAATATGTCGAATGCTTTGAAAGCTTTGATGTCTTTCTTTGCTACTGCCAAATATTTTTTGAGTATTGAATCTCGTCTTGAAAGTACCCATCACTTGAGAAGCCATGACTAAAGAATCGGTATGCACCATAATTTCTTTTATTTTCAGTTCTCTTGCCAGTCTCAATCCTGCAATCAATGTCTCGTACTTTGCTTGCTTATTTATAACAGTAAAGTATAATTTGACAGCTTGCTTTATCCTAATGTCATTTGGGTTGACCAGAATTACTCCAGCCCCAGAAGAATTTTTTCAAGAGGCTCCATCCACATAAAATATCCAATCCATTGGACTCAGAGTGTTCTCCTCTGGAGTATCTCCTTCCACAAAATCCATCATGAAATATGTCAGGACTTGAGCTTTGATTGTCATTCGAGAAGCATATGAAATATCGAACTCTCCTGGTTCGATTTCCTACTTGGCTAATCGCCCAGAATGCTAGGGATTTTTGAGGATATTCTTTAGCGGATGGTCAGTCACTACTTGAATTGAGGGAGCACGAAAATAGGGACGAAACCTTCGTGCTAATATTATTATGGGGAAAGCCAGTTTTTTTAAGATTTG
This sequence comes from Platanthera guangdongensis, assembly GCA_039583875.1. Taxonomy (NCBI): domain Eukaryota; kingdom Viridiplantae; phylum Streptophyta; class Magnoliopsida; order Asparagales; family Orchidaceae; genus Platanthera; species Platanthera guangdongensis. The sequence continues at coordinate 4,365,730 of CM077148.1, read as the reverse complement.
ATATCTTTTTTCTAAATCTTCTAGTACACGAATGACATAACGGATTGGAAATTGCCTCTTTCATTCAACGTGTCCGGGTACATAATTTACTGATTATTATGATCCCCCCCCCCCGAGATAAATAAAAAATCTTCCTCTTCCCTGGGGCTTTGGAGAAGATGTGTTGATGTTAACAACTTTTTAGGTTCTTCAAAGGCCCGGTTGCATTCTTCGGTCCACTCAAATTTTGAGGCTCCTCAAAGTGTCTTGAAGAAAGATGTGCACTTGTCTCCAGACTGGGATATAAAACGACTCAAGTCGACAATCCTTCCTCTTAATTGGTGGACTTCCTTTGGTGTTCGAGGAGGTTTCATATCTAGAATAGCTTTGAATTTATCAGGATTGGGCTCGAGACCCTGGGGTGTGAGAAGATGACCTAGAAACTTCCCCCTGTTTGCGCCGAAAATACATTTGGTCGAATTTAATCACATGTTGAATTTTCGCAAAGTGGAGAATATTTCTAACAAATCTTGAATGTAGTCTACGAATTTGTGGCTCTTTATTTGGAGGTCATCGACGTAGACTTCGAGATTCCACCCCTTCTCATGTTTGTATATGTGATCCGATGTGGCTCCTACATTTTTTAAACCAAGCATCATAACCCGAAAACAATAACAACCATCATTTGTAATAAACAATGTGTGTAGGATATTGGGTGTGTGAATGCGGTGATATCCTGAAAAAATGTCGAGAAAACTCATGATAGAAAACCCAATAGCAAAATAAACTAGGGAATTATCTGAGGCAAGGACTAACAATCTTTGGGGCACGCTATATTCAGTTTAGTAAAATTGATGCACATACGGCACCTATCGTTGGCCTTTTTGACCATTACAACATTCGACACCCAATCGGGGTATTGAATTTCTTTTAAAAATTTTGTCTTGAGCTTTTGAACTTCATCCTGGATGGGCTTTTCCAGAGTTGTTACCACCACTCTCTTATTTTGTTTGACTGGATGGGATTCAAGGTTGATGTTCGATGACAGGCGATGTCTGGACTTACTCTGAACATGTTGGTTGATGACTATGCAAAGATATAGAAGTTATTGAGAAGACACTGGATTAGTGTTGCCTTATCCTCCTTTCCTAACTCTGCATTGATGGAGAGCATCTTGTCTTCGTGCCCCCCAGCAATTGGGAATACTTGAACTTTGTAGGCTGCATCCAGATGAACGCCATCCCTAATCTGTTGAGTGTCTTCATTTCCTTCTTTTCTTCCTCTTTTTTCAGCTCTTGCGTAATTTCATATTTATTAACTCTAGGAGGTATGTATGTGTCGATCATGCTGACCGTGCTAATGTAACACTCTCTAGCGATTTGAGGATCGCTTCAAACTTGATATTGTTTCCCTCCCAGGTGGAATTTCAAAACATGATGATATGTTGAAGGTATACCTTGGAATTCGTTCAAGAGAAGTCTACCGAATATGACATTATAACTACTGGGAGTGTCTACGGCCAAGAAGGCCTCTTTCCTTGTTATTCCACAAAGCGTAACAGTAAGACCGACACTCCCTTCGATTTCTTTCCTCTCTCCTACGAAGTCGTAAAGGGGCCCATCGCAGGCTTGGAGTTTCTTTTTTATCTTCATAGCATCAAATGAGGCATTGAAAAAAATGTTAACAGTACTACCAGTGTTGATTAGAATCTTTGTCACAATGTAGTTGTTGGTTACCGCGTAGATAACGACTACGTTGTGGAATGAATGGCGGTTTATAGGAGATCTTCTTTCACAAAAGAGACATTTCCCCGGGAAGGCAAACATCGAGAAGTTAAAGCTACTTCTGATGGTAGATCCTCTTCGTGCATGACTTCTTAGAAGACTTGAGGTCATCACCCCTCCCCCCACATGAATGCAGTTAATAAATATCAGGGTTCCGTTGCTCTTTATTTTCACGCACTCTGACTCTTCATTCACACTTCCGAACAGACCGATGTCCTGCTCGATGCACTGACATCACAGGTCTTGAATAAATGTTAACCCCTTTCCCTTTGGAGGAGGTAGGTTGGTTATTACCTTTGGGGGCGATAAGCTCTTTGAGTTTGCCTGCCTTTAGCAGTTTCTCAATAAGAACTTGAAGGGCTCGACAATTTTATGTGCCATGGCCTGTATCTCAATGGAAATGGCAATAGAGAATCAGATTCATGTTTATGAACCCACCCTGGAGAAGTGGAGGTCTTTTATATCCCAGTTGTCTTTGCAGGATCTCCACTACCTCATTCATAGGGACGATCAAATCCGTATAACCTTTCTGAACATTGTTATATTGTGGCGGATTGGTTTGCGAGGTTGACGGATGGTCGTCAAGGAGAGTTGGTTTTTTGTTTTTTAGGAGATCGAGTGAATTGCAATCTAATTTGGTTAGACTGATTTGGATGCAGAGGAGGTCGGGAAGTATGAATATGTCTTCCATGCGATGGTTGGAGAGGCTTCCATGCGGTGGTTGGAGTGGAAAGGACTCTTGTTGACGTGGTGCATGTCGATATAGAGCGGTGGGGGCTTGGGTGAAAGTTATCGACTTTCTACCCTGGCGGATGAGATCTCACAAGGAAGAGATGAGATCAGGGTTACTTCTTTACCCCTCAATGAAATGGTTGGACATGTAGATAAGTTCCCTGTTAGAAGCCGGTTGCTTCTTCTCAACATCAAACTTAAAGAGACCATCTTGAAGACCGCAAGTTAGTTCGGCATGGTGCCAGGACGTGTCCACATCATGGATTCCAAGGATTTCTTCCTGAAATATATCCACGAAGTGTTCAAGGGGTTCATCAGGTCCCTGTTTTATATCAAAAAGGGTTGGTGGTTCGCTTTTTCTCTCCCTAGAAGTGGCACACCTCAAAAGGAGTTCCTTTTGAAGATCTCGAAAGGATTGAATCGGCTGGGCAAGAAGCTTATAAAGCCACTCCCAAACCTTTCTATCAAACGAAGTAATGAGCAATTTACAACGGACCGCATCAGTTAAGGTCTGGATCGAAGTCGCAGACTCGAAGGCTTGTAAATGGCTCGAAGGGTTTAAACTTTTTAGATTTGCTTTGCAACAACAGTATTCTCTCCCTTTAATAATCCTCGTATACGCCCAATAAAAAATACTTTGTTTGCTTACACTAAAACCAATTTTATATGTATACTCGCAGTACATTATGTAGGCCTCATGCTTAAATTGCAAAATATGGAAAACAAAAGTGTCCTTTGTCTCGAAAAAAATTCATTAACAACTACTAATTACATGAATGTTTACTAAAGATTCAAAAATCTGGTCGAACATTTAATGGAATAATCCGGTTGGATTTCCAATCGAAAATTTGGACGGATTTCCAATATACAAACAGATTGCAAGAACAAGCAAAAATTTCTTAACATTCAAACAAGACGAAACAAGAATCTAATATGTTGACCAGAATTGCTTATAGTTAATCAATAAGTAAATATTGTATATTCTCCACGTCGTCAACAATTTTTCGGAAGGTCAGCAATGAAATCATCGAAGGGACTTTTTAGTCGGCAGATGTAGCGTCGAAGGCAACGGGATGATTTGTTAGTACTTGTCACGACCCGTCTAAAGCAAAAAATTAAAGTGCGATTTGGGCGGGTCGTGATGACATAAACATAGGGGAAAGAAACTCCATGTTTGTTAAGCGGGAGCTAAATTAGAAATATTAGATTTAAAATACATAATTTAGAGAAAATACATTATCTTTATGCGGAGGTTTTAAAGTATGGCAGTGAAAAGTTAAATACACATGCATTTTTAATAAAACTCATGACTCAAAGTTCTGATACAAATTTCATGGAATGAAAATCCCAAAGAAATAAACATGCAAAAATATCAAATTTCAGTACATAACTTTTATGCTAGCAGTTGTTCATAATTCAAGAGAAAATGTCTGATCATAATTATTACATAATGAGCAATGTTCGACAGTAAAGGAAATACAAACCATAGAACCTGACACAACAAGAAAAGATAAACCTCCAGAAACAGGAACTTGACGCGAATCGGGCTCAGGTAGCAGGCGACGCAGTCACGGAAGCCAACGCAAATTTCAAAACAAACAAGCAAAAAATATTAGAACATTGATAAAGGTAAGTAAATGCCTAACTAGCAAGATATTAAAAATATACTTGGTATTGATACTTAAGAAACGAAACTAGCAAACAGGCAAGTGAATCAAGCAGAAAGATCAAGAATTATTAGTCATGATATAAGCTGTAACAAATGAGAGATGTATGTGTTTTTATTTGATGACAAAAATTATGATTCAGAAGGATTCAAAATTAGATTCATGACTTATCAGAGATTCAAAATTTATGTATGCAATCTCTGAGGGGCGGCTCTTGCGAACCCTCACACTAGAGTCAAAGATTTCATGCTTGTTATGACCGGTCCTTTGTTCCCATTAGGGATTCAAAAGAGAACCCAAGTCAAGAAATTGTATCAATTAAACACATTCTTTCAATGTATGCTTATGATATCAAATGAATGAAGTGATTCATAATTTAGTGATTGTAACTACAAATTTAATTCAAACGGGAGAAATTATGATGCATCATCTTTGAGATAACAGGTACTCATCTAAAACAAATCATTCTAAGCATATTAAGACATACAATTAATTTAACGATTCAAGTATTCAGGAGTAAAATTCATATATATAAGAAAAGGTGCATTAAGTAAAGTTCAATGTTTTGCAAGCGAGAGATTTCTCTACTTGCCTTCAATAAGGTTGAATCTGACGGTGGCGGCTAAGTGACGCAAGCAAATTTAACAAACATATTTCAAATCTGTTAAAGAACAATCATGTGTGATATTTTATTTAACAAAAATCCATATGCTAGCACATGCAATTAGCATCATCTAACGTAAACATGAGAGGGTTTAGCAGTTTACCTTCCTCAAAAGTGAGGGGAGAGGAGACTACCACGCGAAATCGAAGATTTGGCGATGCTTAGGATAGGGAAACCCTAAATCAGAAGGGGTTTTGAGCAATCTCGTCAATTGGTTTGATGAATGGCGCTGAAAATCACAAATACATAGTGGTTAAACGATTATAAGATGGGCATAAACATGGATCGCAATACATACGCAATTTGGAGCACAAAAATTCAGAAGAGAGTGAAGAAAAATCTGAATAAAGGGGGAAGGAGGAGATCCTTACCCAAGGAAGACAATTTTGAGTCTCAAGGAGCCAAATCCAGGCCCAAAAATCCGAGTAAAGTGGGATTCGAGCAAACCCTAGGTGCCCTTGTAATCACCAGCCAAGACGAAAAGGGAAAGGGGAAATTAGGGTTGTTGGCCCTTGGAGGAGGGGCAAGAGGGCTACTGTCGGCCTGAGGAAGAGGAGGGAAGGAGATGTCGGTGCTTGGAAGGTCGGACGGCCTTCTGGACTCCTACGCTCCTAGGTCATCGTCAGCCTCAAGAAATGGAGATGAGGGAGACAGGTGGCTGCTCAAGAGAGATAGGAGAGGGAGATCAGTATCCCTTGCGCCGTACTTGTTGATCGAAGGAGAAGAGGGGGGAGGGCGCCGCAAGGTATCGGAAATGGGAGTCGAGCGAGACTCGAGTGTGAAAATGGTAAGATCGGGAGACGGGAACCCTAGCTCTGAAAAGAGGGAAATAAACGGGAGGGGGTTGCGTAAGTATAGAGGGAAACCCCACTAATCTAATAACAAAAATGCCCCTAGCCTAAAATTAATTCAAATTCCTTTGTTTCCCCCTTTTTAAAAAATAAATAGGTTGTTACAGTTCCGACCACAAATTGTGAACGTGTAAACGGCCGGTGGAGAGGGAAGTCCCGAAGGAGGGAGGAAGAGCTTTTCTTTGATCCCTTGGGAGCAATGGTGGAGATGAGGAGCTCCTCACGGCGGCAGGGCATCTGGGCGCGGTGTGACGGGGCTGGGAGCGGCGTGGCTAGGGCAGCGGGTTTTGGTCCGAGCGGGGTGACAGGGGGGATATCAGGAGTATAGAGAGAGAAAGAGAGAATATTGATTTAACTCCTTCATGCCATTCCAAACCACAAACCCCCACCTATAAAGTGGGCAAAATCTGGTTCACCCAAAGTACTAAAATGCCCTCCTCATAAGGCTTAAAACATCAAGATCAAAATACTTAAATGGAAATAAAAATAACGATGATAAGGCGCGGGAGGTCTAGGAGGTTGTTACGCAAGGCTCGCGGCGCTTGCACGTCTTGCCCCAACGAGGATCCGTAACATCTCCCTGCTCGACATCGAGCTTGTCCTCAAGCTTGTGTGGTGGTGGCGGTGATAATGGAACCAAGGGTGTTGTGGGAAACCCCTACCCTGTACAGAGAATATCGACTACCTTTGGGCTTTCCTTCTTTCTACGGGTCAGCTACTCTTATTCGTATCAGTCCAGGTAGGCGAATCATGCTACAATTCTTCATTCTTTGAAAAAAAAGTATACGGCCGAAGGCGGGTGATGCCCAGAAAGAATTCAAGGTCAGAAATCCAGCAGGGACGAAAGTGAAATACTGATTTCTTGAGGACAAGCTCATTGTGAGGGCAAGCTCATTGTGAGGGCTATCACCCCGGGGAAAATGTATAAGTCTGTCGACCCTTCAACTTACCATCCCTTGGAGCCAAACGGATATGGTATCCTATGGACTTCCAAGCAGTGGATTTTTTCTTGTCCGAAGATATGAAAAGAATCGAAGCACTTGCAAATACACTGGAGGTTGATGAGGAATGTGATAAAACACTATCCTTATATTCTCCTTATTTCCTAGGTAAGATACGTGTGAGAAGGAGGTGGAAAGAGGCGAATGTTCGTGATTGGGAATTCTATTAATCAAAGATTACTCTACCCGGGCTATGAGTCTTCTCAGATTCAGATCCATGGATGGCACTTCTAGCCAACTTCAACCAATTCACAGGTTGAAGGAGAAATGTTTTCTTATGACCTCTCATCGGCAACCGATAGGTTTCCTATTCAGTCGAGTGCAAAAGCCCATGCAGTCTTTCATCTTTATCTGAAGGGGAGACGAAGGTCTCCTCCAAAGGGGGTGAGCATATAGAAATAGGCTCAGAGTCATATTTAGTCCAAGCAAGATAGTAGCTCGAGCGAAGCGAAGAGGGATGAGTTGCTAGGCGAAGGGGACCCTAAATATATAGGGCATATTTATTCCAAGCAAGATAGTAGGTGGGCATATAGAAATAGGCGAACAGGTTTCATCCCCGGCTCCGAAGGAGATAGGCGAACTAGCGCGGCCGATAGGCTCAGAGGAGAATCTTTAGTCCAAGCAAGATAGTAGCTAGAGCGAAGCACAGAGGGAAGAAGAGAAAAAGCGAAGAGGGGTGAGTTGCTAGGCGATGGGGCGTAGAAGTGAGCATATACTTATAGAAATATGAAGAGAGGCTAGGCTCATGGGCCCGAATGGTTTTTCGACAACCAACTCAACTCTTTGTCCCGTTCGGATAGGCTACCTGATGACCTCCATCCATCCGTTTTTGATGGATGCATTTCCTGCCTCTCATCGGTCCTTCTCAAGCACCCAACTCGCTCACAACATTTGGGGGTTGAGGAGGGGGATGACTGTAATGAACTAGTTTGACTTATTCCCTAAGAACTTCATTCTAGAACCCACGGGGCGGTGCGAAGCAAAAAAGAACACTAGAAGACAATCAAAATTGGTAACAAATACACTTTGACGTCCCAGCAGCATGGCAATGCGGAGGTGCCCTAGATAGGGTTCTAAGACACCCGGGGAAAGAGTTCCCACGTTCCTTTTTTTATCGGGCATCTATATATAGGTTGGTGTAGTACAAGAATGAGAAAGCCACAACAGCAGGGAACAGTAAGACAGTCATCAAAGAATTTGATCAAAGAGAGAAAAGAGAGTCTAATTTTTCATGTTTTTGGAAAGGGTAAAGGCAAGGATCTTACTTCGAAGCAATCTCTGGAGTTTGCCCTTATCCGAACGGGTCTTGCAAGAAAGACGAATTTCATATTGAGCTCCAAATAGACGCTATTGGGATGGAATGGCTCAACGTTCTCCCCCCCCTCAGAACCGCACGTGCGAGTTCCCCCGCATACGGCTCAAGTGGCGAAGGCCCTTTCCTTCGCGCTTGGTAAGCGCTTCGCACAGCACCGCGACTGCTCGTCGCTTCTGGCCGCCTTCTTCCGTCACCCGAGATCCAAGTCAGCACCGGCAAAGATCTCTTGCTTGATTCCTCGCGGCCGGGCCGGCTTGGAAGCAAGCTACCTGTCGCCTATCTCACCCGGCACTTTGAAGGGTGAGCCTTCGCTTTTTGGATCGTCTTCTGCCCAATGCGCTTTTTTTGCCATTGGGTTTACCTTGTTCGCAGGTTGACCCCATGCCAGCAAGAAAGGGCGATCTTGTGTTATACTCCGGTGATCTCTTGCCTACCGAGGCACGCTAACTCCCATCGTGTCCCAGATCACATTCCGTGAATCTAAAGTGGAAGCCCACTCATCCATCAGCTCCTCCCGTAGATGAGGTTCGGTTTGACGAAGCGTCTAAGCACAGTTCACTCGCGTTGATCAATTTCTAGTTTTGCTGCCACTCCTTAAGGTGACATCTTGTATCATACACTTCTTGCATAGTTTCCCACGCTTCATACCTCTTCTTCTTAACTTAAGGTCAAGGGCTAGGAATGGTGGGGTAGGAGCATCCAGTCAGCAATCTTTTCTGCCTGACCAAAAAGTCTTATGTCCTCCGACTCGCACGGCGTTTTAACCGAAAGAACTTCTGGCGCAATTCATGTGTTCCCGTTTTTCTTACAAGAATTTTTGTCTTGATTTCCATTTCAAATTGTTCTCTGGACTTTTTATCAATATGAGGTGATCGTAACACAGTATATAAGACGCGTGATTCAGGCAATCCAATCTTCTGTGTGTCACGCGTCAGCCCCCAAAAAGGGTGGTTTTCAAAAAATGGGTTATCAAAAGATCGAATCATTATGCGCATCTTGGTGGTCGTGACTTTTGCTGGTCTTTCTTTTTTACTCTTCCTGTTCTATTGATCAGAAGGCAGTGCCACGCCGGTTTCTAATTCGGGTTAAGGCTCCCTCCCTTTTTCGTCAAAAGAAGTAGGACCAACTCTAAGAAGAAGCCTGAGCAACTCTAAAAAGGCGAAGTGTTTTTCGTTTTATGACGAAGAAGAAGAAGAAAGGATGGGGGGCTGGATCGACAACGGTACGTACCGCAAGCAAGCATGCAAGACTCCTCTGCTGGCCTGATGAAAGAGCCATCAGAGACAAGAGAATCCTTGATAACCCAAGAATGAAAAAGAATTGGACCTTCTGAAATGAAGTCGAAGAGAAACTAGGCAGATCTCTATGTTATGTTCCAAGACCGCCGGAACCACCGTTGGACCAATAATGAATCGGGGCCGCATCTCTGTGGATGTCAGGTTCTTTTTAGCGAGGAGAAGGAAATCGATCTGGAGGACAAATGGTGGTTGTGATGTAGGGGTAGGCTAGTGGTGCTCGGAAGCTAGGATCCTACGTGCACGTGTGAGGAAATACGTGAATGCAATGCTACATGCAATGGACAGTCGGATAGCAACGACTAATAATTTAAGCAATGAAACTTAGCAACGCCACGCAATTAACCGAAATAAAGAAACAATTAAATAACTTTGGCAATTAGGCAACGGCTTCCTCCGCACGGAGGGCCTGAGCAAGCGGCGGCGACTAATTCCACAATAATTATTAGCGTATAAAAAAACAACAACTATCAAACTAGAATCACAGCACAAATATAGATAAACGACCAAGTGCCAATGTCAAGTACAAACATAATACCATGAAATACTCACGATGCAGTGGGCTGATCCGAGGCGATGGAGGATTTGACGAACCGGATGCAAAACGAGCGATCGGAAGTGGAATCGGAGGCGACGCGGCGATGGTGGTGGCTGCCCTCGGCAAAGAGTGGCGGTAACGGACGGTAAAACGGCGGATCCGGCCACAAATGAGTAGATCCGGGCCGGGGGAAAATAGATCCGATGATTTGGAGCGGATCCGAACAAAAATGGAAGGTTTGGGTGGAGGGGATAACGGATCGGAGTGTCGGTGGATAGATCCGCTAATTTTAGAACGGATCCGGGCTACGGGAGTGAGAATATGGAAGTGGAGGGTAGATCGGGGGAAGGTAGTGCTAGATCCATTAGATCTAGAATTTTCGGAGTGTTGGGGAGGGGTGGATCCACGAGGGGAAGGAAAGGAGGGGGCGGGTAGGGCTAAAGAGGCCCTAGGAGGGCTCGGATTTGGGAAAGGAAGGGCTGAAGGGGGGCTGGACCTGCAGCCGGGTCGGCGGACAGGCAAAGTCGGAACTCCCGACTTTTTACTGTAGCAGGGGGGCGGAAAACACCTCCAGGAACTGTAGCAGTGTCGGCTGCTGGACGGGTTTCTGGAAGGATTCGGAGGCTGAAACGTGCTTTTGAGAGGTGGAAAATGAAGGTGGGGAAGGGAGATACCTTGGGGGGAAGCTTGGCGGCCTAGGAGTCGTCACCTAGGGTTCCACGGCGTCGGCACCGGGGAGGGATCGCTGGAATCCGGGATTATTTCTCTCCAAATTCTGCAATACCTCTGGAATCAGCCCCTAGCATCCTATTTATAAGAAAAACAAAACTTAGGGCATCCCCATCAACGGCTATGATTGGCCGGTGGGTTAGTCCTTGAAATACATCAAAATATACTTAAAAAATTAAAGTAATATAGTGATTTGACTCGCGACGACGTCCCGGACGCAATCGCGGAGTCCGATCGGCGATCCGATCAAGTCTTCCTGCGCGAGTACATGTATGTGGGCCCCGCCTTGCGGCGAGCTCCTCCAAGTGCATCTGATGGCTCCCCATCAACTCCCCCCGACTGAAAGGCCTTCATCTCCGATGAATGGAGATGATCGTACTGAAGTCGAAGTCCGGGGGCGAGCCGATCTAACTCTGTCGGTAGTATCCAAGTATTATCTGTGTCAGGTCGGCCCCGCCAATGTACCAGGTAGCGGCAACGCGGTCCGGCCGAGGTGGGAACAAACTGCTGGGATCTGATCTCTGTGACGCTCTCAACTCTCGCCTCTCGGAAGGTGGGTCCCGATGCGATCGGTGGTGCCTGCGGGGGAACCAAAGGGGACGAAGTCCCAGGTGGGTGGGTGGCAATAGTGGATGAGCTAGGATGGCTAGCAGGTGGTGGGGGTGGCTGAGCATCTCCCTCGCTCGGATCCACATACTCATGAGGCTCATAGTATGGAGTCAGATCCTCAACATTAAACACGGGGTGAATTCTCATACTAGTCGGGATGTCAAGCCGGTAGGCGTTGGTCCCAATACGACTAATAATGGAATATGGACCTATTCGCCTCGCGCTTAACTTCTTGGCAGGCCCCGAAGGGAGCCTCTCGGGGTGGACTCACACCATTACCTTCTCGCCTACATTAAATATCTGCTCTCGCCTTCGCTTATCTGCATGGGCTTTATAATTATCATTGCTTATTATTATTTGTCGGCGGACCGACTCATGCAAATCATGCAAATGTCGTGCAAATGACTCAGCAGACTCACTAGGGCGGGACTCTAGAGGGCTCGGGACAAGGTCTATAGGTTTCCTAGGGTCGTATCCTGAAACTACGTGAAATGGACTCAACCCGGTGGACCTATTGACTGAGCTATTGTAGGCAAACTCGGCGATCGGCAAATCTAAGTCCCAACTACCTACATGCTCACCAGCTAGACACCACAACAGATTCCCTAAGCTCCTATTCACTACCTCAGTTTGACCGTCCGTCTGTGGGTGATATGCCGAGGAAAACCTAAGGATCGTACCAGTCTTGTGCCACAGGGTTTTCCAAAAGTAGCTCATGAACCTCACATCGCGGTCAGACACGATCGACTTGGGAAGACCATGCAACCGAAAGACATCCCTCATGAATATAGATGCAACGTGGGTCGCATCAGCCGTCTTGCGGCAAGCAATGAAGTGTGCCATCTTCGAAAACCGATCAACCACCACGAAGATGGAATCGTGTTTCCGTAAGGTGCGGGGGAGTCCGAGAACAAAATCCATGCTGATGTCCTCCCAAGGGCGGTGTGACACGGGTAGGGGCGTGTAAAGGCCGGTGTTCTGCTTATTTCCTTTGGCCGTCTGACAGATACGGCAGTGGCGCACAACCCGAGCTACGTCCTTCTTGAGGCTAGGCTAGTAGAGACGGTCCTCAACAAGGGCTATGGACTTATCTCGCCCGAAGTGACCCGCGGCTCCGCCCGCATGCAGTTCCCAAATCAGGTAATCTCGGTAAGACGTCTGAGGAACGCATAGGCGGGAAGCCCGGTACAGATATCCCTCGTAAATCTGGTATCCCTCAACAGGGTCGGGTGGGTCTCGGGATAGGGCGGTATAAATCTCACCAAAGTCAGGTCACGTAGGGTAATCGAGCATCAGTCGCTCAAGTCCCTGCACACTCGCTGTCATCGTCTGCAATAGGGACACGCGGCGACTCAACGCATCGGCCGGCTTGTTCTCAACACCCGCGCGGTGTTTGAGAACGTAATGAAAATCCTGCAGATACTCAACCCACTTCGCATGCCGGTGGCCCAGCTTGCGCTGCGAATCGAGGTAACGGAGGGCCTGGTGGTCGGAATACAGCACGAACTTCCGGGGAAGGAGATAGTGTCGCCAGTAGCGCAGAGACTGGACAATAGCGTAAAATTCTCGATCGTAGTTCGAGTACTTTTGCTTTGCGTCATTCAGCTTCTCACTAAAGTAGGAAACTGGGTGTCCCTCTTGGCACAATACGCCACCTATACCGATACCGGACGCGTCGCAGGCGACCTCAAAGGCGCGACTAAAATCTGGTAACCTCAGGACGGGAGCTGTCGTCAATCTCTCCTTAATCTCCTCGAAGGCTCTGGTGGCTGCGGGGGTCCACTGAAACTCTCCCTTCTTGAGACAGCTCGTGAAGGGGGCCATGATCGTGCTGAACCCCTGGACAAACCTCCTATAGAAGGTGGCAAGCCCGTGAAAGCTACGAGCCTCGTGGATATTCCTAGGTACAGGCCAATCTCGAATAGATTTGACCTTCTCCGGGTCCACGGAGACTCCAGTGGAGGAAATAATAAAGCCTAGGAAGTGGACGGACTCGGACAGAAAGGCGCACTTCTTCAAGTTCACATACAGCTTCTCTTGACGGAGGGTGCCGAAGAGAAGTCTCAAATGATCGAGGTGAGCGGCCTGAGTCTGGCTGTAGACTAATATGTCATCAAAGTACACCATCAGGAACTTGCCCATGTAGGGCCGCAACACCTGCGTCATAACTCGCATGAATGTGCTCGGGGCATTGGATAGCCCGAATGGCATGACTAGCCACTCATACAGACCGTCCTTGGTCTTAAATGCGGTCTTCCACTCGTCCCCCTCACGAACTCGTATCTGATGGTACCCACTGCGGAGGTCGATCTTGGAGAAGATCTGGGCACCAGACATAGTATCCAGTAAGTCATCGAGTCGTGGGATAGGGAAGCGGTACTTGACCGTGATCTTATTGATGGCGCGGCTGTCGATGCACATACGCCAACTACCGTCCTTCTTAGGGGTAAGAAGGGCGGGAACCGCACAAGGACTCATGCTCTCGCGAATGAACTGCTTCCGAAGAAGCTCGTCAACCTGCCGTTTGAGCTCAACGTGCTCATCCGGGTGCATGCGGTAGTGAGGCAGGTTCGGGAGGGAAGCTCCCGGGACTAAATCAATGGCATGCTGAATATCTCGGGGGGGAGGCAGCTCATCGGGGAGCTCGTCTGGCATAATGTCCGCAAACTCGCCTAATAGGGGACGCACCGCGAGTGGGAAATCGACCGGAGCGTCCTCGGTAACCTGGGTAGCGGCGACTACATAAATAACGTCGGACTCCGCACTATCTCGCAGAAACTCACCTCGCCTCAGAATATGCAGTGGTCGCGAGGCGCTCGTGCTCGGAGATGACTCTACCACACCCTTGGGTCGATCTCGGGGCTGGGTGGGTGTCAACGTGATCTTCCGCCCCTTATCATAAAAGACACACGTGTTCGAGCGGCCGAAGCATGTGACATCACGATCAAAAAGCCAGGGGCGGCCAAGCAACACGTGAGCGACGTCCATGGGAATAACATCGCACCAGACCTTGTCCTGAAAGGACGCAATAGTGATCGGGACTAAGCAACGCTGGGTGACCTGAATCGCCGTCTTGTCAACCCAGACGACACGGTACGGATGGGGGTGAGGCTCTGCCTTCACCTGCATACGGTCAAGCGCCTTCTGGGCTACGATATTCACACAACTCCCACCATCAATGGCTAGCTTGCAGGGACCGCCTGCACTAGGGAAGTACGTGTAAAAGATGGTCGTGCGTCGCCAGTCCTCGTCCACACGTGGGGTGTGTAGGAGGCGCCGAATCACTCCCACCTCTAAAGATCGCTCGGCATCACTCTCCCAACCTTCTTTGACTGCAGCCCTAACCTCCTCTGGGGCCTCCTCTTCACCCTCTAGACCCTGTTCCTCCTCTTCCTCAAGTAACAGGTTCCGTGTGGGGCACTGCGCCGCCACGTGGCCCCTGCCAGAGCATCTAAAACATACAATGCCCTCAGATCGCTGGCCATCAGTGGCTACGGCTTTACCCTTCGCATCCGCGGGGATGCGCGAGGGTGCGGCCGTGGTGGTCTGGGGCGGAGCGGGTTTCCTAAAGGTCGAGGAATCAGTCCGAGAGGTGAACTGCCTCGTACTAGACGAACGAAGGTACTGCTCATATTCGAGGGAGAGCTGGAATATCTGATCAACAGTCTCCAAGCGGTGGGGAATCAACTCTCTCCGAATATCGGAACGAAGGCCCGCCTTGAAACGGGCGGCAGTGGCAATAGGTTCCTCTGAAATATCACTCCTGACGACCAGCTCATCGAAGCGGGCCATGTACTCAGCGACAGTAAGTGTCCCCTGTCGTAAGTTCTGTAGCTGCTCAAATAGCTGATCTCGATATGACGCGGGGAGGTACTTCTCCTTCAGTCTCTCCTTCATCTCGTCCCATCTGGCGATGGGGTAGTAACCATCCCGCTCTAGAGCTCTCTCGACACTAATCCAGAACACCTTAGCTTGCCCGATCAACTTCATCTTTGCAAAGCGGACGCAACGCTCGTCACTCATGTCGTACCACTCGAAGTAGTGGTCCATGTCCAAGAGCCAATCGCTGAAGGCTTTCGGATCTAGGCGACCATCGAACGAAGGGGCATCGAGTCGGATGCGACGAGTGATGTCATGATAGTGGCCCCCTCTCCTAGGATCGGGGTAGTCCTCGGGGTAGTCATCATGAGCGTAGTCGTATCGAGCGGGTGGGGGACCACGCTCTCTCCGACCCGGGGGATAATAATCATCCTGGTGATGGTCGCGGCGACCGTGTGGGGGCACACGATCTCTGGGGTCCGGCTGAGGCTGACGTGGCATACGGTACTCATCACGCTGGGGTGGCAGTCTATCCCTCGCCGGGACTTGCCTATAATCTCTCGCAAAATCAGGATGTCGCCTTACTGGCGGAATCGGGGCTCGATGAGGACTATCACGATGGTGACGGTCTGCGGGAGGTGGGTCGTCCCTCGGGCGTTGCCCTCGACGTGGAGGAGCGTCAGGGTCGTCCTCAAGAGAATCGTCACGCTGTGTCGGAGCGTCTCTGGCATCCTCTAAGTGGCCTAAACGAAGGTTCACCTCGGCAAGGTCATGACGCACATCGTCGAATTGGGCTCCTATGGTGTCAAGGCGACCTAGGACAAGGCGTTGGAACTCAGCGAAAGCGGCGTCCGAATTCGAACTCGTCGCTCGGTCCTCAGTGTTCTGTGGTTCTACCATGCTTACTCTAAAAGTCCTACCACTACGGAGCATGCAAGTGGCCTAACCTGGCTCTGATACCAAATGATGTAGGGGTAGGCTAGTGGTGCTCGGAAGCTAGGATCCTACGTGCACGTGTGAGGAAATACGTGAATGCAATGCTACATGCAATGGACAGTCGGATAGCAACGACTAATAATTTAAGCAATGAAACTTAGCAACGCCACGCAATTAACCGAAATAAAGAAACAATTAAATAACTTTGGCAATTAGGCAACGGCTTCCTCCGCACGGAGGGCCTGAGCAAGCGGCGGCGACTAATTCCACAATAATTATTAGCGTATAAAAAAACAACAACTACCAAACTAGAATCACAGCACAAATATAGATAAACGACCTAGTGCCAATGTCAAGTACAAACATAATACCATGAAATACTCACGATGCAGTGGGCTGATCCGAGGCGATGGAGGATTTGACGAACCGGATGCAAAACGAGCGATCGGAAGTGGAATCGGAGGCGACGCGGCGATGGTGGTGGCTGCCCTCGGCGAAGAGTGGCGGTAACGGACGGTAAAACGGCGGATCCGGCCACAAATGAGTAGATCCGGGCCGGGGGAAAATAGATCCGATGATTTGGAGCGGATCCGAACAAAAATGGAAGGTTTGGGTGGAGGGGATAACGGATCGGGGTGTCGGTGGATAGATCCGCTAATTTTAGAACGGATCCGGGCTACGGGAGTGAGAATATGGAAGTGGAGGGTAGATCGGGGGAAGGTAGTGCTAGATCAATTAGATCTAGAATTTTCGGAGTGTTGGGGAGGGGTGGATCCACGAGGGGAAGGAAAGGAGGGGGCGGGTAGGGCTAAAGAGGCCCTAGGAGGGCTCGGATTTGGGAAAGGAAGGGCTGAAGGGGGGCTGGACCTGCAGCCGGGTCGGCGGACAGGCAAAGTCGGAACTCCCGACTTTTTACTGTAGCAGGGGGGCGGAAAACACCTCCAGGAACTGTAGCAGTGTCGGCTGCTGGACGGGTTTCTGGAAGGATTCGGAGGCTGAAACGTGCTTTTGAGAGGTGGAAAATGAAGGTGGGGAAGGGAGATACCTTGGGGGGAAGCTTGGCGGCCTAGGAGTCGTCACCTAGGGTTCCACGGCGTCGGCATCGGGGAGGGATCGCTGGAATCCGGGATTATTTCTCTCCAAATTCTGCAATACCTCTGGAATCAGCCCCTAGCATCCTACTTATAAGAAAAACAAAACTTAGGGCATCCCCATCAACGGCTATGATTGGTCGGTGGGTTAGTCCTTGAAATACATCAAAATATACTTAAAAAATTAAAGTAATATAGTGATTTGACTCGCGACGACGTCCTGGACGCAATCGCGGAGTCCGATCGGCGATCCGATCAAGTCTTCCTGCGCGAGTACATGTATGTGGGCCCCGCCTTGCGGCGAGCTCCTCCAAGTGCATCCGATGGCTCCCCATAAGGTTGCTTATGCTTCATCTCCAGAATCAAATACGCCTTCTGGAAAAAAGTAAGAGGGATCGAAAAACAGCAAGAGCTCATTGTGAGGGCTATCACCCTCGGTCCCCGGGGAAAAAGTATACGTCCGTCGACTCTTTCTTTCTAGAAGATTTCAATAAGTAGCAAAGTAGTGAATGTCTTTCTTTTTTGAAGATTTCAATAAGTAGCAACGTAGTGAATGAAAGAAAGTGGTCGGACGATCCAAGGTTACCGGAAGATCTAAGGCCCGAAGTTGTAGAGGAGCTCCAACTAAACAAAACGAATGTTGCGGGATTCTTTTCGAAAGAACGAAAAGAAAAAAAGCTCGGCTTGCGGCTTGACTAGAAAGATGAATGTGAGACTTTCCTAATTGAGAATCTTTCAGTTCCTACTGGATCAAGTACTTCCTGTTGTTAGACTCTATATCCCCTTTCTTGCTTGAAATTTAGTACAGTGCTTCACGATAAAAGAGATGAAACACGGAGCAAAGTCCAATTCGAAGCGTATTAACAAAAAGGAACCTCGCTATCGAACCTGTCAGGGACTGTTTGTTGGATTCTTTCAGTGGACTACTAAGTCCACGACAAAAAGGCAAGAATCGTCAACTGTATCTTTGCTTTCGTATATCAATGGAATACTACACGGAGAGTCAAGTTTACGAACAAGCGAGTGGTAAAACTACACATTGATAGCGGAGAGTTCATCTACTCACTCTTTTGCTATCAATGAAACCGAAAGAAAAACCAGTGTCGTTTCGTATAGATCGAGATGCAGTACTTTTTCTTTACTTCTTTTTTTCAATGAGATCCCCCGCCTCATAGAAGTTCTTCTTCATTTCATTCAGAAGCAAATAGCAATTCATCTTTCTTTGTCCCGTGGACTGGACCTATATGTGGATTCTTCATTATCTGTCGCTATTATTCTGAAATTGCCAAGGACTAGCAGAATCGAAAGAGCGAAATTCTTGGTTCATCTCAATGGGTTCAGAAACTACACGTTTCTCTGGATCATCATAGCATACTTCCATTTATCCACTCAGAGGAAAGTGTTTTCGTAATGGATGACCTTCGAAACCATGATTTGTTGATATACGGCGTAAATCTGGATGATTGATAGAAGAAACACCAGACATATCCCATACTTCTCGCTCCCACCGGCCGGCTCATGGAAATGGACTAACTACCGGAGATATTCGTGTGACTTCGTCTGCACTTGTTTGTACACGAATGCGTGAGTTATACCGAGTACTCAGTAAATTATGGACAACTTCGAATCTTCGTTTTCGAGAGGGCCCCGATAGGGTTGAAGAGCTGAGTCGCGATAGCGACAAAGAGGACGAAGACTGAGTTAGAGAGGTCCGAAGGAAGAGATGAGTTGTCAAAGGATGATCAACTCCGCAAATATCGATCGAAACTTGAACCTGTGTATAAGTATGCAATTTCAGAAAGCACAATGGAAATGGGTAGTCAGTATTGGTGTCAGATATATTCCCATGTTCCGATCTTTTCATTTTATGTACCCATTTCTTGGGGAAAGTCTCCCAACTATATTGGAAAATGGATTGGTTATCCATAAAGAGGCGAGAGTTTCTTTGTCTTGCTCTCAAAATGAATAAAGACTTGTAGGAAATTGCCGGTTGGGTTGGTCCGACCAAGAAAAAGGCATGGGAGTGGAGAGCTTGGGTCGAGTGAACTAAAGACTGGCTACCTAGAAAGATTCCTCACTGCACACTTTTTTATATCTGGCTGCATGCTAGAGTCATGAATCGGGTATAGAACCGCTTGGAACCAATTAGGAATCCGCTACGAAAATGTTTTTTCTGTGGAAACGGTCTTTCTTGTGTTTCGAGAAAGATTCTTTTCGTTCTTTCGAAAAGGAGCATTGGAATGGTCTTAGCGGGAGCAGAATCTAGTTTTGTTATTGAAAAAACGTCTCTTTTTTACCCGAGAGGTAGATATAGATATACACCTAGATTCAGAAGTATGTATCGTGCTCTAGACTATGAACGAATATGTATCCCGATCCGTCTCGATGAATTGAATTTGTATGAGGTAGGAATCTAGAAAAGAGACATTATGAACGTGTCAGGAACCAGATTTGAACTGGTGACACGAGGATTTTCAGTCCTCTGCTCTACCAACTGAGCTATCCCGACCATTTCCCGTGCATCATCCTAGCAGAGTACTTGTATCTATGTCAATGAAAAGAACTAAAAAAGACAGTCTGAACAAATTGGACCTAGCCCCCTGAATTTCTGAGATCTTCAAAAAGAAGACTTTCTTTGTCAATGTAAGGATAATGATATGGACTGTGAATTCTTAAATAACGGAGATTCCTTGAACTCATTTGTATCTATACAAATCTATCGTATCTATACAAATGAAATTGGAAGAATATACGAAAATTTCTCTTCGGATCTAAAATGGGCTTTTTCTTGCCTCACGATTTTGACTCTGACTAGAAATTGAATTGTTGTCGGTATTGCCGACAACAATGAAAATGGGACTCTCTCTTTATTCTCGTCCGATTCATCTTCGAAAGATCTATCAAACTCTGGAATGAATCATTTGATCACTGAAAATTCCATTCTTTTTGAAACTTCAATGAGAATTGATTCACAATAACTCTTCAATTTTTCAGAGTCTATCATTCTAATCAATATAGAATAGAAAGAGGGGGTTTCTATAGAACCTTATCCTATACTCATACTAAGACACTTCTACTATTATAGCTTGAGCACTATAGCTTGAGCACTATTCTAGATCTTCCGGTATTATCCTCAAGCTTGTGTGGTGGTGGCCCGAAGTTGTAGAGGAAGCTAGAGCTTTAGATCTTCCGGTAACCTTAGCTTAGCTTGTTCGATTTCTTCCATTCATTGTCCTCATCTTGCCACCTCATCTACAATCCCTTTCAGCCTGACTTCATTGAAACAAGGCACATCAACCGGAATCAGAGCAGAGGCTCGATGGTTTTGAGGCAAAGACCCGCCTTCCCCCTGGGTTTCTAGAGAGTTGTCTCTAGGTATTCTCTACCTACCCACCCGTGTCTCCATCTCCGGCCAAGGCCAACCGAACTCTTCATCTTTCTTTCCATCCCCACGGCCCCGACTAGCAACTACAAATGAGCACCCGCCTGCATAACCTTTCTCCGTTCTGTAGAAATGGATTGCGAGTTGAAACTTTGCTTGCCCGCGAACAGTACTGGCTCGTCAGCAACTTAGATAGACGAAGATTCTCTTATCCTGCGCCTTCCCACTAATCCATAGAAGAGTCCTGCTTGGAGTGAGAACGGCTTGACGGGTGCGCAACTCTACTCTTCATATTACATAGATCCTAGCCTTGAACACTGATCCCTATTGCTTGAAGTTCGGTGCCTACTGCCGAGATACGGAAACTCGTTGATGCGCTTCCTGCCTATGGAACTACGGGAATTCCAGATTGACTCCTCCCGCCTGGACTGCTGAACTTGATTCTATTCAATAGCTAGCTACTCCCTTCCCTAGCATCAAGAAAGTCTTTAAGACTTACGGCACAACGCAGTAACAGGAAGACTTCTACCTAGACCACACTAGTCCTTCAATGATTCTCAGATCGGATTCAATCGATTATTCGCATTCAACTTGAACAATTCTTGTGAAAACAGACGGAATTCCTTCGTTCCCTTTCTCAAAGGCAATAGGAAGAGATCGATTTCGAACAAAAAGGAAATCTCGAGCCAAGGAGAAAGACAGCTGAACAATACCCTGCGGATAAGAGAAGAGTTGTGATTAGATTAGCACTTTCTCTTCCAGATCCCCGCCCCGTGGGAGACTGGCCTGACTTAGTGACTCTCCCCAGGAATCTAAGGGAATCCAGGGGAAGTCGAAATAGAACAACCAGGCTTTCCCCCAAAGATAGTCCCATTCTAAGTACTACTAAAGACACAATGAACTTAGAAGACTAGAAGAAACCTGTCTTCTCCATCCCTTAGGCCAAGCTTCTCAGTACTTAGCCAACGGCTACGAATTCGAAAGAAAGGTCAATCTCCGAAAGGCCTTCGCAGAGCTTTATTTAGGGGGGAATCCTTTTTTGTGGTCTTGCACATGGAAAAGTGAAGTAGATTCTACGCAGGCTTGATTGCCCGGAGCTTCAAAGAATGCTTTCAAGCTAAGCACGGATAGCTTTCTTTTCCAATTAGCTGGAAGTCGGGTATGCCTTAAACTCAGGCGCTGGGTAGATCGTAGAAATCTTGCGAAGATGCACACCTGGAATTGGATCATGAACCCACTGATAGGTTAGTGGGCTAGGGTCCTTTGACAACCAATCTCCTAGAAAGCCAGAATCTTCCATTCATGATGGTGAGTCATCAGAGAAATCCATCTAATAAGGGAAGGAAGGCCTCATGAAATTCTCATGAAGAAACGCATTGATGAATCGAAGACAAGCGATAGCGAATTATCAACATACACAATTGACACTGGTCAATATTCGGAAACTTTTTCGCGTAAAGAGTCATTTTTCTCAAATTCTCATGCACCGTGTAAACAGTTTCTTTCATTCAGTCGAGTGATCCCTGCGGATCACCTCTCGCTATCGCCCAATTGAATGAGTTAGACTACAATGAGTTTTTAGTCAATAGAAAAACCAGTCGATATGATGTCTAGAGTTATTCAAGCGCATGGCATGCAGCGCGCTCGTCATGAGATATAACTGCAACTCTAGACTTACTTGACTAGGGGCTCCTCCTCCGGGCAACTTTTCTCACAGGCAAATCAGCTGTTCTCCTATACCTTTTTCGTAGGTATCCCTAGCTTTCACTGGCTTTTCTACGCTTTGCTGCCCCGTGGGCAAGGCGAGCGAATCTTGCGACCGATGATCCAATTTGCTATGGTCGCCACTCTTATGAAAGTGCAGTCAAGTGTATCAAAGTGTAGACCAAATATGGACTCCCTCATCTCAAACAGAACTAAGAGCGGCCACCGATCGCCAGATCAAAACAAGTGGATGTTCTCTGCTGCCTATCTCACGCAGTTTGGTCAAACGTACCATCACCTTCGCAAGCCAATCAGGGACGTAACAACCGTTGATTAACGTAGTTAGCCATTGCACCTCCTCCAGCCATAGTGCAGCCTAACGGATTCTAATTGTTTTCATCTACCTGATTTTGGTATCTCACATACTAGCGATGCTGATCCAACTATCTGTACGAGCCCCTTGCTTGAGGGAAACTTTGAGAGAATTCTCTATGTCCTTCGAAGCATTACAACAGTCTTTCTGGCACTTTTGTCATGTGATTTGAAGAAAGGCCGCATAATCCTGGAAAGATTCTCAAACCATCAGTCTGAACTTGGTTTCTAAACCCAGCTAGGTACACTAAAACCTTAGACTGTCAAGCTCTAAGCCTTACGGAAACTGAGCTTTTCAACCTAAGTCAAGAATAGGAAGAGAAAGAGAAAGGAGCACCACTCCACTCGTTCCATGATGAAGGCTTTTTACACGGAGATGCCTTTGGATCGCGTTAGCGATCATATTGAGAGTTGGTCGCGTAGCAATGCTCCGATTTCTTGACTTTTTTGGTACTACACCTGCACCTGTCTGGTTCGATCGTTTAGCGTCTCTCTCTAAGAGACAGGAATGGTTATACGCGTTCCTCCACATTTGATGATCGTGTACATTCACGCGCGAATTGGAAGTGTTGTGTCGCTGTTCGTCTGCGTATTGAAACCCACCTGGACTAGATCTTCTGACTCTCGCGATTGGCGGGTTTCGAAGAAGACTTGCTTTCTTGGGTAAGGATGGAACAGCTGATCCAGTTCTTTGACCTAGTTATATCTCATGACGAGCGCGTTGCATGCCATGCGCTTGAATAACTCTAGACATAGGAAGTCTTCTAGGGAAGCCTGGTCAAAGAAGTCATACCAGGCTTTCCCTCTTCCTGTACTTTCGCGGGATGTACCACAAGCAAGGAAGACTTCTAGGGAAGCCTGGTCAAAGAAGTCAGACCTTGTCCCCGTGCTCAGTTACTGTTCTCTTGTCTGAATTCAGGACCTTCCTTAGATTGAGATCTGGCAGCAAGCAGCAAGTCAGGTTTAGTTACCATCCCTTCCTGAGAATGAGAAGTCAAGTAAGGTTCTAAGTTACGAAAGAACCGTAACTCCAAAGAAAGAAGCCATAGAAGATTCTCTTCTACTTCGTTTTCAATTTCATTGCCTTGATCCGGGAACTTCTCTTTAGGATCTTCCCGTCTCCGATCTGACTATTCCCTGAGCCGGTCAGTTATGTAACGAATATAGTAAGAGAGGTTTGCACCAACCAACCAATAGTACAACCAGTGGATTCAGTCAACTAAGCGCAAAAGGATTCAAAGCTTTCTCTTCCGGACTGATTCCCAGTACTAACGTGTACTTCTTCCTGGCTCGTCTCTTTGTTGTTCTTTCAGAACCTATTGTTTCTTGCTCTTGAGTAGGGGGCTTCTATTCTCGGACTTCATGTGTATGGGCGGTCTTCCTAAACCAATCAATATGGATAGGTCGGTGATTGCAGTCCTTGCTAAAACCAAAACATACGGCGATGTCGCATTCAAGCAGCTCTACCAAAACATAGGATGAAGAATCTCGAAGGGTCCAAAGAATTTAGGCCCCAACTTCTGGTATGCTCCCTTAGAGACGGCGGCCTGACGGTAGGGCCGGCGTTTGAGCCAAACCCAATCCCCGGGAGCAAAGAATAGCTCGCGGTGGCTGTTGTTGTAGGTGGTCTCCATCCGTGTTTGGGCCTGAAGTAGACGAGCCCGGGCGAGGCGCAAGACCTCATCACGCGTGCGGAGCTCGGCGTCGACGACGGTAGAGCGAGCCGAGCCAGCAACATAAGTGAGGAGACGGGGTGGATCCCGGTCGTATATCAGGTAAAAAGGAGTGGTCTAGAGGGCGGTGTGGTAGGACATGCTGTAACAGTACTCCACCCATAGTAACCAGTGGGCCCAGTCATTCGGGAGGTCCCCGGTGAGGCAACGCAAATACATCTCGAGTGTCCTGTTGACCACCTCGGTATGACCGTCTGACTGCGGGTGGCAGGCTGAAGAGAGTGCCAGCTTTGTGCCACAAAGGTCAAACAACTTTTGTCAAAACTGAGATGTGAAAACCTTGTCGCAGTCAGAAACGATGTTCTTCGGTACCCCGTGACGACGAAACACACGATCGAAGAAAACACGGGCCGCGGTGGGTCTTGTGATGGGGCGTCTCATGGCAATGAAATGGGCCCCCTTGGATAAGCGGTCGACCACCACAAAAATGACAATACCTGCGGGAAGAAGGCAGTCCCTTGATGAAATCCATGGAGATATCGGCCCATATTTGTGTCGGCACTGGGAGAGGTTGTAGTAGACTGGCTGGAGAAAGAGACTCGGTCTTGTTGCGCTGACAGATGACGCATGCAGCAATGTGAGATTGAACACTGTCGCTTGAGTCCCAGGTAGAATAACTCGGTGCTCAGGCTGCCAGGCGCTGAAGGATCTTGTGGACTCCTTCGTGAGTACGGTCGCGGACGACTGCTAGAATGTCGGCGATCAACGAAGAAGTGGCCGGCAAGTAAAAGCGACCCCTGTAGAGAATGAGGTCGTCGCTAACTGTCCAACATGGTGGAAGTCGCCCCTCCTGGATGCGGCGTCGTAGCTCGCTGAGGGCGGGTGTGTCGTCGATCTCCTAAAGGAGGCAAAGAAGAAATAAGGAGGACAGCTCGGACACGACATAGAGAGAGGCCTCCGGCGAGTCGCGGAGAGAAAGAGAGTCGGTCGCACGATTCAAGTGGTCGGCCTTGTATTCCACCCTGAAATCATAGCTCAAAAGTCGGCTCACCCAGCGCTGATGTGGCACCATCGTCAATCGCTGCTCCAACAAGTACTTGAGGCTGAAGTGATCGGTACGGATCAAGAAGGTACGGCCCCATAAATAGGGACGACAGTGATGGATGGCCTTCGCCAGGCCGATAAGCCCCTGCTTGTAGGCATGAAGCTTCTAATGGTGGAGAGCCGTCTTGCGGCTGAAATAAGCAATTGGGTGGCCTCCCTGTTGAAGTACCGCGCCACAACCATGCTCAGACGCATCGCATTCCACCTGAAACTCTGTCCCAAAATTCGGTAGCTGGAGGACCAGGGCCGAGACCAAGGCCTGCTGCAGTGCTCGAAATGCCTCCAAGGCGGCGCCGTCCCATGTAAAACACTGGCGTCGTAGAAGAGATAACAAGGGGGGTGGCAATGACGGAGTAGCCCTGAATAAAACGCCGGTAGTAGCCAGTCAAGCCCAGGAAGCCTCGCAGCTCATGCTGCGACTGAGGAACGAGCCAGGCGAGGACCCCTTGAACCTTAGCCTGATCGACCAAGACACCCATGTGATCGACGATATGCCCCAAGTAGGCGACTTTGTTGGTGCCGAAAGAACACTTGAACTCCTTCAGGTAAAGCCAATGAGCTCGTACGAGCTGGAGAACCTGTCTGAGATGGTCGAGGTGCGTCTCCCACGTTTTGTTGTAGACCAAGATATCATTGAAGAAAACAATGACACAACGATGAAGAAGAGTGTGAAATACCTCATTCATGAGGGCCTGAAATGTAGACGGGGCGTTGGTGAGCCCGAAGGGCCTCATAAGAAACTCGAAGTGGTCATGATGTGTGCGGAAAGCGGTCTTCTCCACGTCCACCAGGAACATGCGGACCAGGTGGTACCCTGAGCGAAGATCCAACTTGGAGAAATAGTGTTCCTCATGCAACTCATCCAACAGCTCTTCAAAATTGGAATAGGAAACTTGTCTTTCACTGTCTACGCATTCAAGGCCCGGTAATCCACGCAGAAGCGCCAAGAGTCGTCCTTCTTATGGACCAGCATGACCGGCGAGGAGAAAGGGGAGTTCTGTGGCGGATGATCCCTTGTCGAAGCATCTCGGTACACTGGCGCACAATCTCATCCTTTTGGAGAAGGGACAGGTATGGGAGGACGACCACCGAGGCCGTGCTCGGAAGAAGGCAAATACGGTGATCTTGGCGGCGCGCGGGAGGAAGCCCAGTCGGCGCGGCCATGGTGTCGTTGTACTCCCGAAGATGACTAAAGAGGCCTGGCTGCTCGGAATAATCAGACTGGAAGGAGAAGGCGTGACAAACATCCCCCGTCGGATGGCCGTGCCACACTGTCCACAAAGGCCCCTATCCCCAGGTCATCGTCAGGGCGTCCAAATCCCACAGAATCGGCCCAAGAGTGTGCAACCATCGCGTCCCCAAAACTGTCTCGAACCCCCGCGGGGCTATGACAGAGAAGTCCATCCGAGAGTGAAATTCACCCATAATGATCGGAACGTCCCGGCATACCCCGGTGCAGACCATCGTGGCACCATTCGGCACGGCAACACGCAGGAGACTGTGAGTAGTAACTGGTAGCTGAAGCCGCTGAGCAGTGAGGTCACTGATGAAACTGTGTGTACTAACGGTATCCATGAGGGCAAGGAGCAGGTGGCCCGCCACGGAAATGGGCATCTAAACTGCGGCCCCCTAATGTGTCCCCTACATGGCATTGACAGAGATGGCGGGGTGCCCTGGCTCGTCATCCTCGGCATCCTCGTCGGATGGGTCGTCGACCTCTAGCCAAAAGAGGCGCTTACATCTATGTCCCTTGGTGTAGGGCTCATCACAATTGAAACAGAGCCCCTTTGCACGGCGTTCGACCATCTCCTGAGCGGACAAAGGTCGGATATGTGTCGGTCGCTCCCCTTCTTTAGTCCGAGACGCGCCTCCCCCTGGTGGCGGCTGAGCATGACTGGGGTGCCGGAAAGAGGTGTCGCTGGTCCGACGACCCATGTGGGGACGATCCAGCAATATGCGTCACTCGTAGATACGCGCGAAACTCATGGTGGTAGTAAGGTCCGGCGGGTTCTGGAACTCCACGTCCATGCAGAGGCTCTCATGTTGCCCTGTAGTGAAGAAAGCCACCTGGTGCGCCGCTGGGAACGGCGGGGCGCGGACAAGGAGCACCTGAAACTGCTCCAAGTAATCGTCAATAGAACTCAACTGCTACAGAGAAATCACGTCACTGATGGGATTGGAGCGGAGTGGGGGCCCGAAGCGAAGGCTGCAATGAGTCTTGAAGTCATCCCAAGTAAGTAGGGGCTTCTCCCGGTGAAGCTGGGAGAACCACAATTGTGCGGATCCCATCAGGTGGAAAGAGACGACGCCCAACCAATCTTCCCAGGTGTATGTTGTGCCGCAAAGAACTGCTCACAACGAGTCAACCAAGTAAAGGGATCTTCGCGGCCCTCGAAGATCGGAAAGTCCAACTTAACAAACTGTGGCACTGTAGAATAGTCAAAGCGACCTTGAAGCTTGGTCTGTAGTGTTGCTCGGGAACCGATGGAGAGGAGGCCATCACACTAGGCGGCATGTCGGTTGGTCGGATCGCGGCGAGGAGAGTTTGGTGGTTGTCCGCCATCATGGACTTGAACGATTCCAAAATGTGGGCCAACGTTGGGCCGGTGTTGGTGTCATCAGCCATGGAGAGAGATAATCGGGGGGGAGAAAAAACTGGGAGGGGAAGTAGACCGGTGGATGAGGCGAGTAGAGAACCTCCGCCAAGCGAAGAGCCAAGTAGAATGGGGGGCGGACCGCTGAAAACAGGCGGGGTTCAGCGGCACGGGACGGCTTCTGTCCGGATCTGATGCGGCCATGCGGGAAGCTCGGATAGGCGCGGATCGGGTCGCTGCTGCCCGGATCAGGGCGAGGTCCGGTGTTGGGATGGGGCGGTGGTGGAGAGACGATGTCGTCGGCCGGTGGAAGGACCGTTGGCTCTGATACCAAGATGTTAAGTTCCCGGTATTGCGAAAGTGTAAACGGCCGGTGGAGAGGGAAGTCCCGGAGGAGGGAGGAAGAGCCTTTCTTCGATCCCTTGGGAGCAATGGTGGAGATGAGGAGGAGCTCCTCACGGTGGCGGGGCGTTTGGGCGCGGTGCGACGGGGCCGGGAACGGCGCGGCTAGGCCAGCGGGTTTCAGTCCGAGCGGGGCGACAGGGGGGATATCGGGAGAATAGAGAGAGAAAGTGAGAATTAAGAGAGAGAGAGAGTGAGAATATTGATTTAACTTCTTCATGACATTCCAAACAACAAACCCTCACCTATAAAGTGGGCAAAATCCGATTCACCCAAAGTACCGAAATGCCCTCCTCATAAGGCTTAAAACATGAGGATCAAATACTTAAATGGAAATAGAAATAACGATGATAAGGGGCGGGCGGTCTAGGCGGTTGTTACGCGAGACTCGCGGCACTTGTACGTCTTGCCCCAACGAGGATCTTTAACAGAAGACAAAGGAGCGGCGTGTTCTTCTGCACTCTCAGCAAGAGGAAAAATTGTGGAGCCAAAAATTTCGCTCTTGCTGGAATTCAAAAAGGAGGTGGGTCCAGCAAAAAGAGCCTATTTATTGTTGAACGGTGCTTATGGTGCATTACACGCACTAAAAAATTATGTGTGAAAGGAGGTAAAGTGAAACTTTGGGCTTAGGCGGCGACGGTGGCGGAAGTCGCGGCAGTAGACTACCCGAGGCATGTAGCGGGTCAGTGGGAAGACGACCAATAGAGATGGATGCCTTCAAAGAGTAAAAAGGGGTTAGGTCATTGAAAGTGGGATTGGAGGTCCGCATAAGGGGACCGAAAGAGAAGATGGCAAAATCCTTTTTGATATAACGTGCTTGCTCCATAGCACAAGTGAGAGAGGTAGTGCTATACACACGCAGCGTGCCCGAATGTGTGGAAGGTTGTACCCAAGTAGTACTCCGTCGCGAGACTAGGGACTTGCATAGCTATCTCGATGAATTCATCGATGTAGGAGTCGATCGACTCTGTATAGTGAATGGTGCTTCGTCCTTCAAACAAGTTGCCATTGTAGCGCATATTAAGTGGCGAATCAACATGTCCTTGAGGGACAACATGAAAGGGCGTGATTGGATTGGCGTATCCAGTGGATCCTATGGAGAGTCGATCCCTCCATGTATATTGCGATGAGTGGGACCATCTGAAGCTTTAGGTGCCCTAGAAGTGAAAGTTTTGTTTTGTGCAGATCAACCATCTCATGGGATCAGTCCTATCAAACACAAGAATGTTAAGTTGGTGCGGGTTATAGGAACCTGAGGGGATCGGTAGGACTACTTTCAGAGGTTGCAGGAGGGTCCGATGACGTATGTGGGGGCAGTGTATAGCTTGTCGGGTGGAGAGAAGCGAATGGGTGTGTCGCAGATGGAGACGGTGTCGGAGAAGAGTGGTGTCCATGCGATCCAGGTGATCAAAAAAGGGTTTTGATAAAAGGATCATCCATATTCTGTGCCATCTGTAAGTCATAGGCAAGCACAAAGGCTAGCAGGGACAGAGACACGGCGTAGGAAGAGGACGCAGGGGGGATCGAAGCTGGACTGGAAAGTAGGAAGGGTTGTTGCGGCGCCGAATGCGGGAGACGGAGACGCGAGCAACAAATTGCGATGATGGAGGCGGGCGCACAGTGAATAATGTCCCAATCGGCGCATGGAACCAAATAGTGGGTGGAAACGGGTCGATCAAGGATGGAAGCATACACGAAATGACCAACTGAGGATGGTAATCGAGCATGGGGAGATGTTGTACAAAGGCTATTTTTCATTCCAAAACTAAGTTAAACCCAAGATGCTTACAATATTTAGACTCATCGTTTATATACTAGGAAAACCTACCTTTAACACAAGAAATAAAATGCAACATAGAAATAAAGATATAATAATGCCTTTGTTATGGCACTGCGGAGAGAACTCGTGCACAGCGTGAGTAAACCAGCATGTATCACTGACTGGAGGTGAGATCGCCCGTGTTCGTATCAATACAGAGAACCTCCAAAAAAATTTAGAAGAAATTTATTGGCAAGACTTAGAAAGAATCCGCTATAAGAGAATTCCCTTTCAACTGACATGAGTTTGACTACACACAAGAAGAAAGGTTGATCACTAAATTAATGGAGATCGTGATAAGGATAAGAGGAGCCAAAGGAAGGTACTGTTCTCGAGGAAGAGAAAGAGACTCTAGACGTTCAGTTTTCTCCTATTATACCACTCCTGCCTTAATGTCAACTGATCGAAGATGAGAGGATCTTCATAGTGGAGGGATTCCCAAAACAAAATCTCTTAGTGGCATGGTAACAGTGAGGTAACTTGGAAAATCACTAAAGATGGCTAAAAGTTCATGATATTATTTTTACACTCAACGAAAGGAGTACAAAAGTAGACCATCAAACAACGCATATCATTCTTGAAAGATGCTTTGCTTCCAAAGATTCCCAAAGCAAAAAGATAATGCCCTGAGAAGAGAAGATTAAATAGAAGGTAAGAGAACTCCCCAACAAGGGAAGGGTGGGAAAGCAATACACTAACTATTGTGCCCGCAACCAAAAAGAATGTGAAAACATGCATGTGGGTGAAGCCGCTGATTTAAAAAAAAGTAAAGAAATAGGGGATCCCATATTTGAACTTTGATTCCACAAGAACAAAATCCTGCTAAAAGACACAAGATTTGGGGATCAAATCATGGGTAAATTAGAGGGATCATGGTCATTCAATAGGTTAATCATAATATTGAGACTACAATGGATGTAATAATCAGATCTCGCCAATGAGATAAAAGAGGAAGTCGTCAAGAGCCCGTGAGCAAAACTAGATAGTCAAGATCACATGGCAAGGCAATTGGTCATCAACGAGCCCATGAGCAAAATTAGATAGCCAAAACATTGTCTTATGCACTGAAGGGAGAGCGTTTCAGTCAAGAACATTGTTTTATCTCTATCTCCAATGAATCAATATCCAACCGCAACCACACTCCCAAAGAGACCCTAAATCAACTTGGTAATAAGGTGTCTGAAGAAATAGACATGTCTGAGGAGAGTCAGACTAGAGTGCTAATCTAGTAAGAATACCATGTACTTATTCACCGCCAAGATGGCCCACTCATTATTGAGATAATTAATTCAATAATTAAAATAATTTACCTTTAAAATAGGCTAGAATATTTGTGATATGACAGAATAACACATGCACAAATATCGATATCAACGCAATTTGAAGTAAACTAAATAAGCTATGAAAAATTGCACTAGGAAAATATCTTTAAATATGTAATTTGAAATGTAAAATTCATAAATAAACAAAATATGCTTTACTTTCATGACTTAACTCTCATATCAAAACAATTGTCAGGAAATAATATGCATGCATATGCATTTGATTTGCTGCGTAAGTGTCCTACTTGTAAGCCACAAATCATGTATTGTTTTTTACACTAACTTCAAGTCCTCGACCGAAGAAGATTTGTAGACCAAATGATGTGAGAACAAGTACCTATGTTCTTGATTACATAGTACCAGAGTAGAGCGTGTTGTCATTAAATGTGTCTAGGGAGTGATTTTTTTTTCAAGAACAGAGCATCGTCGTAGTTGATTCCAGAAAACTACATCACAATCTTTTTCTTTGTTGGTGTTATGCGATCAAAATCTTGCAGATGGAACAGACAATCAATGTGATTGTTGGTGTAGTCTTGTGTTACACTTGCACATTCGCTCAAGTGGACCACCCTCATTAGAATTCATAGACCGTGCATATGGAAGCCACCATGATAAATTCATATAATAAGTTGTAATTAATCAGTTAATATTATTTGATGAGTACTAATTAATAGTATTATGTATCCCCCCCTCATATATATAAGGGGGAGAGTGATGTAAACTCGGATTAGGGTTTTCACAATTACATATTTTTAGCAAAATCTATAATTTTTGCTATAAGATAAACTAGGTTTTTTTATAAAAAAAAATTGATCATTTACTTTTGGAAATGGGGCCGAGCGGCCAAGTCAAGCTTTCGCGTGCGAAATCATCTTAACGTCCCAACTTCGAGATAACCGTTAATTATTATTCGAGAGAAACTCTTTGTGTGTTTGTCGATTTGAATCGCCGCAAGACGTGTAATTCCACAAGCAAACAATCACAAGTAAATTTATGAAATACGGTAATCAAGTGAATTGAACGTTCGGGGCAAGCTCGTTAATTATTTAATTAGCACATAAATTTAAAACTAAACAGTCGAGCAGAGAACGGGAGAGGGTACCACAGGGGAGCAGTCCGTCCACATTTTTAAGCAGAGACGGAATACGTGCGGCAGACCGTTTGGTAGAGGGGACCACTGGAGTTGGAGTGGTCGGCCACAGAGGAGGAGATACTTTCAGAAACGGCGGGGTAGGAATGTTGTTGTCGACGCCTTTTTTGAAAGCCTGTCGGTCGCCGAATCCCTGGAAAGGATGAGTCGAGGTCGACAGCAGATGGCGGAGGAGGAATGGCAGTCGGAGGGAAGGGAAACGGTTGTTGTTGGGTGTTGACTGAAAGAGGTCGGGCCGCCTAGAATGGCGGGAGATTGCTAGCGTCGGGAATTACGGCAGCGACGGTGGCCACGGCAGCGACGGTGGCCACGGCGTCGTCGTTGTCGGTTGAGAGGAAGGTCAAGTCTGTTGGCGTCGACAAAGGGGCAAGGACGCGGCGTCATTGTCTTCGACGAGCAGGAGTAGCGTGGCTGATAGAGCGGTGGCAGAATTGATGTTGCACGGGAAATGATGTCGGCACTGCAGGGAAATTGAATTGAAATTCAATTTCCTGCTATCCGGGTCCATCTTCTGTACAAGGGGAGGCAGTCCTTTAATAATAATGATTTATATTAAACTTTGATATAGTTCCAAATAAGGAGGGCCGACCCACAAGTTTTCCAAATTGAAAAAATCTCCAATCAATATATTGGTTGGTAATATATTAGCTCCCAAAAGATTCTTCTCCTCTTAATAATTTACAAATATTAGAGCTGGCGAAATATTATTCTCTAATGTTTAAAGTTTCCAAATGATACTTTGGCCGGCCAAAAATTGGCTTTTAAGGATTTTTCCATCTTCATAATTTCCACATAATAATATCCCGATAAACTTGTTTCCAAATATTGTAAATTTTTGAATTATTTCAAAAGATTTTTTTGAATTTTTTTAAGTTTAAATTTAAGCGTTTTAAATAATTTTAAGCTTGTCCGCTATGTCCTAACTACCAGAATTACCGTACCTTTTTATTTAAGATCTCATCGGACGGTAAACCCGAAGAGCCGAACAATTACAAATAAAAACAGGTGCACAAAAGAAAATACACGAAAATAATTAAATGTTAAAATTCAAATGCGTGACTTAGGATGAGACAAAGGCTTCATCAGAGAGGCTGGAGGTCTTGGTATCTGGGTGGATCATAAGTGTATAGGTTCTCCCTCTCTTCCTCCCTCTCTCTCCTCTTGGGACTCTCCTGTCTACCTCTTGTATATGTATCTTTTATGAAGGTAATGCAATGTTCGTGATTTTGAGTCTCTCTCTCTTGTGTACGTGCATCGCTTTGAGTAGATCGCTGATCAACAATTCTAATTCGTAACATTTTGACCAACCTGTTGTTTTCCAGCCACGGTTTTCGTCGTTGGAATTCCACCAGCACTCCCATAGTCCCGTGGGCGGCCAGTTGGAACACCTCATTTTTGGCCATGCCCCCCACTGCCACATCGTCCACGCGAGCCTCAATAGGTACAACGCTCTGCTCACAAACATCCTCGCCCTGGAGTCCCTTCTTGAGGCAAAATTGGATTGGTTATGTGATACGTACATCCCACTTGGTTGGCTAGCCTAACTGGTTGTTGAAGTACCTCGCATCGGATAGTTGTCAAATACCTCACATAGGGATCACTGCCCCGGACATCCTCCTCAACTGCGAGCTCCAAGTCACCTCATCAGATGTCGTGGCCCTACAGGCAGCGGTTCTCACAGCAGCCCTGCAAAAGCCCGCGCAACCATTGTCGATCGAGGATATACAACCATCGCGAGTTCTACCTTGGCTCAGCTACCCGGAGTAAAAGGCGCACCTTTTCGATCAAGCTCCTGCACCCCTCTTTGACGACGACCCGACGCACACCTTCCACGAAGCCCCTGCACCAAACCCCCAACATTTTCCTTTTTCATGCAGTCCTACGCCAAACTACATCGACACTTGCCCAATTTCAGCACGTCCTGTTTCCCCTCCTTCATCTAGCCTTTTTTCCACAACCCGATGAACTTGGCTTCAACATGTCGTATCCTCTTTTCCTGTAGCGCCTTTTGTTTGTTAATCTCCCTGGCAAAGTAATCAATCCCTACCTCTGTTGAGCTAGCACGTTATCTCTCCCACAATTTCATTTTTCTCTCTTTTTCCAACACAACGGGTCCCACTCACCCCTTCCCATTATACATTGTCAAGCCCCCTAACTCTACATATCTTTCCACCCATTTCCATTATATCCTGTCAGCCCCCCTAACTCCGCATATCTTTCCACTCAAAGCCCACCCGCTTTCCCCCACCAACATTTCCCCAATTATTCTCTTAATATTTGCATTTATCTCACTCATCCCCGTCTACCGTACTTCTGCTTCTCCTTTTAACTTTTCTACTTCATCACGCTTTTGCACGCGTCCTTCGGCCATATCATATACTTTGTTTCAGCAAATATTATATGCCATCATGATTTTTAAAGATCCTAACAAAAATTAGAGCTTTGACTTTGAGGGCAAGGTCAATTTTCATGAATGGTATAGTGTCACACTTGCACATTCACTCAAGCAAACCCCCCTCGTCGGAATTCATGACGCGCGCATATGGAAGCCACCGTAATAAATTCATTTCATAAGTTGTAATAATTAGTTAATATTAATTAATGGTTGTTGTATGCCCTCCCTCGTATATATATACAGGGGAGAGGGTAGAGGTTTTGATATTCGGGTGGATCATAAGTGTCTGGGCTCTCTCTCTCCCCTTTTCACCCTCCCTCTCTCTCTCTCCATTTGGGGCACTTCTCTACCTCTTGCGTATGTATATTTTGTGAATGTAATGCAATGTTCGTGCCTTTAAGTCGCTCAATCTCTCGCTTTCTTTCTCTCTCTCACACATGTGTCTCTTTGAGTGGATAGCTCATCAATGATTCTAGTTCGTGGCATCTTGCAACTCCTGTGATGGTACCTACATTGGAATCAACATAGCACAGTTTTAGACTTTCTCCTACAGATCGTCAATTGCATTGTCCGACAAATTCCTCAATGGTAATCATTGGTACATTATGTGAGCTCAGATCTTGTAACCTCATTAATTAATGTTGTTGGAATCTAATTTTTTTTTCATGCAGAGAAATTAGTTTTTTTTTATAACTAGGAAAATTACCAGCAATATTTTTCAGAGAAATGCATAATGTTTTTATTTTTGCTAATTATTTTGGCCTATCTTGGTGAAGTGCAAGATAAAGTGAGGGCATAAAGGGTCAGTTATAAATCACTTTACACTTGTAGGAATGATGAAAACTTAGTCAGGTATAAAGTCACCAAAAAATGCTAAACATGCAGTAAGCAAAGCAAGAAATCAAACTTATGAAGAATTTTATAAGCGACTAGATACCAAAGATGAAAAGCGTGACATATATAAAATTGTTCGAGTTATAGAAAGTAAGACAAGAGATTTAAATCAAATAAAATATATAAATGATGAAACATATGCAGTTTTGACGGACGATGTGGATATTAAAGAGGGATAGAAAAGATACTTTTATCAACTCTATAATGAAACAAAAGATAATTGATTGAACTTGGAAGAGTTAAGTAAATCGGATGAGTATATGAACATAATGTTTTATCGTAAAATTCAAGTATCAAAAGTAAATGATGTTTTAAAGAAGATGAAAAATGGAAAGACAGTTGGGTCAGACGATATACTCATTGAAGTATGGAAATGTCTATGAAATGTTAAACGAGGGATGGGTGGACCAATAAATACTTGGAATGAAACTATAAGGAAAGACATTATGTGCTTAGGCATTAGTGAGATTATGACAAAAGATAGGCACAATGGCAACAAAGAATCCATATAGCCGACCTCATTATAGTGGGATAAAGGCTTGAATGTTATTGTTATTGTATTTTGGCCTATCTTAAGACAGTGGAATTGGACTCTCTCATCTAGTTTAGGCTCTTTTTCTTATT
The DNA here is from genome assembly GCA_039583875.1 of Platanthera guangdongensis. NCBI lineage: Eukaryota > Viridiplantae > Streptophyta > Magnoliopsida > Asparagales > Orchidaceae > Platanthera > Platanthera guangdongensis. Next base: position 4,329,285 of record CM077148.1, on the reverse strand, counting down.
GCTTTCATTCTTATAAAGACACAATTGTCAGATATAATGTTTATAAAATAAATAAGTACGCTAGATTTTGTATTGATAAATAAATAAGTTTGCTAGATATAATGTCAGATATAAATCTTTGACTTGGGTGATTCATACCATATGACAAATAATTCATATATTTTCACTAAGCTGACTACAGCATAATGAGAGACAGATTAATTTGTTGGAAAAATAAGAAATAATATTTTGTATCAAGACCAAGTATTTAATATGAGTACAAAGCTATGACTCATGTAACATGCAAATTTGGATCTTTGACTCGGATGCTTTAGACCATATGATAGATAGTCCGCATATTTTCACTAAGATGACTACGGTGTACTGCATGATCCTGGGAGATAATTTAATTTTTTGGAAAAATATAATATTTTGTAGCAAAGCTAAGTATTAAATATGAGTAATAAGCAATGACTCATACAACATGTGATACAATCTTGCTCAAAAAATTAATAAAGTAATTGGGGTACACTTGGCATATATAATTGAGTTGATGTATTACAACAAGGTATGTATATTGACCCAAACCATGTATCCTATGATGATACAAAACACATTGAGGTTAGATACTACTTTATGAGGGGAAAACATATGGAATGCATTATTGAAACTAAGTAGTGATGACAAACAATTAGTTGGTCGATATTTTTACAAAAGCATCAACAAGAAGTTGCACCAATTACATGATAAACTAGTTGAGCACTTCAAAAATCACGAATCTAGCTTGAGCGGGACAGTCTTAATCCACTGCCTAAGTTCCCTAAAACTTATGGTTTGCAACTCATGCATTGTATCAAGGCTATAGTTCAACTGAAGATTGGTACGTGAATGGATGTGATGTCAGGTACATATATTGTTGATCACAACAACAAACAGTTCAACTTAACACATACATTTCAAGTGAATCGTGCAAAAAAATTAAACAAAATAATGTCTCAAAAGGTATGCAACTAAATGAAAGAGATTGAAACAAAGGAAAGACAAATACGTAAATTTAATATATGATAAGAATAAATTCATATTCCAAGCTTGCCCTTACAGTGAGAATTGAAGTTATGGGCAGCAGAGTTACTGATCCATACAAACGTTTCTTGTGAATTATAGATCCCCTGCCCATAATTATCAGAGACAAACAAGTTTTGTAATATAAGATCTATCCCACTTAAATGCTAAATATTAAAGATAATTGTTACCTCATCGCAACATGTCTTAATCTTCTGCGAACAAGGCGAGGATTCAAACTGCATGTTTTAAAAGAAGAGTTAAATTTTGGTTATGATAAACTAGATAGAGATGAGACTGCTGCATATAACATAAGCATACACTTATAGTTGCATATGAAGAGAGCCAATTTGGAACTCATCTACCAAGAAAAATGTTATTGCCAATGTCGTAAAATCAGAAGCCCTAAGTGAATGCATAGTTGGCATCATCAACTATAACAATGGAGCTTTTTGCTCGAAAAGAGAGGGAAGAGAAACCGAGAGGAGAGGGAGGAAATATGAGAGGAGTTCAACAACTATAGTTTCAATTGAATAGTTTCATCGATAATGTCATACAAGATTTTAGAACCCCTTATATAAATCAAAGACCCTTAAATCACACATGGCACGCTTATGACTAATAAGGTGAGATTTAATGTTCCATTATTAAATGAAAAAAAAACATGAAACATTAAATAAACTAACCTAAAACTATCATGTCATGCAATAAACATAAACATAACAAATCATGAGGATCTCAAAAAGTAGGAATTGGCGGCTTGTCATAATTTTGACTCACCATAGGTACACCCCATAACATAGAGACAGTTGACAGATATCAACAATGTTAATATTTTGAAGATGAAAGCAAAATACGATCCTGTAGAGCATGACACTAGATTATCTAAATTTCATAAAAGAGGGAAGCTAAGAGTTGGGTTGGTTTAATCTGGCCAACTACCATTCTTTTCAGCATAAATAATCTCCACCATTTGGTGAAACTTTATTTGGGGTCATTAGATCCTCTACTTAACCATATCAAGAATACTGAAACATTTCCCTGCAAAATAGAGAACTGATCCATTAACAATTACCAGGTTATTAAATCTTGAAGTCTCTTAAGAGCAATGAATACTTTAAGAGAGAGAATATAGTAATATGAACCTTGAATGGACAGATTTAATAATATTACACGAGAACATCACATTTTAATATGAGAACTACTAGCTTATTTCTTGAGTTAATCCCATTGAAATGTGACTAGTGTAGAGAGATGAAAAAAGATTATACAAACTAGTTCTGCATGCCAAATTACCAATACAAAGTACAAGTTTCAAGTAGCATCCATAAACATGAAATAGATACTTCTAAGGACATAATTGAAAGAAAAAATATGAGAGCTTAGGTGGTAGAAGAGAAAATAGAAATGGATGAAAATGTAACGGACAATTGGTCTTTTATCCACCAAGAAAACATGAGGTTTCAAGGTTTAATAATTTGGGGCAAGCTTCTCCACAAGACTGATTCATTCAAAAACCAATAATAAAGGAACCTCATTTGAGTATCAATTTGCTAGTTCTCTAAGTGTTGGGAAAATCCCAACTAATTTGATGGTAAAAAATCATGATAAGACTATCTTTAAAATATAGAAGTTGTTCTAGAGAAGAAGCAAGAAGAAAGTCAGAAGAAACAGCAGACGATGATCGCCAATCAGACATTCATTGACTGAAGGACAGTTCGCCGACCGAAGCACAGTTCGCCGACCAAAGCACAGTTCGCCGACCAAAGGGCCGTTCATTGGCTGGCACCGATTGATTGTTAACCAACAGAAGACCCGTTCGCTAATCGGAGCTAAGTCAGAGCACAGAGCAATTCAACATATGCCCACTTGCACTCAACGCTTAAGGAACGGAGCCTAGCACTCAGCAATCGCCGACCGGACTAGAGCTTAGCAATTGTCTCCGACCGAACAGAGATCAGTGATCACCAATTGTCAATCGAACCTGAAGCGATGTTGGGAATCAAATAGGACCGTTGCAAGAAGCCGACAAGGACAGTTCAGAAATAAAAAAAGGAAAGTGCCTATTCGTTTTTGTAGAGAAGTACACGAGTAATGCAGAAAATCCAGTCAACCTTGTATATCCCTCTTGTGTATCTAAATACAATGTATGAGTACATATATATAGGAGGAAGAAAGAGAGAGGAATCTCATATACAAGGTGTGGTACTAATATAACAAGAGAAAAGGAAAAAAATGGTCATTAGGAGGGCTTTTACAATGTCTTTTCTAACACTCCCCCGCAAGCTGGAGCGTACAAGTCGTAGGCACCAAGCTTGGACAAGAACTTATAGAATAGAGTACTCGGTAAGACCTTAGTGAGAAGATCAGCAACTTGGTCAGCAGCCGGAACATGCCTCAATTCCAATTTCTTCATTTGAACTTTATCTCTAATGAAGTGACAATCAACTCAATGTGTTTTGTTCTTTCGTGGAAGACCGGATTCTTAGTTGTGTCTATGTATAGCAGCTTGACTGTCACAGAGTAAGGTAGCTGGTGAGGGAAGTTTTACTCTCATACCCCCTAGGAGACTTACGAGCCAGGTAAGCTCGGATACAACAGATGTCATCGAACAGTATTCAGCTTCAGCTGAAGATCGAGCAACCACAGCTTGTTTCTTACTGCTCCAGGTAATAAGATGACCTCCCAAGTAGGTACAAAAATCGCTGGTAAAGTGTCGATCATCCAGAGATCCTGCATAATCTGCATCTGAATACGCAACCAGAGTGGGAATAGAAGTAGAAGAAGAGGTTTTGTATACCAGCCCTTGACCGGGGGTTGTTTTTAGATATCTCAGGATGCGTTCGACGGCCTGTAGATGAGACATCCGAGAGGAGTGCATAAATCGGCTGACAACCCCAACAACAAAGGATATGTCAGGTCTTGTGACCGTTAGGTAAATCAATTTTCCAACAAGGTGTCAATAGTATTCTGGATTTGAAAGAAGTGAATCTATAACTGCGGCTTTAGCACAAAGCTTATGATTAGCATCCATGAGAGTATTGGTCGGCTTGCATTCATAGTAACCGGCATCTTGAAGGAGGTTGAGACAGTACTTTCAATGAGATAGGACAAGACCATCCGGACGTCTCACAATCTCAAGGCCGAGGAAGTATCGTCGGTTCCCCGGATCTTTAATTTGAAAAACAGAGCTCAGGTGTTGTTTGATCATTTTTATTCCCTTTGAGTCATCCCCTGTGATTAGGATGTCATCGACATATACTAAGAGGAGAACAGTGCATGTTGTGTGATGTCGAGCAAACAGAGAGAAGTCTGCCGAGCTCCGAGTAAAACCATGTCCGAGGGGATTGTTTGAGACCATAAATTGACTTTTTAAGGTGACAAACCTGAGACTCCCCTGTGGTCTCAAACCCCGAAGGTTGTTGCATGTAGACTATTTCTTGCAGATCACCATTGAGAAAAGAACTCTTAATATCCAGTTGATGTAAAGGCCATTGGTGATGCACAGCGACGGAAAGGACCCGAACTGTGTTGATTTTGGCCACTGGAGAGAATGTTTTTTCGTAGTCGAGACCATGTTTTTGAGTAAACACATAAGCCACCAGTCTGGCTTTAAGACGGTCAATCGTCATATCAGGAGCATGCTTGATAACAAAGACCCATTTGCAATCAACAGTAGTCTATCCTGGAGGAAGAGGAACCAGTTCCCATTTTCGGTTAGCCCAGAAGGTTGTCATTTCTTCGTCTATAGTTGCCTTCCAGCCTGGATGTTGAAGAACCTCCTGCACAGAGTTAGGGACAGAAACAGAGGATAATGAAGTAGCAAAAGTTTGAAGCTTCGGGGACAACTAATGTAAAGACACATAATTCGTCATAGGATAGGCGGTGGAGGGCGGTGTCGGATCAGCAGTCCGCAGAGTGTCAGAGGTCGAAGCCGACTGTATTGGGGTGGCGGAGCGAGGAGAGCGACGAGTATAAACAAGAAGAAGATGGCGTTCTGGAAGAACAGGAGCCTGGGCAGTAGGAGTGGTGGTGGAGGAGATGTATCAGGGATGACAGGTCTTGGCAAAGAAGGTGGTGGAGGATGTTGGTTTGGAGCGGTGAAATATGGTTGATCTTCTCGAAAAGTAACATCAGCAGAAACGGTCACATTGCGGGTAATAGGGGAATAACACACATATCCTTGGTACGAGAATAGCCCGGGGAGCCAACTTATCCGAGGACGGACCAAAAACGTGAACATAACAAGTGTAACCTAAAATGTGAGGCGAGAGAACAACGGAGAAGACGGGAAGAGCAGACTAAATGGAGTAGCATTTTGAAGGAAGGAGGAAAGGAGACGGTTAATGAGATAACATGTTGTCGAAAGCGTAAAGTTCCAATACACCTTTGGGACCTGCATTTGAAGGATGAGGGAGAGAGCAACATCAAGGTGTCTATTTTTACGTCCGGCGACGCCGTTTTGTTGCGGTGTATAGGCACGGGAAGTCTGGTGAATAATTCCAAATTCAGAACAGATGTTAGCAAACGCATGGCTAGTATATTCGCGAGCATTATCAGTTTGGAGTGTTTTAATATTGGCAGAAAACTGTGTGCGAGTTTCAAGAACGAAAGCCCGGAACACACGAGGAAGCTCGAAGCAATCACGAATCAAATATAACCATGTCGTCCGAGAGTAGTCATCAATAAAGGTGATAAAGTAACGATAACCAGAAATACTAGGTATTTTGTACGGGCCCCAAACATCAGAATGCACTAGAATAAAAGGAGCACAACTCTGAATACAATGAGAAGGAAAAGATGAACGATGTTGTTTTCCAAAAATACATGAATCACAAGAAAAGGGGGAAAGAGAAATATCAGGAAGAGCCTTCTGGAGGACTGATAGAGGAACATGCCCAAGACACCGAAGCCAATCAACGGAGGAGACTAATGAGAGGATGGTAGGAGAAACATCAAGAAGGTAAAGCTCGTTTTACAGTCATCCTCTACCAATGATACTCTGCGTCTGTCGATCCTACATTATAAAAGAAGTAGAGGTGAATGTGACAAAATAATTCAAATCGATAGTGAGGCGACTAACAGAAAACAAATTAAACAGGGAGTTCGGGACATGAAGAACCGAGCGGAAAGATATAGATGAATTGAGAGGAATATCAGTAGAGCCTGAGACAGGAACAGTAGCATCATTGGCCACAGTGATACACATAGGATGTGAAGAATCCAAGTAGTGATGTGGCTTCAGCGATGTGATATGGTGAGTGGCACCGGAATCCACTATCCAACGCGGACTCGTGAAAATACAAGCGATACCTTCATGAGAGACGGAGACAACGAAGCAGGTGGGTGACTGAGCATCCCTTGGAGTTGCTGGAGCTGGAGGCGGACTTCGTCAAGATCAGCACGAGTGGCAGAAGGACTGTGATCAGCAACAGAAGTAGTCGGACGAAGAGGAAAACCATGTTTGCGATAGCAGGTCTCCTCAAGGTATCCATCATTGCCGCAGAAAGAGTACTTAGGCTGCGACCGACCACCACGACCCCTTCCCCGAGAGCCTGAACGTCCTCCACAAGTATGAGGAGGGAGAAGGAGTAATGGCACAAAGGAGTGCTGGAAAGGGGCCGAGGAGGGAGTTCCAATTGTATCAGGAGGCGGTGAAACCTTTAGCAGCATGGAACACGCATCAAAGACCGAGGGAGTGGCAGCAGACGAGAGGATCTGAGCCCGAACACTCTGAAGATGAGGCGGGACACGATCCATCATCATGGCAATACTGACTGCTTCCTTTTGAGCGCGTTGAGCAGCAGGATCCGTAGTCGGGGGCTGATGCTGAATCCAGGCTTCAACCAGAGTCTTGGACCGAGCAACAAATGTAGTTAGGTCGGTAGCAGCGCCGGTGTCAAGAGTCTAAAGATCAGTAATGATATCATAAAGGTGTTGGAGACTGTCCTTGCCTGAGTAAGGGAATGAAGTTCATCTCACATCTCCTTGGTCGTCTCATGATATATAGTCATGCGGTAAGATTCGTCACCAAGAGAGTTGAGAAGCCATGTATGAACTCGCTCATCGTTACGAAGCCAGCCAGCAGTAGGGGCAGCGGGAACATCATGTGTTAAGTGATGCAGAAATCTCATTGACTGAAGAACCCGACGAACAGAATGCACCGACTCAACAAAATTCTTCTCTGTAAGAGAGATAGTAGTGATGTGTAACTTGCACGAAGTTCAGGAGTAGGAGCAGTGGTCGTAGCAGGAGAGGAAGTAGCGGTAGACGAATTCATGAGTAGGCGGGTAACCGAATAGAGCAGCGGTTAGAGCAGTGGTAAAGCAAGCGGCTAGATCAGCGGCTAAAAGATGCGGCGAGATCAAGTTGCAAGAGCAAGCTGCTATAGTAGGGCTATAGCAGCAGCTAGAGCAGCGGCTAGAGCAGCGGCTAGAGCAGCGGCTAGCGCGGCGGCTAGAGCAGCGGCTAGCGCGGAGGCTAGAGCAGCGGCTAGCGCGGAGGCTAGAGCAGCGGCTAGAAAAAAACGGCTAGATCAGCAGCTATAGCAGGAGACTGGATGCGGCTAGATCAGCGGCTAGAGAAAGGGACCGCAAGCGGCTAGAGTAAATGGCTATAGCAGGAGACAGCAAGCGGCTAGATCAGCGGGCTGGTCGACTAGAGCAGCGGCTAGAATAAGTCGTCGGAGCAGGAGACCGCAACGAGAAGAAAAGACTGCGTACAGAGAAAGACCTTGCGGCAAAGAGACAGACCGCGCGGCAAGAAGATTGCGGCAAGATAAGAAGAGAAGATGCCGCAGCGGCTTAGAGGAAACGGCGCAAGAGAAGGCCGCGGTTAGGCAAGCAGAGGTCGCAGCGGCGAGAAGATCCGCGACGGAGAGATCGGCACCGAGAAGAGCAGCGGCTAGAGGAGAGAAGAGACACGCGGTCGAAACACAGTGGTTAGACAGAGATCCGCGGCTAGGAGGGGAAGACCGCGCGAGGAGTGGTTCCACGGGAGAGAGAAAAGTTATAAAAGCGGAGCGGGAGAAGGAAAGTAGGGTGGTTCCACGGGAGGAGAGGAGACGTCGGGTAGAAAGAACGAAGACCGCGAAGAAGAGGGGTTAGAGAAGAGAGAGCAGGCCATTGGTTATCCGCAGAAGCTGGGCGGGTAGAAAGGAACTATCCGCCCGAAACAGGAGATAGGACCAGATCCCTCTGATACTATGTAGAGAAGTACACGAGTAATGTAGAAAATAAAGTCAACCTTGTATATCCTTCTTGTGTATCTAAATACAATGTATGAGTACATATATATATATATAGGAGGAAGAAAGAGAGAGTCTCATATACAAGGTGTGGGACTAATATAACAATAGAAAAAGAAACAAAATTGGCCATTAGGTGGGTCTTTACAATGTCTTTTCTAACAGTTTTGGGACTTGATGAAGAAGGAGATTTCAAGGGAAAAAAGGAGAAATATGATTGATGAACCTTCCGTGTATATGTATCAGCAAAGAGAATATATATATTTTTACAGAGAAGGGGAAAGAGCTTTCTTGATTAGTCATGCACTCTAAAATCCCTAGCCGACACTTCTCTTTCTTTCTCTTTGCAACTTCTCCAATGAAGTTGTCTCTATTCTCTCATGAGATACAGCAAAAATCAATCCTTGTGAGAATTTCTCTTTGCTGAATATTCACTCTCAACTATTTTAAAGGATTACAAGTCTCTCCCTTCAAAAGCATCGTGAGTTGGGTTATTGTATCTCCCATACAAAAGATTTGTGTTGGCTTGGAATCTCCAGAGGAAAAGACTCAACGCCTTGGTAAAGGTAGTGGAATCTCATAGACTGTAGAAGGGTGAACTACCCAGATTTAACTGAGGAACCACTATAAAATTATGTGTCATCAAGATGTTTGCTCTATAAAATAGATTTACTTTCCTACACCTATGTTTTATTCCTGCAACTATTTTTGCATACCGATTAGTTATCTCCTTAAATATGTGAGTGTGGTATTGAAACAGATTGTGATTTGACAAAGGATCTAGAGAAAGAGACTTCTAATCTCTATTCAACTCCCCTCAAGAGAAATATTCAGATATCCTTTAGCACTTTCAGTAAGCATATATATGTAGTAAGTATCTTTTAATAAACAACATGAGATTTCAAGATTTAGTATCTAGTACAAGTTTCTTCACAAGACTGAGTCATCCAAAGAATAATAAGGGACCATTCATTTGAACGTAATTAAAGGATTACAAGTCTCTCCCTTCAAAAGAGTTGTGATTTGGGTTACTGTATCTCCCAGGTAAAAGATTTGTGTTGTCTTGGAGTCTCCAGAGGAAAAGACTCGATGCCTTGGTAAAGGAAGTCGAATCTCGCGGGCTGTAGAAGAGTGAACTACCCAGATTTAACTGAGGAACCACAATAAAATTATGCGTCATCCGGATGTTTGCTCTATGAATTAGATTTACTTTCCTACACCTATGTTTTATTCCTACATCAATTTTTGCTTACCGATTAGTTCTCTCCATTAAACTTGTGAGTGTGGTATTGAAATATATTGTGATTTGAAGAAGGGTTTATAGGAAGAGATTTTTAATCTCTATGCAATTTCCCTCAAGAGAAATATTCAAATCCACTTCCGCACTTTCACTGAGCATATGTAAGTATCTTTTAATAAATAACATGAGGTTTCAAGGTTTAGTACCTAGTACAAGTTTCTTGACAAGAATGAGTCATGCAAAGATTAATAAGGGTCCATTCATTTGGATGGAATTAAAGGATTACAAGTCTATCCCTTCAGAAGAGTTGTGATTTGGGTTATTGTATATTTGTATCTCCCAGGTAAAAGATTTGTGTTGTCTTGGAGTCTCTAGAGGAAAAGACTTGACGTCTAAGTAAAGGTAGTGTAATCTCACAAGTTGTAGAAGAGTGAACTGCCCAGATTTAACTGAGCAACCACTATAAAATTATTTGTCATCCGGATGTTTGCTCTTAGATTTACTTTTTGACATGTATGTTTTATTCATGCGTTTATTTTTACTTATTGATTAGTTCTCTCCATTATGGATTCTTGGGTATGCCATCTCTGATGTCTTTGGCTTTGATTTGAGGGCATGACTCCGCATCAAACGTGATGGTATAGGGGGGTCACTATTTCAGTGGTATCTGTGAGCAGCCACTTTGTGCATTTATTGTCAAAGGTTAGGTCTTTCTCCTCTGAGAGAAGCCACTTTGAGCATAGTGCCAAAGGTTAGGCCTGTTTCCAATCTTCCCTCGCCATACCCCCAATGATTGGGGACTATATGGGTTCTGTTGTTGTTGTTATTGTTGATTAGTTCTCTCCATTAAATCTGTGAGTGTTTGAAACAGATTACGATTTGAAGAAGGATTTAGAGGAAGAGAATTTTAATCTCTATGAAACTCCCCTCAGGAGAAATATTAAAACCCACTTCCGCACTTTCACTGAGCATACGTAAGTATCTTTTAATAAATAACATGAGATTTCAAGGTTTAGTATCCAATATAAGTTACTTCACAAGACTGAGTCATCAAAAAATTAATAAAGGTCCATTCATTTGGACAAAATTAAACATGCAAATAGAATTGGAGGTACATTATATTTTCAAAATAATTGGGCCCCCAATTTCAATTCCGAAACTCCAAATCCCTCCAACCTAAAGGAACCTTCGAGTATCATTTTGTCAGTTCTCGAAGTATATTGAAGTATCGTTTACTCTGAATTTATGATAAAGATTGGTGACTCAATAGCATGCATGGCTACTTAAGCAATGGAAAAAACAAAATACAAAGTGAATTACAATGTTAACTACATTTACTAACATAACACTATCCAACTAAAACACTGAATGGGAAAAAAACAATGGTCAGAAACTTGTATCAAGCAGTAATGCATAATCTCACCTTGCTGGATAGGTAATTTCAAGCCCAGTGAGATCCTTAGAAACAGATTTCAGGAACACCTCGGATGGTTTCACTCTCGACAGCAACCATAAACCCAAACTGCATGAAACCCTAAATCAATATCAAAACCAAAACGGATAAACATTTTTCTTCACATTTATAATCCAAGCAGGAAAAAATGACCTGTGTAGCCTAGACTTCAATGTGCCCTCGGGAGCCTTCTCCAGGGTACCCCAAGCTCGATTCATCTAATTTACAAGAACATGATATATTTAGGAAGTTAACACTAAACGACAGTAGCTCCAAGAAAAACCGATCGCTAATCCAACACAGACCTTCTCCGACACAAACTCGGCAACTATCTCAGTGTTCTCCGGAACCGATCTTCTCCTAGACGTGATAGTGTTGAATAGATCCCTTAATCTCTGTGGCGCCGAAGAAGGCTCCTGAGCGGCGGTGTGGTCGATAGTGTGCCCAAAGCACCACTCTCTTCCTCTAATGGGGAAAACAACCACCCGACCTCTCATGATTGCGCAAAACTCCCTTCCACCAAGTAATCATGCAGAGGAAATTGAAGAACTCCAATTTGTTCGACCGAAGCGGGGAGACGAAGCCCTAATCAGAATTGCGCCGCATCGCCGCCTCGCCGCCTCGCCGCCGCAAAACCAGAAGCAAGATGCTGACGAAGAGGCGAGGAGCGGCGAACAAACAGAAGATTCAGATCAACGGTGGTGAATCTTTCGATTCATCCCCTTCGTTATAATTTAAGAACTGATTGGCGTTTCTGTTGTATTTCATCCCGGCATTAATCAAAAGAAGAACTGAGCCGGCGCGCTAAACAATTCTACATTAATTAATCTATTATATATCGTACGGAATACCAGTTCATTAGAGAAAGAATATTATTAATTTTAATGTTTGGATTACTTATACGTTCGTACGGAATCATTTTTGATTATCAATTCAAACCTTAAGGGGTCGCATTTTTGGATATTCATACTTAAATTTTGATTAGCAAGCAGGGACACAAAAATTATGTTTTATTCGTATTCGTCTCATTCGTGCTCCTCCCTTTTTTCAATTTTTCAGTGTAGATAGCAAATTTAAAAAAGCAATGTGTGCAGATAGCCAAAACCGTGATGCTAATATCAGCGCTTTTATTATAACCCTAAAACAGATATTCGGATCTCTCCCGCTCGTTAATTTTGCATCCGCCCCTTCCAATTTCGCTCACACCCGACGGAAACAATCGTCTCACCGCCTCTTTGCGCCGCCTCCTTGCAAATTTACAGCAGGCAAGACCTCCTTTTTTTGATGGTTATGACTACGAAGACTCTCTCATTGCCCTCAAATGAGTCATTTTTACATTCTCTCAAAAAAAATTCACCCTAAAATCCCAGATTGCTCCATTCTTTTTGAAATCGTTTTGTAGATTTTGAAATCCTTATTTGTATCGTCATTTTTTTCAGTGAATCTCCAATGTGAGTATTTTATATCATTTTTTCTCAAATATTCCATAATCTATATTTATTTAAAGTTAGTCTCATAATCCATGCGCGACCAGCCCGCGCCACCGCACCCCGTAAGGCCGCTCGCGATCAACCGGCGCGGTCGCATGCGACCAACTCATGCGGTCGTGGGGAAGCGCCCCCACGCGGCGGCACCCCGCGTGCGCGCCCTGCGTGTGCGTGGTCGCATCGCGAGGTCGCGCCCGACTTGACCGCGCGCGACCGGACCCTCGCGCGGTTGTATCGCGCGACCGGGCACCGTGTCCGCGCCATCAGCCCGGCCGCCTCCGTCCGCTGACGCCTTCGGGCATCCTACCCGAGTCGCCTCCGGCTGTCGTCGCCTACTGGTACCCTACCTGAGCCGCCCGGGGGCACTTCCGTTATTTTGCTAAAATTGGAGATCTAGGTGATCGAACTGGAGCAACGTCATTCGCCAACACAAATTCTGCCTCGGCACAATTACCGACGTATCCCTCATGTCTTTATTTGAAGACAGACAACTTCAAAGGCAAGAGAGAACTACGAAGTTTTTCGGTGAGATCATGGACTTAGGACGATCTCACGCTTAGGAATTCTCTCCACTCCCCTTCTTACAATGGCTCCGTGGACTTGGAGAATTTCTAGGTCGGAACGCTTCCACCCGGGTTTTGTGGACTTCGCCAAATTTTCAGGCTGTAACACTTGCATCGAGATTCCGTGAACTTGACATTTTTTCAAGGTCGGAGTGCTTCCATCAAAGATCTGAGGACTTAGTTCTATTCCCTTATTTTTGTACTTTACAATTATTACGGAGAAGCGGTTTGTCGTCCTCCGAGATCAAACCTCAACCCCTGTAAACTCAAAAGAACCAGTAGATTTTGGCTCGGCATAGATCCAGTCACATGTTTTTTCACCATTTCCGTGTTTTTCACGTCAAAAAATCTCTTGTCATTTGTTGTTGTTTATTTTGGCTGTTTGCGCACCGGGTCCAATTCCGAGATAAGACGGTCTGATTCCTCCGGACCGGGGAAAGACCGAGTGACCCACAACAAATATAATTTTTAATTTTTTTTGATTGTAGGTAAAAGTATAATTGAAAAGGGAGCAAAATATTTTTTAACTTTTTATATGTTAATACATACCCTCATGAAATATTCTTTTATTTTACATTTTTATTAATATGTATATGTATGTAATTAATTGTAGTTGTACACAACAACTACCAAAATGCAACGTGGTCCATGTCTTTGGCTAATCTAGTAGAGGCTGGGGTTCTAATCCCACCAACTCACATTTTGGACATTTACTTGTGGACACTTTGGTCGTCCGGTTGGGTAAACTCGCTCCCGGTTCTGGGCTCACCGGTCCGCCCGCTTGGTTTTTCGGATCTTGGGTGGTTCGTTGTGCTACTGGGCCTTTAACCTTGAGCTGACCGATCAGTGGTCCGGTACACGGACCGACCGGTTTTTCTTTCTTAATTTCAAACTCTTAGGTAATGTGAATTTCAAACTCTTGATTTAAAGTTTTTTGAGTATTCGAATATCGCAGTTTGGTACAATTATAATTTTATGGTCTATGTATAAAAGTGGGTTAGAAATAGCCAAACATGATGTAGGATTATCAATTTTTTTATTATTATTAAAATAAGAGAATTGATATTGTTGGGTATTGTATTCACAATAGTAATGATTTGAAGAAGTATCCTTTGAACTACGTTGAATTGAGGTTGTATTTGATGTTAGTTTTAGTTGTGTGTGGTGCAGATCTTTATTGTCAAGTACAAACCATTATTAGGTTACAATCGGTCTTCAAACACAGTTCTGTGCAATATAATCCCTCATCGTATAGAAAATCTTATTGACCCATATGTAATCTCTTTAATGGGGTGTACTTCATCTAACATCACAAAGAAAGTTGTTCAGAAATTGCAGATTTTGGCTAAAGCAAATATTTCAAGTGATCTCTTGAGGTCTCGTTAAATTCGTCGAGAACTTACGTAAGCACTCGTAGAATTCGTCTAGTGATCTCAGTACTTGAGAGATCACTGAGAACTGCTGACGAGAATGGCTAAGTTAAAATAGCTTAGACTTCTCGTATATACTCGACAAATTCATCGAGTACTTACGTGAGTACTCGTGAAATTTGTTGAGTCCTCTCGAGAAGTCAAGTGAACCACCTTAATACTTCCGAGAAAGTTAGTGTTAGTCGGTTAAGGTAAAATTCGTCGAGTACTCTTGAGTGCTTTCAGCTAATTCGTCGAAAGGTCACGTGAAGTCCAAACATCTCACGCAAGCTCTCTCCAAAGTTTTTTGACTGGTTTGTCGAGTGGTCTGGAGAGTTCACGTGATGTCTTGACGAATTTGGATTGAAGCAAATTTTTGTTCATTTTTCGTTCTTGTTTTTACGGCTTTCCAAAATTAGGGCTTTCGCCAAGTACAGTACACGTGTACGGTAGAACTAAGTTCGAAATCAAGCCATTAGTGAGGAATCTTTTATAAATGGTCAAGGGTTATTTCAGAAACACTAATCATGATCTAATCACTTATTGTTATAATTTTTCGGGATTTCAAAATCATTTTACGAAGAACATCGACGGTGATACATTTCCCGATCAATGATTCCTTCCGCAAGAAAACCTTCGATTGATCTCCTGTTCTCAAAGTCTCTCAGAATATTTCCAGAGATTCATTTGACGCTTATTTCAGATCAATCTTTAGGCAATCCTATTTTTCTTCATCAAGATATGAGTCAAAGCTTTCAAGCAAAGAAGAATGGTTATTTTCCAGATCTGAAGAAAAACTACTAAGAGTTTTAAGAAGATTGTTTACATTCTATTTGTTTGTATATATCTTTTTATACCTTGTACCAAGTTGCTTGCTTCCGAGATTTATAGATCCTAGTTGAGAGGATTGAGTGTAGAAGAAGTTCTCCGAGATTGTAGGAGTTGTATACACAGAGTGTAAGACTATTTAATATGAAATTTGGTGAAGTAGCCGAGTATAGCCCGAAGTGCTAAATAGGCGAGGCGGGACAGTGGACGTACCCATTCTGAAAAACATAAATCCTTGTGCATGTACTGTGCTTATTCTCTTGTCCTGTGCACTTTATTTTTACTGTGCTTATTCTCTTATTCTCCTCAAGGTATGATATGATAATGCATATTTGAGATGCAGAGACCTCATGACAAACAAAAGATAAGCAAAAGCATTTCTCATATTTCGCGTGATTGTTGATAACAATGAAAACCGACATGATAGTCCTTATGGGTACCTCCTATATTTAAAAGGAATTCGGGCAGCGATTAGCATAGGTTCCAAAACCTGGAGGAACCTCCTCAACTATGAGTGCGCCCATGGTGGAGGAGGATCCCAACCGCCAAAATCGGCCCTCCTACAACAGGTTTGCGCAATATCGTGTGCGGTAACCCGCACAGTAGCGCGTGCACCCCCGCTCCTGGAACCACTTTCGCTGATGTTGGAATCAAAAATGGACACCAACTCATTGCGCATTATTACGAGGTAGGATGTTCGATAGAAGAAAGAAAGTGGTTCACAAGTGTCTGGCTACTGCGTACCCCACAAAGAACGAGGAAGGAGGACGCCGCTGGCAGCTGTGTACAACCGATTAGGCTCGCTGCGACGAATGCCTCTATTGCGACGAACCTCTCTTTATTTATCTTAAGAAAGGATTACAATGTGGTGCGTCTACCCTTGGGGTGCGCGCGCATATAGAGGCTAAGAGAAAATACTGGAGTTTAGTGTCCGCACCTACAACATGGTAGGTTTTGGGGTAAGTCTGGTGTGTGCCCAAGCCCCCTGGGCCCCCCTTTTATACTAGAGGGTAGGCGACAATTCATGAACCGTCAAACATTTAATTCCTTATAAATTACGACATTAAATGAGCATTCGCCCGAGGAACATGAAGAGTCAGGCGGCAAACACTAAAGGAGAGGTCGCGCTAAGCCCGCACGGGGATGCCTGAGCTGAATCCGAAGAAGGGGGAGTTCGCTCGATCTTGGCTGAATCGCTCGCGCGCACTCCTAGCTGGTGCTTCCGCACCGCATCTTGAGCCGCCCGAAGGCCGTTAGCTACCTATCCTCCCAAAACATTGTCATGCTCCTGGGAATGCCCGTGAGACCTCCGTGATGTATGCCTGAGAGGTCTGCAAACTCTGAAAATAATTACCTGCAGACTCTGTCCACGCCCGACAAATGCTTTTCTTATCGTCGCAGGATTTGGGTTAACATGGTCCCTACACTTTTTTTACAGCCCGTGTGGGATTTGAAAAAGTAGACTGTTGGCCGCAAAAATCATGACACATATTAAATACTCTCAAGAAGTCTATAAATAGTACAGGCCCCCTCTTAAACGAGCCATTCTTTATAATTCATCAGCTTCATCCGTCCACCATGAGTATGAACCTGTCTCTGCTCGCGAACTGGAGTTTAACCGCGGACTCTTCAAAAAAACTCGGCCAGAACAGGCTGACAAAGCCCTCCAAATTCCTAGGAAAATCCTCCAATCAAGCACCCTCAAAGAAAATGTTGGAAAAAAAATCCAACTCTACACCCAGTGTTTATAAGGTCCTTGAATTCTCGGACACAACACTGAGCTCGAATACTCCGACCATACGAACCCATCGGTGGAGAGTCATCAACCAACACCATCTGGTACACAAAAATGGCAGAAAACAAGCGTATAGATGTCGAACGCTTGTACAACCCCATGTTCGCCGAGTGGGTCCTCTAGGTCAGACGAGCGGACCAAGATGACCTGTTCGCGCCAGAGCAACATGCGGGCGAACTCATAACGACCATCCCGCTCCCATCAAAGTTAGGCGTGCAAGCTATGCGAGCTGGCCCACCCAACCCCCAGCTCGCCCAGGTGAGCCAGGCAAGTTGCAGGCGAGTAGGGCAAGCCAGGCCCACACTCGCCAGGAGGAAGGCGGAGGCAGTGAGCGTAAGCCAGTCAACGCTATTTCTACCTTAGCATTGAGTGAAGCCCTGATACTCAACGCCATTTCTGCCTTAGCGTTAAGTGAATCCCTGACACTCAACATCATTTCTGCCTTAGCGTTGAGTGAAGGTCTGACACTCAACGCCATTTTTGTATTAGTGTTGAGTGAAGTCCTGACACTCGACGCCATTTTGCCTTGGCGTGGAGAGAAACCCGCCCAGTCCACTCAGTTCGTCAAACGGAGCTCGGCGTTCGTTGAATGGAGCTCGACATTCGTTGAACGGATCTCGACGTTCGTCGAACGGAGCTCGACATTCTTTGAGCTAACCTCGGGAGTTATAATCCTAGATTCGTCGAACTAAGCTCAGTGAACTCAATCCTTCTGAAAATTCCTTCTGCAGTAACAGTCCCAGACCGGCCAGGTTGCTATCCCATAGGCGATCTTGCCACCAACCCGCCTCAGAGCAAGGGTCAGCGGGCTGCGTCGGCCTAGCTCGCGCTCGCCCAAGGAGGGAAGGTGAGCTGCGGGAGCCTGGTCGCGTCCGCCCCAGCGAGGTGGAGAGTCGTGGCGAGCAGACCTCCATATCCTTGGAATATGCCCAGTGGGGCCCAAAGGTAAAATTACCTGGGTGCTCTTGCCCGTGGTGTTAATAGCTTGCTAAAACAGTGGAGTTACGCTATTGCCAGACCCAGTTGGGCTGCATATAGTTGTTCAAAACAATGGAGGTTGGCTATTTGCAAGCCGTTTTCAAAAATCTATAAATAGAACCCAAGGGGCACCTCAGAAGGCATGCTTACCAGTGTTCAGATCTTCTTGCGCTTTTTGAGGTAGCCTTAGCTCGGCCTTTGGCTAAGGAGGTGGAGCGCTCTAAGATCTTCCGGGAGTGTGGTTGGACCTCTACGTCGAGCCCTTGGGTTAGTTCCCATTTCTTTTTGCTATTTGGCTTGCAGGAGAGAAGTAGTTGTACGATCACCCCTTTCACCAAGGGTGAACTCCACAAGTGACCGAGTTTTCGGTTTCAACATTTTGGTGCGGTGAGCGTGGAGAGTAGTCAGCACAGAAAGTCTTCAGCAGGCTAGATGGCAGGAGGAGAAGGAGAAGGCTCAGATAGGTCTGATTCGCCACCACCACGACCTCTGGCCACGGTGGGGATGTTCAAAGACTTCAAGCTGGAGGTGATCAACCTCATCAAGTTCACACTCGGCGCGCGGGCCGAGTGCTCGACTCCAGCAGTTCAGTCATAGCCACCCCGTCTCTGGGCGAGGACGCACCCGGCCGACGAGCTGGGAAGGAGGTCACCGAGGAAGGAAGGGGTTGTGAGCACCCTGGGCGCGTGCTCTTCCTCGGCTCGGCAAGCGGGGGCCGGTTCGGTGAGATGGGTGCGCGAGACCCTCCAGCTTGCTCAGCGGGGGGGGGGGGGGAGGCAGCCCCTTCTGCGAGTTGGTTTCTTCGGCCCCGGTTCCGGAGGGGTTCAGGAAACCCGAGATGTCTTACTACACCGGGAAGGGGGACCCGGTCCAGCACGTCCAGTGGTTCGAGCACGTGGTCTCGATCCAATAGATGTCGGATGGCTTCAAGTGCCAACTCTTCGCCATCACCCTTAAGGAGAAGGCGAGAGAGTGGTTTCACCAACTATCGACCAACTTCATTTACTACTTCGAGGACATGAACCAAGGGTTCATGTTGAGGTTCACCACCTCCAAGAGGAGGAAGAAGGAGTCGGAGTCCCTGTTCCACATCAAGTAGGGGGTGAACGAGACCTTGAGGAGTCATGTTGATCGGTTTCAGGAGGTCACCCAAGTCAAGGAGATGACAAGGCATAGCCTGATGATGGTCTTTACCCTGGGGCTGCAACAAGGTTTCTTCAGGATGGAGCTGAAGAGAGTGTCGCCCCTCTCCTACGAAGAGCTGATGGAGAGGGCGGCAAGGGAAGTCGACGGGGAGGCGTCGAATCCAGAGTTTGCCCAGAAGCTGGCCAGATGGGCCACGGAGGAGAAGAAGGAGCCAAGGGGTGGTAGAGGTCAGGAGGAAGGGAGAGTTGAACCCCGACAGGGGGAACAATGACAAATGTAGTAGAAACAACAACCCAGGTAGGGGCATTAGGAGCCGGACCATCGGGTGGGTTAGAGGCCAGAATAGCAAGACCAGGAGTCGCGAAGAGGTTACCAGGGAAGGGACAACCGCTACGGAGGCCAGGACCAGTTCCATCCTCCAGGTTGGAGGCAGGCCCAGAGACCTCCCCTCCTAGATCAGAATCAGGCTATGGCTATAGCCATGGGGGAGAGGAGGAGAGCAGTATGAAGGAGGAGGAGAGAAGTCAGGGTGGAGTTTCCCTACTGCGACTTCGACCAAGGCACACCACGACCACGTGCCCGGAGTCTTCGAGATAAGAGGAAACATGGAGTAGTATCAGTAACAGGGTCGCTAAGAGGTGAGGATTGAGGAGGTACTGCCTCGAGCGGAGGAGGATAGATGTGAAGACCGGGCGGGCGTCGGGACCCGGGAAGGGATCAGAGTGATCCATGGGGGGGATTGAGGCTTCCCGGAAGGCGAGCCTCCACACCATGTACTGTCGGAGCGTTAGCTCCACATATCAGACCCTACCCTCAGAAGAGAAGATCACCTTCTCGATGAATGATATGCCGGATTATGAGGATCCCTTCTGCGATGCGCTGGTCATCCAAACATCCATCGAGAATTTCACCGTCTCCAGGATCCTCATTAATAACGGAAGCTCCGTCAACGTCATCTTCAAGAAGGCATTCGACGCGATGAAGGTGGAGGCAAAGAGGGTGCTGGCCTCAGATGAGCCACTGCTTGGGTTTTCGGGGGAGAGGAAGGAGGTAGAAGGAGGAGTAGGGCTGCACATCACTCTTGGAGGGCAGTCCCAGAACTGCAAGTTTGGCATCGTGGATGCCCCCAATAGCTACAACACCATCTTTGGAAGGCCCCTCATCAGCGTCTTCTGTTGCGCCCTCTCATCCTTCCACCAGTGCTTAAAGTTCAGCGCCGAAGGGATCCAAGTCTGGGTTTGAGGGGACCCCAAGGTGGCAAGGGAGTGCTACGTCACCACCGTAAACTCTATCTCCTAGTAGGAGGGGGTCAAGGAGATGGAGCGGAGGATGGAGCAGGCAGAGCAGGAGGCTGGTGGGGAGGAGATGGAGATAGAGGAGAGCTGCACCCAGGTGGTGACAGGAGGAGACCTGGAGGAGTTGGTCGACACGATGGCCGTGGATGAAGAAGTGGAAGCTGAGGGGGTTCTTGTCCCGGAGGAGAGGGATGTCAGAGAATAGGGGAGCAGTCCAGGCTGGAGGCTGCGAAAGAGGTCGTGGAGATGGAGGTTCTCACCCTCAGAGACAGGATGGAGAAGGTTCGCGTCAGCGGTGGGTTGTCCCCGGAGTCTCAAGGCAGGATACTGGAGTGCATCCAGAAAAATGTGGTCTTTTCGCATGGAGCGCAATGGAGATGCCAGGGATTGATGCGGATGTGGCCTGCCACCGCCTTAACCTGGACTCAGGAGCTCGCCTCATCCAACAAAAGAAGAGGCCCACCGCGGACAAGCTGGCCGAGCCCATCAAGGAGGAGATGGCCAAAGTCCTCAAGGCAGGCTTTGTATCCGAAATACAATACCCTGGCTGGGTCTCCAATGTAGTTATGGTTAACAAAAGAGACGGTCGGTGGCGTATGTGTGTTGATTTTTCCTTACTTAATAAATCATGCCCTAAGGACTGTTACCCTTTTCCTCGAAACGATGCGCTGGTTGACTCAGCCGTCGGTTTTCCTGTAATGAGCTTCTCATATGCATTTTCAGGTTGTCACTAGATCAGGATGCACTCCTGGACGTCAAAGATGTCTCATTCATCACAGGGGACGAGTGCTACTACTATAAGATGATGTCCTTTGGGTTGAAGAACTCAGGGACGACATACTAGAAAATGATGGACAGGGTCTTCCGGTAATAGAAGGGGAGGAACCTGGAGGTGTATGTAGATGACCTCATGATCAAGAGTTGAGACGTAGACTCTCACCTCCAGGACCTGGAGGAAATCTTCACCACCTTGCGTAAATACAAGATGCGGCTGAACCCACTGAAGTGCGTTTTAGGGGCTAGCAGGGGGAAGTTCTTGGGACAACTCCTCACCCCCGTCGAGGTCGAGCCAAATTCCGACAAGGTCAAAGCCATCATGGAGCTGGGGTATCCTCAGAATGCCAAAGAGGTGCAGTGGTTAACAGGGAAGCTCGTAGGATTGAGCAGGTTTGAAAGTGCAACTAGATCTGATATACTCTAGAGGGGGTGAATAGAGTATATGGTGCTTTAAAAACTTTTACAAACTTTTATAACAATTGTTGTAATATGTGTGAGCAGGGAAGCAATAAAAAATCTAATCACAGTACTAAGTTAAACAAAAGCTAAGCACAGAAAAATCAAGGCCAGAAACAAAAATTGAAAACAAGTAAAACCAGAAGACACAAGGAAATATAGTGGTTCCCCAAACTTGGGTACATCCACTCTTCTACCACCCTAGGTATGAATCCACTGCAGGATGAGTTGATCAGGTGTCATGGGCACCAATGAGCTTTTGATAAGGTGCTCAAAAACCAAAGCAGATTTTTTGATCGGGTGTCTTGCCACCAATGAGCTTTTGACAAGGTGCTCAAAAACCAAGTTCAAACTTTTGAAGGGAGTTTGAAAAACCCTTTACAGAGTGGGGGTGAGAGAGGATGGCAGTCTTCTCTTTCTCAAACAACTGAGAGGACTAAGTGGATTGATGTCAAAGCTCCCCCTGAATCCTTGAAATCTTCAGGAAGAAAAGCTTTGCTGAGGGTGATAGGCCTTCAAAGATTGAACTCCAGCAATGGATAATTTCAGCAATAGCTAAAATGTTGAGTGTCTGGAGTCTTGAAATATGTTGGCCTTCAACACTTTGAAAACTAAAGAGATCTGAAGATTTGAAAACTTGATCTTCTTGGATGAGTGTTCTTCAGAATTCTTTGAGACAGAAGATTTCTGAGAGTTCTCTGTAGTCAGTATCTCTCTCTCTGTATTGTGTGTTCTTCTATGTGAGAGATTCAAAAATCTTGTCTTTTATTCTCTAGTCAGAATAGAATATCATTCACTGTCAAGTATAGCCGTTGGCCTGCATTAATTGCATCCTTAATTGCATAATCTCTTCTGTAGGAAAGTCCACAGAAACATTACTTGAAAAATCCCTTGAAACTTGGTCCAGAATTGAATGAAAACGGCTAGCAAATCTCTGAATTAATTGCAGAATAACTCCTAACTGATTTTGAATTTGAATTCTGGAAGTTATCTGAAATCGTCGAACTGAGCTCTGCTATCGTCGAGCTAAGCTCAGCGATCAGGAAATCTTAAGCAGCAAAATATCGTCGATCTGAGCTCAAAGATCGTCGAACTGAGCTCAGATATAAACATCCAAAACATAGTCAAAATCGTTGACCTGAGCTCACCGATCGTCGAATGGAGTTCGACGATATTATGAAGTTGAGCTCAGCGATCGTCGAATGGAGTTCGACGATCTGTCGAAGTTGAGCTAGACGATCGTCGACCGGAGATCGACGAATCGTCGTGCTGAGCTCGACGATCAGACTTAGTCTCCAGACTGAGAATCCTAGTCTTCAGAGCAGCTTCCAAACCTAGACTTCTAACCCTTAGACTCAATTCTAATTGACCTATTAAGCTATACAGAAGGTCAAGCAAAGGATTCCTAGAGACATAGTGATCCTGACCCAAATTAGTAATAGGGTGTTCCAACAATCTCCCCCTATTTGGGTTAGGATTACTATTTACAGACTTTGGAAGAACTTTAAATAACAACATATAATCAGAAAAACATAAAAACAACAGCTAGACATGCAGAAACATCACAGAGATATATATATATATATATAGCATCCAGATAATCAGAAGTTCCAGAAATTGTCACCTTACAATATCACTTCTTCTCTTTGCCTTTAAACATTTTAATTTCTCTGTTAGGATTTAGGGCTTCCTTATTGGACCTGGTGTCATCTGCTGCACCCAAATATGTTTGCTTTGAAGGCCTGGGGACCACTGCTTCAGGATGTAATTCCATGTATCTGTCAGCATCAAAGAATTTGCTGGAAGCATATCTTTCTAATTCTTTTTGTCTCTGTTCAGACATAGTAGAGATATTGGAAGAATCTAATCCTTGCTCTTTGGCCTTCTTAATCTGATCCAGTGCAGCCAATTCCTTCATCCTGGTAGTCCAAGCAGCTGGATTGTTTTCAGGGTCCTCAAAAGGTACAGGTGGCTCATACCTGTTGGAAGGATTGTCTTGAGGAGGCCTGGCAGACACATTCTCTTTCAGCTTATAAGGGAAAGGACCTGATGATGTATCAGATGAAATATGTCCTCCCCTAGAATATGGGTGCTGCCTGGAGTACCCTTTAGAATATACTTGCATATCTCTCTGATTGCCTCTATATCCTCCTCTCCTAGAATGTGAACCCCTGGATTGGCTTTCCCTTTGATAGGATCTGGCATGAGGTTGATAGGGAGCCTGACTTCTGGCTGGGGGTTGACTTGCAGAGCTTCCACCTGCACCTGCATCAGGAGGAGGTGGTGGAGGAGGATGAGAGTGCTTAAATGGGGATGAACCCTTCTCATATTTTCTCTTTTTCTTCATGGCTTTCAGCTAGTTCTTGGAATACTGCATCCAGTGCTCAGTAATTTGGCAGTTATGAAGGATATAGTATGGAATGTCATTGTTATCTTTAACTTTAGCAGGAGGAACCCTTTTCATAGCCTTGCTCCTTGCCTTCCTTTTTCTAGCAATGGTAGCAGATGAGTCATCAGAGTCTGTTTTGAATTCATCAGATTCAGAGCTCTGGTCATCATATAGAGCATCTATTTTCTTCATCAAATCTTTCTTTAGCTGAACAGAGGCAGATGAGGCAGAAGTGGAAACAGCAGCAGCAGCAGCAGGTGTTGAGGTGGTAACAGCAGGGATAGCAGCAGATGGAGAAGGTGCAACAACAGCAGCAGCAGTTGGCTCTAGACAAGTGACAACAGCAGCAACTTCACTGACAACAGCAGATACAACAGATTCATTAACAACAACAGAAACAGCAGGAGCAACATCAAAGACTGCAGAAGGCTCAAAATCAATGGCCTCTGACATCAGAATGTCCTTGGATATTGGCTCATCAGAAGCAGCAGAAACTTCAGCATCAGTGTTAACAATCTCAGCAGCAGTATCAACAATCCTTTCTTCAGAGGAGGCATCAGGAGCAACATTGTCAGTAGCAGCAATTACTGAATGTACAAAAGAGGTGATCATGCTAGGGTCACAGCAAGAAAGAGGCACAAGAGCCTTGGATAAGTCTTCTGGGGGCTGGACAGCATTACCCTCTGGCAGACAGCTGAAGAAGGCAGAATCAAACACAGATAGCAAAGACCTGAGGTCAATTGCAAAAACTGCAGTAGGAGGCACAGCAGCAGCAACAAGAGGAGGAGCAGTAGTCACAGAAACATCAGCAGCAACAGCATGAAGGCTTTCTTCATATGGCATCTCCCCCTGCCTAGATGCAGATACATCTGGATCAAGGCACACTGCTGTAGGTGCTGCCTGAGGGAAGAGGGAGGAGAGCCTGGCAGAAAGAGCTGCCACTGACAGGTGTAGAGGAGCCAAGGAGGTCTCCAATAGTAGAGTTAGCCTGGGGGAAAGTAACTCATACAACCTGTCAGCTAGGGCTGAGAGGTCTACTTGCTCAACAGCTGGAGCAGAGGTAGATGGTATGGAAGCAGCTGGGGATGCTGGAAGGGAAGGGCTGGAGAATGTAGGTATGGATGGCTGAGGTGTTGGTAAGGTGGATATGGAGGACAGGGGAATTGATATGGATGGAGTGAATGTTGGTTGGTCAATGATCTGGTGTAGGAGATCTTGGAATGAAGTGGAGGAGGAGGGTAACTCAGGAGGAGATGATGGGGAATCATCCATAAAGGAATCATCCAGTAGGGTGAAGGATGGAATAGAGGGTGAGGAGGTGATATCTGGTGGAGGGTAGGAGAACAGTGGGTGGAATTGTTCTTCTGGTGGAGGTAGAGTGGGTTCTGGAGAACAGTGGGTGGAATTGTTCTTCTGGTGGAACAGTAGGAGAACAGTGGGTGGAATTGTTCTTCTGGTGGAGGTAGAGTGGGTTCTGGAGATGGAGTTGATGTTGGAGATGGGCTAGATATGGTGATGGTGGATGGAGCTGGAATGGTGGATGGTGGAGGAAGGGATGGAATAGGAGGAGGAGGAGCAACAACATCAGCCAGGTCATCTGCAGGAGCAGAGACCTGTGGGGGAGTGACTCTTTGAGTCCTTGTGCCTGAAGGGGCACTGGAGGAGGGCCTGCTAGGCTTGCTGATTTGCCTGTCCCACTTTCCAAATAGGGCACAGGTTAGTCTCTTGGAGGCATTGATATGAACTCCAGAGGAGACCAGCAAGGCAGGGCACCTGGTCTGCAGAAAAACTCCAATAATTCTACCAAAATTAACAAAACTCTTGTTTATTTTCTTTTTGATTAGGTCAAAGAAGACCTCTCCCCAGTTCAGAGTTTTCTTATCCACAAGAGCTCCCATGAGACAGAGCTGATGTCTGGATATTGTATCATGGGCTGAGTGCCTTGCCAGGAGCACTTTTCCTACCACATCTGCCAGGAACCTATATTCAACAGACAGATTCCTCTTGAAGAGCTTGCTAGGGTTTCCCTCTAGATGACCCATCCTGGCAAGCAGGTCAGAATACTCTTCTCCAGATAACTCAGCAGATTCTTCTCCATTTCTCAACTCAAAAACCTCTGAAAGAATGGTTGGGGTCAAGGGTACCTGATTTCCAGCTATTGGCCCAACTATAGTGATGTTATCTTGATTATGGGCAGTGTAAACACACTTCTTGATTTCATCAGAAGCCAACTTGATCCTGGTGGTCATGAGGGCAGTCAGATTCTGATCCTGGAACAAGCCCAGTATATCTTGGAAAACCTGGTCAGTGGTGCTGAAAGATTCTATATCAATGTCAAAACCTGCATCAAACTTCATTGCAGCTAAGACAGCAACTGACACAGCCATTGTACCTGCAAAAACTCAACAAACAAAACGACCAAGCGTAGAACTGTTTGGAGGGAAAGAAAATTCTTGCAGAGAGATCGAAAGCGCAAAAGAGAACGACGGCGAAAAATGAGTTTTATATTAGGGTTCGACGCGGAAATGGAAAGATCGTTGAACTCAGTTCGACGATCGAGGCTCCTAAAGGAATCTGAAGAGACTTAAACATCGTCGATCTCCGTTCGACGATATTGAAAAGCGTCGAGCTTCGTTCGACGATCGTTCAGAGAACAAAATCGTCGAGCGCCGTTCGACGATCGTTGACCAGAAGAGATAGTTCATACTATCTAAGAGGCTCTGAACTCAGTTCGACGATTTTTGGAAATCGTCGATCTCCGTTCGACGATCTTGGGGCAAATCGTCGAGCGCAATTCAGAGAGCAGAAAAATTCTAGACACTAAGAAAAATCAGAATGTTTGCCTAGTATTGGTCAATTTTTAAGCTTTCAAAATCTTGGATATTATTTAAGATTTCCTCCATCTAACATTCCTAGCTGATTTAGGAAGAAGGTGTGTTTCTTTTCATCCAAGGGCTTGGTGAAAATATCTCCCCTTTGTAAATCAGTTGGGATATATTGTAATTCAATTTTATTCTTTTCAACATTATCCCTTAAGAAGTGATGCCTAATCTCTATGTGTTTTTTCCTACTATGGAGGACTGGATTTTGAGCTATGGAAATAGCACTTGTATTGTCACAAAAGATTTTAGACTTCTCTAAGTTGTAGCCATAGTCTAGGAGTTGGTTTTGAATCCACAAGATTTGTGAACAACAACTGCAAGCAGCCATATATTCAGCTTTAGCAGTTGAAGTTGACACAGATGTTTGTTTCTTACAAAACCAAGAGACAAGTCTGTCACCAAGGAACTGACAAGTTCCACTGGTGCTTTTCCTGTCAATTCTGCATCCAGCATAATCAGCATCAGAGAATCCAGTTAACTCAAATGCTGAATCTTTTGGATACCAGAGACCTAGATTTGGACAACTTTTAACATACCTGAGAATCCTTTTTACTAAAGTGAGGTGTGACTCTCTAGGGCTTACTTGGAACCTAGCACATATACATGTAGCAAACATTATATCTGGTCTACTAGCTGTAAGATACAGTAGAGAGCCAATCATTGCTCTATATGTTGTCTGATCAACAGGTTTCCCATGTTCATCAGCATCCAATACAGCATTGGTAGGCATGGTGTTTTCATACAAGATGCCTCAGACATACCAAATTTCTTAACCAATTCATTTGCATATTTGGTTTGAGAAATAAAGATGCCTTCAGCATGTTGCTTGACTTGCAATCCTAGGAAGAAGGATAGCTCACCCATGCTACTCATCTCAAATTTAGAATGCATCAGGTTAGAAAACCTTCTGCATAATTTTGAGTCAGTAGAACCAAAAATGATATCGTCTACATAAATTTGTACTAGTATGGTATGGGACTTATGGGTTCTAATAAAAAGAGTTTGGTCTACTCTACCCCTTATAAAACCATTTTCCAAAAGAAAGCATGCTATGGTCTCATACCATGCTCAAGGAGCTTGCTTGAGACCATATAATGCTTTGTTCAGTCTAAAAACATAATCAGGGAAAGTTGGAGAGATAAAACCTGGAGGTTGTTTGACATAAACTTCCTCTTTGATGTCTCCATTTAAGAAAGCACTTTTGACATCCATCTGATATACTTTGAAGCCTTTGTGAGCTGCATAAACTAGAAATATCCTGATGGCTTCTAATCTTGCAACAGGTGCAAAAGTCTGGTCGTAGTCAATTCCTTCTTCTTGAGAATATCCCTGAGCAACTAGTCTTGCCTTGTTCCTTATAATCACTCCTTGATCATCCAATTTGTTTCTGAATACCCATTTTGTTCCAACAATGGAATGATCCTTAGGCTTTGGCACTAGTTCCCATACTTTGTTCCTCTCAAATTGATGCAACTCCTCTTGCATTGCAATGATCCAGTGTGGATCTTGCTCTGCATCTTGAATGGACTGAGGTTCAATTTGAGATAGGAAGCAGGTGTGCAACAGGTTTTGGTTGACCTGATTTCTGGTTTGCACACCAGCTGAGATTTCTCCAATTATTTGGGAAATTGGATGGTCTCTTGATGTTACTAAATCAACAGGGGGTGTTGATTGTTCACCAACCTGTATTGTTGTTTCCTCTTGTGGTACAACAACTAACTCTTCAGGTTGTGCTTCAATGTGTTGAGCATTTCCTTCATCTTCACTGCTTTCATCCTCTTGAGCAACCTGTAACCTGTTCAAGTCTTCAACTAGAGAATATTCCTGCAAAGGTTCTATGGTAGAAGAAATCTTCTCCTTGAAAGACATGTTAGTTTCATCAAATGAAATGTGAACAGATTCCTCAATTTTCAAAGATGACTTATTATAGACCCTATAGGCCTTGCTGATCATGGAGTATCCCAAAAACACTCCTTCATCAGCTTTGGCTTGAAATTTTGCTAGATATTTCTTGTCATTATTATGAATATAGCAAATACAACCAAAGATTCTAAAATAGTCAACTTTAGGTTTCTTCCCTTTGAGTAATTCATAGGGAGTCTTTCCCTTTAGTTTATGTATCAGACTTCTGTTCAGCACATAGTTGGAGGTGTTCACCGCCTCTGCCCAAAAGGATAGAGGTAGATGAGCATCTGACAACAATGTAGTGGCAGATTCAATAAGGGTTCTATTTTTCCTTTCAGCTACCCCATTTTGTTGAGGAGTTCTAGGAGCTGAGAAAGTATGTTTGATCCCTTCACTCTGACAGAACTCTTGCATAAGAAGAGAATCAAACTCTGTCCCATGATCACTTCTGATCAGGGCAATGTGAGTATTGAACTCAATCTGTATGCATTTGAGAAACTCTGTCAGATACTTAAAGTTATCAGACTTCTTCCTTAGAAAGAACACCCAAGTGAATCTAGAGAAGTCATCTACAACTACTAAAGTGTAGGATTTCCCTCCTAGGCTTTGTACTGTGATGGGTCCAAAGAGATCCATGTGTAACAGATACAATATCCTAGGTGAATCACTCTTATTAAGTGACTTAAAACTATTTTTAGTTTGCTTGCCTAATTGACAAGCCCTGCAGAGTCCTTCCTTCTTGTAGGGGCCAGAAGGTAGTCCTCTAACAAGGTTGTCCTTGGATAGCCTAGCAATAGTTGTAAGGTTTAGGTGTCCTAATCTCTTATGCCATAAAACATTTGGTTTACAGACAGAGTTAAACAAGTAGATATCTACATCAGTTGAAAGAAAATCTACTAGATAGATGTTACCTTTCCTTTTACCTGTCAACACAGTTGTGTTGTCCTCTGACTTGATTTTGCATAAGGCTTTGCTGAAGGTCACCTGGTAGCCTTCATCACACAGCTGACTGATGCTAATTAGGTTGTGCTTCAGTCCTTCTACATAAGCTACCTTCTTGAAGGTTACTGAACCAATCTGGACTGCACCATATCCTTTAGTCTGTCCAAAGTTTGAATCACCAAAGATAACTTTGGGTCCAAGTTTGGCTCTGAAGGATGTGAGGTTGTCCTTGTTCCCTGTCATGTGCTTAGAGCACCCACTATCCAAGTACCATTGCTGGTTAGATGTTGGATAGGTCTTCACCTGCACATTAAACAATTCATTTATTTTTGACCCAGTTTACCTTGGGCCTAGGTTGATAACCTCTAAATTCTGAAATGAAAGACATCCTAGGTTGACTCTTATATCCTTCAGGATGATATCTCCTTGGAGGTAAAATCCATTCAGTATAAGGGTTAAAGATTTGGGATGAAGAACCCTTAGGATTCAATTTTGATTTGCCTTTGAAAACTTTTCCAGAGCTCTGACCTCTGTTCGACGATCTTGGAGCTGCGTTCGACGATCTTGGGTCAGATCGTCGAGCTCCGTTCGACGGTCGACTAGGGCTGAGGTCAGGTATATGAGATCGTCGACCTGCGTTCGACGTCTTGGGCTGAGATCGTCGATCAGCGTTCGACGATTTTTCCTGAGATCGTCGAGCTGCGTTCGGCGATCGTCGATCTTCATTCGGCGATCGTCGATCTACGTTCGATGATTTCTGCTGGGACTTAGTTTTCTGAGGCAGATCAGAATTTTTCCTGGCAACCTCTACAACTCCCTTTCCCTTGTCAGAAATGAATTTGATGGGAGTTGTTAGGACTATAGGTTGGCTGGATGAAGCACCCAAGCCCAGTGTACTGTTAAATCTAGAGTTCACTGTGCTTGTGATGTCCATCAGCTTGATGCTTCTCCCATTAAGGGATTCTTCAAGCTTCTTGGCCTCAGAGAGCTCACTTTTCAGTGAAGCTATCTGTTCCCTACAGCACTCCAACTCCTGAGAGAGTTTGAGGTTTTCTGACTTTAGGGCATTGTGTTCAGATAATTGATTTCTGAGAGAGATAATCTCTTTCTCAGACTTTAGCAGGTCTAAACACAGTGCTTTAAATTCAGATTTGAAATCTTCTGAACTAAAATCAAAGGAACCAATTACCTGATCTTCTTCAGGTTGAGTCTCTGAGTCTGACTCTGACTCTTCTTCCTCTGAATTGTGTTGTGAGACATTGATTGCCATCATGCAGAACTCCTTTTCTTCTGCATCATCCTCATCATCACTGGAGCTGGATGAGACTTCTGACTCCTCTTCAGTCTCACTCCAGGATTCAGCAACAAACCCTTTTCTTGTATGCTTATTTTTGCTTGAGGAAGGTTTGCCATTTCCATTTCTTTTGGAGTCTTTATCCTTTCTTCTTTCTTTTCTGTCCCTTTTGTCCTTGTTCTTGTTCTCTGGACAGTCAGGAACTATGTGCCCTAGTTTCCTGCAACCAAAGCAAATAATGTCTTTATTATTACCAATGGACTTGTCATACCTTGGCTTATCCTGCTCCTTGTATGATCTTCTTCTGAAGTCCTTTCTGGCCATCTTGTAGAATCTTTTGGCCAACAAGCTGAGTAGTTCATCATTGCCTGTGGCTTTATCTTCAGGCAGATCCTCAGTTGCCTTGAAGGCTATGGTCTTCTCTTTCCTTGTGGCTGGTGAAGCAGCCTTCTGTTCTTCCTCTCTATTCTTGATGAGTAGCTCATAAGATTTGAGCTTACCCAATAGAGCTTCAGTGGTAATCTCATTCAGACTTCTGGCATCTTTAATTGGCCAGATTCTTGAATCTCAGGTGCTGGGGAAGCACATTAGGATCTTGTCATTGAGTTCAGTTAGAGAGATTTCTTTGTCCAATGTCCTTAGTTCACTGACAATTAGACTTAGTTTGTTGTACATGTCTCCCACTGACTCAGTCTCTTCCTTCTTGAAATTCTCATATTGGGAGATGAGATGAGATCTTCTGTCCTTTCTCTCAGTTGAGCCTGAGACTATTTCTGAGAGCTTGTCCCAAATTTCCTTGGCTGAATTGCATTCAGCTACCTTTTGAAATATGTCATCTGACATTGTCTGGGCTAGGATGTTCATAGCCTTAGCATCAGCTACCTTCCATCTCTTGATGTCAGCATCTGTTCCTGATGGAGGTGGCATAGCATTTGTGCTTGTGCTCTCTGGGGGTCTTGGACACACTGTCAAAACAGAATTAAAGATATCTTCGTCAATAGAATTCATGTAAAGTCTGATCCTTGCCTTCCAAAGTGCAAACTTGGAAAGATTGCACACTGGAGGTCTGGTGCTAGCATAATCTTTGTTTTGGGCCATGATTTGTGCAAACAAAATCTAATAATACACTACAAAAGAAAAATAGATCTAGTTTGGGATCTTTGGGTTCAGGTGTTAGCCTGTACAACCACCAAGGTGTGGTATGTTTAACCAACCTCGCTCTGATACCAATTGAAAGTGCAACTAGATCTGATATACTCTAGAGGGGGGTGAATAGAGTATATGGTGCTTTAAAAACTTTTACAAACTTTTACAACAATTGTTGTAATATGTGTGAGCAGGGAAGCAATAAAAAATCTAATCACAGTACTAAGTTAAACAAAAGCTAAGCACAGAAAAATCAAGGCCAGAAACAAAAATTGAAAACAAGCAAAACCAGAAGACACAAGGAAATATAGTGGTTCCCCAAACTTGGGTACATCCACTCTTCTACCACCCTAGGTAGGAATCCACTGCAGGATGAGTTGATCAGGTGTCCTGGGCAACAATGAGCTTTTAATAAGGTGCTCAAAAACCAAAGCAGATTTTTTGATCAGGTGTCTTGCCACCAATGAGCTTTTGACAAGGTGCTCAAAAACCAAGTTCAAACTTTTGAAGGGAGTTTGAAAAACCCTTTATAGAGTGGGGGTGAGAGAGTGATGGCAGTCTTCTCTTTCTCAAACAACTGAGAGGACTAAGTGGATTGATGTCAAAGCTCCCCCTGAATCCTTGAAATCTTCAGGAAGAAAAACTTTGCTGAGGGTGATAAGCCTTCAAAGATTGAACTCCAGCAATGGATAATTTCAGCAATAGCTGAAATGTTGAGTGTCTGGAGTCTTGAAATATGTTGGCCTTCAACATTTTGAAAACTAAAGAGATCTGAAGATTTGAAAACTTGATCTTCTTGGATGAGTGTTCTTCAGAATTCTTTGAGACAGAAGATTTTTGAGAGTTCTCTGTAGTCAGTATCTCTCTCTCTGTATTGTGTGTTCTTCTATGTGAGAGATTCAAAAATCCTGTCTTTTATTCTCTAGTCAGAATAGAATATCATTCACTGTCAAGTATAGCCGTTGACCTGCATTAATTGCATCCTTAATTGCATAATCTCTTCTGGAAGAAAGTCCACAGAAACATTACTTGAAAAATCCCTTGAAACTTGGTCCAGAATTGAATGAAAACAGCTAGCAAATCTCTGAATTAATTGCAGAATAACTCCTAACTGATTTTGAATTTGAATTCTGGAAGTTATCTGAAATCGTCGAACTGAGCTCTGCTATCGTCGAGCTAAGCTCAGCGATCAGGAAATCTTAAGCAGCAAAATATCATCGATCTGAGCTCAAAGATCGTCGAACTGAGCTCAGAGATAAACATCCAAAACATAGTCAAAATCGTCGATCTGAGCTCACCGATCGTCGAATGGAGTTCGACGATATTATGAAGTTGAGCTCAGCGATCGTCGAATGGAGTTCGACGATCTGTCGAAGTTGAGCTAGACGATCGTCGACCGGAGATCGACGAATCGTCGTGCTGAGCTCGACGATCAGACTTAGTCTCCAGACTGAGAATCTTGGTCTTCAGAGCAGCTTCCAAACCTAGACTTCTAACCCTTAGACTCAATTCTAATTGACCTATTAAGCTATACAGAAGGTCAAGCAAAGGATTCCTAGAGACATAGTGATCCTGACCCAAATTAGTAATAGGGTGTTCCAACAAGGTTCCTCTCCCAGGCCGGGGAGAAGTTCTCCCCCTTTGTTGGGTATTGTATCCACATTAATCCAGATTTGATGAAGTCATCCTTGAACTAAGATGAATTAAGTTGTATTTGATGCTTGGTTTGAGTTATGTGCTTGCAGGAATCTTATGGGAAGTGTAGACCAATGTCAGTCTACAATGGGTCACCAAACACAGGACCATACAATGTAATCCCTCATTGTGTGCTCCAAGGTGTTGACTCATGTGTAGCCTCTCTATTGGGATACACTTCATATTCAAGCTCTTGGAGTAAGTGAAAAGACTTGATGTTGGTCATCCCTTAGAAGAAGAAAAATCTGTCAAGAAAATTTTCCTAAGTACTCGAGTAGTTCTTTACTTACTCGAGTAAGTTACTTGGTTCATACTCGAGTAGCTAAGATATATCCCGAGTAGTCAATTATGGCTCTCGAGTAGTTAAGACAACTACTCGAGTAGTTTATTTTCTCCTCTTGGGTTTTATAGAAATTCTCTTCTCAAAATTTTCTAAGTTAAATACTCGAGTAGCTCTGTATAATACTCGAGTAGTTTTATTTTCTGTCTCGAGTAGTTTTATCTTATATACTCGAGTAGTTCCATTTGTCTCGAGTAGTTCATCTACTACTCGAGTAGTCCAGTGTTTATACTCGTGTAATGCAGGATTCCATTCCAGAAAAATTCTCTTAGTGAATTACTCAAGTAGTCATCTCCACATACTCGAGTAGTTCTATTTGTCTCGAGTAGTTCAACTTCTATACTCGAGTAGTTCTATCTGTCTCGAGTAGTTCATCTTCTATACTCGAGTAGTACAGTTTTCCTGTTCCAGAAATTTTCTAAGTCTTTGTCTCAAGTAGTATTTCTTATACTCAAGTAGTTCATTCTTATATACTCGAGTAGTATTTCTTTCACTCGAGTAATTTACTCCACCTCTCGTGTAAGTACTTAGGTACTCGAGTATGTTATTCTTGTTACTCGAGTAGCTGATTTCCTTTTTTCTTTTATTTACTTGAGTAGTTGACTCCATGTACTCGAGTAATCATCTCATACTCTCTCGAGTAGTTTTTCTTATATACTCGAGTAGTCATCTTGTACCTACTCGAGTAGTGCTGCATGTGCTCGAGTAATCTTGTATATCTCGAGTATTTTACTTTGACTTTTTCCGAAAATTCGTTAAGTCCAAACTAACGGTCTTATTAATAAACTTTGACGTGATTGGTCCACGTGTCTCTCATAATGACTTAATTATGTCTAATCTTTTCTGATCCTATAAAAGGTCTTGTCTAAACCGACAAACCCTAATTTAAGAACAATGATTATTCTCAGAAGACTATTTCTAAAAGAATTTCTGTTTCCTCTTTCTCTCTCCAAGAAACGAAATCCGCCGCCGCCGCCGTCGCTGATTCCCGACCGGCTAGGGTTTCATCATTTGAGGATTCAGATCAAGAAGGCTCTCCAGATCGAGATTCGCTCAACTCCTCATCCTCTGACTAGATCGATCGTGAGAAGCTAAGAAGGTTCAGATCCATTCTTCTCGAGATTTCTCTTCATCATTGTTGGGTACATTGGAAAATGTGTACCAGATTTGAAGAAGCCTCACCCTACTCAATGATATACATCAAGGTGTATTTGATATGTTTTGAGTTTATATGTACAGGTTAAGTAATTGCAGGAAATGCAGAAAATTTCTAAGTCCATGTGTCGACACCTAGAGAAGCAGTGTCGACACTTATGAAGGCTTGTGTCGACACTGAAGAAAGTTATGTCGACACTTGGAGTAAATTGTGTTGACACCAGGAATGGCAGAGTCGACACCAGAAGAAAAGTGTCGACACAAACATGCAGTGTCGACACACTGTGAAGAATTGTCAACATAAATTGTGTCGACACTTAGAAGCAGTGTCGACACCCAGAGAAGCTTAGTCGACATCAAATGTGTCGACACCAGGAGGCTGTGTCGACACTCAGCAAGCTTCAACAAAGTTAAAGAAAAAGAAGTACTTGTGTCGACACAAAGGAGATGTGTCGACACTCAGCAAGTTTCAACACAAGAAGGCATGTGTCGACACAAAGGAGATGTGTCGACACACATCAGAATTCAACTAAGTGTTAAAGAAAAAGTATTTGTGTCGACACACAGAATCAGTGTCGACACATTCAACAGAAGGCTTGTGTCGACACACAGAATCAGTGTCAACACATTCTAAAGAAGCAGTGTCGAGAAGCTATTACAAAAACAAAAAGAGTTGTGTCGACACCATCAAGGCTAGTGTCGACACTTAGTCCACTTGTGTCGACACTTAGTCTATTGGTGTCGACACATAATGAAGACCAGTCTCGACACTTTCAGACAGAGACAGTGATTTCAAGAAGTGACTGGATGACTTGACAGTTGCCATTTCTAACTGGTCAACTACTACTGTCAGAGCTGTCAGAAGGTTGTTAGAAACCGGATCAGCCGGTTACCATGGATGAAGACTATATAAAGGCTTTCTCCTTCAACAGAAGATAACGATAGAAGATCAATCACAACCAACTAACAACAACTAAGAGAGAAGTAATTATACAGAAGATTTTCGACAGAAGATCTAGAAGAAGTTGGAGAGAGAGAGAGCTCCATCTAAGAAGAGCAGTTGCTGAACCAGGCTGCAAAGAAAGATTCAGATTGAAATCTGGATCTTAAGTTAGAAGCTGATTGAAGATCAACTTCACAGAAGATTCAACTCTACTGAGTTCAGATTTAAGAAGCTTTGAAGAAAGCTAAGGGAGGTTGATCTCTGTCAAGTTCTTTCAAGAACTCATCAAGAAGCCATCTATCCCCTCTCTCTCTTTCAGGGTAGTGGTCATAAACTTTATTTAATCAATTTTCTGTAGGATCTATTATAGATCTGAGCTGTAAGCCTATGTTATAAAGGCTGAGTGTAGGAGATTTAGATCTCTGAGTGTAGGTCTTGTTGAACACTGAGGTAGGGCTTTGTGCCTGAGTTGTGGGAGATTGTGTTCTCTGAGTGTAGGCCTTGGTGAAGGCTGAGGTGGGGCTGTTTGCCTGAGTTGTAGGAGTGGGGACACTCTGAGTTGTAGGAACCTATTTTGGGTTCTGAGCTGCTGTAAGATCTGAGGATCTGAGGTGAAGTGCAGAAGTTAGGCCAAATCTAGTATATTGCTAGATAGGCGAATGGGGAAAGTGGATGTACCCAGACCTTGGGGAATCACTATAAATACTATGTGCACTCTGTGAATGATTGTTTCTGTGATTACTGTGCTGATAGCTGTAGAATTTGCAATTGCTGCTTTGATTATAGAACAGATTGTCTGCCTTTAAATTAAAAAAAATTACACCTATTCACCCCCCCTCTAGGTGGTTAGACACTATTTCTTTCTAGTGGTATCAGAGGGAGGTTCCTCAAAGAAGGACTTAACAGTCAGAGTAAGATCCTTAAGGCAGATTTAAGAATCAAGAAAGAATCAAGAAAATGGGTTCAGGTGAAAATCACAAAGAGCTGGGGTCAATGAAATTGCCAATATGTAGAAAAGAGATATTTGGCATATGGAAAGAGAGGGTCAGACTCTTTATGGAAGCTTTTGACCCAAGGATATATATTATAGTCAAAGAAGGCCCATATGTGCTAATGAAGATATCCATTTTTGATGCAAATCAGAAAACTCCAAAGAACTTTTCTGAAATGACTAAAGATGAAATCATCATGGCCACTATGGACAAGAGAGCCCAGAATATCATTGTTAGTGCCATTGATGATTCAACATTTCAGAACTTAATTCATTGTAAAACCTCTAAAGAAATGTGGGACACATTAATGGTCTATATGGAGGGATCAGAGGAAGTAAGACAAGATAGGAAGTCAATGTTAAATCAGGAATATGAAAGCTTCAAATAAGGAAAGTCTGATAGCATTATAGAATGTTACAAGAAGTTCTATAGGATAGTTAATGAGTTGATGTCATATGAAAGACTCTTCAGCAACTATGAGCTGAATGACAAGTTCTTAAGATCCCTGACTAAGGACCGGGACACCAAGGTTTGTGTCATTAGGGAAGTGGCCAAACTTGCTGATATACCTCCTCCAACTTTGTTTGGAAAACTGCTATCTTATGAGATGCAGTTAATGGCTAGAAAGGAGGAAGAGAAGAATACTAGAGTGTAGCACAAGGAAAAATCTGTGGCCTTCAAGACTGAAGGCACTAAGAAGTATAAAAGCAAGTCTCCATCTCCACCTAAAATAATTGTTGAGGCTGTCACAGATAATTCAGATAGCAAGAGTTCTGATAGCAGTGAAAGTGATGAAGACTTTGCTGCTTTTACTAGGCACTTTCAAAGATTTCTAAAGAAAAGGCAGTGGAGGTCTAAGCCTTCCACTTCTCAGCCAAAAGATGACTACTATCGGAAGTGAAAGTCATCCAGGAATGACAGAAGCAGGTCCAAGCCAAGCAAAGCTACATCTTCAAAGATTGTGTACTATTGATGCAATAGACAAGGACATGTAGTGGCTGA
This sequence comes from Platanthera guangdongensis, assembly GCA_039583875.1. Taxonomy (NCBI): domain Eukaryota; kingdom Viridiplantae; phylum Streptophyta; class Magnoliopsida; order Asparagales; family Orchidaceae; genus Platanthera; species Platanthera guangdongensis. Next base: position 4,290,886 of record CM077148.1, on the reverse strand, counting down.
CTGTCCTGAAAAGAGGAAGGAGTCAGTTGACAAAAAGAAGACTCGGGTTAAGAGAAAAAAAGGAAAAATCCTTTGTTGCTAAGAAAGATAAGAGTCTGACAGACCAGTCATCTTCAGAAACAGAATCAGAAGCTGAAGCCTACATTGGAGTATTTGCTGAAGAGGAAGAAGATGAGTTCATGCAGCTAATGAACTCAATTTATGAGCATGAAGACCATCAGTGCATGGGACTGATGGCTATATCTGAAGGAGACAAGATCCAGGATCAGCCTGTACCAAGTAAGGTACAAAGCTGTTCTTCTAGTTCAATTTATAGTACTGAGTCAGAGTCAGATACATCTGCATCAAGTGATGTAGGTGGGTCTGAATCTGAAGGAGATATTCATCAGTTAATTGATGAATATAGGGACTTGTTGCAGGCCTTGAAGAAAAGCAAAACCTTGGCCAAAACTCAGGCAAAGGAGATTGCTAGTCTTAAGTTGGCTGCAGTAGATTCAGAGAAGTTATTAGATCAAAAACTGAATGAGATTACCAGATTGAAAAACGTAACTGTTATTCAAATGGGCACAATCAATTTCAAGAATGATCAGATTAGAAATCTGGAGGTTAGACTTCAGAAGGAGAAAGAGATTGTGGCTAGCTTTTCTAAACCTAAATCTGTTTTACCCTTGATAGATGAGTTTGTACCTCAAAAGGGTAAGGCTGGATTAGGGTTTAAAAAACCTGCCTGGACTGCTAGGTCCAAATCTAAAGGCAAAGTCCCAGTACAAAACACGAAGTCTGCTGTAGATAATTCAGCTAGGGTTGTACCTAAACAAAGGTACAACAAGTTTGAGTGCTGGTGTTGTGACAAGGTAGGCCACTTTGCTATAGATTTATGGCACAATTCTAGTGTCAAGGAGAATAACGGTCTGCTTGTGAGAAGACCTACAGGCAGATTTGTTAGATTTCAGGCTAATCTGAACCAAGGACCCAAAACTCATTTGGGTTCTAAGGTTAACTAGTCTTTATTGCAGGTGAGTCCAAGTAGCCATGCCCCAATATGGTACTTGGACAGTGGATGTTCCAGGCACATGACTAGAACAAGGTGGTTGCTGAAGGACTACACACCTATCATGGATGGCCCTAAAGTTACCTTTGGTGGTTCAGAAAAAGGAATCATCAAAGGCTTTGGTAACATTTCTAGTAATCAGATTACTATCACTCAAGTGGCCTATATGAAAGGTTTGAAACACAACCTTATAATCATAAGTCAGCTGAGTGATTTAGGATATGACATCTCATTTGTCAAGAATGGTTGTCATATCAAAAGGTCAACTGATCAAAAGATCATTTTGACAGATATAGGAAGAGAATGTTTATTGTCTTGACTTTGTGTGTGAGAACAATGTTTCTCCTATTTATCTTATAGCTGATGAGAGAGTCTCACATTGTGTTAAATGGCACAAGAGGCTGGCTCATCTTAATTATAAGACTATTGACCAACTCTTTAGCAAAGAGTTAGTGAGGAATGGTCCTCAAGTTAAGTGTATAAATGATGGGATATGCTCAGCTTGTCAAAAAGGCAACCAGACCAAATCCACCTTTCATAACCTTGAAAACAAGATTCAGTGAGGTGTCTATACCTCTTGTATATGGATCTATTTGGTCCTATGCCAGTTCACAGTCTAGGTAGGAAGGTCACATTTGTGGTTGTAATTACTATTCTAGATATTCCTGGGTGTTCTTCCTAAGAAAAAAACTGAAACCCCAAGTATCTTATATAGTTTTGTTAAATAAATTCAGAATGAGTTGGACAGTACAATGGTCAAAATCAGAAGTGACCATGGTACTGAATTTCAGTCTGAAAGTATGACAAAACTATGTGAAGAATTTGGGATATTTTAAGAATTTTCCTCACCTAGAACACCTCAGCAAAATGGTATTGCTGAAAGGAAGAATAGAACATTGATAGAGGCTGGTAGAACTCTATTGAGTGACACTTCTCTCCAGAATATTTCTGGGCTGAGGCAGTAAACACTACATGTCATGTAATCAATAGGGTTACTATCACCAAGTGCCACAAAAAAACTCTTATGAGATTATGAAGGGCAGAAAACCAAATTTATCCTATTTCAGGATCTTTGGTTGCAAGTGTTATATACTTAACAATGACAAGTCTTATCTAACCAAGTTTGCTGTCAAATCCCAAGAGGGGATCTTTGTTGGGTACAACAACAATAGTAAGGCTTATAGAGTCTACAACTTGATTACTCAAGTTGTAGAAGAGTCTATACATGTAGTCTTTGATGAAACAAGACTGATTAATGATTTGCCAAGTAGTGTATGCAGCTCTACAGGTATAAATGAGAATATGGACAAGCTTACCATTACAAAAGGTTCTACTGCAACTCAGCAAGTGGAAAATGGTGGCTGCTGTCCAGGAGGAGTACAAGACTCTCTAGATGCTGAAGAATACCAAGAGGTGCAGCTAAATGAAGAGACTGGAGGGGTTCAACCTGAAGAAAGACTACCTCCAGCTAATAGACACTTAAAGGATCATCCAGCCAATCAAATAATTGGTGATCCAAGACAAGGAGTGCAAACTATAAGCAGGAATCTGAGTACAGTTCTTTACTACAGTTTCTGATCACAAGTGGAACCAAAGAAATTTGAAGAAGCAGTTCTAGACCCTCACTGGATTGATGTCATGCAAGAGGAGCTGAATCAGTTCAGAAGATGCAAGGTCTGGAAGCTTGTTCCTAAACCAAAGACCACAACATCATTGGAACAAAGTAGATCTTTAGGAACAAATTAGATGAGAATGGAATCATTATAAAGAATAAAACTAGACTTGTTGCAAAAGGATATAGGCAGGAAGAAGGTATTGATTTTGATCAAACCTTTGCCCTAGTAGCAAGACTGGAAGCAATCAAGATGTTCCTTGCCTATACAACATATCAAGGGTTTAAGGTATTCCAAATGGATGTTAAGTCAGCTTTCCTAAATGGAGATCTAAAGGAAGAAGTCTATGTAGAGCAGCCCTCAGGTTTTGTTGATCCTCTCAAACCTGATTATGTTTATAGACTTAGGAAAGCATTGTATGGGTTAAAGCAAGCCACAAGGGCTTGGCATGAAACTCTGTCTAGTTTCCTCATTGAGAACAAATTCTCAAGGGGGAAAATAGACAAGACTCTATTCCTTAGGGAATCTAAAGGCAAGATTATCCTAGTCCAAATATATGTAGATGACATAATATTTGAGTCTACTAAAAGTAATCTTTGCAGAAAGTTTGCAAAACGTATGCAAGGAAAATTTGAAATGAGCAGTATGGGGGAACTTAAGTTCTTCTTGGGTCTGCAAGTAAGACAGACTGAAGATGGTCTGTCCATATGTCAGTCTAAGTTCACCCTAGAGTTGATAAAGAAGTATGGTATGGAATCATCCACTACCATGAAAACTCCTATGGGATCAAGTATGTCTCTAAGCAAAGATGATGCAGGGAAACCTGTAGATGAAACTTTGTATAGAGGGATAGTTGGCTCCCGTTTATATTTGACTGATATTAGAACAGATATCATGTATGCTACATGTGTCTGTGCTAGGTACCAAGCATGCCCTAAAGAATCTCATCTGACTGCAGTCAAAAGGATTTTGAGATATCTTAAGGGCACACCTTATCTAGGCCTTTGGTACCCTAGGAATGGAGATTTTGTACTGACAGGTTATTCAGATGCAGATTTTGCAGGTTGCAAAAAAGATAGGAAGAGTACTACAAGAACCTGTCAATTTCTAGGTGGAAGACTGGTGTCTTGGAGCAGTAAGAAGCAGACCAGTGTGGCAATCTCCACAGCTGAGTCAGAATATGTTGCTGCAGGAAGCTGCTGTGCACAACTTTTATGATTCAACACCAGCTAGCAGACTATGGTATTCAAGTAAGTAGAGCACCTTTACTTTGTGATTCTACAAGTGCAATTTCTATAGCTAATAATCCTGTCTCACATAGTAGGACTAAGCATATAGAAATTAGATACCATTTTCTTAGAGAACATGTAGAAAAAGAGGACATTTCCCTAGAATATGTTAAAACAGATAATCAGATTGCTGATATGTTTACCAAGCCTCTAGATGAAACCAATTCAATAAGTTTAAAATTGAATAGGAATGTTAAACTTAGAAAGTTCATAAAATTGGCTAAGTAAAATGGTGTCGACATTTCAGAGAAATGGTGTCGACACATCTAGAAAGTCTGTGTCGACACTTCAGAGAATTAGTGTCGACACATCCAGAGTAGGTGTCGACACATCCAGGGTGGTGTCGACACTTAGGTTTAACACTAATTTCGTCGAGTGAAGTATCGACTAATCGTCGAACGCAGATGTATAAGTGTCGACACATCATAATTGGTGTCGACACATATAAGTCAACACTGTTGTCGAGACTTTAGTAGTAAGTGTCGACACTTTTCAACAGTGTCGACACATTTAGAGTATTTTGACGCGCCTTTTCACCTTCGCTTTTAGAAAGGTATAAATAGGTCTTCAACATTGTTTGTCGACACGCTCTCAATAGTTTCGAGACCAAAACTTTGTGTCGACATCTCTCTCTTCTAAATTCAAGATTTCTCAAAACCCTAATGGCGCCTAAGCTTGAAGAGAACGTCAATGAAGGATATGAGCTAGTACGACATGCCTTTGACGATGCGAAACCAGAAATTCAAGGTGTTGTAACCCTAGTTGCTGAGACTGGTTTGGAGTATCTAGTTTCTGAGCCCATCAAGATTTGGAAGAAGGAAGTACTCGAATTCTTTGGTGTAGCTACTCTTGATGAAACTTTACTCAAGATTAATTCATAGTCCATGGAGAAAAGTAAAACTCACCCAGAAGAGTCGAAGAAAAGTTTTACATCTACCAAGAACTAAAGAGGAAGAAGATGTACCTACATCTAAGACGAGGGAGGCACTGCAATGGTGTGGAATAGATTCAAACATGAAGATTGGTTCAGTATTTAACAGAAGAGGAATGAATATGCAAGGAAAATTCATGTCTGAAGTAGTAGGAAAGGTGATCCTGTGTAAGCCAGGTGGGCATGATAGGATATCAGCTCACATGTTCAGTTTAATGACAAAGATCATTTTCAAACTAAAAACTGATTGGTCAGCAGTGATGTTTGAGAAGATTAATGATAGTTTGAAGAAGCCTAATATGGGTAGGATAATGAGCTTGTACTTAGTTGGAACTATTCCAGAAGTGATGAACCAAGCTGCAGGTTCTAAAATAAATCACATGAGGAAGATGGATATCAGAATTATCTCAAGATGGGATAGGATGTTAACCAAGGACATGCCTACTCCAGAGAAGGAAACACCTCCACAGAAGAAGAAGAAGAAAGCCATAATGGCTCCTGAATCATCCAGTAGCTCAGAGGAGCAAGTAGTTTTCAGTTCTAATGAAGAAGAAGCTGATAATACTGGAAGGTCACCAATAAGGAATGAAGATGCATAGAGGCAGGGGGAGCAACCTTCTGCTAACCTCATCCACCTGGATCCACTCCAGGGGGAGCCTCAACATGTGGCTGAGCCTACTCACTTGGACAGTGAAATGACAACTCAAACAATCCTTGAGGTAATACATGAAGTTAATCAATCAATTTTCCATATAGAGGATAAAGTATTAACTCAGTCTTTACTTGATGTTGATCAGCAAACTCAGTTAAATAGTCAACCACAAGATGTTGTCATGGAAGATACATCAGTTGCTGATAATGCTCCTGAGATAAGAAACTTTCTAGTCCCTTCTCAACAAGAGTATACCCTAGAAGAGCTGTTCCCTGATTTGCTACAAACTGATTTTGAGGGAGAGAAAGCAGTTTATGAGGGGGAGAAGGTAAATCTTGAGGGGGAGCATGTAAAGTCTCATGAGGAGACTAAAAGAAATGAGAATGAGGAGCAAAGGGTGCAGGGGAGCTACCTAAGACAACACAGGACTTGCATCCTAGTCCTAAAGATAGAGTTGACATTGCTAGTACTTCTGCTTCTAAGGATGAAGAAGCTGTTAGAGCCAAGAAAAGAAAGCTTATAGTCTTCAAAAGAAGGAGTCAAAGCTACAAGAAAGCTTTACAAACTGTTGCTCCATAGCCTGCTCCATCAATTGATTACAGTTCTTTGTTAGTATCCATGCAAGTGAAATTGGATGAACAAAGGGTAGCAATGGAGAAGTATATAGATGAAACTCACAAAGATCTCCAATTCTCCTTGGCTACAGATATAAAATCTATAAGATTTGAAGTCAATCAAAATAAGAAGGAGATGACAGATTGCTTCCACAAGGGCGGAAATGCTGTTGTTTACCTTGCCACTCACCAAGAAAAGATCAAAACACAAGTAGATGACATGGCTGTAAAACAAGGATATGTTCTGGAAAATCAGCTTCGAATGAATGATAATCTGACTGCCTCTCATAATGCCATTGTTACAGAATTGAAAAAAGTTGCACCAGCCCAGCCTTCTGATAAGTCTACAATCAAGCTAGAGTTTGATCAGGAGAAATTTGATACAGACTTTCAGGAAGGCATAACTGCTGTCAAAACAGCTATTACAGAGTCTCAAAAGACTATTTCTGGACTGCTGCTTAAGTTAAAGGGTTTTTATAAGGATGGAGTTAATTTTCTCGATGAACAGATCAGATTCCAAAAGGATGATCTTAGAGATCATATAAAAAGAGAAGTCATAAAGGGGGAGAGGGTTTTAGTCAAAGCTGGATCTGACCATGCTAAATGGATTTCCAATAGCATCAGAGCCACACTTGGATATCCACCCCTGTGTGATGATGACAATGTAGCTGAATCTGGAATGAATCCTGCATATTTTGGAGGAGAACAAGCTGAAGTAGCTCAGGTGATCTATCCTCCTGCAGATTTTGAAATGATTCATCAAGAAGTACAATCTTTGTACAGCCCTCCTGAGGGTAATAAGAATATTATTATTGAGAAAGTAGATAAGCCTGTGCCTGAGGAAGTTTTGAAAGAGCAAGAAGCTCAATTATCTAAGAAGAGATTCAGAGAATAGACAGAGTTAAGGCCTGATTTTGAACAGTGGAGTCCAACTTCTAGAAATATTATACTGACTGCTTGGAAAGCTGCAAAGGACAATTTTCTAAAAGGGGTAAATGGTATTCTGAACAAGAGTGGAGAAAGCATGAAGCCATGCAAGAGGCTATAGTTCAGTACAGAAGAAAGGCTAAACTTGGGAAGCTACCTCCTAATGCACAGGAGCCTAGCAATTATTTCCCTAAGTCTTATCATTATTTTGAGAGACAAAAGATAAGGGCTGAAGAACTAAAGAAGAAAGATCTTAAGGGAAAGAAGCCTGCTGATGACATTGATGCTCCAGTTCAAGCCAAGATTCAATCAGGCAAGGGCATTGTCATCAAAGAGCCAGAGCAGCCATAGAATAGAATTTTCTTAAGTTTACAACTTTGTAATCATTTGTGTTGAAATCCATGTAAACTTTTGATTAAAGAAACTTTTGATAGTTGAAAAAAATCTTTTATGAATGCTCATTGTGTTAGCATTAACATTTTGTGATAAAATATTTTATATGCTTTGTTTCAGTAATTACCCTGTCATATAATGTTATTATACATCATATTGTGTATTTGTTATGTATGGTGTATATCATTGACTAAGGTTATGACTTCTCCAAATAGGGGGAGATTGTTGGGTTCATTGGAAAATGTGTATCAGATTTGAAGAAGTCTCACCCTACTCAATGATATACATCAAGGTGTATTTGATATGTTTTGAGTTTATATGTTCATGTTAAGTAATTGCAGGAAATGCAGAAAATTTCTAAGTCCATGTGTCGACACCTAGAGAAGCAGTGTCAACACTTATGAAGGCTTGTGTCGACACTGAAGAAACGTTGTGTCGACACTTGGAGTAAATTATGTCGACACCAGGAAAGGCAGAGTCGACACCAGAAGAAAAAGTGTCGACACATACAGGCAGTGTCGACACACTGTGAAGAATTGTCAACATAAATTATGTCGACACTTAGAAGCAGTGTCGACACCCAGAGAAGCTTAGTCGACATCAAATGTGTCGACACCAGGAGGCTGTGTCGACACTCAGCAAGCTTCAACAAAGTTAAAGTAAAAGAAGTACTTGTGTCGACACAAAGGAGATGTGTCGACACTCAGCAAGTTTCAACACAAGAAGGCATGTGTCGACACAAAGGAGATGTGTCGACACACAGCAGAATTCAACTAAGTGTTAAAGAAGAAGTATTTGTGTCGACACACAGAATCAGTGTCGACACATTCAACAGAAGGCTTGTGTCGACACACAGAATCAGTGTCGACACATTCTGAAGAAGCAGTGTCGAGAAGCTGTTACAACAATAAAAGGAGTTGTGTCGACACCATCAAGGCTAGTGTCGACACTTAGTCCACTTGTGTCGACACTTAGTCTATTTGTGTCGACACATAATGAAGATCAGTCTCGACACTTTCAGACAGAGACAGTGATTTTAAGAAGTGACTGGATGACTTGACAACTGTCATTTCTAACCGGTCAACTACTACTGTCAGAGCTATCAGAAGGTTGTTAGAAACTGGATCAGCTGGTTACCATGGAGGAAGACTATATAAAGCTTTCTGCTTCAACAGAAGATAACGATAAAAGATCAATCACAACCAACTAACAACAACTAAGAGAGAAGTAATTATACAGAATATTTTCGACAGAAGATCTAGAATAAGTTGGAGAGAGAGAGCTCCATCTAAGAAGAGCAGTTGCTGAACCAGGCTGCAAAGAAAGATTCAGATTGAAATCTGGATCTTAAGTTAGAAGCTGATTGACGATCAATTTCACAGAAGATTCAACCCTACTGAGTTCAGATTCAAGAAGCTTTGAAGAAAGCTAAGGGAGGTTGATCTCTGCCAAGTTCTTTTAAGAACTCATCAAGAAGCCATCTATCCCCTCTCTCTCTTTCAGGGTAGTGGTCATAAACTTTGTTTAATCAATTTTCCGTAGGATCTATTATAGATCTGAGCTGTAAGCCTATGTTATAAATGCTGGGTGTAGGAGATTTAGATCTCTGAGTGTAGGTCTTGTTGAAGACTGAGGTAGGGCTTTGTGCCTGAGTTATAGGAGACTGTGTTCTCTGAGTGTAGGCCTTGGTGAAGGCTGAGGTAGGGCTGTTTGCCTGAGTTATAGGAGTGGGGACACTCTGAGTTGTAGGAACTTGTTTTGGGTTCTGAGCTGCTGTAAGATCTGAGGATCTGAGGTGAAGTGCAGAAGTTAGGCCTAATCTAGTACACTGCTAGATAGGCGAAGGGGAAAGTGGATGTACCCAGACCTTGGGGAACCACTATAAATACTGTGTGCACTCTGTGAATGATTGTTTCTGTGATTGCTGTGCTGATAGCTGTAGAATTTGCAATTGCTGCTTTGATTATAGAACAAATTGTCTGTCTTTAAATTAAAAGAAAAATTACACCTATTCACCCCCCCTCTAGGTGGTTAGGCATTATTTCTTTCAATCATTCTGATAAAGCCGCAAAGCCTAGAAGAAGAAGTTTCCGGTCGACTGTTGCAGATCTGAAAAAGGAATCACTCTTTGTATTTCTATACAAAATTTATTTTATTCTTGTAGGAGAAATTTCTCCGAGTGTAGGAGCTTTTGTCTCCGAGTTTGTAGGAAGCTTTATCTTTCGAGTGTAGATCTGTTTTGTGTTGTTGGAACGTTGTTCCGAGACTAGGATTGATTTTCAATACGAGATAGTGGAGTAGCCGAGTCTAGTGTATTGCTAGATTGGTGAGGGAAAGTGGATATACCCAAGGTTGGGGAACCACTATAAATCTTGCCTCGTCTATGTTTGATTGGTAGATAGATCTGTGCATTGGTTTGTAATTTTTATTTCGCAAAAAGACGCACAATTCACCTATTCACCCCCTCTAGGTGATTTAGGTAGACAACTATAAACTTTCACCATTATTCAATACATTGAGGGGGGCCAAAAGTTCGAGTGGACAAAGGAGTGCGAGGAGGCATTCTAGGCCCTGAAGAAGCAGTTGACTCAGGCCCCCTTCTATAAGGGCCGAAGGAAGGGGAGGATCTGTTTTTGTATCTCGGAGTCGGAGCAGAGGCCTTGAGCTCCGTCCTGGTTCGAGAAGAGGGGAATAAGCAGCTTCCCATATATTATGTGAGTCGGGTCCTGAGGAAGGTCGAGCTTCGATATCCTATCCTGGAAAAGCTGGTCTTCACTCTGGTCATCTCTTCTTCTTATAATAAGAAGAAATAAAATTTTTCAAGGAAGCTGTGGATCCAAGGATCTTTATGATTGTGGAAGAAGGACCTTATGTTCCCATGATAGTCTCCACTATTGATCCAATAAAGTAAGTTCCAAAGAAGCTTATGGATCTTGACAAAAATGTGATTGCACTTGTCTCATTAGACAAGAAAACCAAAAATATCAAGTGCAGTCGATGATTCTATGTTGCAGAACCTGATTCATTGCCAATCGGCCACGGAAATATGGCAGTCTCTCATCATCCTAATGGAAGGTACTGAAGAGGTAAGGGATGATAGAAGATCCCACCTGAATCAGAAATATGAAGCATTCAGACAAGGTCCCAAGGATTCTATTGCTGATACTTTTGAAAGCTTCTTCAAGATTGTCAATGACCTAAGAGTCTATGGCTAGGTATTCACTAATGGAGAACTGAATGACAAATTTCTGAGATCCCTGACTAAGGAATGAGATAATAAAGTTTGTGCAATCCGAGAGTTTGGTAAGCTGGCAGAGACTGACCCTCAGAATCTCTTTAGAAAACTTATGTTATATGAGCTCCAAATAAATTCAAGAAAAGCTGAAGAAGAGAAGAGTCGGTATTCATCCAAGGAGAAGTATGTCGCTCTAAAGGCAGACATCTTAAGGAAGTCAAAATCTACATCTCCTGCCCCCGCACAGGAAGAGAGTGAAGAAGAAGCTTCAGAGCCAAGTGCCTCAGGCTCAGAGCTATCTAAAGGTGAGTTTTCTCTTCTTTCAAGGCAGTTCAACAAGTTCTTGAACAAGAAGAAACAGTGGAGAGACAAAGATGCCTCATCCAGAAGATGACGTCATGATGGTGATCGTCACAAGAAAGGCTCAAGTAGCCAAGACAGGTATCACTCTAAACCGAACAAACATATTTCTTCTGACGTTGTTTGTTATTGTTGCAATAAGTTAGGACATGTCATAGCCGATTGCCCTCACAAGAAGAAGGAGGGTGGAAGAAGAGAGGAGAAGAAATCTTCTTATAATAAGAAGAAATCTTCCACACACACTCCATCTAAGTGGTGACTAACCATCCCCTCCGCAACATCTTCGAGGGGGTGGAGCATTCGGGCAGGTTGGCTAAGTGGTCGATGGAACTGAGAGAGTTTGACATCTCCTTCATCCCCCGCCCCTCGATCAAGGCCCAAGCAATGACCGACTTTTTGGCTGACTACATGGTCAAGGTGGCGGATAGAGAGCTCACTCATCCGGCTTCGTGGAAGGTCAAGGTAGACGGCGCTTATGAGAAACATTCCTTGGGGGTGGGGGTGGGGGTGATCTTGGAAAGCCCCTAAGGGATGAGAATCGAGCAAACAATGGTGGTGCACTTTCCCATCACTAAAAACCAAGCCGAGTATGAGGTCGTAATAGCAGGGCTTCGGCTGGACGGGGAACTGGGGGTGCTTGACTTGGATGTCCTCACTGACTCCATGGTAGTGGCCTCCCAGATCAACGGGGAGTTCGAAGCAAGGGAGCCTACCCTCCGATTATACTTAGCAAAAGTAAATGGGGTCATCGGCATGTTCCAGACCTTCTCCATTCGACACGTGCCCAGAGAGGAGAACTAGCAAGTCGTTCAGTTGGCAAAAAATCGCCCCCGGGTGGGTGGTACCATCACTGATCCATTCCGTCCTTCCATTAAACAGGGAGAGCTGATGGAGGTGGATCAACACCCCTCGTGGATGGACCCGTTCACGACCTTCCTTTCCACAAGAGAGTATACAGAGGGGATGGGAAAAATGAAGTTAATATACAAGTCGACATACTACCTCCTCCGGGACGGGCAGTTGCATTGGAAGACTCTCTTGGGGATGTTGTCCCGTTGTGTGGTCGAGAGGGAGGTTCAGAGGATCTTGGAAGAAGTCCACTCCGGGGAGTGTGGGAGCCACTCCGGGAGTCGGACCCTAGAAGGGAGGATTGTCAGACAAGGGTACTTCTAGCCTACCCTGGGCCACGACGCTGCAGAGTTCACAAGAAGGTGCTACAAATGCTAGTTGTTCGCCCCTCCAACTACAACCGGCCTAGCATCTCAGAAGCATCATGACCCAATGGCCCTTCGCCATCTGGGGGATGGATTTGGTAGGGTAGTTTCCCCAGGCCAGCGGGCAAAGGAGGTTCCTATTAGTAATGATAGATTATTTTTCTAAGTGGCCAGAGGTGAAGGCACTGGCCAAGGTGACCTCCCAGGTCATCAAAAAGTTTGTTTGTGGGGAGATCATCTGCCTCCATGGGTTGCCACAGGCCATCATCACGGACAACGTGCCTCAGTTTGCCAGCGCATAATTCATTAGCTTCTGCAAGCAGCTCGGGATTGACCTCAGATTTGCCTCGGTCCACCACCCTAGGAGCAACGGGCAGGTGGAGGCGGCGAACAAGATCATTGTGAACCTCCTGAAGAAGAAGGTTGAGAACCTGAAGGGGAGCTTGGTGGAGCAGCTTCCCTCGGTCCTCTGGGCCCTGAGGACCACCCCTAACACAGCTATAGGGGAGACCCCCTTCAAGCTCTCCCATGGCTGCGAAGTAGTACTTCCCATAGAATTGGAAGTCCAGACACCTCGGGTGGCAGAGGCTCGGGAAGGCAGTGAGGAGTGGAAGGCTGGAAATTAGGAGGTGCTGCGGCTCTCCCTCGACATGGTGGAGGAGTTGCGTGACCTCTCCGCCATCCGGCAGGAAGGAGTGAAGAGGAGAATGGCTAAGTACTTTGACAAACACGTCAGAGTCAAACAATTTAAGGAGGGGGACTTGGTCTTGAAGAAGGTAGATGTAGCGGGAAGATTACAGCTGTGGGAAAGCTCAACCCCAACTAGGAGGGCTCATACATCATGAAAGAAGCATTAAAATCAGGAAGGTATCACCTCCGGAATGTGGCGGGTGAGACCCTGAGTCTCACCTGGAGTGGTGATGACTTGAAGTGCTTTTACCCGTAAGATATGTAAGTGATGTCTTTTTTCTAATGAAGCTTCTTAATATGTCAAGTCTCCTTCAATGACTCATATGAGTAGGTGGAGATATCACTTAGCAGACCCCGAGCAGATCCCGCTATTAGGCTCTCACCTAACTGGCAGGGCTGGATGTCACTCGTGTGTGTCTACCCGGACCCCGAGCAGATCCCGCTTCCAGACCCTCATCTACCTGACAGGGCTGGATATCACTCATGTGTGTCTACCCGGACCCCGAGCAGATCTTGCTGTCAGGATCTCACCTAGCTGGCAGGGCTGGATGTTACTCGTGTGTGTCTATCCGGACCCCGAGAAGATCCCGATGTCAGTCTCTCACCCTTAGCTGGCAGACTGGATGTCACTCGTATGTGTCTACCCGGACCCCGAGCAGATCCCGCTACCAAGCTCTCACCTAGCTTGTAGGCTGGATGTCACTCGTGTGTGTCTACTCGGACCCCAAGCAGATCCCGCTGTCAGGCTCTCACCTAGCTGCTAGGGCTGGATGTCACTCGTGTGTGTCTACCCGGACCCCGAGTAGATCCTGCTGCCAGGCTTTCACATACCTAGCAGGGCTGGATGTAACTCGCGTGTGTCTACCCGTACCCTGAGCAGATCCCGCTACGAGGCTCTTACCTAGCTGACAAGGCTGGATGTCACTCGTGTGTGTCTACCCGGACCCCGAGCAGATCCTACTGCCACGCTCTCACCTAGCTGGTTGGGTTGGATGTCACTTGTGTGTGTCTACCTGGACCCTGAGCAGATCCCGTTGCCCGGCTCTCACCTAGCTAGCATGGCTGGATGTCACTCATGTGTGTCTACCCTGACCCCGAGCAGATACTGCTGTCAGGCTCTCACCTAGCTGGCATGGTTGGATGTCACTCGTTGGCATCTACCTGGACCCCGAGCAGATCCCGCTGTCAGGCTCTCACCTAGCTAGCATGGCTGGATGTCACTCTATGGTGTCTACTCAGACCCCTAACTAGCTAGCATGATAGACCTCAATGAATGAAATGAGGTCGACAAGCTGGGAGTGTCGAGTCGAGACTCTAGCTGGTCCGCGAGCCCAGACTATGGCTCGACGACGCGAGCTCTCGCGAACCAACATATTTTCCTGACACCCAAAGCATCCATCGAGGTCGCGAGGACCCAAGACGCATTACGATTTCATGGGGGGCTAGCTCGCGCGAAATTAGGCCACCCGGCGCAGGGCGAGCTGGCCCACTCCCTTTATATTACACAGGTAGCGAGGAGAATCCGAGCTAAAGAGGCGAGTCGCAATTCGCGGTTCAGCTAACTAGGGCCCCATATCCTTCCTAAGCTAAGTCCTTAGGGGACGCGCGATCTCGCTAACAAGACACGAGCTCGGAGGCTGTGAGCAAGAGAATCAGGCCAGGCCGCGAGTACGAAGTAAAGAGGGAGAAATAGACGGCATCACATTAGAATGGAACATACAAATATATACATCATTGATTGGACAAAAAAGGATTACAAGTTTTGAGGCTCAGCCCGCACTTACATTTAAAACAAAAAATACAATAGAGGTGAGGTGCGGGGATTCAACGAGGCGAGCTCTCGATCGACAAGTCCTAGAGGGGCTGGTAGGACTTGTCTCTCGGCTTTGGTACTAGAAGAAATAGTGTCGGTACCACGTCGATCGCGGAAAGGCCCGTGCCCTCGCTCTTGATGAGGTTCGCCTGACGTAACGTCTGGAGGGTGTACTTCGTCGCATAGGCAGCATTATTCTGCATCATTTCCTCCAGCTCGTACTCAGTATAGCGCGCGAGCTGACAGCTGCTGCTAGAGGGCGGCGAGGTAGCTGCCGCGGCTTCCAACTCTCGCACCCGCGCTTGTAGCACCTCCTTTTCTTCCTCCAAGGTGGCTATGATGACATCAGCCGTGTCTGCCCTCTCTCTATGTCGCCCTGCCTCCTCCTTATTGTCCACCAACCTCTTTAGCGAGGGGGAGTTCTTTCTCCATCTGGGTGCATCGCCGACCGACCATGTGGGCTAGCTCCAGCTGCAGAGTTTGGGCCCATGCGCTCTCATGGACCAGCACCTGCGTGGCCTCCTCATCGTAGACGATGACATTTTCCCGCGAGTAGAGGTCGAAGTAAAACGTTGTAGGCCACCCTGCAATAGTCTCCTGCTCTCCCAGCTCGGCCGCTGGGTGGAGATGATGGACCCTGTTTCGATTCCTTGTCCCACAGGAGGAGGGG